>CM070656.1:19358558-20558558 GCA_036346575.1 Dendrocalamus sinicus | reverse complement strand
AACATGGGGATACCTTCACATGGCTTCTCAAGCGTACCGATGGCCGTCAGTAGAGTGCTCTCCACCGCTACCATGGTTGCTGCTGCCGGCATAGTAGGTTGCATCGTCGAGCTGGCAGCGACCACAGCACGCGCTCCTGAGCTGCTCGGCGCGTCAGTGTGACGGACTCCGGGGTCGGTGACGAGGCCGACGTTGCCACCGGAGCCACCTGCCGTTCCCGTGCCGGGCGTGGGGGCGGCGGTCGTGGCGGGGCGGGCGTCGGCGTCGTCACTTCCAACAACCAGACTGATGTTGCTGGTGCATAACGTTGTGCCAGCGGAGGGGTCGATCGTCGCACCATGAGCGTCGACGTTAGCAGCTGCGGCGCTGGCGTCGACGTCCGCGCCCACAGCCGCCAATGCTGAGGCCCTGGTGTTGACGCGCGTGTCTGTCGCGCCCCTCTTCTTCTTCTTCGCCGCCGATGATGAAGCTTTTTTTGGTGCCATCCTTCTTCAGATCTTGGAGCTTGCTCTTGTCCTCCCCACGAACGGCGCCAACTGTTGTGGTTACAGACCAAACAGAGAGAGAATGGTATGATAGTGGAGAGTTAGGTGAGCAATGCTTGGGCCTTCCCCAATGGCCTAGATCGTATATATATGTTCACATGGGGAGTGTTTTACAGTCATGCCCTTACACCCAAGTATACCTCTCAAGGGTATTTATGTTATTATACATGTCCTATTTTGGACTTTATAACCTTCTAACAGGCCAGTTGGGTTTAGGTGGGGGTCACCCCTACAACAAACCATGTACGCTGAACTCAGCGCAAAATAAATAGATTGAGCTTGGCCCAACAAATCCTCGACCTGCCAAGCATACCAATTGGGACAGGCGAGGACCAAACAAGCAAGCTTCGCCGAACTGCTCGTTCGAATTCAGGTGGTGATCATTTGGGCTTTTTTTGGTGGCTTATGGCTGAAAAGCATCAGAGTCGTGAAAAAACATCAGAATCGACAGATGCTTATTTAGCATATTTAAATTTAAAAAAATTAAAAAATATAAAAAATATGTTAGCCCATTACGTATAATACAAACAAATACGGGAAAAAATAACCAGCAAAAAAGCTTAACAAAAAGCCAAAAGTTCAGAAAAAGACGAAATTTATTAATAGTGAAAATAAGCCAGAAGCTAAAAGCTGAAACCAAAACGATCACCCATCTCTGGATCAATCTCGGGCATCTTATTTCATACACACGTATATGTTTAATAAAAAAGATATCCATGCTTTATAAGGTATTAAATAAATTTAAGATTTATTCAACAACATTCGCTTTAAGTTCTAACATGTGATTCAGGAGAATGCACATATATGTATCATCTAATGTATAGTGTGAGTATGATGTGCGTGAGTATATTTTTTTAGAAAATGGAAGAGACTTCCCGCTTCTGCGTTTCCTATGTCCTCAGTTGTAGTTAAAAAATTGGGACAGGCTGTCGCACGCCCGAAACGTAACCAAGTTTTTACTACAGTTAGTTGAGAAGATGAATTCGGTTATATTTAGGATCCAATCGACTGTATTCAGGACGGAATCGAATCCTCTGCCATGCATTGGCAATGAGCGCGATCTGAGCCATCTGATCCGGAAAGAACAGAATCGAATTAAGGCCCTGTTTGGATCCCATGGTCTAAAGTTTAGTTATCTAAAATTTTGGATTAAACTTTAGTTGGCTAAACTTTAGCCACTAAATTTTAGTCGAAGGTCCTGTTTGGATCCTGTACTAATGGATAGGACTAAAGTTTTAAAAAGACCATACTACCTCTCCTCGTTTCGTGCGCCAGCCATTAAATGGGAGGTGAGAGATCAACATGTATGGGTAACACGTCTTTGTGCCTAAGAACCCAAAACTTTAGACCACTTTAGTTCACTTTGGTGGACTAATGGTCTAAAGTGTTTTTTAGGGGTTAGCTAAAGTTTAGATCTAACTTTAGACCACCTGTTTGGAGACTTTAGACCTAAACTTTAGTAACTAAACTTTAGATAGAGGGATCCAAACATGGCCTAAATATCTACGCACCTGCCACGCAGATGGCAGACTTTGCTTCCTGCTGCATGCAAGTAGTACATCTTTAGCTTAAGGCTATTTGTATTAAATTTTACTGATGATATTTTGCTATGGTTTATAGTTTTTAGCTGAAAATAAATAGTAGTGACTGAAAAATTAGTTTTTAGAAAAGAGCAAGCGGTGGAAAAAATAAGGGAGAGATACGTGTGTATGAAGGGAACGAGACAAGTGAGGTGAGTGATACACCCGTGACCGCTACGTTATCCTCAGAGCAAGACGGTAGTAAGAGGAGTGGAGAAATTATTTCAAGAAGACAGATGTTTATATTAATTTTTAGTTTTTCTAAATAGAAACTAAAAACAAAAGCTAGTACCAACTGAAATTAATGCCTTTTCCATGCAAAGTGAGGACAACGTGCAGTTCACAAGGGTTGTTCGTCGTTATTAGTACACAATATTTTCTTTTATTTATTTGAAACAAAAGTGAAGGAAACTTAGGGAGGGAATTTTAAATCCCATTATTTTTAATATTTTAGTCTAGTAATCATCATATTTAGACCTTTTAGTATGAGAGCCATTTCTGTAATTTTATATGGGCCATTTTCAGTCAAAATAATTTAACAAACATACCCATTATTCTGTGAACAGAAAGCCAAATATTCTGCCATTCGCTAAGGTAACTTATAAGAGAAATACTAAGGATCGGTATCGGTATATCGTTTCGACAGTACACTGATTCCTCTCTTCTCCGTCGCCGGCGCTACCCTCCAACTTTGACGCCTCCCGACAGGTTCACCGCGGTCCCTTGGATGTAAAAGGAGGCGGGAGAGGCAGTGATCTAACGGTGGGCAACGGTGGAAGGCGTTAGGTGGCGGCGGAGGGCGGTGCTAGAGGGAGGCACGATGAGGCGACAACACGGTAAATTTTAGGTTCGGTGGGGTGGGGACGATGGGGACAGGGAGAGGGTGACGCGGCGAGGCTGCGGAGTCATTGCCGGCCGTCGGTGATGAAGGAGGGGCGAGGGGAGGCGGAGGAGGAACGCAAAGCTGTGATTGACACTGGAGAGAAGTGACGGCGCTTCGAGAGAAGAGGGAGGGGGAGGGGAGAGAAGCAGCGGAGCTTTGAGAGAAGAGGGAGGGGAGTTAAGGCGATAAAGTATCGCTAATATCTCCGTAAAAAAAACACGCTGCACATTGAAAATGTATAGCAATACATGTCATGCTGGAAACTGAAATCTGTGTGCATATAATACCCACTCGTGGAAAGTGTGGAGCTAGAGAACCAGCTGGTGGGCTAGTTAGCAACATCTGATCACTGTATTGCTATATTTTTTTATGGAGACGGATCCTAACGCGGAGATTGTTGGTGCAGGCACGGTAAATGCACAATTTCAACTTGTTATTTGGTAGTGAGCAGTTGACCACACGTCAGAAAGTTTGAACCAACAGATGTGCAGCAGGATAACCAAGACAACGTGCACAGCCTATCTATTTCTATGATAACCAACACAACGTGCAGAGTCTATCTCTCTCTATACTAACTAGATAGGTCTCACGCGCTACGCCACGTGCGGGCAGTGCTGCTGTGCATAAGTATTCAAGAAGCAAAATATATCTATAATAGTATAAGCAGACGAATTACAGGGACACACCTAACCGTGGCCAAGCAGAAGAGTTGGAATGGAATCGAACATAAGCTTTACCTTGGAATGTAATGTCTTGTCTGCGACACAGTTCACCCAGTATTTTGAAGTGGTGCAAAGATCATGCGTTGTATTGAGTGTATGGGGCTGTTTGGTTGCTAGCCACACTTTGCCAACAAAAATTACCACACTTGTCTAAGTTGAGGTGCTCAAATTCTTTGCCACACCTTAACAAGCCTAAGGGAATCTTGCCACACTTTTTTGAGTAATTGACGCATGGGACCTAATTTGCTGGAAGAGAATCTTGCCACAACTGTGGCTGCAACCAAACAGCTCCCAAAGTTGGTCAAACTTACCTAACCTTAAGTGTGGTAAACTGTGGCTGACAACTAAACACCTCCTATAACTGATAGATAACTGAATAGTGACCTAACCTCAGTGGTGAAAGCACCTTCCTTGTTCACTCAGCAATTTTGAGTAGCAACTTGGAATTCAGGGCGCAGCTGACTCTTGACCGCGGGAAGGAACAGGTAGGGTGGTGTAACATCCCAAATTTTTGCTAAATAAAAATAATTAAATAAATAATAAAAGTGGAATAAAATAAAATTTAAGTTAAAATAAGTATTTTTGTGCCTAAAGTTTTAAATTTGGATTTACCCTGAATTTCTGTTTTTGAAAAAGCAGGATTTGAAAAGCAGTTTCAGAAAAACCTAAAAGTATTATTAAATAAAATGATATTTTGATTTTGTATAAAAATCTTATGTCAAATTAATTATTTGGAGTTTATTTGGCTTTTATTTGGTTCCCTGGATTTTCTGGAGTTTGAAAATGTATTTTTGAAATTAAAAAGTATTTTAAAGTATGAAAATTAAATACCAACATTAGTTGGAAATATTTTTGTTAAGTTAAAAATGTCTCCAAAAGGTTCTAGGAATTTTGCTGGAATTTTTGGAGGTCATTTGGTATTTTCTGAGGCTTAATGGAATTTCTAGGCTTTTCTGAAAATCCAAAATCATTTTCCCAAAAATCAAACCCCAGCCCCTCCCTCCGGCCGCCACGTGGACGGCCAGATGCCGCCCACGTCCTCCCTCCTCGGCCCATCCCGGCCGCCCGCCTCATCCCGCCTCCCCGTCCTCCCGGGCCGACAAGTGGCCGGCCCGGATTGCGCCACGTCGCCCATCCGGCCCCCCTATCGCCCGCCCGATCGCCATCCGGCCGCCCACGCCTTACCCCGCTCTTCCACTCTCTGCGCCCCCGGTCCCACCTGTCGGCGCCCTCTATCTTCCCGTCTCTCTGTCGATCGGGTCCCACCCGTCAGCCACTCGCCCCTTCTCTCTCTCTGCAGCCCGGCCCCACCGGTCAGGGTCGTCTCCCTCCCCGCCCTTCTTCCTCCCCGCGCCGCTGGCCGTTGCGCCCGCCGCCCGCTTCTCCCGGCCCTTTCCCCTCTCTGTGCGCATGCCAACCACCTCCCCCACTCCGCCACCCACCCTCCCGCACGACCCGCGCCCACGCGCCCCTCTCCTTCCCGCCTTCGTTGCGCCCACCTTCTCCCCCAAATCCACGCCGGCCGCCCGCAACCGCCGCCCACTCCGGCGACCGATTCACGCCGCCCCGCTCCCCCTCGCCCCTATTTAAACCCTCCCCCGGCTCCGCCCTTCTTCGCACCGCCTCCCCTCGGCTCCATTCCCTCCTCCGAGCGCCTCCACCCCCGCATTGCGCTTGCGCCGCCGTCGGCACCGAGGTTCCTCCGGCGAGCAATTGCGCTCGAGCCAAGCCCTCTCGCCGCCGGCCGATCCCACCCCTAGCTCCGCCTCATCGCCCCCGACTTCCTCTGCCCCTCGGTCGCCCCTCCCCATCGCCGGGGCACCGCCGCCGCGTGAGCCCCGAGCCGTCGCCGCCCCTCGCCGCCGCCGCCGCCTCGGTCACCCACGGTGAGCTCGCGCCTCCTCGAGTCCCCTCGGCCTCCTCTCCCGGTTGCGCCCGCCGCCGCCGCCGCCGCTCGCCGGAGCGGCGAGGCCCGCCTCCCGTGTGCCCTCCGGCCAGCCCCCACGTCGGCGTCCCCGTGCCCATGTGGCCGCCACATGGCTGCTTGGTGGCCGCCGCGTCGGCTCCATCCCGCCCCGTCAGCGCCACGTGCGCGAGCCCCTCCACCCCTGCCACCTCGGATCCGCCCCGGTCCATGGACATGGTCCATGAGGACCAGGCCCCACATGTCATCCCCTCCCCACTCATTTCCTGTACAAAAATAATTCGGCTGAAAACAAAAAACCCCAGGGCTGACGCAATGCTGATGTCATAATTCCCAATTTCCTTTATAAAAATAATTCAGAAAATCCCTTTTTCCATTTTCTCTGAATTTAAACTTCCCGGAGCCCGTTCTCCTTCGTCCTAGCTCCGATTTGGCCCATTCAAATTTATAAATTCATCAAAAATTCTCCTCTATCCATTTCTAGCCTCAAATCAAATTTTTGAGTTTGTTTGAATTTAATTTGAATTTATTTGAATTTGGTGGGTTATTTTCACGTGTAGACTTCGACGATTCGGGAAATTTCGACGACGAAGGTTTGAACCAAGTTGAAGAGCAAGGCAAGTCACCCTCCTTGATCATGTTGATCCCAGTTTTCAAAATAAAATTATGTTGATTTAAATTATGTTGCATGCATATTTTTATTCAACGTATTTCAATTCTGTTTCAAATATAGTTAATGCCTACTTGTTAATTCCTCCATTGAATTTGAATTCCTCAACACCTTGTCACCCTAGATTCAAACTCTAGTTAATATATTAGTGTTGGCTAGAGGAATTTATATCAAATGCTTAGACTGCTTAGATATAATATTTGTTTTGGGATACCTTTTCGCATAAAATGATGACCCTTTTTATATAAAATGATATGTACTCTTGACTTTGGTGAGTCAAGGAGGTTTATGAAATATTTTGAAAGCAAATATAAAACCGGTTTAGACTTAGGCAATTGGTTAGAGTGGTGGGGCATGCCCTGTTGGTTGGAGCCGCAGTGGTTGATTGTCATGCACGGGGGTATGTGGTTGGGCCTAAGTCAGATTAAGGACCGGTCTATGAGCTACTATTGCAAAGCCCTAATTGTACTACCACATGGCTGGTATGGGACAGCCCTGGCAGAATAATTTGTGAAGTCCCAACCTGAGCTGAGTTGTAGGTTGAAAGTGAGCGTGGTTGGTGCCATGTGAAGTCTCACTTGGGCGAGCGTGGTTAAGCCATGAGAAGTCTCGTCTAGGCTCAAGAGGGGGTCCCGGTCTGGTGGATTCCTTACTGGGGTGAAACCTTAGAGTTGGCTCGACCAGGTTGAAGGCTTTGCATTGTAAAGGCCTTGTCATGACTCCTCGCTGCACACCTAAGGAAGTGTGTAACCCGGTGGCAATATGGGATGATCATGTCTTGTGGGTAAAGCTGTACAACCTCTGCAGAGTGTATAATCTATCCTGGATAGCCGTGCCCACGGTCATGGGCATGCTGAGTAAAAGTTTTTCATGGATTAGACTTTGTTTTTCAAAATATTTTCGAAAACCTTGTGGATGGATGGAATCCACGAGAGATGAAAACCTTACGGATGGATGGAATCTGTGAGAGATTGAAATCTGGTGAATGGATGGAATTCATCAGAGTTGTGCAGTGAAAGCGTGTGGATGGATGGAATCCATACGTGAGCTTTTGGAAAAGATGGTCCGGGTGGGATGCCCGTGGATAGGTTGGTGTTTGGTCGGAGCCGGCACTAACGGTATTATTTTTTATTACAAGTAATGTTTTTACTTACTAAATTCTGCGATTTCAATCTATCTATTGTATTTCTTAAATGCTGTTTTATGCAAACTAACCCTATAAGCCTTCCATTGAAGCCTTTATCATTATGTTGCATTTTCTCGGGTGACTTGCGGAGTACAAGTTTGTACTCACGTTGCTTTTTCCACACAGAGAAGGAAGACGTCAACTACGGTGAAGATCTGGACGAATAGGCCGCGTCTTACTGTCGTTTGCCTGTGGGCATGCCCAGTGGGCTTCTTCCGCTTCGGTTTTTCTTCCGCTGCTTATTACTTAATTTTGGCTTATGTGCCGTTGATGTAAACTTTGGCATTCATGCCTATATTCAGTTAATAAATGTCATTATGGTTGATATTTATCTTTGTTGTACGCTGTGTGCACTAGCTGATTCTGGACTAGTGCGATTTACACAGAGGATCCAGGAGTCGTTGCTCCGGGTTCCGACAGGTGGGCTGACAACCACCTCTGCAGCACAATAAATGCCAAATGGCAAGTACATCTTACAATGTAATTTTGGCTTTAGCAAATTTCTCTGGAAAGATACCTACCAGGCAATGATGATTAAACCCATCAACACACTTGTAACAACTTCGACAATGTATACTACTAGATGCGTAGCGCAGCGGCATGCTGCGCTAATTACTATGTGAATTAAAATAAAAGGGGCAATTATTTGCGAGGAGATTTTTAAAAAAATTAGGATATGTGTGTAATTTGGGAAAAAGTAAAATTTTTTATTAAAAAAAGATGACTTGCAAGGACTAATTTGTAACTAAATAAGGAGCTATACATAATTTTGAAAATCGTGAGGTGTGATTCAATAAACAATACGCAACTTCGGTCAAGTTGGGGGGGGGGGTTAAAGGGGGAAAGGCACATGGCGTTAATAACTGTAGACGAAAATGTTATGTTTGGGTAAACTTAAAATAGTTAAGCTATATGTGTTTTTTCTGTACAAAGCATGATATGTTTTAGAATATCAAAAAATCAAAGGTCTTATCTATTTTATTTATATGTGCTAGGTCAGTGTATTTTGTAACTTATAGTGGTTAAATATTAATAGTTTTTGTGTTAGAAACCAGTATGGTTTTATTTTTGAGGAATACATAGTGTAGTATATTTGAATATGTATTAATAAGCACTAGTATAGTGCCCGTGCTAACGCCACGGCGGTATTTCAGGGATGCACGTGAAAACAACCAAATGACGATATTTTTTTCCATAGTTTAAGTTTCACGCAATTGTATATCACCATGTATATAATCTGGAAAACACTCATATCATTATATATCATTTCAGGATTAATAATAATGTAATAAGAAAACATTTCTAAAAAGGAAATAATTACTCACTGTAGTTTTTAGGTCTCTACGGTCCAATAGTTGTAGTCCCATTGAATCGAGTACATGTACCTCACATTTTTTAGCATTGACAACTGCCAGATACCAGTGGCATTTTTCTATGTTAATTGGAATGAAAACCTGCACCAAACATTGACATTTTTAAGTATTGACCATCAATATATCTCCATTAAAGGAACAGTCCAAATACATTATAAATGGCAGATTTAAGTTTTACCATGTCAGCTTGTAAATATTTGTCCACCCTTTGATCAATGGTGTCTGTCTTATAACTTAATGTCACCTCAGGGTCACCATCACGCTTAAGCAGGCTACAAATAAATGTATTCTCCACAAAAACCTTTCCACCTTCTCTATGAAGTAGATGCTCTTCATCCCTGATACAGTGAATATATGCACTTAAGACATGTTATAAGAAAAGAATACAGTAAGTAGATAAGTAGATCATATAAGCAGGTTTAAATATCAATAATTTAAAGTATACACCTGTACTTACTTCGCCATCCAATTGCATGTTATCATGAAACATACATTCCATATCATTTCAAGAGGTGGAACCGACGGACGTGATGGCTTGAATCCACACCATCCATGTGCGGCCATGACTGATGGTGTGTCAGACTATCATATACTTCGTTGAATTGTTAAAATTCAAAAATGACATCTTTGGTTGCTTTTGCCATTAATTGCTCGTTGGGAATTTAGAGTTGTGCAGTTGCAGGTGGAGAAACTTTGTAGTAGACTGTGAAATGAAGCCCATAGTATGATGCTGCTAGACAGCACTACTTTTTGAGATAGCATAATGTTATTGGCAGTTGCCAATTGGTTTGTTCCAGCTTGAAATGCATTACCGCTTATTTACACAAACATGAACCAGATTATAATTTGATTTGAAATTTCAAAACCGAAAGAAAGAACCAAAATAACTAAATCGAGTAGCTAATAACCCCAACATGCTCCTAAACAAAGTGGGTGGGACTCTTGTTTATTGCACCCATCAAATTAACTGATACAGTTCAGAAACTTGGCCGACTTGTTTTAGTAACTTGCATTTGAGCTATCTCTTTTTTATATAAAAAAATTGGAAGAGTATTACCCCTATCTTTCGTTTTCCAATGTATTGCCAAAATTTTTGCCAGGTTCTGAATGAGTTCGCTGCAGCTGAACCACATCTTCCATGCAAGCGGCTAGCAGATGGTTCAAAACGGGTTCAGCTCCCACAGCTCCCAGAACAACAGGTAAACCTCATCCTACACATGTGCACTATCTCCTAATCATTATATCAAGGCATCTGCTAACTATTGTATTTTTCTCAGCCATCGGAGGACAAAAAATGGATTGGATTAAGGCAGACGCAGTGCATCGTGCATCTTGATTCTTGATTAATAATAACATAACCAGAGCTAGGGAATTGAGCATTGTACACACCCTAATTTCCTTTTCTTCTGTCAAACAGATGAATTTAACAATGATATGATGAGAGAGGACATACGCACACAAAACTCATACCTCATAATGACTTACAAGGAAAATACCAGAATACGAGTTTCAAAGCTTTCAAGGAACCAAAAGTGCAGCAAACATAACTACAGGAATTATAAACCGTACCAACATCAAACTTTTTGCTATCAATGTCAATGCCAATAATCCGAGAAGCACCAGCAGATTTCGCCCCCTCAGCCACCTAAAAAAGAAAGCTCAAATGTCAAAGCTCTCATTCCAGACTCAGTATATAAGCATCAAGCAGGTGTCAACATATTTAACTTACTGCAAGTCCAACTGTGCCAAGGCCAAAAACAGCAACAATGGAACCCGCTTCAACCTTTGCAGTATTACATACCGCTCCAAGGCCTAAATGACTGTAAATTGTGAGTTATATAGACAAAGAAATAATACTATTCTTGGAAACTATCTAGAGGATAATCACAAGAATGTGAAAGTGCTAGACGTAGTGTTTGTTCAGCAAATCAACAAGTGTAAACAATAGTATGGAATTGTATCCAATTTAACCCAAAAGAGTAGGAACCTTGCAGCATCATTATGGTGAGGCTGACTACATTTATGGGAAAAAAAACATTTGCATACTTTTTGTTATTTACATAAAGAAACCCTTAACAAAGACACTGGTTTTAGCAAAAGAAAAGAGAATCGAAAAACGACTGCATATAGTATTTACTTGCAGGTTGCTGAAGACAATTATATTTCAATGTTAGCAAATGAAACTTTTTGTGCGTAATGACATTAAGGGGTAAGACTAAGAACTAATACAAATATAACTCAGCAAGCATCAATCACCAGTTACAGTTCAGCATAAGTTCTTAATCAAATCATACAAGCCAAGAGAAATCTAGTGAGGCTTGAAAAACAGAAATAAATCATCGGACTCCTAGCACAACAGCATAATTCTATCTGAAACAGCCTCTAAACACATGATAAGGTACAGCATACTCAGGTGTGACAAAAAATAAATGATCCATAGCAAGCGCATCAGACAAATAAAGCTATTGTAGTCAAAGAAACTAAAAGCTCAAAGCCTCAAACCATACAGTTTGATACTATGCTCGGTGGCAAATGCAGAGGGTGCCATTTCTTCTCAATAGCCAAAGCAGAGCTGAATCAATAATTTCTCGCTCATATCCAAACTGAGAGAGGCGGTTCATGAACAGATAAGCAACAAGCTAGAAACAATCTCAACATTATTGGAGGTCTTGGCAGAAATGAACAAGATATTAAAACCCTATGGGTGTCGCCAGAGACTAATTTACCACATTAGTATGGTTCCTACTGCTGAAAAATAGGGCAAAGATTCCAAATTTCTAGTCTCAAACAGATTTCTACCTAATATTTATTTTTTAAAAAAAGAATCAAGATGACTACATCACAACCACTACATCTAAGTCAACTAATCCCACAACGTCAGTTAAATTCACAGCATGCCAAGATCACAAACACCCTGTCTTGGCCATCACCACATCCTTACACATGTATACAGGAACAAAAACAGCGTTCGCAACTACATCATGATCCAAAGAAAATACGCAGCGCATGCGGATCGAAGCGAGGCGTCTAGCAAACTACCCAAGGCAAACATTGCACAAAACAGATCGCAGATCAATAAGCCGGGCACACAGAGACGAACCTTGGTACCACGGGTCCCGAGACGAGCGTCTTGCCCGCGCCGACGGCCCCCAGCGGATCGAGGTCCCCGCCGCGTCCTCCCGCCCGCCGCGCGCGTCCACCGCGTGCGCGTCTCGTCCCGCCGCCGCCGCCACCTACGGCATGCCGCACCGCCGCCGCGGGAAGATCGGATCTCGGAGCCGTACCCGCGAGACGAAGCGACGTGCGAGGAGGCGGATGGAGTCGGGCGCGTGGCGGTGGACGCGGGTCGAACTCGCGAGGTTGATCTCGGCGCGCGCGCGGGAGTCGGGCGAGGCGGCGAGGGTGAGGCCAACCTGGATGAGGTGAAGCGCGTCGACGTTGGCCTTGAGGAGGGCGTAGCGCTTGGCGGCGGTGAGGAGGGCGGGGTGCTTGGCGGAGCGGTGGATGACGCCGGGGAACTCCGTGTCCATGGCGACGTAGGGGAAGCGCGGTCCTCACGGAGGCGCGGGGGAGGCGGAGGGAGGGGAGGAGGGGGGAGGCGCGGGGGAGGCGGAGGGAGCGGAGGAGGCGGAGGGAGCGGAGGAGGCGCGGTGGAGGCGGAGAACGGAGGGGTTTCTGCGTAGCGGGATGTGGGGGAGGCGGAGGGAGGGGTACTGCACATCCATTGAAGGATGACCGTCAGATATGGTTGAGTAAGGAGAGAGAATAGAGGAGAGTTAATCTGGTGCGGACGTTTTTAGGATGGTGTAATTCTGGGTGCATATTGTGGTGTGGACGTAGTTAAGGTCATGACTGTGGAGCAGGTAATTATTGGGTGGATATAGGATAATTTTAACTGGTGGTTTAATAGTGTAGATAATAATAAATAGAATGATACTTGACGTGTGCTTGAAAGCGGTAAGATCCTATATGGTATTAAACATTTTAGCATAGGGATTTGGTGATACTATGATCGTTGGTTGCTTGTAAATGTGGGAAGAGTTATTATTTTTGATTGAAGGTAGCATAGCGATTGCATATTTGTACAACGTAAAGTTTGAGAAGTTGGGCGAAAGTAATTGTTGGATAGCATGTTTGTGTGTTCTGTTTGTTATTTTAAGGAGTTGAATTGCTGGATGTAGCGTTGTGACCGGCTGCGTAATTATTGAGGCAGTTGCTGTGAGGATAATAATATGCGATGAGAAGAAACAGACGATTAGTGAAACAGTATAAGCAAAATAGCGCTGGTATGGTAGGATGATAAGGGAGTAATGTTAAGATTGTAATTACTGTAGCTAGCAGGAAACGGGTTTCGCTAGCAGACCTATACAAAACCAAAATGTTGATTCATAGTTTGTTGCATCTAATTGCTAGAGCCTGGTGGTGGGCGCAGTGCTATCGTGAATGCAGATGGATGGAAAGCGGTTGGTCTTGTGCGGTGCTGCTGCTGTTGCCGTCCAGCAGTAGGAATACTGGGTGATTCTCCAGAAGCTGACATTTCGCCTGCTTCAATCATATGAAAGCGCTGGAGATCCTGTGTGAGTTGCTGCACTTTCTGTTGAGCTATGTGAAGTTCATAGTGCAGATCTTCATTTTCATCTAGCGTTCTTGAATATAATTCCTCTTGGTAAATTATGTACTGGGATGCCACTTTGAGGCGTGGATCAGTGTGTTTTGTTGGTTCTTGGATAGGTAAATACATTCTCCGATGTGTTGTTTGGGGAATAACATCATATGGGGATTGGTTGAATTCCTCCTGGTAATAATGGTCATAGTGAACTGCTTTCCTCGCAGCGTCTTGTATGGCATCTTTCTCTTGGATTATGTTGCCGTAGAACCGTTGCCGTTCATCTGGATGGATGGGCAATGGTTCTAAGGTCACCCATGTTTTCCATTCGTATCTTCAGTTGTCTATATACTGAGTGATTGAGTGGAAAACAGGTCTTTGTTGTTTGGTAGCTCTAAGGTATTGCTGCATTTTCCATAAATGTGTGGGAAACCTGGTAGCTCTTCTGGTTTTGAGTGCACTATATGAATGAAGTAAACAAGGATAACAAGATATGCATTATAATAATTAAATAGAAATAGGAAAACATTGGAACAGCAAGAAAAGATTATAGAAAAGACTATTTGCCTATATAAGCAAAGGAATACTCTACAAAGGTAGCATAATCTAAAACAGGAAACCAGAGTAAAAGAATCAATTACCAGATAAGCGATGCCTAATTGGTAGATAGAATAGCGAGTATGAATGGCGTAAAAGAGTGATTTAATCCACAACACTCGTTTTCGTAATGATTCTGCATCGTCAAAAGAGCAGTATTAAGTATCAATAGTAACTAATAGTTAAAACGAATGAAGTAAACAACGATAACAAGAGGTGTATTATAATAGTAAAACAGAAATAGGGAAACTTAAGAAGAGTTGTGTAGTTTAAAACAGGAAAATATATTAAAAGAAGGAATTATCAGATCAGTATTGTGACATTCACAGTTAGGATAGTGAGCATGAATGGTGCGAAAGAGCGATTTAATTGATAGTAGTGGTTTATGCAATGATCCTGTATTGCACAAAAAGCGGTGTTAACTATCAATAGGAAACAACAGTGAAAATGAAGGAACTAAATAACGATAACAAGTGGTGTGTTACAATGCTAAAACAGAAATAGGGAAACCTAGGAATAGTAGGAAAAGAATATAAAAAGAATTATTTCTATGTATAAACAGAGGAAGAATCTACAAAGGGACTGTAGGCTAAAAGAGGAAATTACCACGTAAATGATTGTTAACTGGTATGCGAAACAACGAGGAGGAAGAACCAACTACAGAGAATGGCAGGTAATCCTTAATGCTCCTGTAGGTATGCACAAGGGATTTATGTTAAGAATAAGCATAAAAAACTAAACAAAATAATAATATCAAGAACAAAAGGAATTAGACTAAAAGAAGGAATCATTAGATAAGTGACGGCTGCATCAACAGTAATCATTTCTATGTATAAATAGGAAAACTTAGGAAGAGCAACAAAAGATTATAAAAAGAATCATTTCTATGTATAAGCATATGAATAATCTACAAAGGATTGTAGTCTAAAACAGAAAATTAGGCTAAAATAAGCAATCACCAGATAAGCGGTGGCTAATTCACAGATAACATAGTGGGTGTGAATGGTGAAAAAGAGCGATTTAATTCACAGCAGGCATTTGTATAACGATCCTGTATTGCAAAAAGAGTGGTGTTAGACATCAGCAATAAGTAATAGCTAAAATAAGTGAAGTAGATAACACTAAGAAGAGGCGTATTATAATAGAAAAGCAGAAATAGGAAAATCTATGAACAGTAGGAAAATATTATAAAAAGGACTAATAAACTATGTAAATCAAAGAATCTACAAAAGCAGTATACTCTAAAACAGGAAATTAGAGTAAAAGAAGCAAGTACCAGATAAGTGGGGCAAATTCATAGATAACATAGTGGGCGTGAATGGTGAAAAAGAGTGATTTAATGCACAGCAAGCGCCTGTATAATGATCCTGTATTGCCAAAAGAGTGGTGCGAAACATCAACAGAAAGCAATAGCTAAAACGAGTGAAGTAGATAACTACTGGATCGAAATCGGCGACAGAGGGGGGTGAATGTCGTTCTTTTCAAAATTGTCCCCCTAAAAGTATTCACGACTGAGCTTTCTCTCCGGTAGCTACAGAGCTATGAAGAGGGCATCAAAAGGGGATATTAGAAGGCCTAGCGACAAAGGAGCACTCAGGCCCGAGCGGTCAGACCGCTGCCTTGAGGCCGGTCAGACCGCTCGTGAGCCGCCGGTCTGACCGCCTAAGTGCGGCCGGTCTGACCGCTCCGAGAACTCCGGTCTAACCGCCATTATGGGGGCGGTCTGACCGCCGTGGAGAGGCCGGTCTGACCGGTCCCCTGATCCCAGAGCACCCGAGAGTGCAGACTGAAAACTGAATTTCGATAAAAACTTCAGAACTTCAAAGACTGAGAAATTGAAGGTTTCCTCCCAATCTTTTCAGCCCAAAGCACAACAACAACAAACTAAATAAGAAAAGGGACTTGGGAAACAAACAAATCCCACCAAAAGACAAGAATTTCATATTTGAGCTAAAATATGAAAACTACAGAGTGCAGCGACAAAAACTCAAATTCCCATTTAATCTCTGATCCTTTGACCATGAAACTTTCAGGATAGCTAATTAATAGCCTCTGGATTTAACATGCCAAGTTTCATGCCATCTCTGAAGGGAAACAGAAACCACACTAAACCCTAGAAATGAAACATGGAGGATGAACAGGGCACAGGGAGGCAAGAAATTTGATTCTTGCAAATCAATCATTGAGCTCTTGGAATTGGCTTACCAAAGGGTCTAGAAATACAACTCCATCACAGAGCAACTCATTTTGCCACTCCTCAGTAAGAAACGAGCCAAAACACAAAAACTCAAGAATCAAGAAAAAAAGGCATCGAAGGAAGAACACAGGAGGCAGGAGCATCTCAACTGAAATAAATTCATTCCCACAAGCACAAGGATCACAAAGGAGTCCCGATACGCTATTGAATACAGAGGAATGATTACATGATGGCTCAACTCATTCTCTCCCTCTCCCCAAGCTCTCACACACACAGGAGAAACACAAGAACAAGAAAGCTACGGGAAAACACACAGAGAGGAGACACACTCTGCCCTTCTCACCAACTCATCAACCACTAAAGCCTAAAGCAAAACAACCTCTCCAAAGGCCATTTTGACTAAAGCAAAACCCTAACAACCCCTTGAATCCATTGGAAAGCATGCAACCATAAGGAGACATCCTCTCCTTATATAGGCTCCGGCTAACGGGTCTCCAATCCGTTATGCCCGCTAAACCCGATCGGAACCGCTTCCACCTGTGCAGCTTTGCGCTTTTACTGAAACGCCCCTCCTGCACCTTCCGGGAAGCTTCTGTGTTCCTTGTCATACTAGCCTTGCAACCACCTCGAGTCTCTGACGTCTTCGGCATATCCGACCGTTCTGACCTCGACACCGCCTGTGCCTAGTCCGGTCACCTCGTGCCTCGCCACGACTCCGCCTCGACGTCCTGCAGCCATCACAGACAAGAAATACATCACATAGCACCGCTCGACATATGTAATCACAGTTAGCATCAACCAAAACGAACTTAAGCATGAAATTGCCCAAACGACCAATCGGGAAGACGAATATGCAATAAGACCGTCCAACCATACCCGACTGCGCCAAATGCCGACCTGACACAAATCACTCAAACCAAACTCAATCTTTGCAACATACTTGTCAATTACTCATCACAAACATGGGGTCATAATCACATGGTCTCTCAATAACACTAAGAAGAAGCATATTATAATAACAAAACAGAAATAGGAAAACCTACAAATAGCAGCAAAAGAATATAAAAAGGACTAATAAACTATGTAAGGTAAATATGCATAAAAATAGGTGCGTTATGACGAAAACAAATAAACTAAATGGATATAAGAAGAGACTATGTAAATTAAATAGACCGAAGAATCGATGCGATATACACAAAGGTAACATAACGCAAAGGACAAAAGTATTACCAGGCAAAGTGGAACTATGAGTAGAACATAACGAAAGCAAGGATCTCTAAATAGAAGCAATTATCAGATAAGTCGTGTCTAATTGACAGATAACATAGTGGGCGTGAATGGTAAAAAAGAGTGATTTAATCCATAGCGAGATCTATATACTGATCCTGTATTGCAAAACCAGTGGTGTTAAACATCAATAGCAAGCAATAGCCAAAACGAATGAAGTAGATAACGCTAAGAAGAGGCGTATTATAATAGCAAAACAGAAATAGGAAAACCTACTAACAGCAGGAAAAGATTATTAAAAGGACTAATAAACTATGTAAATCAAATACACATAAAAATACGTGTGGCAAGACGAAAATGAATGAACTTAATGGATATAGGAAGATACTACGTAAATTAAATAGACATAAGAATGAAAGTATTAGCAGACAAAGCCGAACTATGAGTTGAACATAATGAAAGCAAGAATTTGTAAATAGCAGTTGAAATGAGCAGACCGAACGACAAAGAACGTTGCTGCATTATGAAAAGGGCAGTAGTACCTACGAAGATAAAGTAATAATTAAAGCCATCGAACTAAACACTGACCATAGTAGATCTAGAGAACTGAATACACATAAGAAGAAATGAAATATAATCTGGGAATACAAATACAAAAACCATAAAAAGTCTGTAAAAACATCTGAGCCAAGATATGCATGCAAAAATAATTTAGAAAGGGAACATAACATAAAAGAAGAAGAACCATGACACAGAAGAAGCTATAGAAACAAAGCGGCAAACGTAGGAAGCGAAGAAAGAAAAAGAAAACTATTCACTTATAAGCAGTATTAATAAAGAGTGTAAAACAACAAGAATTTAGTACTCAGCAGTATCAAAGTATGGGCAGGCGAATGGGAAATACACATAGAATAGAATAAAAGCGGTAATTTCTATATGCAGAGCGAGAAAAATAGCCACTAATAAAAATAGATGCAATTTAGCGGGGAAACACAAATACTATTGTTTACCAATGAGCATTGCAAATAGAATCGCAAATAGAAACGGTAACCATAAAGCTAAACCAACAACTATGGTAAATGACCTAAGCAGATATGAAAATAGGCTATGTAAATTCAATGCACATAAAAACAGGTGTAACACGATGAAAATGAATGGATTAAACATCAAGGATTTCTAAAAGATTTAGCTATAAATAGTACTAATAAAGAGCGTAAAATAGCAAGGATCTAACAGCGGGCACTTATTAGACAGTAACAAACCAGGTCATGTAAATTAAATAGACATAAGAATCGATGTGATATACACAAAAGGTACCACACCGCAAAACAGGAAAGTATTACCAGGGAAAGCCGAAATGTGAGTAGAATGCAATGAAACCAAGGATTGGTAAATAGAACCCTAAATGAATAGATCGATCGATGAAGAACCGTCCTACATCACGAAAAGACCGGCAGTAACCAGGAAGATAAACCAATAATTAAAAGGATTGAACTAAATAATGATGACAATAGGTTAACACAATCAAATACACATAATAAATGTAATATAACAGCGAGCCGAAACAGGAAACTGGCAGATCAATCGACAAGCGCAGGAGATAGCTGCCGAGCAGAATCCGCAAGAAGAACACAAGGGAGCGACGAAAAGTAATCAGAGCGGATGGGCCTGTAAATGCAGCAAGGCAAGAGACTGAGGCAAAACAAGGTAGTAAAAAGGTACAACACACGCACGCATCGCCAAGGCTAAAACCGAAAACAAACTCCCTGGCGAAGTCCACGAGGAGAAGAAGCATCCCAAACCGCAGAAACGAAGCGTCGAGCACAATGTACAGCGCCCGTCGCACGCGTCGATCGAAGCGGCAGCCAGCCCTCCGAAACCGCGCGGAACCGCATGGTCAAAGAGAGCGTGGCCGGTCAAGGAGCACGCACGCACGCGTCGAACAGAGAGCAAAAACGGTGACGTGGATACAAGAAGAAGCCATGAATCCCCTCATCTCTGATATTGGTAAACAAAGAACACACTGGCAACCAGCGTATTACAAACCAAAACCAAGGAGTAAATAATGGAGACGGAGAACAAACCGGTCCGTCCTGGCACCCAAAACAGCAAATAAACGGCTACCAAACTGCGGGAGAGAAAAGCAAAACAACAATGTAATAGACCGACCAAAGTGAAGCACAGCTGGCACGACTCCAAACGCAAACCAACCGAAAAGCGCAGGAGACACCGACGAACGGAGGCCGAAAGAACAACCCGAGCGACTAACCAAAAGAACAAAGGAAAACAACCAGATGGAACGAGGAACCCGCAGATCTGGAAAATAATAAAGCGAATAACGCACTAAAACCACATGCAATGAATTAGAAGAACAAAAAAGCAAATATAAGAAATAAGCACAAAAGAAGCACATCACAACATATATAAGTAATATCTGTAAAATAAGGAGTAGCGACACCATATGTCTTTTGAAAGCAGTGTGCGATAAATAGGCAACACCAGAACAAGGTAAACACATATGATAGGAATATAGGGGAGTATACGAAGAGGGCATCTAATCTAGCACAAAATACAGAAGCAGAACAGCTACTGATATTTTAGATAAGTATGGAAAGGTACAATGTAAGTTAATACAACATAAGAATCAGGTGCGGAAAAAGCTGCAACATAACGTTATATAATTATTACATGGTAAGCTATAACATAAGATTATATAATCATCACATGCTGTCTTACATAAAGGGTTAGCTGATATAAGCAAGATAACCAACAAAGCACTAAGAAATCTAGCGAGAGAGGGGGCAAAAACTACTATATATAATGTAAAAGGCAATGTAACAATTGAACGGTAAATAACCTGTAAGGAAAGATAATACAATTATTAGGCGATAATATGTATAAATAATGTAATATGATAGATAAAATAAAGAGTAGCCACACCATAAGCTTTCTGAAAGCACTCTTCGATAAGTAGGCACCACCAGAAGAAGGTAAACACATATGACTAATTAGAAATACAGAGGAGCATACGAAGAGGATATCTAATTTAGCACGATATATAGAAACAGAACAAAGTGTAAGGAGAGAGGGGGGCAGAAACTACTATATGTAATGCAAAAGCCAACGTAACAACTGGAGGGCAAACAGCCTGTAAGAAAAGATAATACAATTAGTAGGTGATAACATGCATAAACAACGTAATACAACAGATAAAATAAGGAGTAGCCACGCCATATACTTTTTGAAAGTATTGTGCGATAAATAAGTACCACCAGAAGAAGGTAAATACACATGATTAATTGCACAATATATAGAAATATATAATGCAAAAGTGAATGTAACATGTAAAAGCCAACGTAACAACTGGAGGGCAAACAGCCTGTAAGAAACCATAATACAATCAGTAGGTGATAATATGCATAAACAACGTAACACGGCAGATAAAATAAGGAGCAGCCACACCATATACTTTTTGAAAGTATTGTGGGATAAATAGGTACTACCAGAAGAAGGTAAACACATACGACTAATTAGGAAATTTTAGATAAGCATGGAAAGATACAGCTTAACTCAATAAAGTACTAATAAATGTAGGGAGAAAGGGAGTGGAAACCACTATATATAATATAAAAGCTAATTTAACAACTCTACGGTGAACAGCACAAAGAACATGCACAAACTAACTATGAATACGAACAACCATAACAAAAAAAAGCGACAAATGTAAAGAATAAACTGAAGCAAATAACAATCTATGAAAGTGACATAATATAAAAGAACCAATCATGGTACAAAAAGTACTAACCAGGACAATCCAAGAAAGGAGGACGAATCACATATCGTTCCGTAACCAAATAGCAGCGCGAAGGAGCAGGCTGACCGGCGAACAAGGATCCTGCATCACAAAAACATAGCATAACGTAAAGCACGAAAGTATTACCAGACTAAGCCGAAATGTCAGTACAACGGAATGCACCCAAGGATTCCTAGATAGCAGCTCAAACGAGCACACCACCCGGCGAACAACAATCCTGCATCACGAAAGCACCAGCAGTAAGCAGAATGATAAATCAATAATGAAAACAACTGAACTAAATAACATAACAGAACAAAAACAAACAGACAGAACAAACTATACAAAGAAAGCACCAAACATACAGGCAGAAGAAAGTATACAAATAAAACAACAAACATAAGAAGCGAAGGAAACAAACAAAATCGTATTCGGCCCCAAATCTTTCCTTCGCAAAACCTCGATACGAAAGATACCCACCTCTAAACAGTACAAATAAAAAACGCAAAAATAGCAAGGATCTAAAGAGTGAAACGCCGAAGCTAAAACGGAAAACAAACTCCCTGGTTAAAATGGAAAACAAAGTCGCTGGCGAACCCCACGAGGAGAACAAGCATCCCGAAGCGCAGAAACGAAGCGCCGAGCGAAATGCACAGCGCCCCTCGCACGCATCGACCGAACCCAAACCAAGCAAAGAACAAGCCAAAAACGAACATATCGCGATGACCGAAGCCAAACCAAGTAAAGAAAAAGACAAAAATGAACATATCGGCAAGAACAAGTAAGGACCAACCAAAGCGAATCAAAACGAAGGCGCATCCAAACGCAGATCAACCGAGAACCACAGGAGACAGCACACGAGGGGAAACCGAAACAACGAGATCTAGAAGCACAGCAAACAAACCAACAACAAGAAGGTACAAGAGCGAGCCGGAACAAGGAAGCCAAAAGGCGGAATACAGTCGCCTCCAAAGGCAGATCGATCGAGAAGCGCAGGAGGCAACACACGAGGAGCAACCCAAACAATGAGATCTAGAGGCACAGCAAACAAACCAAGAACAAGAAAGCAAAAGAGCCAACCGGAACACAAGGAACCCAAAAGGCGCAACACACGGACGCATCGCCGAGCTAAAACCGAAAAAAACTCCCTGGCGAAGTCCACGAGGAGAAGAACCATCCCGAAGCGCAGAAACGAAGCGTCGAGCGCAATGCACAGCGGCGCTAGCACGCGTCGCCCGAAGCGGCAGCCATCCCGCCGAAACCGCGCGGCCCCGCCTGGTCAAAGAGAGCGCGCCCGGTCAAAGGGCGCGCACGCACGCGGCGAGCGGAGAGGAAGCCACGCGTCGGCGAGAGAGCAAAAACGGTGATGTGGACACAAGGAGAAGCCATGAATCCCCCCATCTCTAATATAGGTATGATTTTTGCGCACCTATACCAATACATAAGGAAAAGACACGAGTATGAACCAAAACACTGGATTAATAGCTTATTTCTGTAAACATAAAACACACTGGATAACAATATATGAACAAAGTAAAAGCATGCACTGCTGCAAACAAAGTTAAATGCACTACACATAATCTACTAAATACTAATATTTCAGAAACACCAAAACGGATAAGTAGCACAAAATGTGGATGATACTAATCATAACTGATCTAATCTTATAAACATTGTCCTTTTGCCCTGTTCCTAACCATCCTTGATATGAGTTTTCTTTACCAACTAATACATGCATGTTAATTTAGTTCATTTGCTTTGACCATTTACATCTCTGTGTGGTCATAGGGACCGCATCTGCCTATGTGGCAGAAGTAGATTCAACTATCGTGTTATGGAAAGTATTTTACAAAGCGGCATGTCCTGCATATTATCTGTTACCAAATTCTTGAAATTGTCTAAATACTGTACATTATTATGCATTCATGCAACCATAAATTAAAGTGAATACAGATAAACGAAAATTTGTTTTATGCCTAACCTCTTTAACATCTGCTGTCATGTAACCATCAGTATTAGCGGTAAACTAGGATCAATGGATGCAGGTATTTACAGTACAACCATTTTTCAAAACTACCTTGACTAAATATAGTGTTGGCAAAAAAGGGAGAAAATGAGTAGGAACTCTTAAGCATGGTATACTCTGCACACTGAATATGGTTGGAGCTGAGCATGTGCAAAGAGTGCAAAAGAGTGCCTCCTCGCCATAATCTTTTTGTTGGTAAGCTTCGTCTTCTTTGCGACAATCCTCTTTCAAAAAATAGCACAACAAAAACAACCAGCTCCTAAACACGACTTATGCTTTTGGATTTCCTAATGTGTTCTCAATCCTATCTTGGCAGCTTCTTCTGGAGTGTCTACGTTTGATATTAATCAAAAGGAGATGCTGCAATAGTATAACGTGCCTACCACTCAATGAACTGGATCGAACTTCAATAGCAGTGTCATTAGGTATCAGGACGTACCTTCCAATTTATAGATTAGTGCACCATCGACAGCAATCAGGATGTCAGGATCAATAGCAGTACATCAAACGTATAGAATCAGAACCAATAAGGCCTGACATAAGAGAACATGGATATCAAACAGTTAACAAATGAAATCTACTACAGGATCCAATGCATGCATGAGAAGTGGACCTTACCAGAAAACTCTGAACACCTATTGTAGTATACTGATACAAGTCCTTTCCAAGAAATGGAGAGAAGAAAGAGTAGAATGCTATACACAGCAAGAAGAACACTGTTATAGCTACCACGTGCAAAAAAATGATAAATAAAATTGTATCATCCAATTTTAGACTCTCCCTAAGAGGTAAGAATGGATAGGTTGCAACGACGCCAGCTTAAGAGGAAGTAGACTCCTAGTCCTGGCCCCCCCGGGGTTTACGTTGTTCATACACAGTGAGCATTTCAAGTGCTTAAACCGTCAAGCTTACAGTGGCAACTTAAACTTTTTGTAGGATCGATTCACACTAAGATAGGCAATCAGAGGGGGGTGAATGATTGCGGAAACTACAAATAAAATGTAAGACTCTACCCTAAACACAAAACCTATTTAAGCCTCGTTTAAAAATTCTGGACAGAATAATGTACTCTCACTAGAACTGATCCCGATAAAAAACCGTAACTCCGATTGACCTCAAATTTTGATAGAATAAACTAGACAAAATTATTAAACTAATCCAACTGGAATTACGTCAAACGGAGATACAGAATTTGAGATATAAAATAAACAAGATCACTGATGCAGATAGTGACGAGAATTGATTAAGCCCTAATTTAAGCGAATAAATAAAATCCGTAAATATAAAAAACAAAACTCAATTAACCTTAGCTAATCACCTGACACTAATTATTTTTTTCTTTGACCTCAATGCATAACATCACTGCATGCAAAAGATCACGGCATTCATTGCGTGCATGCTCTGATGAAAAGATCACTTGATGATTTCAGCTTGATGAGTGCTGGACACGCGCAGGCAACGACGTACGTGATGTAGTGATGCACCACTTTTATCGCCTGTGGATGAAACTGCATGCAAACAAAGAACAACAAGCCGACACGCCTCTGCTCGCTTCTCGTACGCACAACGACGACGACGCTGATCAAAAACAAAAACAAAACGCGCAGGAGACAAGATCAAACAATCCAAAAAAACGCGCCGCCACATGCAACTTCAATCAACTGGATCACAGCTTGCGCATGCAGAATTGCAGACAAAGCACACAATCAAGCATCAGCACCAACGCATGCAAACCGCCATAATTTTTCTTCAATCAAAAACGAGTCGCAGATCACAACTTCCATGCATGCAACGTGTTGTTAAGCCTCCACACGCATCTCTCCCATTAAGGGCATGTACAAAGGCAATTAAGAGCTAGCCCATAGAAGTGCCAACTAGGCAATTTTGCTGATGTGGATGAGAGAGGAATGGAGGAGAGGGAAACAACGACTCCTCGTGAGACATCGACTCTTCCGCAGAAACGAGGCGGAAGAGCCCCTGCGAATGGCGTTGTACGCCTCGTCTCCGCCTCGAGACAGCTCGCCGGATCCGCTGCAAATCGAGCAAAAAATGAGCGCGGGGAGAACCCACTTCGCGGGAAATCACATCCCGCGCTACATATCAGCCTTTTGTCCATCCCCATCTATCGCTGGAACAAGAAATTCCCAATCTCCATCGCGAGTAGCTTCGCTTCACCGCCATGGCTCGCCGACGGACTGATGGGGCGCTGCCGCCTCGGGTTCCCTCTACGGGTACGGTTGTCTCCACCGGTGCGATTCCGTCCACCGGCGCGGCGTCCTCCACCGGCGTGTCTCCCTCCACCCATGCGCCTCCCTCCGCCAGCGTCTTCTGCCCCCAATCCGGGTACCCTCCTAACTCTGGTTGCTCCTTCACTCCCCCCGCCGTCTACCCACCTACTTCTGCTGGTGGCCTTGCTCCGTCTCCCTTCTCTGGCTTTCCCCCTTCATCTACATCCTGGATGGACGCCGCCACCTCTGCCGCCGCCGGCAACGGTAGCCCGATCTCCCCTTCTACCTTGACACAGGCGCACAATGGTTCTGATCCAGCGTCTGTAAATATGCAGCAGTGGTAAGCAAAAGTTAACCTTACATAATTTTGTCAAGTACATATGCAAGTGGCTTGTTTTTATTATACTGATCAAACTATTGTTTTCTGAAGATAGTATGCATTTGTGCCTTATACTTTGTAGAAAATAATCTTTAAACATATAGTAAAAATTGTGATGAATTCTATTGAAATGAACATAGATCTGCAACCTGCACAAAAGTAAAGTAACATTTGTGTTGTATGATGTTATCCTGATGCATGTGTACATAGAAAAGTAACAAGAGTATGAACATGCTTGCTCATAAACATAAATCCTTGCTCATATCAGTAGTTAGAATCCACTCCCTGCCAAATTGCTTCCCTCAGTTTCTAAAAGGAGTAATAACTGGATTGAACATGCTTAACTGATGCACAGGATTTGTTTAGGTGTGATTGTGGCACTGAAATTATGCTTAACTGAGGAGTAATTCCCTCAGTTTAATTATGGCACTGAACATAGATTACATTTGAACATATTTGATTTTGGCTCTGAAACTGGATTTGTTTTGGTGTGATTGTGGAACTGAATTTTGCAGGGGAAACGACACACATCCACCTGGTGGATTCATGAGTTATTTCCATAATCAGGCAACAATGCCTCAGAATTTTCATTTTGTTGGTGGACCTTCTCATTTCACCTCATTTAAGGCGCCACGGCCATCGGATGCTAATGGTACTTCACCGCCACCTGATGAAACATCCACCCAACATACAGCGGTGAGAAATCAAAAGTCCGTCAGCCTTGATAGTGAGGATGACAATGGAGTTGTTAGGACCAACATCAGGCTTAATTGGACACAAGATGAGGACGTTAGACTGGTGAGTTTCAGAGATAATCTAATTCTATTTACTCTGTCAATTTGTGTAGATAGCTAAAGGCTTCTCTACCATTATATTTGTAGATGAGCTCTTGGTTGAATAATTCAATGGACCCAATTAACGGAAATGATAAGAAGGCTGACAAGTACTGGGGAGATGTCGCTAAGGCCTACAATAGCACCACACCAAGAAATAGATGGAGAAACCCAAAGCAAGCAAAGGAGCGTTGGCACCAATAAATCGATGGACGGATCTGTTCCAAGCTGCGCTTGGTTCAAGGCCGCGAATGTATACTAGTGGACATTCAGATCAAGATTGGATTGACAAGGCCCATAAGTTCTATGAAAATGAGAACCAATTAGGACATTTTGTTTTAATGGATGTTTGGTATGCATGTCGTGATCAACCAAAGTGGACTGCATATAATAATGATCTCAAGCGAGCACGCAAGAGGAAGGGAGGTTCCAATGAGGCAACATCCGAACCAGTGGAAGTCAACGAACTTCCACGGCCAATCGGACAGAAGGCTGCTAAGAAAGCCGCGCGTGAAATGAAGGGGAAGTCGAAGGATTCTGCAGATGTGGAAGAGATAGAAAAGTTGAACCAAATCCAAGCTGATTTCCACACAAGTCGCATTAAGATGTTGGAAATGCAAGAGAAGTTATCTGCCGAGAAGCTTGAGTCATCGAAGCGTACACAGCTTGCTGCCAGGGACAATAGGTTTGCAGCAAAGGACAATAAAGAGGCAAAAATGTTGGAAACTTATAGTCGCCTTATCACACAAGATACAACACAAATGGCTGATGACATTAGAGCTGAGCATGTTGCTGCGATCAAGTGTTTAAGGAAGGTGTTGTTTCCAGATTTATCTTGAGGTAGGCAACAAAAGTGAAGTGAAGTGAACAAGAAGATTTATCACTATTATCAGATTATGCCTAATCTATAATCTGCTTTGTTTTACTGGTAGGCAACAAAAGTGAAGTGAACAAGAAGTCTGGAGGAATGGCTGAACATATGAATGGCTGAAGGCTGAAGGTTCTACATATGGTTAGATTATCTTTTTTTGTTGATTCTGCACCAGTTTGTCTCGAGGATCATGAGTGATAGGTGTACCCTGTCAGTGATTTATATATTTTCAATGGATTATGAACTGATTTTCTGTGTTATAAGTCATGAATTTTTCTGGTTTCAGTTGATTATATCATGACTATAATCAGTGAATGGTTTCAGTTGATTTTTGTTGGGAATCACAAGGTGGCAAAGCACTTAATTTTCATGTGGCATACACACACATACACTTATATGAGGCTATCAAACTTTCATTAGCACTGCCCGTGGTTTACATGTATGGAGGAGTATACTACCATGTTTTATACAACCATGTTTTACTAGTATACTTTCATTATACAGCCTTCATGCACCATACATAGCTAGTATACTACCATGTTTTATACAGCTGGCTGTGCAGATTTTTACTGCATGTCATTCTTCTTGCCGACATGCTATTCCCAAACCGACATTCTGAAATATACTAGATTACAAGTATGCATTGTTTCAGTGATAGCGTTTAGTAACTGATAGATGTGAATGGATGTTTGATCAGTTTTCATTTATCTTTTACCATGTGAATGGATGTTTGATCAGTTTTCAGTAACTGATTTTATCATGTGAACGGATGATTGATTAATTTATCATTTGAATGGATGTGAATGGATGTTTGATCAGTTTTCAGTAGATGTGAACGTAGATTGATTAATTTTCAGTAACTGATGTGAATGGATGTGAACGGATGATTGATTAATTTTCAGTAACTGATTTTTCCATTTGAACGGATGAATGGATGGCGTTACTTTTGTGTGACCATGTGAATGGATGGCTGAATTCCTATGAATGGTTTCAGTAACTGAAGATTGCACGAGTGAATTCCTATGCTATAAAACAATCACATCTACATAGCACTTCCGAAACAACATTTTTCCAATTTCCAAACCTGCTACGCCATGGCTAGTTTGGACGATGAGCCTAACGATTACACCGACGCCAACTTGGAGTTCGACGTCGACGCTCACGACTTTGATCCTATAGAAGCTCACGATGCCAACTTGGAGTTCGACGTCGATGCTCACGACTTTGATCCTATGGAAGCTCACGACGCCAACTTGGACTACGACAACGAAGCTCACGTCGACGTCAACGACTTTGATCCTATGGAAGCATACACTATAGATGATTTCATATTGGAGTCATCACTGTTAGATGCACATGCTGAGCGGATTATTACAAAGTTGAAGGCCAAAAGGGATTGAGAAACATCGCAGCCTCGCCGGCAACGTATAAGTGGTTCAAGGCGTTACATACCAAGGAACCGTGAAGCAGGCAATGCAGATCTTGTGGCCAATTACTTCTCCGAGTCTCCTATCTACACCGACGAAATGTTCCGTAGGAGATTTCGGATGAGGAGGCCTCTCTTTCTACGAATTGTGAGTGCTCTTGGTGAATGGTCTCCTTATTTTACTAATAGATTGGATGCCACAGGCAGAGAAGGTCATTCGCCACTTCAGAAGTGTACTGCGGCTATCCGAATGTTGGCATATGGAACACCGGCGGATCAACTTGATGAGGTTCTGAAGATTGCTACTAGCACATCTCTAGAGTGCTTGGGCAAATTTGCTGAAGGAGTGATTGCAATGTTTGGTGAAGAGTACCTACGGCCTCCTACAAGCGACGAGGTTGAACATTTGCTACACGTTGCTGAGGCCCGTGGTTTTCCTGGCATGTTGGGAAGCATAGATTGTATGCACTGGGCATGGGAGAATTGCCCGATAGCATGGCGGGGCCAATTTACTCGTGGCGACAAGGGTGTTCCCACAATGATACTTGAAGCAGTGGCGTCACATGATCTTCGGATATGGCATGCATTTTTTGGTACCGCAGGATCCAACAATGATATCAATGTATTAAACAAGTCAACATTGTTCATTGAAGCATTGAAAGGGGATGCGCCTCGTGTCCAGTTCACAGTAAACGGCAAGCAATATGACACAGGATACTATCTCGCTGATGGAATTTATCCTGAGTGGGCGGCATTCGTGAAGACAATACCACTTCCTCAAACGGCAAAAGAAAAGTTATTTGCAGCTCGTCAGGAAGGGGCAAGGAAGGATGTTGAGCGAGCATTTGGTGTTTTACAGTCTCGTTTCAATATTGTACGTCGCCCAGCTCGTTTGTGGAAACAGACGGACGTCGTCAACATAATGGTGGCTTGTGTCATTCTCCACAATATGATTGTTGAAGATGAGAAGGAAATGGCAGCTATTCCTTTGGACTTGAATGAGAGCCCGGGAGCATCATTAGTTCTACCACCGGAAGTGAGTAGCTCAACCGATCCTTGTTTTGCTGAGGTATTGCGAAGGAATTCCACCATTCGTGACCGGCCGACGCATATGCAGCTGAAGAAAGATTTAGTCGAGCATATATGGCATCGCTTTGGCGATAATTAGACTTGTTGATTTTTTATATATATTACAGAATGAAGCATTATCTACGTGTACTTAAAAATCTTGAATCACAAAATATAGTACAAGTTCCTTGTTGTGCTGCTAAAAATACCACGTAACAGTATTACACTAGTTGAGATCGAAGCATTTTATTTTTTTTACGCCACTAGCTCAAAGAAGCAATATAAAATAACATGTAGCAGATTTTATACAATGGATCCTAGCACAAAAAGGTCACATGCACAAGTTTAGTATGATGTGGAGTACTTAGGAGCTTGTGTCGGGCTCAACCCTTGTACTTGTCTGTATGAAGTGTTGTCTCTTGATGATGTGGAGTGCTTAGGAGCTTGTGTCGGGCTCAACCCTTGTACTTGCCCTAACTATCAGACTCCCTCATATACATGCATGTATACGATTTTTTGTTTTTCCTACTCGCACGACACAGCTTTTTTTTTCTCGATACCCACAGCCGCCAAGCATACGTAACCTATTTATCTAGTGCTCTCATCAACCGACTTCAATACGACATCAACCCTAATACAACTCATCTTAGGCCTTTTTGCCTCAACTAGGTTTTTTGGCCCACTACTTTTCAAGGGACCCAAAACCCTTCATAACATAGATTTTTTTAACTCTTTTTATGCTTCCAATTTTTTCAACCTTCCACGTGTCGAAGCCTCCAGAACCGCACCTCATGTATCTTCTCCACACATCATCTCCATGCGCACTGTTCTCTAGCCTGAACATCCCGCATGACATCCTTGACCGATAGGACTTCAGTTCCTCCTTGAACTTAGTCCCGAAACCTCTGTTCCACCTGAACCTAGTTTCAGTCCCGTCATCGACCATGTTCCGCCTCAAACAACACCTGCACATGAATAAACATGCAGCCGCGTACGAGCACAAGTCCACGACTTGACTCAAGTCAATCCGCACAATACCTCACACGAGCATGTCATGCAACATTATCATATCACCATGCTATCACAAGCATATAAAGAAGCAACACACCATAAGTAATACCATAACCAACGTTGTCAATTATTCATCATCTAAAATAACCTAGACCTGGCCATATGGTCTAACAATCTCCCCCTTGATGAATACATTGACAACATATTAAATTAACATGACTTCCAACAAATCTAAGTGAAGAACTAAAGCCAAACTTTTAAACCCTCCCCCTCAACACAAGAGAAGTAACTTTAATTTCTCCAAAAACTCTCCAATCTCTCAAATTTCTCTCCCCATTTGGCAATGTAATCATCAAGAAATTTCAGTGAATAAGAATAAAACTAAGAAAGAGCAATGACAATAAAAATCTAGAAGCTTTGTAGATTATCCAAGTCACGTTGCATTGGTTTAATAATACAACCAAGTCATATTTTTTAATAGAGCTATCTAGATCATATAAAGCCTTATATCACATAGCAATGTCAAAACAATTTCGTCAATATGATTAAGCGATTTATATCAATGACAAGCATCACAACAATGACCAGACTAACTATAAAAAGCACAAAGAGATATGACAACGAAAAGTCAAAGCCTTAAAAGTGAAGCAAAACTTAACTCTAGACGGGCTAGTAATCTCATGTAACAACTTATTGCTCCACACTCAATTCTTAGGCATGTGGCATGCTTGTAGCATACTTCTTTTTCATAATGACATATATTTTTTTTGTGATGGTGGCATGCTTGAAGCATACTTCTTTTCATTTTGCGCACTTTTGTGCCTCTTTTTTTGTTCACCATGGCATGCTTGAAGCATACATCTTTTCAATTCTTTCTTTCTTATATACTTTTTTTAACAATAACATGCTAAATTGAGTGATCATAAAAATTGTAACATGAAACATACAAGCCTCATAGCCAAGAGTTAAAATAAGTCTCACAATCAAACTAATCCTTTTCGATGGACATCGCAAAGTAATAAGTATAATTAATCTAGTCAAATTATTCCGCCATGTCATACTTTTAATTCAAATGTAGTAATTTAATTATAACAAGTCGTGATCAAAGCTACACAACATTTGGATAAATATGATAAAAAGAGCTCTACTACTCAATTGATTTCAATGACTTGGATTTGATGAGTGATTTGACAAGGATAATAAACAAAACTTCTGAAATTTTTAAACAACAAGCTCCCCCTCAGAATAATCCCATAAGAGATAATACGCCCAACTCACTTCGCAAAAGAAGATAACAAGAAGTATCAAGCGATTTCGTGTGAAAATCAGCAACTTGATAATTTAACAAAATGTAAGACAACATCACCTTTTCCACATGGTCTCTCAAAAAATGAAACTCATGAAAGCCATCAAAGAGAGTGAAGAACAATCAAGTGTTCCAATCAATCAATGATGTAAAAGACTGGAACCCAATCTAGCTCATGTTCTCCATTCTTGTCAGTTGTTGTTACATCACAGGAAACATCGGTCTCACAGTACTGGGGTTAGTGAAATAAGATCTAGGAAACCAGTACTAAGACACACGACGAACAGGAGCAATAAAGCTAGAACCAAGGTCACGTGGATGTGAATGATCAGAATGCCGAAAAGAACGTGAATTGTTTGAATTACATCCAAAATCAGCATGTGAACCAGATTTAATGTTATCATAAAAGTTCTCTAAAAACATAGATTTTGCATGAGATCTAGGAATGAAAAAGGTTGCACGTTTTTGTCTTAAAGCATTCAATCTTTCCTTTCTCTCTTTCTTGGCACGTCTAAAGCAAAATTCATTCAAGTGTCCATCTCTTCCACAGTAGGTGCAATGAAATTTAACATAACCAGAATTCTTTTGGGCTGATGAGCTAGCACCTACATTATTATTTGATGAACTTTGCACAAAGCCAGCAGATTTAAACACAGTTTGATTTGGTTCAAGTTTCACTTCAATTTTTCCAGGTTCAAAAGACTTAATAACCTTAGGAGGATTATTCTTGGCATGCTCAACAAAATTAAATCCTAAACCACAATTTTTAACACTTGTTTTTGACTTGTCTAGAATCATATTCAAATTTTTCTTGCCAAAAGAAAATCCTCTCTAAAGTGTCTTTAAGGTACTCATTCTCTTTGGCTAGAGTAGGACAAGTTGTGCATTTAACAGGTTCATTCACAAGATTTTTAGAAACACTAGACTGTGCCAATCTTTCTTTTTCAGCAAAATTATTAAGTTGTCTAGTCAAACCTTCTATTTCAGTGTTTAGCTTAAGACAGTTAGAGCAAGAAGATATCTCATGATAAAGCATCTGTTGAATTTTTTACTAAGATGAACTAAGTCTAGCTTCTAGCAATTCACATTTAGAGCAAGTTTTAGATTGAGCATTTAAAATACTTGATTCTAAACATGAAGAAGAACTAAACTTGAGCTTTCCAGTTTCATCATTAGCACATTTCAATTTTTTATCACAAGAGTCATGTGCTAATCTTAATTCATCAAATTTAGCAGTTACATCTCTAAGTTGATCCATGTTTAAAGCATTAAGTGAACTAGCATTCTCTAACTCAGAATGTAAAATTTGACAAGACTCACAAGATTCATCATCAGGAATTAAAACTCTAAGTCTTGCAATTTCAGAATTTAGAGATTCAATCAAAGTATCATATTGCTTAATCCTTTTATCTTTCTTTTCTAGCAAAGTACCAAATTTAGCAACAGTTTTAGCTAAATCATCATAAGAAGGTTCTACCTCATTGTAGTTGTCGCTGTCAAGATCATCATTGTCAGTGAAGCTCTTGCTACTTGCCATTAGACACAACCCAATTAAATCTTTCTTGCCTTTGGGAGTATCGTCCTCGCTGTCCGTGTCCACATCACTCAGATTAATTTGCTCAAGAGCCGAAAGAACACGATGCACCACCTTGCAATTCATATAGCCTTTCTTTTTATTCTTCCTTTTTTTTCTTTCTCCATCTCTTCTTCCTTCTCATTATCTTCCCTTGCAAATCTTGCTAGAAATTTTGGACATTTGGCACGAATATGATTGAGATCACCACACTCATAGCACCTTTGAGGACCAAAATTTCCTCTCTTTCTTAATCTCACATTCTGCAAAGCTCTTGTGAAGCGTGTAGAGAGGAGTGCCAAATTATCTTCCGGGAGTTGCTCTAGCTGTTCATCGGTTAGTGAAGACAAAGAAGACAAAGCATAGCAGTAGAACAATTATCACAATTAGACTTGCTGGATTGTGAAGCTAAATCAATTGATCTATTACCATTATATTTTCTAGCAAAAACATCTAATTCATTAGTTTTCAATTTAGAATAAAGTACATCTAATATAAGTGTACTCATGACAGTAGATTTTCTAATGGATGTAACATTCATCTCCCATATAGACATATCTAATGCTCCAAGTAATTGAGGTGCATTTTCAGCATCAGTATAAGTAACATTAACAGCACGTAGGTTACTAAGAATTTTATTAAAACGAGCAAAAAGATCATCTATTGATTCACCAGGTTTCATCTCAAAACGCATGTAATCCTTTTTGTACATATCTTGACGTACCTCTTTAATAGTAGATGAACTCTCATAATAATCACATACTGCTTTCCATACCTCATATGCGGATTTAAGATGCATAACACGATCAAAGTCACTCCTTTCTAGTCATTGAATTATCAAGTTCCTTGCCATGCTATTTGCCTCCACTTGTGCTATATTTGCTGTTGACACAGCATCGTTCTCGGGCACTTGATAAGGCTTGTAGACCTTCTCCCAAATTGCAAAGCCTTGAGCTTGAATATATGACTCCATCTTCGCTTTCCAATACTGAAAATCAACACCATCGAAAACACAAGGTTTTGTGGAATACCTATCCGTCAACATGTTTTCTAATCACCGGTTAAGATCAATTAGAAAAATAAACCTGCTCTGATACCACTTGTAGGATCGATTCACACTAAGATAGGCAATCAGAGGGGGTGAATGATTGCAGAAGCTAAAAAATAAATTTTAAGACTCTCCCCTAAACACAAAACCTATTTAAGCCTCGTTTAAAAATTCTGGACAGAATAATGTACTCTCACTAGAACTGATCCCGATAAAAAACCGTAACTTCGATTGACCTCAAATTTTGATAGAATAAACTAGACAAAATTATTAAACTAATCCAACTGGAATTACATCAAACTGAGATATAGAACTCGAGATATAAAATAAACAAGATCGCTGATGCAGATAGTGACGAGAATTAATTAAGCCCTAATTTAAGTGAATAAACAAAATCCGTAAGTATAAAAAACAAAACTCAATTAATCTTAGCTAATCACCTGACACTAATTATTTTTTTCTTTGACCTCAATGCATAACATCACTGCATGCAAAAGATCACGGCATTCATTGCGTGCATGCTCTGATGAAAAGATCACTTGATGATTTCAGCTTGATGAGTGCTGGACACGCGCAGGCAACGACGTACGTGATGTAGTGATGCACCACTTTTATCGCCTGTGGATGAAACTGCATGCAAACAAAGAACAACAAGCCGACACGCCTCTGCTCGCTTCTCGTACGCACGACGACGACGACGCTGATCAAAAACAAAAACAAAACGCGCAGGAGACAAGATCAAACAATTAAAAAAAAACGCGCCGCCACACGTAACTTCAATCAACTGGATCACAGCTTGCGCATGCAGAATTGCAGACAAAGCACACAATCAAGCATCAGCACCAACGCATGCAAACCGCCATAATTTTTCTTCAATCAAAAAAGAGTCGCAGATCACAACTTCCGTGCATGCAACGTGTTGTTAAGCCTCCACACGCATCTCTCCCATTAACTATCAGACTCCCTCATATACAAGCATGTATGCGATTTTTTGTTTTTCCTACTCGCACGACACAACTTTTTTTTTTCTCGATACCCACAGCCCCCGAGCGTAACCTATTTATCTAGTGCTCTCATCAACCAACTTCAATACGACATCAACCCTAATACAACTCATTCTAGGCCTTTTTGCCTCAATCAGGTTTTTTTGGCCCATTACTTTTCAAGGGACCCAAAACCCTTCATAACATGGGTTTTTTTAATTCTTTTTACGCTTCCGATTTTTTCAACCTTCCACGTGTCGAAGCCTCCAGAACCGCACCTCCTGTATCTTCTGCACGCATCATATCCATGCGTATTGTTCTCTAGCCTGAACATCCCGCATGACATCCTTGACCGATAGGACCTCAGTTCCTCCCTGAACTTAGTCCCGAAACCTCAGTTCCACCTGAACCTAGTTTCAGTCCCGTCATCGACCATGTTCCGCCTCAAGCAATACCTGCACATGAATAAACACGCAACCGCGTACGAGCACAAGTCCACGACTTGACTCAAGTCAATCCGCACAATACCTCACACGAGCATATCATGCAACACTATCATGTCACCATGCTATCACAATCATATAAAGAAGCAACACACCATAAGTAATACCATAACCAACGTAGTCAATTATTCATCATCTAAAATAACCTAGATCTGGCCACATGGTCTAACACTTTTACACAAGACAATCATGCTAGCTCAGATTTTACAAATTTCTTATAAGGCACTCATGAAGGCATAATAGCTCAGAGTTTATAACCTTTACAGTGGCACCTTAAACTTTTACAGAAGAAAACCATGCTAACTCAGATTTTACAGATTTATTATAAGACACTCATAAAGGCATAATAGCTCGGAGTTTATAGCCTTCCCTCTCTGCTTGATCCTCAGAACTTCATCTAAAATTTAGTGAGGAAGGGCAGATAAGACGATCAGATAAAGGTAAGCAGGATGAATTGGTCTGCACATGGAAGAATTGCAGCATCCTCTGATCAAAGCATTAAGATCAAAGTTGGCAATGCATTGCAGTCAACAATCTGCGTTGAGTAGAAAATTCGCAATGTAGAAGTACGAAAATAATATATATGCAAAAGCGGAAGCAAGCCTGATGTTAAAATGAATCCTGTTAAATTTTGCTAAGGAAATAGTATATTTGAGGCAGCCGTCCGGAAGTACCTTTCTGATCCATTAGTTGATAATTAATGGTCCCTCGCAGGACATAGTGTAATATCCCAAAATCTATCGATTAATAGTTGTTTATTTGGAGAGAGGGACCTTAAAGGAAAGAATGAAATAACGAGTTTTTGGGGGGTTTTCTGAATTTTCCGGGCAACCTGGGCCTGGGCCTTGGCCCAGGGGAGGCACCCACCCCCTCCAACCCTAGCCGCCCCTCCCTTGCCCCCATTGCGCGCCCCCTCCAGCAGCTCCTCCCCCTTCCCCTCCCCATTGAAGCCCTTCTACCGGTGGAAAAGGTCTTCCTTTGGCTGCCGGTCGAACGGAGGAGGGAGATCAACCGCAACGAGGCAATTGGATCCGGAGGAAGGGAAGAGGAAGGAAAAAGGGGGGAAGGAGAAGAGGAGGAGTCCGTAGGGTGATCATCGTAATCTACATCGGTTCGTCAAGAGTAATCCACGTTGTTCCGCAATTAGATGCATTTTTACTAGTTGCTGCAAGGTCGGTATTCTGAACTGCTAGGACAGATTTCGTTGGATGGCTGTTTTGTGGTAGTTTCGTGGGGATTCAGATCTGGACTTCTCCTAGAGAGTTGTAGAGGACGTTGTTATCTTTCCATGAAGTGCTAGAACGCATCGATCAGACCTTTGTAGCAGAAGTTATGATTTTTCTTATAAGACTGTTCTGCAGATCGGAAGATTTCTGTCAGATTTTGGTAGATTGGATTGGGCGATTAGAAAACGGGAGAATACGAGGATCTCCATATTATGAAAGTTGTAGATAATTGTCTTAGATTTCCAGGAAGGTCAAGAAATCATGATTCGAACACTCGGGCTGGAAGTTATGGCATTTTTAGTGCTCTGTCCAGAGAACCCGACGTGAAATTGATGTTTTAGAAAATTGGTTGGTGCGGGTAGAAGATGGCTGAATCAGGGAGGTTCACCAACTAGGTTTAGTTAGATAATTTAATTATGTTTCCAGAAAGTCTAAGAAAACCCTATTCGAACTCCTGTACCAATAGATATGAATTTTTGAAGTTGACTATCCACAGAGGGGGGCGGAATGACCTGTAGGATTTGGGAATTGGAACCAAGTTAGATGAATTTACTAGTTCGTGATTGTTTCTATTTGGGCAAAGGTCCGCTACTGTTATCTTAGCAAATATTATAATTATTATTCAGGTGGAGGACGGATCCCAGAGGCGGCACCTTCTGCACGTCCCCCGTTTTCTCGCAGTTAAGGCAAGTATAATGATGGTTTAAAATTGATAGTGTGGAATATCAATGTTTGATCTATAATATGAATATATGTGTTCATGGTTGTGGTAAGGATGTATTGATGCTGTTTATGGGTGATTGCAATTTACAGTGTTCATGAGTATTTCTGGTGCATGGATAGTGTGAATGCAAGATTTATTTTATTGAGACATTCACGCATATGCATCATATTGAACTATTGAAGTCTTGGTCACGAGATGACTAAGTGCCGAGGTCCCCGTTATGTTGATGACATGACGGGCTAAAGGTCCCCATACTTGTGGAGTATGGGCAATTGGTCCCTGTACCAGGTGGTGCAGGCATGGGTGTGCATCGACGGATGCACACTTTGCATTACCGGTAAAATGCAAAAGAGAAAGAGATAAATAGATTTTTGATCATCTTGCATAGCATGGCTTATTTATATGGTTGATGGATGGATTTGTGAAGTGATGTTCATAAATGTACTTGTTACTATCTATTATATTTGCTAAGTCGTTGGACTCACTCTTGTTGTTGTTGTGTTTGTTTTAGGTACCTTTATGTGATCGGCATGCATGGGGAAAAGGATAGATTAGTATTATTGCACTTTGCACGATCTATCCACAATGGAAGAGGGGAGAAAATAAAATGCTATTTGCTTGAATTACTTAAGTAGTAGATGATTATTGATTGTCGGATTTAAATTGTAATAAAGGATTAGAATTCTTTTATGATGCTTCCGTTCTTTATTTAATTATTATATCTATGAATGCTTTAGTAAACTTAAACCATTTTGCTTAGATTTTCTTATATTCTTGGTGTTATTCATTTCTTCTATTTATGCTTGTTGCAACCTCTGTCTTGAACTACAATACAGGGGAGGTTCTGCCGAAATTTGTATGGCATAGTTAGTTTATCCTTGTTTTACTTTTAGATTGGTAGCATTCCGGGTCATTGCTTGACTGGGGTGTTACACATAGCAACCCCTCTATATACATAAAGATCATATCAGACGAACATATATAGTGCACATGTGTTGATCCCTTTCTCTCACGATACCCAATCAAACTTAAGATGAGATTTGTGCTACCCTATGATTATTCGATCATTCACTCAGTTATATAGTTGATGTTAGTGATATGCCCCAGAGGCAATCATAGAGAAAATTATCACTACTACAGAATGGCTCATCATATACAGTTCAGAATTGTCATCACATATGATTCAGAAGCGTCATTACGGACGGTTTCTGAACCATCTAAATTTATGTGTCTGTGATAAAAGGTGGTTATCATAGATGACTCTCAAACCGTCTATGATAATTACAATACAAACGGTTTTTCGTAAAAACCGTGATATATCAAGTATCACAGACGGTTCTTTAATATAGCCATCTATGATATATCAAGTATCACAGACAGCTAATATCTAAAGTCATCTGTGATATGTCATATATCACAGACGGTTCTCGGACATAGCCATCTGTGATATCTAAAATATCACGGATGGCTAATACTAAAAACCGTCTGTGATAGCAATTTAAATACCTATATTATTTCCTGTTTTTCGGCTAGCCTCGGGAAATACTAGCGATACCCTCTGAAAACAAGCAAAGATATCACATATATAGCACACGACAATCATTACACAGATCATAACTAAATAATATACATTTGAATGAAATATTTGATTAAGCACAATTAAGTGATTACAGTTGTATCAAATGTTTCAACATCTAACCATCTCTAGGGTAGAACTCTTCAGTCTTGTTTATGACCTCCGCTATCAGGAATTGGGAGAGTTTTCCTCGAATTTTAGTGAGTTTGTCAAGATCGATTGCACTTTTGTCGAATTCCACGCGCTGTCGCTAAGAGTAGTGTTAAGTCATTAGCATATGTGTGTGTGTGTGTGTAATCACAAAATAGTTCTTGGCAGGTTGACAAGCCTCTGGATTATTCGTCTTAACGTCTATGATTTCCTCCATATGGTAGCAAACATAGAAGCCATATGCGTTGCACTTTAGTTGCTGGTGACATTGCAAAAATAGAATTACATACATAAGTATTGTTAATTCTAGAGGCATTATAATGAAGTGTGATATATGATTGTTGTGTTGTAGCGGTACCAAAAATCGCGTCATGTGTTGCGGTGTGGCATTGGATTCCTTGTATCTCCCTCTTTGGGCAACATAAAGTGAAGACTACAATAGAGTTATGTATGGAGGAAATAAGTTTACTTATCAATTGTTTGTTGCACACAGGTGAAGTTATGGTTGCTCCTAAGTAGAGAATCAAGGTATATTACCCTACTCCACTTTGTTACAATCACAATCAGAATCTAGTGACCTCTAATCATGTATGTTGATATAGTGATTAATTCTAAGTTCATGTTACGTATAAAATATAAATGAAACTTGTTTGGCAACTAGTGAAACACTTACCCTTCCTGGTTGAAGTGTATATGCTGTAGTCCTTGTCACTGTGAACAAGTAATCCCCTCATTATGTAATCTTGGATGGAGAATCTCTTATCGTTGATGGATTGCTTAGAGACCAAGTGTGGGTCGAGGAAACCCACCGGTACTCGTCGTCGCTGGACTTGTTGGATCATGGACTTATATAAAAGCAATGAGTTGGGACATTTATCGGTGTTATGTGAATGTAAAACTTGATTGTACAGTACACTTATAGTGTCCTGTATCGTAGAAGTGAGGCATCGAGTTCATCGAGGTTGAATAGTAAGAATAAGTCTTCGAAGGTCATGACGAAATAGCCCGAGTCATGGAGGAAATGCGCCCCTGTGTATCTCACAGTGAATCCACTGTGCTGGTTTGGCTTCATGTTGGACCTCTGCATATACCAGGTATGCAAAGTTCCACAAACCAATACAAGGCTGGGTAATTGTGACTTGGGCAGAATCAACAATGTGCCTTATCATGCCATCTTTTTTACGCTCCTCCGATTGCCAACGCAACAATCTTGCATCCTTTCAGTTCGCAAATAAATTCTTCAAATGGAGAATTATAGGCAGATACGACAACATCTTAGCGAGAGGTCCTAGCTTCACCTCGATGCCCTCGCCATCATAGAGTTATTCTTATGCTTGTATCGGGATGCTTTGTACACCGGACAAATATGTAATTTTGCATACTCTTTACGGTAGATGATACAATCATTCGGATATGCTTGTATCCTTTCTACTTCCATTCCCAATGGACAGAGAACCTTATTGGCTTGGTAAGTCGACAACACATTTTCCTTTGGAAGGATGTTCGCTAGGAGACATAACAACATCATGAAAGTCTTGTTAGACCAACCATTGCTCGCTTAAATTTCAATAGTTCAAGACCAGATAACAATCTTGTGTATTGCAGCTTGTAGCTAGGGAACAAAATTTCTCCAAGTCATACAGCAAGCCCTTGAATTTACCAAACTCTCTCTCAATACAATTTCTTTCTACATCACGTAGCATCTGATCCAGATTATCATCATACGACCTATCATCATTAAAAGCACAGTCCACAACTGGCATATCATTGTTTCCCTTGACAATGTTATAACTACCTTCCTATATAATCTTCTCTTTATTGTAACTGGTCCAACATGTATACCCCTTTTTGAAACTCCTTCGAATCAAGTGAGCTTCGATCTGTACTGAGTTGGTAAATATCTTTATATTATCACAATCAATACATGGACAATATATATATATATATATATATATATATATATATATATATATATATATATATTTCATCCTCTTCTTCAACACATCCTGCTCGGCCACTCTTCTAAAAGCAGACACGTTATTAATGTACTTATCACTCACACGGTTCTCAACGTACATCCAGCTTAATCCATCTACACTATGCATGTAACAAATTAGTGTCAAATTGGATTATTAATGGTACTATAGTTAATTAACCAGCTTAGCTACTTACACACATAATTATCATTCACCTAATAATAAATTGTCCATATCTAAATTAAGTAGCTAGCCACATAGTCTTGAAGCAATATGTATGTGTGTGTGTGTGTGTATATATATATATATATATATATATATATATATATATATATATATATATATATATATATATATATATATATATGAAGCAAGAATATATTGAAGTAAACTAGGAGTACTGACCCATTCTTAAATTGGAGCAAACTACCAACTCTCTCTAAACTTAGCTATCATCTCTCTCTATTACAAAGCATATAAGTTATTAGAAACAAATACTAACCTCTAATCACCATGAACGAATCAATCTACAAGCTAGATCTAAAAGCGATATGTTTTCACCAAACTCCAAAAAGCCAGCCGCCCCCTTCAATGCACTGCAACGAAGATAGATCTATCGAGACCACATACGCTGGCTATTTAATTATGTGGCATATCCCAGACGGTTCCAACCACAAACCATATGTGATATAAAACTATCACAGATGGTAAGTTCACAGACGGTTATTAATACGAACCATCGGTAATGTCTGCCATTATCACAAATGGTTTGTATCAATAACTGTTTGTGAATTATCATAGATGGTTATTGATACAAATCGTCTGTGATGTTTTACATTATCACAGACGATTCATATTAATAATCGTCTATGAAAATATCACAGACAGTTATTCGTATGAACCGTCTGTCATAGTTACATATCATAGACGGTACATGATCACGCTGGTAAACCATATGTGATAATTACAGTATAGGCGGTTCTCTATGAACCATCTGTGATGTAGCCATCTTGTATAGCCTCTTTTATAGTAGTGTACATAACTTCTATGTTTATTATCTTTAGAGTAATATGTTTTTACGTTCCTTGAATGAATCATTATTCATAAAGGTTAGAAAGTATGTAACTTGTTGGTGAAGCTCTTTTTTTGGTACATAATATTGTTCTAAAAGATCTATGATCGGATGTCACTGTTCGGGATACTAGTGACTTATAGATCAGCACATGTATTAACTGATGATCATATTTCACCGATCATAGATATCGGGATATCAAATCAATAATGTGGACACATATTAGAGAACATAGTATTGGATTGATCCACCTTGAGACACTATTGAGATTGTTATGTTTTATATGTCATCAGTTGGTCTCAAGCAATTATAATTACAATCCTTGTACTTGAGATCAACAGAGTTTCCCACATGTATAATAGTGCACTAAGAGGTTGCCAAACGTTGTATCGTAACTGGGTAGTTATAAAGGTAGTTTTCGGGTATGCTATGAAACATGCGGAGGAATATGACTGGTTGAATATAGGATTTGCCCCTCCTACATAACAAGAGAGATATCCTTGGGTCCCTTGATGTATTTGGATAAAGGAAGTATATGGCCATGCCACAAGTGGTCGAAGAGTCGACCACATGAAGCTATCTATCACTAGTCAGGAAGGATTGAATAGTCCATGGATAACACATTTCTCACCTAGAGTTCAATCGGATGTCGTGAGGCAAACGAAGAATACACGAACATGTCATTAGTTTGACTAGGTATGAATTGGTAGTATGGGTATGCTAACTAGTCATATGGGGATATGGACTGATTGTAACCAGATACAATAGAGTCATAAGGACTTATGATCTGGTCGTGAGTGAAGAGGACTTGGTTGCAGATCATATTTGCATGAGGTTTGTCCAGATTAATCTTTATGTATATTTGAGGGTCGATTATCCTGCTAGGAACTGTTGCCAACTAGTAATCAGAAAAGGTGTATCCAGGTTACAACCAAATATACATGAACCTACAGGGTCACACACGTAACGGGTTAGAATAGTTAGGATCCGGTCAAAGGCTTTTCGAATGGAATATAATATCTATGGGTTGTGTGAGAAATATACACCCACCAAAACCCTTGCTGTCACCTCTTATAGGCCCTACTATGCATGCTAGTGCTAGCTCACTGGCGCACGGTGTTCCATCCCAAGACATGTGTGCTTCAATAGAGGCACCGCAACAACTACAATGCTCATCTAGGCTATCTGAGGAGAAGACATAATTGGTTCACGGAGATTGACTACCGCTCGAGGATGATCGCCTTCTGAGGTTGCTGATTGGGACATTGTACAATCGACTACTTTCATTGCATTGATGCACACTATATTGAACCATGCTGCTTCAACTCTCTTTGGTTGCACTACACGTTGAGTGGTAATGATCCATTATCTCTTACTTGCATGGTTTACTAGCTTACATGGTAGAAATTTTAATTTGCGCTAGTGTAGACTACCCCGTATCCCAGTAGTGGTATCAGAGTCATTATGTGTAGTTTTTTATCTAGGTTGGTTGCATATAGTAGATATGTGGTAGTAATAAATCAGATCTACTACTGGTTTGGTTTGGTAACCAAAATTGGTTCATATAGATGAACTGGTTTAGGCACCGGTTGTTGAGATCAATCGGCTTCAATGTTAGTAGATGGGTTCATGTGAGATTCAATCAATTTTCAGTTGTGCCTATTGATAGTTGCATCGCATGTTACCCTACCGGTTGGTATTCCATCATCAGGGTAAATCATGACGCATAGATGTACAGGCCAACGGATCAGCTTTGTCACTATCACCGACCGATGAGATTGATCAATAGAAATTGGCCTATCATATTAGTTCAGAATTGGGTTAATATGACTAACATGATGAAATTTTCAAGGGTGAATTCATGAATACGATGGTCAATTTAGTAGAGAAAAGCATTAAGAAAATCTCTAATCATGTGATGATGGTTTGAAAGACTACAACTTGAAAAACAGGAAGGCTAAATCTTTATGCATAAGAAAGGGTGCATGCAAAATTCAAGATGAGATCTCGAGTATCAAATCTAAGCTTTAGAAGCTCAAGATTGGTGCTACACCTAACATCATTTGCTACCGTTGCCATGGGATAGGACATTCAAAGAGGAATTGCAAGAAGAATCGGAAACAAAGAAGTGAAGTAAGACTTTCACTTCAGGCATAAATGTTATAGAAATAAATCTTACTACTTCTCATATTTGCAATTCAATACATGGCTTGATAAGGAGTAGGAGTTTAGCAAGAGGAGAGGTTGATCTTTGCCTGAGCAATGGAGCAAGAGTTGTTATGTTGGCTGTTAGCACTTTACCATTATCGTACCTTTAGGATTAGTTTAGAAATTATATAATTGTTATTATGTTCCTACATTAAGTAGAAAACATAATTTCTGCTTCATGTTTAGTAGCAAAAGTTTATGAGTTCAGAATAAAATACAATTCTTGTTTAATTTATTTAACTGTTATGCTTTATAGTTATGCTCCATTAGTGAATAGATTATATGTTTTAAATCTAGAGAATGTATATCTATAACATTAATGTTAAAAGGCTTCAGCAAAATGATTTGAATCCCACTTATATTTAAATAAGAAGCACACGATGAAGTACTATAAAGATGGTCTTCTAAAGTTACTTGATTCTGAATCATTTGAAATATACAAGTCTTGTTTATTTGGCAAAATGATTAAGACACCATTCACTGATCTAAGTAAGAGAACAAATGACTTGTTGGCTCTTGTACATATGGATGTATGTGGACCAATGAGCTCATAGACCAGAGGTGATTTTCAGTACTTCATAATTTTTACCGATGACATAAGTCTGAATCATTTGAAAAGTTCAAAGAATTTTAGAATGAGGTACAAAATCATCTTGGCAAGATAATTAAAGCTTTACAGTCAGATCGTGGAGATGAATATTTAAGCCATGAGTTTGGTGATCATCTAAGCAATATGGAATTGTTCCACAGATGATTCTGTCAAGAACACCTCAATGTAATGGGATGTCTGAACGATGGAACCAGAACTTATTAGACATGGTTGAGTCAATGGTGAGTCAATCCAATCTATCATTATCTTCTTGGGGGTATGCTCTAGAAAATGCTGAGTTCACATTAAATAGGATTCCATTAAATCCATAGAGAAGACACCATATGAGATATGAACAGGGAAGCGTCCTATACTGTCTTTTCTCAAAATATGGAGATGTGAGGCATATGTAAAATGTTTGATATCTGACATGCTCATACCCAAATAAGGTAAATGCTGCTTTGTGGGGTATTTTAAAAAACTAAAGGATATTACTTTTATAAAAGGGATAAGAATAAAGTGATTGTTGCTCAAAATAGTGTCTTTTTGGAGAAAGAGTTTCTTTCAATATGAGTTAGTGGGAGCACGGTGTGACTCGAAGAAATTCTAGAACCATTAGAAAATGTTTCCACTCCTACTAAACCCCCATAGGATGTATAAGATATTATAGAACCTGTGAAAGAGGCACCAGCCCCACATAGGTCTGAAAGGCCATATCATTTGCCAATAAGGTGTAGGCATGATATTTTATTGTTAGATAATGATGAGACTAAGATTTATGAAAAAGGGATGATGGGCTTGAACTACGAGAAATGGTTTGGAGTCATGAGATCCGAAATACAATCCATGTATGACAATCAAGTTTGAAACTTGGTTGATCTGATCAATGGTATAAAACCATTGAGTGCAAGTGGATTTTTGTCGAGACCCGAAGATGCAAATTCGGATTCTCTGTGTGTTCTGCACTAGTCAAGGATCACATTAGTACACACAGGGGAAATATGATGAAATATTCACCACATAACGCTTAACTAAGAGAAGACTCATATATTATTACTTATCAGAGTTGCAACCTTATAGACAAGCTTACAATAAAAGCCTGAAGGGTTTAAGAAACTAGTAGTGAAACGACAACAAAATTGAAGTCGCCATTTGACATGCCCACAGACAATCGACTGGGACGCGAACTCCTAACTCAAGAAATCGTCGAAGTATTCTCCTTTAAGTACCCCTGGTAGCTAGCTCTTCTTCAGCAACTGAGCAAATATGGATATAGTCGTGAGTACATAGAGTACTCGGCAAGTCATTTATAACAAAATGCAATATAATTATGCAAGGATTAACAAATGTAGGTTGAATAGTTATTTTTACAGAAAATGTCAATTTGAAGTAAATACAAATGGACATTACTAGACATCTGGTTGCATGGTAAAACTTAGATATTACTCAGGTGAGACATCCACATCTCAAAATGTGCTAGCCATACTTCCCCATTTACTGCACCATCACTCATTTAAGTGAAAACCATTTTGTATAACCAATACCAATGATACTACCCATTCACAGTACTCAAAATTTATAACTGTGGTTGACCACCACTATTCAATATCACGTTAAGTCAAAATTAATTAATTAATCCACATGTGATAATGAGCCCAACGAACTACAAGTATGGCTAAACATATTAAACGTACAACCCATGTGACAACTAGTATTGCATCACTCGATAAATACCCATCTTATTATGATAATGGAATCATGGCATTCAAATTATCAAGGTGGAATTAATCAAGTTGGACAATAACTATCAGGTACAAAGGTTAGTATTAAAATAGCAGTGTAAGATAATTTGAACTAAATAATAAATAAATAGATTTAAAAACTAGGTTCAATGTAATCAAAAATCACAACATGCCTTAGCCTTGCTCAGTTACCAACCCTGGCTCTTCTGTTCGTACTTGTTCTTCTTTGAAGACGTTATCTAATGAGAGAGAAAGTGAATGAAATACAAATAAATTCAAATAAACTCTGAAATGTATAAAAACAAGAATCAAAAGATAGAGCTCAATTTTAGGTGAATTTATAAAGAAGAATCGGGTCAATCGAAGGTAGGACAAAAAAGAACGGGCCTTTGAAAAATTTTCCAAAAAATAAATTCCTGCAAACTGAGAAAAGTTACTGTGCTGTGGATCGGGTCTATGGAATAGTGCTAGTCTTTGTTGGACTTGGTGCATGGAATAGTGAGCTGGACACTGAGGTGGTAGACTCGGCAGACTTAGCGGACACATGGCATGTGTGGCTGAGGTGGCGGTGATGTGGACTAATACATGTGTACTAGGACTGACTTGGCACTAACATGGCTGCTGCTATGGTAGATGACATGACATGGGTGACATGGCATACGTGCACTAAGGTGGAAAACATGTGTCTTGACATGTAGACTTAGAGCTAAGGTGGTATCTGACGTGGCTCAATGACACGAACGCTTGTGTAGCTTGGCTCATGGTCTACAAAACAGTGCTTTTGGCCCACAAGACCCACACGTCATAGACTCAATGAACATGGACTTATGGAGAATACTAAGAGGCGGCAAGTGCGTGGTGTCATCAGTGCTAGCATCATAAGCACGTGAACCGAGGGCGACGCTTCGTGAGTCGAATTGGTGGTGTGGTACGCGAGACGATAGGTGGCGTGCATGGAACGATGACCAGCCAGTGGCAGAGAAAGATGTCACACAGCTGACCGACGAGGAGGATAAGACGGCGGAGGAGGACAGGCATGGAACGATGACCGATCGGCGGCGGTGAAGGACGGTGCACGGCTGACCGGCGAGGAGGGCAAGATAGTGGATCAAGATGACATTTGGCGGGGCTTACCAGCGATGGCTCAAGGCGGCGAGGATGATGACACTGGGTGGTGCCAGAGAAGAAGTCGAAAATGGTGGTGCATGAACTTCGACAGCGAGCTTAGTGCGGACGTCGAGGGCTTGGGCGGTTCAGTGGTTCGGGAAACGACGACACGACTTGGTCTTTCATGCGCGGATGCTGAGAACTCTGGGACAAACATGGGAATGACCCCGTGATAGAGATGGCCTGGACGCCGTGGTGACCGTTCCATCGACGAGATGAACTCTTCCCTGGGAAGATGAACAACACTCGGCCATGTCCCGGTGGGCAAAAAGTGGTCAGGATCGACGGATATGAAACAAAGCATACGGATGCGCGACGCGTGGTAAGATGAATGGCTACGAAAGAGGAGATTAGATGATTGACGTGTGGCTCGACGGCTGATCGAGCGGCTGGGTGGGCGACGAATCATATGCCTGACATGCGGCGAAAAGGGAATCAGACGGCTGGGTGGTTGTGCTATGAGGGAAAGATGGGGTAAGCGGGAAAATGGGTCAAACCAGAAGGAGATGGATCGAGCTAGAGAGATTTGGCCCACTACGATTTTTGGATTTTCCAAGAAATTTCTGATATCTGGAAATAAGATTATTTCAAATTGAGCTCTAGAAAATAGCATATAAATCTAGAAAAAAATCCAGAAAATTTAGAAAATTCCTTACAAAACAAGAAATCAAAATAAAACAATTTTTAGGTTAATTGAAGTTTAAGTCAGTCACATTAAATCTTTTGATATTCCAAAAAATCAAACTAAGTTTTAATTAATGCTAGAAAAATCTAAATGGTGAATTTTATTTTAAAAGTTTCAAAAAGACTATAAAAAATAGGATGTTATAAATCTCCCCCTTAAATGGAATGTTGACCCTGCGATTCATGCTTACTAAAGAAATAGGTTTGGAAACTCCGCCCTCATTATGCTCCCAGGTTGCTTTCTCTTCAGAATGATTGCTCCATTGAATCTTACAAAAATGAATGACCTTACTCCTAGTCATTCTTGCTCAAATACTTCCAGAATTTTGATAGGGTGCTCCTTGTAAGTGAGACCTCTTGAAGATCCACAGCTTCCATTAGCATTGACTTTTCTGGCACACGGAAACACTTCTTCAACTAAGACACATAGAAGACATTGTACTTCCCACTGAAAGACACATGTAACTTCAGCTAATAAGCAGCCTCTTCATGCTTCAAAATATTGAACAATTCAACATACCTTTGTGCAAGTTTCCCATTCATCTGGAATCTCCTGACTCCTTTGAATGGTGTAATCCTGAGATACACATAATCATTTGGCTCAAAGCTGAAAGCATAAGTTTTCTGTCTAGTCTGAGTTGTCCTCAATCTTTCTTGAATTAGGCGAACTTTTTCCTCAGCCTTTTTAAACACTCTGGACTAAAGACTTGACCTTCCCCTATCTCTTTCCAATTGAGAAGGGTTCTGTATTTTCTTCCATACAAAGTTTCAAACGGTGACATTTGTAAGCTAGACTAATAACTGATATTATAGGAGAACTCTGCAATACGAAAACATCTGTCCCACTTGGCTCCATAATCTAACACATAAGCTCGTAGCATATCCTAAAGAATCTCATTTACATGCTCAGTCTACCCATCCATCTTGGGATGATACACTGTAGTAAAATTCAGATGAGTACCCATGGCTTCATGGAAATTTTCCCAAAATTGAGACATAAACTGCGACCCACGATCTGACATTATCTCTTTTTTTAGGCACACCATGGAGAGTAGCTTACAATTCTTTACACATACATTTTTGCCAACTTATCAACTAAATAAGTTGCCTTGACTATAATGAAATGAGCAACTTTTACCAAACGATCCACAATTACCCAATAGAGTCAGAACCTTCCTTTGTTTGAGGTAATCCTATAATGAAGTCCATACCAACTTCTTCCCACATTCACCCAGGTATTCTCAGTGGTTGCAACAAATCTGCTGGTCTCTGATGCTTAGCTTTCACCCTTTGACACATGCCACATACTCTGCTATCTCTCACTTCATGCTAGGCCACCAATACTTATCCTTGATATCTGATACATCTTAGTATTGATCGGATGAATCGAATACAATGACTCATGAGCTTCTTTGAGCAACAATTCCTTAAGCTCTTTCGTATTCGGTACACACAAACGCTCCTTGAACCGTGGTGTATTGTCGGAACCCGGAGTAACGACTCCTGGATCCTCTGTGTAAATCGCACTAGTCCAGGATCAGCTAGTGCACACAGTCACAACAAAGATAAATACCAAGCACAAATGACTGATTATATTAAATAAAAGGTACGGCCTTATGGCCAAGTCTTACATCAACGCCCATTGGCAAAATAAATAAAGGAAAGAACTGCGGAAGCAAACCGATAAATAGCGAAGCCCAAGCCTGCCCACAGGCAAACAACAGTAAGACGCGGCCTATTCGTCCAGATCTTCACCGTAGTTGTCGTCATCTTCCTCTGTGTGGAAAAAGCAACGTGAGTACAAACTTGTACTCCGCAAATCACCCGGGAAAATGCAACATAATGATAAAGGCTTCAATGGAAGGCTTATAGGGTTAGTTTGCATAAAACAGCATTTATGAAATACAGTAAATAGATTGAAATTGCTGAATTTAATACCGTAAGTAAAAACAATACTTGTAATAAAAAAAATAATACCGTCGGTGCAGGCTCCGACCATGCACCAACCTATCCACGGGCATCCCACCCGGACCATCTTTTCCAAAAGCTCACGTATGGATTCCATCCATCCACACGCTTTCACTGCGCAACTATGATGAATTCCATCCATTCACCAGATTTCAATCTCTCACGGATTCCATCCATCCGCAAGGTTTTCATCTCTCGTGGATTCCATCCATCCACAAGGTTTTCAAAAACATTTTTGAAAAACAAAGTCTAATCCATGAAAAACTTTTACTCAGCATGCCCATGACCGTGGGCACGGCTATCCAGGATAGATTATACACTCTATAGAGGTTGTACAGCTTTACCCACAAGACACGATCATCCCATATTGCCACCGGTTTACACACTTCCTTAGGTGTGCGGCGAGGAGTCGTGACAAGGCCTTTACAATGCAAAGCCTTCAACCTGGTCGAGCCAATTCTAAGGTTTCACCCCAGTAAGGAATCCACCAGACCGGGACCCCCTCTTGAGCCTAGACGAGACTTCTCATGGCTTAACCACGCTCGCCCAAGTGAGACTTCACATGGCACCAACCACGCTCACTTTCAACCTACGACTTGACTCAGGTTGGGACTTTACAAATTATTCAGCCAGGGCTGTCCCATACCAGCCATGTGGTAGTACGATAGGGCTTTGCAACAGTAGCTCACAGACCAGTCCTTAATTGACTCAGGCCCAACCACATACCCCTGTGCACGACAATCAACCGCTGCGGCTCCAACCAACAGGGCATGCCAGCACCCACCACTCTAACCAATTGCCTAAGTCTAAACCAGTTTTATATTTCGTTTGCAACATATTTCATAAACCTCCTTGACTCACCAAAGTCAAGAGTTCATATTATTTTATGTGAAAGGGGTTTGTCATTTTATGTGAAAGATATCCCAAAACAACATTATATCTATGCAGTCTAAGCATTTGATATAAATTCCTCTAGCCAACACTAATGTATTAACTAGAGTTTGAATCTAAGGTGACAAGATATCAGGGGAATTCAATATCAAAGGAGGTAATAACAAGTAGGCAATAACTAAATTTAAAACTGAATTGAAATACGTTGAATAAAAGTATGCATGCAATATAATTTAAATCAAAAAAATTTTATTTCAAAAATCTGGGATCAACATGATCAAGGAGGGTGACTTGCCTTGCCCTTGAACTTGGTTTGAATCTTCGTCGAAGAAATCTCCCGAATCGTCGAAGTCTACACGTGAAAATAACCCACCAAATTCAAATAAATTCAAATTAAATTCAAATGGATCTCAAATATTTTAATTGAGGCTAGAAATGGATAGAGGAGAATTTTTGATGAATTTAGAAATTTGAATGAGCCAAATCGGAGTTAAAACGAGAGAGAACGGGCTCCGGGAAGTTTGAAAAGAGGGGAAAAAAGGAAAAAGAGGATTTTTGGAATTATTTTCCTAAAGGAAAATCTGACTTATTGCGTCAGCAAGGAATTTCATTTCGGCTGGAATTATTTTTCAATGAGAAAAGATTGTTATTGCGCCAGCATGACCTCAGCCTTGAGGGAATCACGCTGACATGCGAGCCCGGGTCCATGTGGACCATGTCCACGGACCGGGGATGTGCTGAGGTGGCGAGGGTGTGAGCTGGCGCTGACGGGGCTCGAGGGGATGAGGTGGCGCTGGCGTGGCAGGGGCGTGGCGCCCACGTCAGCCTCGACTGCTGACGTGGCGGGACCGGCCGGGCAGCGCTCGGTCCCGGGGAGCTCACCGGCGCTCCAGCGGGTAACGGTCGACGGCGAGGGGCGGAGGAGGTAGAGGAGGCGCGGGGGGAGTGCGGTGGTGGGGGCGGCTTTACCGGGGGCGGACGGAGACAACCGGCGGCGAGGAAGAGGCGGCGGAGACGCTCGGACGACGACGGGGCTAGCGCTCCGGTGACCGGGGAGCACGGCGGAGCGGCGGAGAGGCTTCACGGAAAGGTGAGGAAGGCGATGGTGGCGCCTTCGAGGCTTGGGGAGTAGCGGCGCACCGGCGATTGCTCGCCGAAGTTGGCGACGGCGGCGGGGGCGAATGCGCACGGCGTGAGGCGAAGGAGAACTCGGGGAGGGGAAGGAGAGGCGGGGCGAGGTGGAGCGAGATGGGGAGGAGCCGGCCGAGGGCTTAAATAGCCTCAGGGAGGGGAGGGTGGCCGCGAATTGTTCGCCGGAGGTTGGCGGGGGCGGGGGCGGCGGCGGCGGCGGTTGCGGAGGGGTGAGGCCGAGTGGGGGCGTAGGGAGTGGGGGAAGCGGGCGCGCGGAGGGCGGAGGCCGTTAGGGAGAGGACGGCGCACGCGGGAGGTGGGGGAGAGGCCGGGAAGGGTGGGGCCGGCCAACGGCCATGGCGGCGGCGCGAGGAAGGAGGAGGCGCGTGGTAGGGGACGGAGCTGACGGGTGGGCCCCGTCGATCAGCGGGAGAGGAGGTGCGGATGGTTGCCGGGTGGGACCCGGGGCGCAGCGAGAGAGGCGGCGCGGGCGGCCAGGACGGCGCCACGCAGGGGGAGGGGAATCGGGTGGCTGAGAGAGGGGCGCGGCCGAGTGGCACGGATGGGCTGGGAGCGCGGGCGGTGAATCCGGCCCGTACGCGTGTCAGCCCGGGAGGAGGTGTAGGCGGGATCCGGCGTGCGACGTGGGCGCAAATCTGGCCGTCCACGTGGCGGCCGGGGAAAAAGGGGGGATTTTATTTTTGATTTTGATTTCAGATTTTCAGAAATGCCCAGAAAATTCATTAAGCCTCAGAAAAATACCAAATAACTTCTAAAAATTCCAGAAAAATTCATAGAATCTCCTGGAGACATTTTGGACTTAATAAAATTATTTCCAACTAATGTTGGTATTTAATTTTCATACTTTAAATTACTTTTTAATTTTCAAAAATACATTTTTAACTCCAGAAAATCCAGGAAACCAAATAAAATTCAAATAACTCCAAATATTTAATTTGACATAGGATTTTTATAGAAAATCAAAATATCATCTTTTAATAATATTTTTAGGTTTTTCTTAAAATGCTTTTCAAATCCAGCTTTTTCAAAAATAGAAATTCAAGGCAAATCCAACTTTGAACTTTAAGCACAAAAATACTTATTTTAGATTAAATTTTATTTTATTCCAATTTTAATTATTTATTTAATTATTTTTATTTAGCAAAAATTTGGGATGTTACATGTATCTTGTTCATCCTCTATAAAAACTGTAGTTTTACCTTTTCTCATATTAGTCTTAATTTTCTTAACACCCTTATCATTAGTTTGTGCTTGGTGAATTTGAGCATCTAAAGTCGGTTGTAGCTCCATTGTAGCTAGAAATCCTTATTCAACCAACTCCAAACTAAGCTTTTGGAATTTCTCATGTAAAGCTGGCTGACTTTCTTTGATCATCATAGTATTACAATAGTTCTTCTAGGCCAAGGCATCAGCTACCACATTAGCCTTGCCTGGGGGATAATGAATCCTGACATTGTAATCCTTTATCAACTCCAACCATCTTCTTTGCCTTAAATAAAGATTGGCTTGGGTAAATATACACTTTAAACACTTATGATCTGTATAGATTTCACAATGATTTTCCATGAGATAGGGGCACCAAATTTTCAAAGCATGCACAACAGCTGCTAACTCTAAATCATGCACAAGGTAATTCTCCTCATGCTATCTCAACTGGTGTGAAGCATAGGTTACCACTTTTCTATCTTACATTGACACACATACCAAACTTTTGCAGGAAGCATCACAATAAATCTCAAAATCCTTATTAATGTTTGGCAACACTAACAGTAGTGCAATGGTCAAACCCTCCATCAATTTCAGGAAACTGTTCTCGCACTCTAGCGTCTAAACAAACTTCTTTTCCTTAATAACTGTGTAAGTGGCCTTCCTACACTAAAAAATTGTTCAATGAAGTGACGAAGATATCTTGCCATAGCAAGAAAACTTCTGACTTGAGATGCTGAAGTAGGCAATTTCCAATTAAGCACGTCCTTAACTTTTCCAGGATCGACTGCGACACCTTCGACTGACATGATATGGCCTCAAATGCTGCTCTCGTTCTTTCATCATTGGAGTAAATTCGAATGTGATCGATGTACACCATGTCAAGCTTATCCAAATACTCCATGAACACCTTATTCATCATATTCGTGAAACAAGTTGGGGCAATGATTAATTCCAAAAGGCATCTCCATAAATTCCTACAAACCGTAGCGAGTAGAGAATGATGTCTTGAGAACAACTTTCTTGGCGAGTTTTATGCTAACGATATCCTAATCTCAAGTCAACCTTAGAGAACACTCCAGCTCCCTTAAGCTGATCAAACAATTTATCAATTCTACACAAAGAACACCTATTCTTAGTAGTGAACTCATTAAGTGCTTGGTAATCACACACGTACGCTGGCTACCATCCTCTTTCTTGATGACCAACATAGGGCTCCCATGGTGATGAACTAGGTTTGGTATAACCTTTATCTTGCAATTCCTGAATTAGTTTCTTCAATTCCACTACTCATTAACATACATCCGGTACAGTCTCTTGGATATTGGCGAGGTACCCAATTCTAACTCAATTGGAATCTCTACCTCTCTATCTAATGATACTTCTAAAATACCTTCAGAAAGCACATTAGTGATAATCTCTGACAACAAACACATCCTCTAGCCCGTTGCTTATGTTCATCATAACTCCTTTCCGTTACTCTGAAGTGACATCCAATTTCTCTTATATCTTTCCCTTATATCTTTACTAGATTGAACCAATTATTGATCAATGAGTAACATGAAAAGGCTCACCCAATTGTTTGTGGTTTCTATGGTAGGCGGCACTCTGTACCTTCTCACAATCATGGCGCCGGGCACACTCTTTGAGCCAAACACCCTTCTGGATAACCAGCGGACCCAACAATTATGGAAAGCAGCACTGTCCTGAATTCTCCAAACTGATGTGAGGTAACTTCAATTTCATCATCATCAATTACCTTCCATTTGGCGACTGGCCAAGAAGAAAGTGGTACCAAGCTATACTACGGCAACTGCTATTTTTTTTGTCATCCTCTTACTTCCATCTCAAACAATGACTAGCAAGAGGACAGAGGGAGAAAGTAGAGATAAGATGTAAACTCATCTAAGGGTGAATAAACTACGGGAAATCCTAAACTGACCAAACACTTAGTCGGAAAGCTAACAAAATAAGCATTAAATTCAGACGTATCAAAAGCCGTCAGTGATGATCTTATATTATTACTAACCCATAAACTCAAACGTCTCACGAAACCATCTGTGATGATGTTTTTGAACTATCTATGATTACTTGTTGTGCACTAGTGCACTCAAATAAAGATTGTTGACATGACTACAATGTAATGCTAGAAGCAAAATTGTAGCTCACATCATACACAACTACAAATAACAACCAAAATGATCTAGTATGCACTCTTTATTTGGAATCTACTAACTCTCCCTATCACTATTGCTCTAACGCTATCCTGCTACTCTTCCTCATTGGCGTCCTCATCAAGCACACTCTCTTTAGGATCCTCTTCTTCTTCTTCTACACTAAGCCATTTCTTAATGCTATCCTGCTTCTCTTGGTACCAACTCCAATTGTAGCACTTGTAATTGTTGGTAGTCTTGATGCAGCTTCTTTAGTTGTGACAACTCCAATTGAGCATCCCTTAACTTTGCATAAGTGCTCTCCAAATCCAAGAACAAGTGTTGTAAGCATCATCTTGTGCCTTGATGAGAGCAGCCATATGGACAACAGTGGGATCAATCTCACCTTCTGAACCCCAGAACGTGCTAAAGACTTCCCCCTCTTACGGTAGGGAAAGTAGTGATAAGGAGTACCAACCAAGGGTCGACGATGAGTGAAACTCAAGCATGTGAGAGCTACTCAAGCAGCTTCTTGACATCCCAGCTTGAAAGTCTCTCGATCCACTGTGAAGCAGTAAGGGCGTCTGTCTTGTCCACTCTAAGAGAAGATGGTGATTCTGACCCGCTAGACCTCCCTACCATCCTTGGTGGTAGTAAATCCGTGCAACTGAGGATAGCGGGTGTAACCTATGTCCTGTTGCATGAACCACAACTCCTCACAAAATCCCCCTTCATCACTAGTGAACGAATTGCGAAACATCATCTACAAAATTTTAAAACAAGACAAGTCACTAAACTTAACAATTTAGATAGAGACAAGATGAAGACACTAAGAAAGAAAAGGAAGAAGCAAAGAAGCTTAAGACTTTTATAATTTAGTTTTTATATGTTTTATTGATTCTTAGGGCTTTCTCATTCTACCTAGGGCTTCATCCTACAATCGATATAGCTCTGATACCACATCTGTTGAGACCTGAATATGCAAATCTGGACTCTGTGTATTCTGCACTAGCCTAGGATCATGCTAGTACATATAGCAAAAACATAGATGAAACATTGACCACATCATGCTTAACTAATAAAAGATTCAAATGTTATTATTTATCAGAGTTGCGATCTTATAACCAATCTTACAAATAATAGCCTGAATGGCTTAAGAAACTAGCAGCAGAAGGACAACAAAATCGAAGTGGCCATTCGACATGTTTATAGGGCATGACTTTGAGGGCTCAGTGTAATGAACTTCAATGGTGAGCTCAGCGTGGACATCGAGGGCTCAGGTGGCTCGGTGGTTCGGAAACAAGGGCACGACTTGGTATTTTATGCGTGGATGCCGAGGACTCCAGGACAAATGCGGGAACGACTCTACGATGGAGACAGCTCAGACACCGAGGTGATCGTGCTATCCACAAGATGAACTCTTCCCCTGGAAGACGAACAACACTTGGTCATGTCCCGATGGGCAACAAGTGTTCAAGATTGACGACTGCGAAACAATGTGCATGAATGCATGACACATGGTAAGATGAATGGCTACAAAAGAGGAGGCTAGATGATCGACACATGGCTCTATGGCTGATCAAGCGGCTGGGTGGGCAATGGCTCGATGCCTAACACGAGGCGATCGGATGGCTAGCCGGTTGGGCTGCGCAGGAGATGAGCCGAGCGAGAAAATGGGCCAGATCGGAAGGAAATGTATTAGGCTGGGGAGAGATTCGGCCCACTAGGAATTTCTGGATTTTCCAAGAATTTTTTGATTATTAGAAATAAGATTAATTCAAATTGAGCTCTAGAAAATAGCAAATAAATTCAAAAAATCCTAGAAATTCAAAAAATTCCTTTCAACACAAGGAATCCAAGTAAAATAATATTGATCTTAATTGAAGTTTAACTTAGTCACATTAAATCTTTTAATTTTCTAAAAATCAAATTATGCTTTAATTAATTTTGAAAAATCGAAATGGTGAATTTTATTTTAAAAGCTTCAAAAAGACTATGAAAAACATGATATTGTAGTTTGTAAGAAAAAGATAGACATGAATGGAAATGTTCATATCTATAAGATATGATTGGTGGCAGAGGGATTCAAACAAGTTTAAGGTGTTGACAAAGATGAAACTTTTCACTAGTAGCTATGCTTAAGTATGTCAGAATCATTCTAGCTATTGTTGCATATTTTAATTATGAGTTATGAAATATGGATGTTAAAACAGCTTTTCTGAATAGAAACCTTAATGAGGATGTGTTCATAATAGGCTTGAGGCTGCAAAATGCTAGAAAGATATCAAACTTCAGAGATCTATATATGGATTGAAGCAAGCATCTCAGAGTTAGAACATTCATTTTGATGAGGTAGTTAAAGGGTTTGGCTTTATCAAGACTGAAGAAGAGCCTTATGTTTACAAAAAAGCTAGTGGGAGTGTACTTATTTTTCTAGTCTTATATGTGGATGATATATTGATATATTACTGATCGAAAATGATATTCTTATGCTTGAGTCTATCAAGTCTTTATTAAGAAATAGTTTATCTATAAAAGACTTAGGAGAGGCGGCATATATTTTAGGCATACAGATCTATAGAGATAGAACTAAAAGGCTAATTCGATTAAGCAAAGATATGTATATTGACAAGGTATCAAAGTGGTTCAGTATGCAAGATTCCAAGAAGGGTTTCATACTAAACAAATTCCATGAAACCCTTTTTGGAATTCAACATGTTGAATTGCTTCAACACCTTGTCAATGTACGTATCTTGGTTTAATCCAATTAGCCTTTTAGATCTATCTTTATAGATCCTTATGCTGAAAATATATGCTATATTTCATAAGTTTTTCATAGAGAAACTATTTTTATATGCTATATCTCATAAGTCTTTCATAGAGAAACTATTTTTTATTGAAGCTTTGACATATTGAAATGACATTTTTGACATATTGATACATATGAATGTCATTTCTGATCAATAATATATCATCCACATATAAAATTAGAAAAAATGAGTATTTTCCACTAGCCCTCTTGTAAACATAAGGATCTTCTTAACTCTTGATGAGCCCAAACCCTTTTACTACTTCATCAAAATGAATGTTCTAACTCTAAGATGCTTGCTTCAAAACATAGATTTCTGAAGTTGGCATATCTTTCAAGCATTTTATGTATCGATAAAACCTTCAGGTTGTATCATGTACAATCCTCAGTTGGGTTTCCATTTAAGAAAGTCATTTTGACATCCATCTACAATATCTTATAATCGAAATATGCAACAATAGGTATAATGATCTGGATAGACTTGAGTGTAGCGATGGGCAAGAAAGTCTAGTCATAATAAACACCTTGAATTTGTTTGAAACCCCTAGCCACCAATCGTGCTTTATGAATGTGAATGTTTTCATCCATGTCTACCTTTTGCTTAAAAACACATTTACACTCAATGGTTTTTACACCATCGGGTGGATCAATCAAGTTCCAAACTTGATTGTCGTACATGTATTCTATCTCGAATCTTATGACTCCAAGCCATTTCTTAGAGTTTAGGCCAATCATAGCTTCCTCATAAGTATTAGACTCATAATTGTCTAACAACAAATGTCACGCATATACCTTATAGGCAATTGACGTGGCCTTTCAGACCTACGTTGAGCTAGTGCCTCTTCTACAGGTTCTAAAACATCTTGTTCATTCTGCAAAGGTTCAATAGGAGCTAAAACATTTTCAGATGTTTTCAAAATTTCTTTGAGTCACATCGTGCCCCAAGTAATTCCTTTTAAAAGAAATTCTTCCCCCAAAAAGACACCATTTTAGGCAACAAATACTTTGTTTTTATCCCTCTTATAAAAATAATATCTTTTAATTTCCTTTGGACACCCCACAAAGAAGCATTTATCTAATTGGGAGTGAGCTTGTTAGACACCAAACATTTTACGTATACCTCACAACCCTATATTTTGAGAAAAGACAGTCCAGGCCATTTCTCAATGCATATATCATATGGTGCCTTTTCTATCACTTTTGATAGGATCTTGTTTAATGTGAACATAGTTATTTCTCGAGCATATCCCTGGAAGAACAATGGAAGATTAGGTTGGCTCATTATGGACCAAACTATGTCCAACAAAGTCCATTTCCATCGTTCTGATACCCCATTCCATTGAGGCATTCCAGGCAGAGTTAGCTATGGACAATTCCACATCGCTTTAGATGATCACCGAACCATGGATAAAATATTCAGCTCTACTATCTAATCATAGAAATTTAATTGTCTTGGCAAGTCCATTTTGTACTTTATTCCAAAATTCCTTGAACTTTTCAAATGAGTTAGACTTATGCCTTATTAAGTATATGTAACAATATCTACTAAAGTTATTGGTAAAAGTTATGAAGTATTAAAAACCACTCCTGGACATTGAGCTTATTGGTCCATGAACATTTGTATGTACAAGGGCCAAAAAGTCATTTGCCCTCTCACCTAAACTCATGAAAGGCACCTTAGTCATTTTACAAGTAGATAGGATTCACATGTATCAAATAAGTTTAGAAGACCATTCTAAAGGTAACATAATGGTAAAGCGTCAACAGCCAACAAAACAACTCTTGCTCTATTGCCCACATGAAGATCAACCTCGTACCTTGCCAAACTTCTACTATAACTCTTGCATCGAATTGCAAATATAAGCAACTGATCTAATATCAGATGTGAAAGAACACGTAGCAGAAGTAGTAAGAATAATTTATATAATATTTATACCTTAACTAGAAGTCTTACATCCCTTGTTCGTTTTCAGCTCTACCAAGTACTTTTTGGAATTACTCTTCAAATTCCAACTCATGATAATGGTAGCACTTAATGTTAGGTGTAGGGCTTATCTTGAGCTTAGACTTGATACTCAAGGTTTTATATTGAGTTTTGCCTATGCCCTTTTCCTTGCCCAAGACATACCCTTTTTCTTGAAGCTAGTTGTCTTTTGAACCATCATCACATGATTATAGCTCTTCTTGATGTTCTCCTTAACACCTTTAAGTGTCCTATGCAACTCAGTCAATGACTTATCTATGCCATTCATATAAAAATTCAAAATGACTGGCTCAAAGTTCATAGCAAGCGATTGAAAAATCACATCAAGAGCCCAATTCTTGGTTAAGGGGAAAACTAAGCTTTTTCAAGTATTCAACATAACTAATCATGTTGATCACATGAGGACTGACCAGGCTACCTTCTACTGTCTTGCAAGTAAATAGTGCCTTAGAGATATTGTAACTCTCTACTCTTGCATTGATATCAAACATGCCTTTAAGACCCCAAAATCATATTGTAGGCGTCCGTGGTCTCATATTGCTTCTAAAGCTCATAAGGCAGTGTACATCAAGTGCATCATTGCAATGCTTCTCATAATCTTCTTATCAGTATGAGTAGCATCATCAGCTGGTGTATTAGGGTAGGGACCCTCTAGAACATATTCCTTTTTTCTTGCTTGAGAATAGTTCTCGAGTTGTGGTACCAATCAGTGAAGTTTGTTTCATTCAATTTTCTTTCTCAAGAATAGATCGCAAATTAAAACTGGGTAGGGAGGGAGTATTAGGTGCCATGATCTACAGAAAATATATATGCAAAAATTCAGTGCTGTGTTTATCTAAAATCTTCTATTAATCAATTTAACAAAAGATGCTTCACTATGTGTTTTAAACCACGTTTTTCTCTAACTCGTGAGCTTTGGTAGACAAACAAAAGAAGAGGAATGCAGACAAAAGAAGGTTAATAAGGACGACTAAAGCTAAATTCAAGTTGAAGGCTTCTTTTTGGGATCATGGGGTCCCATAGCAATGGCTTTTTATATTCTCAAAAATAATTTGGGGGCATTTGCAACATTGTTTTGTAACTAATATGCCCTTATTTATCTGAACTTGTGGATTGCAATCAGCCTTCAGTTACTTTATCTTCAACATGGCCTGAACTATTCTTTTGATTGTGAGGTTGGTCACTCACAGGCTCTTTCTTGTTTTGGTGATTTCTGTGCCTTGTCCTTCTCATGCCACTGTGTTGAGGCCTGGTCTTCTTATGCTAAGTCAATGTGTCTATAAACATGGTATGAGCCCACAAACCTTGCTAAATACGAAGAATACTGGTGGATGAGGTGGTGGCGGAGTGTGAATTTTTGGCACTTTTGGCATGTTTTGAACCCATATTTATAAGAATAGCCATAGTCACGTGACAATTGAAAAAATGTCACTTCTACCGCACGGTGACTGGCAGTAGTGCCATGGAGCTGACATGTGGCTAGCGGTGCCCTATGGCCGTGCAGCCGTGCAAAGGTCGCACGACCACTGTGCTGCTCCCTCAATGCCACCCTGCCACCAGATAGTAGGTAATTAACCTGGCTAATTAGCTGGCTTAATTACCTGCTTAATTACTAATTTATATTTACTATTTTTCAAATTTTTAAATATAGAAAATGAGCTCAACAAATTACAAAATTTTATGTGCAGCCTTCCAACAAAATGTACTTGATTGTATAATTTTGTTTATAATTTTATCAGCTCTGAATGTTGCTCAAATATTCATACGATTATACTTTTTGTAGCAGTTGTTACATATAACAAATGAGTTCCAAAAATTATAGAATTTTTTGTATAGCCACCCAACATAGTCGACCTAATTGTTTGTTTTTTTGGGATTTTATCCATCATGCTTTTGGTCGAGGAGGGCTAGCGCGCCAGGTAATACATGTAGCAAATCTTGTTTGTAGGCTATTTTTTATTGATCCAATGGAAATACATAATAATAATATTTTTTGATTGATCTGATAGAAATAATTATGGGGGATAAAAAATAATTTTTGTTGTAATACATGTAGAAAATCTCGTTTATAGGTTTTTTAAATAAAAGGGCAGACAAGGTAGGTTGGTTCTTTTGTGATTTTTATAGATTCTCAAGGGTGCAAAATCTGTTAGACTTACAATAATATTTTGTGATCATCGTATGTTGTTGTAGTGTGATAAATTTCTAAAGAATTTTGTCAGGATGATTGAGGAGCCAATAATTCATAAGTACAACAGTAAGTGGCATTGCGATGAAACAGGGAATTCATACACAGAGAACTTCGGATAAATGGCATAACAATAACAAAATGACGGTTGATCTGACAAGATGTTACATGGCATGTAGGCTAAGGAACCAAGGATGGTACATATATGGATAAAGAGGGTCGAACTACTGCATTAATTGTGGCCATTTTCCCTTCCTCATGAGGTCGGCGTTGTAGTCCTCATCGGTCGTCCTGGCCTTGGCTGCCAATTTGCACTTTCTCTCACGCTGCTCCTTGTGAGCATCGTACTCCCTACACTTGCATGCCTCGAGATGAGCCTATGTATCTCACTGGATACTGTTGTTATGCTCTTCATTGTAGTGACACTCCTCCATTCTTTCGTGGTGGGTCTTGGCATCCCACTCCTCGTAGTCAATGTGTTACTGGTTGTGCAGGTGGATCTCTTGGTCGATCCAACTGTGGTAGGAGCATAGCGGATCCGGAGACTACGGGTAGATAGGAGAGGATGTTAGTGTGCACTTGCAGAGAGAAATATTATGGGAATAATTTGTAGTAGGTCCTTACTAGCTGCCAGTAGCTGCTCGTGTCCCAATGATGATTGAGATACTTCGATATATAGTTTCTGCAACCCCAATAGCTCATACCGTGGTGAGTGCTCGGTTGGGATGCTAAGGTAAGGGTTGTTGGTACGGGGGGTGTTATTGCAAGGAGGTGGCCTTCTGGCACACTCCCTTTGTTCGTCATGGGCTACAACAGCCCTTACAAGCCTGCAGATCTCATCTTGCTGGTTCTCTATTTGAGTAAGGTATTGTTGTAATCGTGATGTAGGAGTACCTCGTTGGGGTAGTACCTTGTTGTAGGTGCATATGGCCATATCACCTAGGGTGCATGCCTATTACATTTCACCATTGGAATGATTGTTGACATATTTCTGCTGAAGCCTGATCTCATACTTCCTTCGGAGGCCATCGAATACCCGGATATTGTTAGTTGGGCCTTCTCCATCTCCTGGTCCATGTGCCTTTGCATGTTCTCAGACCACTGCTTGCCTTCCTACATCTGTTGCTTGGTTGTGGTGGCTCTATTGATAAAATAATCAAAAGTGCGAGTCCATGTCTCCTCGATGATTGTGGTGATGGGAGGCACCGCAGACATTGTTGTACACCTTGGACATGTGTTGGTCATCATAATCCCATACCTCGCACTATCTGTGTCATAGAGAAGGGACCATTTCTCTAATTTAGAAGCATGCCGATGAATCCACTCCAAGAAACTTATGGTACTGTTGGGCTGCTCTCCATCCATAGTTTGCCTTTCTAGATCTCTCTAGATGGACTCAAATTTTCACCTCCGGTTTTGCAGACACAATGCCTTGAACGTCTTAGAACTTCATGACTACAGAATTGTGTGAATAAGTTAGATGCAAGATACCTCGTGCACCACTGGGTTTCGCATGTCCTTCCACCACTGAGGGGGTTCGGTCCCATGCTGCATGGTGTTGAGCGCGGCCAACAACCTAGCATTGTGGTCAAATGAGGGATGAGTCTTCCATCTGACATAGCACATTCTATGCTATCATCTTGAAGCTCGTCCTATGTTTGCCCGGGTGTGGAGGTGCCGGGCTCATCAACGTTTTCCAGTGCCCTACGCATGAAATTTAGGTACACCATCAACCTCCCATAAATGGCTGCCTCGGGCATTGCTGCCTCGGGCTAGGAGGCAATCTGCATGTACTAACTCCATGCTATAGTTCCATTCACTTTGATGAGCTCCGACACGCCATTCGTGTAGGTGATCTCCTCGATCGAAAGTTTCATCGTCATTGCCTCCATGGAAAACTCCCTCTGGATGTAGCTTCGAAGCTTGTGAACATTCATCATGCCTAGCCCCTTTGCCTAGAGCATCTTGTATTGGCATCTCGGTAGGTCCAACCATCAAGTCCTGCCCGTACAAGACCATCACCTTAGAACACTATCAAGTCTTGCAGTTTGTGACTATCTGAAGCCACAACAACCCGGTCCACAGTAAGTGTTACAACAAATAATGATGACAAGCAGCATGCAAGTTATTGATACATGTGTATAATTACATACGAATAATTCATTAATTAGCAACAATTTGATTACTCGTCCAAACATTAATTACGAGTAATTCATTACCGTCATCCTTACCACTCAATTACTTACAACTAACTCATTACTTAACCCTAACTAATTAGCACTATAGTAATTATGACTTATTAATTACATAGCACCATACAATAATAAATTATGGGTATCATACCTACAAAAAATTATTCCAAAACTATAGCTAAATTACTACGACCTAGTTACTTCATAATACGAGCTACATTAATTATGACTAACTGAACAATACTAATTAACTACAACTACAGGAATAATGATGAACACATATGGTAAAAAATTACTTTCCCTTCTAGGGAAGCAATCAACACTGCTACGATCATGACAACTGCTTCAATTTTTACTCTCTAGAAAATCTTTATTATGCTATGTGCTCTTAGTTCTCAGTGATGAGTATGAGAATAATAAGCGAAACACAGTTGAGATGAGCGATGAGCGACTACGAAAGCTCTGTATTTGTGGCTGAGAGAAAAGAGAACCCGATGCATTGCCACCGGAAATTATGGACTCGTTGTCGATTCATAGCACCACGAGCAAGGAGGGGACGACATGGTAAGAGTGACATATGTGCAGACAAGGCAGCGGGCGAGGGGGGACGACATAAACAGAGTAACATATATACGGATGAGGTAGCAGGCAAGGGGGGACGGCATGGACGAGCCAACATATGTAAGAAGGAGAGAGGGGGAAGGGGATAGCAGCAAGGGGCTGGCATATGTGTGAAGGAGAGAGGTCACATACCACAAAAGATGGCCACCGTATGGTGGTTGTGCGCCCTACGATTTAAATCATAAATTAAATAAGCATCACATTTCGCTAATTATAATTAAATTAACATGAATTAAAATAGAAAATTTAGAACACATAAAATTCTCAAAAATTAGACAATTAGGTCGACTGTTTCGGGAGGCTACACATAAAATTCCATAATTTTTAGAGCTCGTTTTTTCTATATGTAACAACTCCTACAAACAACATAATCGTATGAATTTTTGAGTAACATTCTGAGCGAATAAAATTATGAAAAAATTACACAATCAAGTGCGTTCTATCATGAGGTTGTGCATAAAATTTCATAATTTTTTTAGCTCATTTCCTATATTTAAAAATTCGAACAAGCAGTAAATATAAACTAGTAATTAAGTAAGGTAGTCTGGTGGTAGGACGTCATTGAGGGAGACGGACAGTGGCCGTGCGGTCTTCACGCGCCATACGGTGGCTGGACGGTAGGCCCATGCCGCACAACCACGGTGCACCGCTGGCCACATGTCAGATCTATGGTACTGCCGGCCGGGTCAACGTACGATAGAAGTGATATTTTTTGTAATTATCGTGTGGCTACAATTTTTCTTGTAAATACATATTTAAAATTACTAAAAGTGCAAAAAAACTCACGGAGTGCTAGCAACGATGTTAACAATGGGAGTTCTTGAGTTTGTGCCGCATTTCTCTTTGCGTTTTTGATTCAGTAATGGAGAAAGAGTTTAGAAAATTAGGGGCCGATCCTCTATCCGATGGTCCATCTTTGCACATTTCACTGTCGAACATCTATCGCAGGTCAAAAGAATCCATTAGGCGTCGCAGAATAGCAAATTTACATATCAAACTACCACGCATTACAAGGTCTGAGTATGCGGAGAACCTAAAGAGACGTCAATTGCAATGTATCATTGAATATCACATCGTGTACACGATAAGAACAAAAAGCCCATGAAAGGCCCTGGGGAAATTACTGAAAAGACCAAATTGAGAGGGTTCATGTTGGGTTAACTTGTTGCATGTGTGTATTATAAGAGTGTGTGTCGAGTACTCATATGTACGAGTACGTGTAGAAGTTGTGGTGGCATGGTCGAAGCTGCGTCAAAGGTATGATCGAACCTGTAGTCAAAGGCGTGGTCGAAACTGTAGTCGAAGGCGTGGTCGAAATAGCAGACGTGGCCGTGGTCGAAATGTCAGTCGTAGCAACCGTGGTCGAAGTTGTCACAGCGGTCGTAGTAATGAGTATTGTAGACGTCATATTCAGAGGAATACTATAGACGTCATACTCGGAAGAGTACTGTAGATGTCACAATCGGAGGAGTACTATGCACATCATAGTCATAGGCGTCTGTGTTTTTCTCAGCGAGACTGAGTATAACGGTAGTGCACATTGTGCACAAGTCGTAGGGTTTGTGGCCAGGAAAAACCGGATGAGAGGTAGTCGTGGGTGAGTGGCCTACATGTGTGGCCAGTTTGTATCTATTTAAGTCATGTAATTTGCTGAGCATTTGAGCCAGAGAATAACAGAGTAAACACATAAAAGGTGCGAGCAGTTAGCAATGTAATCTCGTGCCCAGGTATTTTATGTTTAGCCTTGTTATTAGCTCCGTCATCTTGTTCCCAACTCTAGCAAACCACTTGTGTTCGTCAGTCCACCATGAAAGCGTGTGTTTGAGATATGCCGGGTCAACAATTGGTATTAGAGCTTGTATTTGTCTACACATTTATTAAATCATGTCACGTCCAAGCTCATCGAGAAACATAACCGGTGACAGGGAATGTTCTGAAGATCGGTGTGGGAGAGTGTTGAAGGCATCGGCACACGAGGGCAACATCTCCCTCCCATATCCCATGCTCACGAGGAGCAACTACACAACTTGGGCTATGAAGATGAAGGTGTTTATGTGCGCTCAGAGCATGTGGAATGCAATCATGGATGAGCAGGTGAATGAGAGGAAAGATCAAATGGCGCTCGCAGCAATTTTTATTACGGTGCTAGAGGATATGCTGCTGCTCCTAACGCTGAAGGAGACCACAGAGGAGGCCTGAACACCCTAAAGATAATGCATCTCGGTGCCGATCGTGTTAAGGAGGCACGTGTACAAAATCTCAAAAGCGAGTTTGAAAACTTGTGCATGACGGATGCTGAACAGATCGATGACTTCGCGATGAGGTTGACGACAATCATTAGCAAGATATGAGGTTTAGGTGAAAAGATGGAAGAGGCCTACATCATGCGAAAGTTTTTGTGTGATGTGCCCAAGAAATTCTCTCCTATCATCACCACAATTGAGCAATTTGGTGACATAAAAAACAACTCGATCGAAGAACTAATCAAGCGCTTGAAGACGCAGGAAGAGGGTGAGTGGTGCTATGGCAACAGCGACGAAGACAAAGAAAACTTGCTCCTGACATGCACAGAGTGGGAGGCTCTATCATCGAAGCATGAAGGTGAAGGCTCCTCAGGTGGTTCTGGTGGCGGCGGTGGCGGTCGATACCGAAGGGGTGATAAGGCAAAAGTAAGGTGTTTTAGTTGTAATGATTATGGATACTTTACTTCAGAATGCTGTAAGCCTAGAAAGAAGGAGAAACAGAGGCAGTGGAGGTGCATCTCATCGCGGCGAATGCTGATGATGAACCGGCGCTATTGAGAAGAAGATGCAACAAGCTTAAGGGGGTGATTGTTGGGTTAATCTTGTTGTATGTGTGTATTGTAGGAGTGTGTGCCGAGTACATGTGTGTACGAGTACATGTAGAAGTTGTGGCGGCATGGTCGAAGCTGTAGTCGAAGGCATGGTTAAAGCTGAAGTCGAAGGCGTGGTAAAAAAAGCAGTCATAGTGGCCATGGTCAAAATGTCAGTCGTAGTGGCCGTGGTCAAAGTAGTCGCAGCGGTCATAGTCGTGAGTACTATAGACGCCATACTCGGAGGAGTATTGTATATGTCATACTCGGAAGAGTACTGTAGATGTCACACTCGGAGGAGTACTGTGGATGTCATGGTCGTAGGCATCTATGTTGGCCTCAGCGAGAACGAGTCTAGCAGGTGGTGCGCAGTGTGTGCAAGTCGTAGGGATTATGGCCAAAAAAAGCCAGATGAGAGGTTGTCATTGGTGAGTAGCCTGCATGTGCAGTCGGTTTGTATCCATTTAAGCCATGTAATTTGCTGAGCATTTAAGCTAGAGAATAACAGATTAAACTCAAGAAAGGTGCGAGCAGTTAGCGCCACAATCTCATGCCTCAGTTCTTTTATGTTCAGTCTTGTTATTAGCTCCAACATCTTATTCCCAACTCCAGCAAACCACTTGTATGCATCAATCCACCATAAAAGTATGTGTTTGAGATAGGCTGGGCCAATAGTTCAACCCTGGAATAGCCGGCCCAACCTAATCAGGCAAACTAACTCAAATCTAGTTGGTTTCACATTTGCCATCGCCACCCCTCCAGCAGCCAGCCAGCCACCTCCATCTTCATTCGTCCCCTTCCTCATCTGACACGCCGCCTCCATCCCCACCTCTTCATTATAGTCGCCATGTTTGTCTTCTTCATCACTTGCCTCCTCCCTAATGCCTCCTTCTCTTCCTTGCCATCTCCTTTGGTGATGGGACATGACATCCATTTGTTAGAAGGGGCATGAGACAGAGTTCCTATTTGTTGGAGAGGGCCATACTGCGGCAGCAACCTAGCTTCCCGTTGGTATCATTGGCACTTGCACGTAGGGGTGCTAATGGGTTGGGTTCAAACAGGTTAAACGGAGTGGGTTCTTAATTGGGTTGGTTTTAGATGTGTTGAAATGGGTTGGAAGAGTGAATGGGTTTGGTTGGGTTACCTAATAATAAGGGTTAGGTTGGGGTGGGGTGGGTTTAGAAATTTCAGGTTGAGATCAGGTTGTGAACGAGTTCAACCCGTGGCGTGGCCTAATGGGGTGGCATTTGGATTGTCCATAGACTTGGACTACCATATTTAGTTATAACTTTCTATAAAAACATGTGAGAGCCACATGCACACATGTGCCTGTTAATTTGAACAGAGTAGCTCCACACACATAGAATCATTTGTAATAAACTTCAATCGATTTCGTAAAACTTTTGTAGTGTGAACACGATATTGAAATTCCAAATTTCAATGTTTTACAAAAACTTCCTATAAAAGCATGTGGGGCCAACATGTACGCCTAGCCCTCCCAATCTACATAGAGTAACTTCTCTACACGCAGAATCATCTTCAATAAATTTTAATTGATTTCGAGAAATTTTATTTATGTGTTCTGATATTGGCATATTTTATTTATGTGTTGAATGTCTTCTAATACATGTTAATTAAATACGTTATATTAGAACACATGTGGCGCCCTATGGAGAAAGTATGCCTTGCCGACAACGGCACAACGAATACCATCTTAAGAGAGACTAAGTATTTCCAGTCGATCCGTAAGAGCACTGGCAGCCTTACGACAATCGCCAAAAACAATGAATGTATAATCTGTTCTGGAAGAGCCATAATTATATTTCCCATGGGCACAACTTTGGTCATTAAAGTAGCCTTATTGTACCTAGAATTGACTAGAACTCTCCTAAGTTTTAAGGTTATTCGCGCAAATAATTTCCATGTTGAGACTGACGAAGAGTACGGTAAGGAATACCTGGTCATCACGAAGCGCGAAGAGAATGGCAAAAGGGTATTAGAAAAATTTCCTTCACTAGAAACTGGGCTATATTATACCAACATTAAGGCACATGCAGCCTACACTGTCCTGAAGACAGTATTTAGAAGCTCTGAACTATTCTGTCTCTGGCAGGATAGATTAGGCCACCCAGGTCTTAGGATGATGAGAAACATAATAAATAATTCACATGGGCATAACATTAATATGAAGAATTTCCCGAATCATAAAGATTTTGTGTGCCCTGCATGTACCACCGGGAAATTAATTACTAGACATTCCACTCTGAAAGTGAAGGATGAAGTCCCTGCATTCCTGGAACGCATCCAGGGAGACATTTGCGGTCCCATTCAGCCCATCTTAGGGCCATTTAAGTATTTCATGGTGCTCATTGACGCTTCATCGAAGTGGTCATATGTGGGTTTGTTGTCCACAAGAAACCATGCCTTTGCAAAATTGATCTCACAGATCATTCGCATCAGAAATGTGTTTCCTGATCATCACATCAAGTCCATCAGAATGGACAACGCCGGATAATTTACTTCAAAGGCATTTGATGATTATTGTATGGCGATGGGAATTGTAGTTGAGCACTCGGTACCGCATGTCCATACCCAAAATGGTTTGGCAGACGCTTTAGTTAAGAGAATTAAATTTATTGCCTGATCCCTCTTGCATAAAAGTAATTTGCCAGCTACATGTTGGGGACACGCAGTCCTTCATGCAGTGAATCTCATCAACTTTAGACCTTCGGCCTACAACATCCATTCATCTATGCAACTAGCGCAAGGGTCACCACCAAAGATTTCATCTTAGGAGGTTTGGATGCAAGGTTTATGTACATATACCACCTCCGCAGCGTACTGCAATGGGCCCTCTCCATAAGATTGGGATATACGTTGGTTATGAGACTGCATCCATAATTAGGTATTTGGAACCCATGATGCGAGATTTGCATACTGCCCGCTTCGCTGATTGCATTTTTTGATGAGGATAATTTCCTGTCATTAGGGGGAGGAAATGAACCCCTTGATGAAAATTGTCGGGAAATTACGTGGGAAGCCAAGGAAATTCATGCACATGACCCGCGCACTAGTGAAACTGAGAAAGAGGTCCGGAAGATCATCGACTTGCAAGCATTAGCAAACAAGCTGTGATAGCTATTTGAAAAGCTATATTATTTACTGTTTTTTGGCTAGCCTCAGGAAATGTTATCCATGCCCTCTAAAACAAGCAAGCAAATCACATATATAGCATAGAACAATAATTACACAGATCTCACAAATGAATTAAACAACGCAAGCAGATCACATATATAGCACATGACGATAATTACACAGATATCACAAAAGAATTAAATAACTGAATGAAGTACAATTGAATTAATTGTTTAATTAAGGAAAACTGAGTGAATTACAATTAGTACATGACGATAATTACACAGATATCACAAATGAATTAAATAACTAAATGAAGTACAATTGAATTAATTGTTTAATTAAGGACAACTGAGTGAATTACAATTTAATCAAATGTTTGAACAACTCATGATCTTCGCCAGGTTGAACTCTCCATTTCGTTGAATGACCACCGCCATCAAGAATTCGAAGAGCTTTTCACAAACTTCGGTAAAGTTCTCAAGATCGTACGCACTTTAGTCGAATTCTATGCCCTATCTCTAGGAGTGTTAAACTGTAGGATCATATAGCGCAATCACTTCTTAAAATCTCTACATACTCAAGGACGAATTCGATCGCTCGAACATATGAGCCTCATAGCTAAGATTGAAAATAAAACTCAGAATCAAGCTAATCTTTGTAGATGAAAATCACAAAGTACTATCTATAATCAATCTAATCAAAGAGTTCTGCCATGGCATGTTTTACTTCAATTGTAGCAGGTTAGTTATCGCCAGTTGTGATCACAGCAACACAACATGTGAGTGAATATGATAAAGAAAGGTCTTCAACTCATTTGATTTGAATAGCTTGGACTTGATGAATTATTTGACAAGTGTAATAACCAAAGCTTCTGAAATTTTAAATAGCAAGCTCCCCTAGAATAATCCCATAGGGCGTAGTACATCCAACTCACTATGTAATTGAGCAAAATGAGAAGAATCAAGCAGTTTGGTGAAAATATCAGCAACCTGAGAATCAAAATCAATGAAGTGCAAGCCAAAATCTCCCTTTTCCACATGGTTTCTAAGAAAATAATAGCAAATATCAATGTGTTTGGTTCTTGAATGTTGCACAAGATTTTTTGGCCATACTAATCGCACTAGTGTTTTCACAGAAAAGTAGCTATCTAATTATAAGCCAAAATCCTTAGGAGTAGCTGTCATCCAAAGCATTTGGGACCAACAAGAAGTAGCAGCTATGTATTCAGCCTCAGTAGTGGAAAGTGCAACTGACAATTGTTTCCTAGAAGCCCATGAAACAAGAGATGTGCCTAAAAAGTGACATATGCCTGAAGTACTCTTCCTATCAATTCGACAACTCTCAAAGTCTGTATTTGAATAAGCTCCAAGAGTAAGATATGAGGAAGAAGAGTATTATAAGCCAAATTCCAAAGTTGATTGAAGATACCTAAAAAATTTACTTTACCACTTGATGATGTGAAGCATGTGGGAATCTTGAATGCGAGTACACAAATACACAGCAAAGTGTATATCTGGTCTTGAAGCGGTGAGGTATAAGAGAGAGCTAATTACGCTTACGTATTCCTTTTAATCAACAGGCTCACCATCTTCATCCGGATCTAACACAACTGTAGATCCCATGGGTGTGGAAATTGGTTTAACTGATCCCATGTCAAAGAGACGAAGTTGATCCTTAGTGCACTTAGTTCGATGCACAAAAAGTACCTAACTTTGATTGTTTGATCTGAAAGCCTAGGAATAATGTGAGCTCTCCCATCATGCTTATCTCAAATTCCCCTCTCATAGTATCTGAAAACATGAAAACAACAGCATGAGAGGAACCAACAAAGATGATATCATCCACATAAATTTGAATGAGTAAAAGATCATTACCATGTTTCAGAGTAAACAAAGTCTTATCTACCTTGTAGATTTAGAAATCACTTTTTAGCAACTATGATTTAAACCTATTATACCATGCTCTGGGTGTTTGTTTTAGGCCATATAAACTTTGCATAATTTGTAGACATGATCAGAAAATTTAGGATTCTCAAACTCAAGTGGTTGTCTAATGTAAACTTCCTCCTCAATATAGCCATTAAGAAAAGCACTTTTTACATCATTTGATAATGTCTAAAACCCTTTGATATAGCAAATGCTAACAAAATTCTAATAGCTTCTAATCGAGCATCAGTAGCAAATGTTTCACCAAAGTCAAGACCTTCTACCTGAGTAAATCCTTGAGCCACAAGTCCAGCTTTATTTTGAACAATAACATCATCCTCACTTTGTTTATTCTTAAAGACCCATTTAATTCCAATAACATTATGACCATGAGGGGGTGATACTAAAGTCCAGACTTTGTTATGCTCAAAATTTTCTAATTCCTCAAGCATGACATTAATCCAAAACTCATCAAATAAAGCTTGACTTACATCATAGGGTTTAAAAGAGGAGATGAAAGCAGAATGAGCGTATGAACCATTAGAGTTGTACCTGCTGCAAGGAACTCTCGCATTTAACTCACAAATTATTTGTTCTAGGGGATGATGCCATTGAATGTGCAAAGAAGCTTGCAAAGCGGTTTTAGACGTGGTTGTTGAAGTAGTCATAGCAACCGTCATACTAGATGTAGGTGCAGCCGCAGTAGCTGAAGTTGTAGGAGTGGTCGTAGTGATTGTTATTCTAGGTGCAGTTGTAGCAGCTATAGTCGTAGTTGTGGTTGTAGCGACCACTATCGTAGGTATAGTCGTAGCAGCTATAGTCGTAGGAGTGGTCACAGAGATTGTCGTAGGTGTCATAGTGTAGCTCAAGAACTCCTTGTTGTTATTATTGGAGTCATAGAAGATGTCGACGAGTGCATCAGGGGCCTATATACCTGCATTATCAGGTCTAGTACCAAGACTAACCTCATCAAAAGTGACCTCATAGGTCTCAACAATTTTGTTAGTTTCTAAGTTGAGTACCTGATAACCCCGAATGTGAACTGTATACCCAAGACAGATGCCATCTAAGGATCTAGATTTAGATTTGTCAAGATTGCCATGCTTAAGGATAAAGCAACAACATCCAAACACCTTAAGGCAAGAAATATTGGGAGAACGACCAAAACAAAGTTCATAGGAAGTCTTACGCAATTTAGCTCGCAAGAAAACCTATTTGAAATATAGCAAGGAGCGAAACGACTTCAGCCCAATATTTTCTAGGAGCAGCATATTCATTTAGCATTGTTCTAGCCATCTTGACTAGGGTTCTACTCTTGCTTTTGACCACATCGTTCTGTTGCAGCACTCGAGCTGACAAAATTTGATGGTCTAAACCCATTTCGGCACAAAAGGAAGCAGATGACGAGTTCTTGAATTCAGTTCCATTATCACTTCTAATTACTCTAAGTGCTCCTGAAAATTCTTTAACTAGACTAAGAGCTAGCTCTCAAATGTGACAAAAAGCTTCATTCTTAGAGGCCATAAAATACACTCAGGAGTATCTAGAGTAATCAATAACAATAACAATAACAAGAATATACCATTTACCTCCCATAGACTGAACCCTAGAAGGACCTGTAGTGTCCATGTGTAATAATTGTCCCAGAGAATTAGTCATTACTTGTGTGAGAGGGCGATGAGATGATGCGACCATCTTGCCATGTCGACAAGGTGAACATACTAGATCCATCAACTTTTCAATCTTAACACTAGGTGAAGGAACGGAGATGACAACAGAGGGGGGTGAATGGTGCCTTCAAAAATTGCCCCAAAGTATCCACATGTTTTTCATCTCCGATATCTATAGAAACTATGAAGAAAGGAAATGAACACTTACTGGACGCCAAAAGAGTTTATGCCAAAAATTATAAGGACTAGACGCCGCAAAGAAGAGATAGCCAAATAAGAAGAGAAGCAAAGCTGAAATATTCAAGCTAAAAGAGAACAAGCCAGACTTGACCAAAATCAGCTCTGAAGAAGCAACATTGGATGGAAACCGGATTTTGCTAATAGAACTAATAACTGGCCAAAACTTCAAAGACTGCAAACAAAATGGCTTGCTAAAAACAGAACCCAATCTGAGCAGCTAACAAATTCAGTTTTGCAGGCCGAAAATGCAGAGGAACCAAATTCAGTTTTGTAGGCTGAAAAACTGCAGAGAACTGCACTGCTGAAAATGCAGAATAAAAGCTGAACTAGCTGCTGAAACTGGACTAAAATAGACTAATTTTAGCAACAAAAACAGCAGCTCTGCTGAAACTGGACTAAAACAGACTAATTTTAGCAACAAAAACAGCAGCAAGAAGGCTGAAAACTGTAGAGAACTGCACTGCTGAAAATGCAGAATAAAAGCTGAACTAGCTGCTGAAATTGGACTGAAAACAGACTAATTTCAGCAGCAAGAAGGCTGAAAACTGCAGAGAACTGCACTGCTGAAAATGCAGAATAAAAGCTGAACTAGCTGCTAAAACTGGACTGAAAACAGACTAATTTCAGCAGCAAAAACAACAGCAAGAAGAGGTTTAAATGCAGCAGCCGAATGCCCTTTTTTTTTACTGAAATGCAGACATAAGGCAAGAAGGAGCACAAAATCTGCTGACAGAACAGACTAACTGCAGACTGAAAATCAGCAAACTGAAAAAGCACAAGCTGAAAACTTGAGATTACTACAGACTGTTGAAAAAGAAAAATTCCCGAGAATTTGTTTGCTCTTTTCAGGTCAAATGATCTGAACCTTATACTAAATAGCACAATGATTCCAGAGAGATGAAAATGTAGGCAAAAGCTCACACACAAAAGGAAATCCTGAATTTTCTAAAAACTGACTACAAGAGGAGAAATCAAATTTTTGAGATTCTCTTGTCTTTTGTTCATGAGGCTTCATATCTCCACAAGGAATGACCTCTCCACTCGAAAGCACAAATTTCATACAACCTTTTTCTAGGAAAAACAAGAACTCAAGAATCCTCTATTTTCAAATGAACAGTAAACCCTAGATTGCAAGAAATAGAGGAAGTGCATTCGGGGACCAAATGGTAGCAATATGGAATTGAAAAACTTTTCTCTCGGGACATAGCTGGCCAAGATGGTCTTGTGATTCTAACCCAGTTCAGAGAAGATCAAGTTGCACTTTCTTGAATCAAGAAACGAATCCAGGAGAAGAAAGAGCAGCAAAGAAGTAAAACAGAAAAGAGAGAGCAGAGACTCAAAATATGAAATGAAGAACAGGACAGTACATCATCTCAAACACAATCATTCTCATATTGATCTTGATATAGAGAGAGGAATGCTTATACAGAACGTTTCTTACAGCCATCTCTGCAAACAAGAACACACACTCAAACCAGAGAGCAAGAACTCAAGAACCCATCTCCTATACACACGCAGGGGAGATAAGACCAACAGAAGTCTGCTCTCTCCTACCAACTCCCAACAGAAAGCAAAAAGAGACACAAAGCCAAAGCTAATACACCCAAAAACCTCTACTTCTCTCCCAAGCCACCAGGAGATCCCTCTCCTATTTATAGTCTTTGCTTAATGGGTTTCTCCCTCGCTTTACCCGCTAAACCAAAAACCAAATCTGCTTCCTTATGCAGCTTTGCGCTTTTACCGAAATGCCCCTCCTGTATATTCCGAGAAGCTTCCTCATTCCTTGCTGTTCAAGCCTCACAATCAGCTCGAGTCCACGCCGTCTTCGGCACACCTCGACCGCTTTGACCTCGGCACCACCTGCGCCTAGTCCGGTCATCCGTGCCTCGCCACGACTCCACCTCGACGTCCTGCAGCCATCACAGACAAGAAACACATCACATAACACCGCTCAACATAATGTAATCAACAATAGCATTACGAGAAATCTTAAGCATGAAAAAGCCAAAACCTGTCGAATCAAGACAATAGACATCCTAAGCACTTTGACCAAGTTTGACCAAGTCCGACCGAAACCAATTGCACAATGCAACGACATGGTCCAAACCACACAAAAACCAAACTCGACTTTCTTAAACACTCGTCAATTACTCATCACAAACATGGGGTCACATCCACATGGTCTATCAATCTCCCCCTTGATGAGTATATTGACAAACACAGAAAAAGCATAAAGTTGAGTTTGAAAATGAAAGAGAGTCAAACATGGTCCAAAAGAAATCAGAGAAGCTCATGACCATGTCGACAAAAGGAAAGTTCTCCAAAGCTCCAGAAAGTTCCCAAATGGCTTTTTCTCCGCTATTCTCCCCCTTTTGGCAATAAAATCATCAAGGACGCAAAAGAGAGAATAAGACATGGTGTTTGATTAAATGGCTGAAGTTTGGTTATTTTAAGCATTTAGAGCCATGAATATTATCCAAAGTGACCATTTGAGTATTACACCAAGCCAAACCCAACAAGTATGCTATCAAGATCATGACAAGACATGTATAATCAAGCGAAGCCAAAATAAGTCATAATCTGAAAATTAGTTGAATTTCTTAGCATGTCAAGTCAACCATGATTATAGTCTAGCTAGAGGTATCCAAAGATGATGCAAGCCATGTCAATAACCTAAGTGGAACTAAGAAGCTAGTATCGAGTCAATTTATAGTGCAACAAGTTCAAGTATGAGACATTTTTTAAGTACTTAATCTTTGTGTAATTAAGCAAATTTAGCACACTTGACACGATTCTTCTTTTAAAGCTCATGGTCATTTCCAACCAAAATTTTTTAGTCATGTGCTAGATCTCAAGCCTTATGCGACCACTCCAAGCAAGAAGCTTAAGAAGATAGTCTCGGTCATCCAAATCTCCCCTGAGTTCATGCCTAGTGCAATGACAAGCAGTCTCATGAGAAAGAATTGGTGAGATCAGTTCTTTCGCACAAAAGAGATTTTTTTTGCTTTCTTAAAAGGTTGTACTAACTCATGCTTCATCAAGAAACTAGTATAGCTCAATCTAAAGCTCAATAAAGATTCAAGACTCAACTCAGCCTATTCGACATGGCATGAATCATAAAAGGATAACTAAAGAGAGACTAGTCTCAAGACCTAACGTGACATGAATTAGTTCAAGTGGAGCATTTTAATCAACCTATCATGGCAAAGACTAAACTACACATATAAAGTCATGATAAGTAAGCACAGATTATGGCAAGATGTAATGCATTGTAAGAATGTCATATAAGGATAATAATCAAGGCTCCATGTAGTTATATTACAATGCAGAATGACATGCAAGAAAATCCAGCATCCCCTCAACATATGATGCAACCTTTTAGTTCAAGTTGAGTTATGTCAATATTAAGATCTAGAAGTTCCCAAATGAACTCCCCTTGAACCAAAGCAAGAAAATCGAGAAGCTGGCAAGAAAAACAGAAAAGGCAGTCCTTAAAGTATAGACTAGATATAGAGCATACTATGGCTCAGACTGACTCTCATGTACCCCATATGACTCTAGGACTATCAGCTGATCGTCTAACACACTAAGGAGCAAACACGTACCACGTCTACCCGAGGGTGGCCCAACCCTCGCTAGAACCTATAAGAAGTGAGTGAGCTCAACCTAGTGAGAAGTGAAACAGCTAATAAGCAGTATCCTAGAACACTACTAGATTTTCGGCCTAATGCCACGAAAGAAATTGCAACGCCACCAATTTGGTTGTAATAGGTAGGATTTATTGCAACGTTTTTCCAAAACGGTGGCAATAGGTGGACTTTATTGCGACTATTATATTGCATTGCGATATTCGTGAATGTCGTTGCAATAGGTAGGTGTTATCGCAACCATTTTGAAAAGTGTTGCAATAGGTTGGATATATTGCCACGACACTCTTTTGTTGCGTTAGTGTTGATTTTCGTTGCAACTATTTGCTCCTATTGCAACCATATACAATTTCGTTGCTATTGGGTGATACTATTGCCACGATGTTTTTCGTTGGGATAATCTTCAGCGGCGTTGCGAGAGGTAGGTGCGTATTGCAACGAAAAACTAAATCGATGCAATAACATATTTATATTGCCACGTGTAAATTTTGTTGCTATAGAGTAGTGTGTTTCGTTGCAATATGGTATTCTATTGCAACTCTTTTGTTTCGTGGGCTTTTGTTTAGCTATCCAGTTATGCAGCAAAAAAATTATGAAAATTGAAAAAATGGGAAGCCACCTAGGAATCAAACTGGGGACCTCTTGATTGGTAGCCAACGCTCATACCACTAGGACACGAACAAAGTTGTGATTATACGTGAAAAATTTTGTACCTAAACAATAATAAGTGTAGTCTCCGTGTTGGAGTTGAAAAGCCTGTAAGGCTTACGGCCGTTTTCTTTTTGGAGTTGGTGTCCGTGTAGGTGACCGGCTGTTGGTATGGGGTGACAGTCGGTTTTCTTCATATGTATAAAAACATGGTGCAGGGGCTACTAGAATTGTGAAGGCGTGCTGAGATTGAGCGAACAAGTAATGAGGACATCACGACTGAACCGATTACGTGAGCATGAGCTATAAAGATTAATCAACAGGTGAACTCGCTCTTAATTAAATTTGGCTTTAATTTATATGAGAATTGGCTAGTACCTAATTCTAGTATTTTAATTATTCTCAGGTTTGTATGGAGAGACAATTAACAAAGGGAGCAGTGCAGAGAGAGGCAGCATGCAACATCAAAAGTTTTAATTGAAAAGCAAAGGAAGAAATGTCAAGAAGAAAAAGAAGGAAAAAAACATGCATGCATGATCAAGCCAATGCATGCATGTACCTGGACGTGTCAACTTAAAGCCAAATGAGTAGTTCGGCCATATCTGGACGGCATGTGAATTGAGAGGAAAAAAAAGAGCATGCGCAGGGAACTATTCTAAACGGCAAAGTCATGCACAACCCCATGAAGACTTCTAGTCGGTTGTGTACTTGTGTTATCTAGTCGGTCACGCGTTTTTTTTTATTTTTCCTTCGAGTCGGACTGTGATTTGTTATGTTAACCGAATACGACTAGTTTCCTGCGTACGCTCGGTGCAGTCGGCCGGGGGATCCAGTCTCTATTTATTTTTGGCGCCATCGAAAAGATTGAAGAAGAAAAAGCGGAATTCAGAAATTCAGAATCCAGAATTAATATATGCATGTTGTTTGTCTTTTGATGTCCCTTGATCCTGGACATTTCATATAGTATGTTCTTGGTTTGTTTATCTTACTATATCCTTTTTATTTGTCTAGAGTATTCTAAACCTTTCTGAAACTTTTGCAGCTGTAATCAGTACAATGCTTAAAAAGAAATTGTGCCTGGTAATTATACAATTCATTAGTTTGGTCCGATCAGATCATATGGTTCAGATTGGAGACAAAATTGAAGGCTTAAATTGAAGGTGTTTTCTTTTCTTCTCTTCGGAGCGTTCGCCGGAGTCTCAAATTCGGTAGGCGCATCCGAAGCTTTGGTCGACGCCTTCTCGTGTGCTCATGCATGAACTCATGTAAGCGTACGTCGTGGCCATTCTCAGTCAGTGAGAAAAGAAGGCGCATCTAAAAAGCTACACATTCAGCAAGTAGTGTTCAAAGCCATCACGTGAAGGTAGTAGCACAAGGTATTTAATTTTCTAGTAGTATTTATTTTGTTGACTAATTCTAGACCTATCCAAAAAAATGCAAGCCAGAGGCTAGTATACAATTCAAGCTAGGGAATTCAGGCAAACTCGCTCATTAGCTCTTCATCAAGTAGGATTTCAGACCAACTGGGCAACAGACTAGTGCTGCCATCGCAGTTTGAGGTGCTGATAGTATTACAAAGGCAGTTGGGGTAAGATGATCTGCCTCCCCTTCGTCCTTGGGACTTCTTGTCTTTCAGATGGCTGCTCGCCGGAACATAGCTTTCATATATATAATGGCTTGCTGATCCCTATTTCCTATAGGAACAACACCATGCCAAACACAAGTTATTCAAGTAGAAAATACTGATATGCCCTTTGTACCATTTGAGTTCACTTTATGATAGATAGCTTGTTGCTGGTGCCTGCAATTGCATGAGCATGGTCTTGGGCAAGGGTCTTGGCTGTGTCCATACTAAAATATACATAGCCCTTGAAAGTGCCGCTGTGAATGAGCCACCATCTGGGCTGTCGATATTTGGCACTATTGATTACAAGAAGAAAGGGTTTCAAATCGAGACATTATCTTCGTTTGAGTTGAAGCGGATGAGGCACTACTTAATAACAAACTGTGAAGAGGCCAGACCATGGATTAAGTAAGCTGTACATTTTTTTATTACAGTAGTATTTGTTGTCATCATTTTTTTTAAATTAAGAGAAGCCCTATTTTTTGTTATGTAATATGAAAGTTTCTGTTCAATGCAGTGAGCATATGGATGAACTAAAAAAAGCTGGTTCAAGGAGTCTTGATAAACGACACAAGCAGCAATTTGTGGGTTGGTTTGAGCGAGAAGTGAGTAATTAAATACCACTATTTGTTTTGAACTATCTACTGACATGTACTCGTTGACAAATGTTATTACTGACCCTTATATTTTCAAACTGAGTTTGCAGATCACCAGACTATATGAAGCAGGGGAAGCAAGTGATCTGATGTATGCCCTTTGTCAAGGACCGGACCATCGTGCTCGTGTGTTCAATGGATGCTTCATCAATGGTTTCCTGTTTCGAACGGCTTCCATTGAGAAAAGCCTGAGCACACAAAATAGTGGTGTGGTTGTGAAGGGTGATGAGAGTACTGGCAATATGTCCTGGTATGGTGTGATTAAAAAAATTATCTCACTCGAGTTCTCTAAAGAAAAAGAAGTTGTACTGTTTCAGTACGACTGGTATGATGTACCAGCTGCCACTAAGAGCAAAGGTAGAGGATATAGTAAGGATCAATATGGGATTATCGACATCGATACTAATCGATTTCGATATTGTAATGACCCTTATATTCTGGCGACACAAGCTGAACAGGTGTTTTATGTCAATGTGGCAAACAAACCGGGGTGGTGCAGTGTTGTTGCAATGAAGCCTAGAAATTTGTTTGCCATGCCAGAAGCAGAACAAACAGAAAATGAGGGTGAAATCGACGTAGACTTACTGGACGTGGGAGTCGAAGACATGAATTTATTAAGCCGACTTGAGGATTTGTCAGTTTGGACGAGATCAGGCATGGAAGGCATAAGTGGTGATGCCTCTGTTATCACGAGGGCGCTTGCCGAATCTTTTCCTGAACCAGATGATGCAGCATTTGTTGATGACGAAGATGATGATGACGACGACACCTACATTAATGATGGAATTGTTGCTCCATCTAATTCTTTGGGTGAAGGCCAGGATGATGATTTTTTTTGTTTAAATCATTTTTTTTAAATATTGCGTAATGTATGTTTCTGTTTAAATATTCTTATATGTTTCAATCTTGAAAATCTTTGTTTTCAGTCATGATAAATGTTCTGAGATTTCTCTCAAACATTGTCAAGGAACATGATTGGATTTCTGTACTAACTGAGATTTCTGAGATTTGGTGCTCTATACTAACTGTTCAAATGCAAAATAGCATCAGATGCTTCACCTAAAAAAGCTTCTTTCCTTGGTAATCCTTTGCAAGACAAAGCCTCCAACCAAATCCATCCGAATAGTGTCACCAGCTTCAGGAATTCCATCCCTACTAAATCCACGTGTCTCAGATGTTTATATTATCCAAATCGATATCTCGTAAACAAGTCAATAAGCGATAAATAAACTAGGACACACAGATCAAGGCTGTAGGCAGAGGTTCTTAAAAAAATCTATAACAAAAAATTAATAAATCAACCTACGCACAGTTTTCATGATTACAAGGACAAGATCTTCTTTAAGATACTCCAATTCAAAGTAATATAGCAGAGCTTCTCTCTCTGAAACCGGCCATGGAACCTTCACCCTTTCTTCCAAATAGTGAATAAGCAAATTAACTACAACATCTATAAAAGGAAAAGTCTAATTACAACTGCAAGAAATAAGGACTCTAAGAGAAATTTAGTCTACAGCCAACCTGACCAAAGAAATTTCTTCGCCAATCCGAACCTTTTTCAAGCAGCCAACACTAAAGCTATTGCCCTATTATGCAGAACCAATTTGAATATTGCCCTATAAAGGAAGAGAACACTAATCCTTGAGTAACTAAAAGTGCTTTCCAACACTAAAGCTAAGGTCAGTGTTGGTATTTGAACTTTATTTATGTTTACTGTATTGTGCTCAATTTGTTCCCTTTTCATCCTTTTAGGCTATTACAGTCATAGCATTAGTTGTAGTATATCATCATATTCCCTTAGCTCAAATTGATTCTGCATAATAGGGCAATATTCATCATATATCTGATTAGTCAAGTATGTCATCCAAGTATCTATGGAGAGATGTATGAATACCAGCAAGTTCAGGTAGGGCCTTCCAGCTTCCATGGCCATGCTTCTGGATGTAGCTCGTGATCTGATCTGATCGCCGAAGCACCAGCGCGTTCGCCGGAGCACCCATGGCCACCGGCGCTCTTCCTGCCCTCGGTCCCCGATCACCGGCGGAGGGGGACGGCGAGGCGAGGCGGATGGGTGGGGGGCGGTGGTGGAGGGGGGCGGCGGTGAGGGAGGCGACGGAGGCGGAGGGGCGGTGGGGAGGCAGAGGGGCGGGGAGGCGACGGAGACGGGGCCGAGGGGACGGGGCGAGGAGGCGGAGGGGGGGCGGCGGCGGGGAAGGCGGAGGGGTCGGGGAGGCGGCGGAGGGGAAGGCGGAGGGGTCGGGGAGGCGACGGAGGGGGCGGGGGCGGAGGCGGAGGGGGGGCAGCGCAGGAAGGCGGAGAGGTCGGGGAGGCGGCGGAGGGGCCGGGGAGGCGACGGAGGCGGATGGAGGCGGGGGTCAGAGGGGGCGGAGAGGGCGTGGGAGCCTGGGAGGTGGGGGAGGGGCGGCGGCGGTGGGTCGGGGTGGAGGGGGTGAAGACCACCGGTGGCACGGGGAACTCCCCGCGGCGACGGAGGAGACCGGCACGGTCGGGAGATCGAGGAGTTGGATTTTGGCCTCTGAGAGGAAGAAGGGAGGAACTGCGAGATGGGAATGGCCAGCGCAGTGCTTTCCTTCGCCCGGACCTGGCAAAATGGGCGCACGGCATGGCCAGAGTAAATCTGGCGCGATTGATCACATAAGTTACCGTATTATACTGTATTACTCTACATGTGTTGTTCTCTGATCTAGATATGGTACGGAGAGAGATCGAGTCATGCCAGACGGGCCTAATATGCTTAGCCAAATAGGTCACCGATGAACTATTGATTTTACTATCAGTTGTAAGTAATTTTACCGTCAGTCACTGTAATACCAATAAAGAAGAAAAGAAAAGTAAAGTGAGAAATAAAACAACCCAAGAAAGAATAGATGAAAATGAAGAAGAGTTTTGTCGTTAAACCCATCGGATTTAGGATGCCAAATAAAAGTAGCACTCACAGACAGTGACGGACCCAGAACTAAATTTTAGCTAGGGCGAATAATTGGCCACTAAGCATCGTGTGATCTTTTGCTCAACCACTAATTAAATAGTTGTGATCTTTTGCTCAGCCACTAATCAAATAGTGCTCCCAACGCAGTGTTCCTCGTTACCAAACAATACCAGCAAAAAAAACTAAGTGATAACAGCCACCCTATGTGTTTTATGGTGCTTGGATCGGATGACATCACAAATTACTCTATTGTCATACCATATTGATCATAAACCCATACATTGTAAATATATGTAGTCACATTCATTGATCAGAACGCCTTCTTCTAGAACGGTTATAGTACGAATACTCATAAGGTTGGTTCAATGCCCGCCTCCCCAAAACTTGTCTTGCAAGTTTTCTAGCGAAGTTGATGAAGATGATATAATCAAGACTTACATGTCCATTAGAAAGCGTAAGTTAAACAAGTAGTGCCATAGGAACTCGCCAAGCTTGCAACTAAGTCAATACCCTTTGCGACGAAGAAACAAAGGGCGCGATTGGTACTATACTTTAGAGGAACGATATAGTTGCCGTCGACGAGGCGAGTGGACGCTGGAATTGAATTGTTAATTTTGAATAAAAACTTAAAACTCCACGAGAGATCTGCTAGCACAATAATATTTTATACTTCTCTTATGTAGAAGCCCTTCAGTAGGTGATAATGAAGGAAATAATACCTACGTCAGTCAATTTGTTACGTTCACGATTCCATTTAGTTCTAGCATACAGCCAAACGGTGTATGCACTATCTTCCATGATTTCTCATGCGTAGTACAGAATGAACTATGGCGGCGAATTGCAATGGCATGTCAACGGTGCAGGTGGGAGTCCAGCATGAAATTTTGAACTCATTCAGATAACGATTGCTCGCCCACATAGGTTAATATAGCCAAATAGTGTACGTACTGCCTTCTAATGGCACATCAGTGGTACAGATGGGAGTCTAACGTGAAATTTTCAGCTCATTCGGAGAACAACTGCTCGCTTGTATAGGTTGATACAACCAAACGGTGTACGTACTGCCTTCTACGATTTCTCATATGAAGTATGAAATGAACTTTGGCGGCGAATTCTAATGCCACGTCAACGGTACAGATGGGAGTCTAACGTGAAATTTTCAGCTCATTTGGAGAACGACTGCTCGCTTGTATAGGTTGATACAACCAAACGGTATGCGTCTCGCCTTCTCGATTTCTCATGTGAAGTATGAAATGAACTTTGGCGGCGAATTCTAATGGCACGTCAACGGTACAGATGGGAGTCTAACGTGAAATTTTGAGCTCATTCGGAGAACGACTGCTCGCTTGTATAGGTTGATACAACCAAACGGTGTACGTATTGCCTTCTACGATTTCTCATGTGCAGTACGAAATGAACTTTGGCGGCGAATTCTAATGGCACATCAGCGGTACAGATAGGAGTCTAACGTGAAATTTTCAGCTCATTCGGAGAACGACTGCTCGTTTGTATAGGTTGATACAAACTTGTACAAAGTTCATCAAATCATCAATGGTCCACGAACATGATGTGATGACACCCAAACAAAATTTCTAAAATTAAGCCGACATGAGGATTTGTCAGTTTGGACGAGATCAGGCATGGAAGGCATAAGTGGTGATGCCTCTGTTATCAAGAGGCGCTTGCTGAATCTTTTCTGAACCGGATGATGCAGCATTTGTTGATGACGAAGATGATGATGACGACACCTACATTAATGATGGAATTGTTGCTCCAATAATTCTTTGGGTCAAGGCCGATGATGATTTTTTTGTTTAAATCATGTTTTTTAAATATTGCGTCATGTATGTTTCTTTTAAATATTCTTATATGTTTCAATCTTGAAAATCTTTGTTTTCATCCTGCTCTCAAGCTCGTCCTTCGTGCCTTCGCTGGTTCGCCTCCCAGTCCCCACTTCCCCACCGGACGGCCCTACGGTCCCACTTCCCCACGCCCGGCGCCCCGCCTCCCCTCGGCCTCCTTCCTCGGCCTCCCCACCGCGTCGCCTCCCTCCTCGCCCCTACCGCCCCTCGGCCCTCCCTGCCGCCTCTCCGCGCCCCTACCCCTCCCGCTGCCTCCCCTCGGCCTCCCACCGGCCACCGCCTCCCTCGGCCGGTCGGCCCCCACCGCCCCGGCCCTCCGCCGCCTCCCCCGCGCCACCTCCCCGGCCTCTCCGCCGCCCCTCGCCTCCCGCGCCCGCCTCCCCGCCGCCCCTACCCTCCTCGGCCTCCCACGGCCACCGCCTTCTTCCTCGGCGGTCGGCCCCCCACCGCCCCACCGCCCTCCGCCGCCGCCTCCCGCGCCGCCCCTACCCCTCTCCAGCCGTTCCCCTCCTCGGCGGCTCACCCCCGCCGCCTCCTCGGCCCGCTCCCCGCAGCAGCGCCCCACCTCCATGGACCCGAGGTCCCCGACGGCCCGACCTCCCGGCTCCGCCTCCTCGTGCCGCCGTGCCGCCGTGCTTGGCTGGGCCGTGCCGCCTGTGCCGGGCTGGCCCAAAGAAGCCCGCCCAAGTCCCACCTCTACTTCTTCCCGCTAAAAACCGCGAAAAAGGACGGCGCCTAAACCCTCGCCGACCCATGTTTTCCCGCCCCGCCTACCCTCCGCCCAAATTAATCCCTCCTAATCTAATCTGGAGGGGAGAAAGAGAGAGCCGCGCGATAGTGTCTCCGCTCCGTAGATGGCGACACCGAGGACTCGACGGGGCACTGCGGCCATGGGGAGGAAGGTGGGTCACCGGCGCCACAACGGGTCACCTAAATCGACCGACGACGGGCGATGGCGACCTCAAATGCCACACCGTGAGACGCCGAACCCACGTCGTCATGCCTCTCACGGCCGTTGATTTATTGCCGTTTGAATCTCCAACCGCCCCCAGGTATGCACCCACCCTGATGATCCTGCATTTAGAGAAGGAATCACGTAGTATAGTCATAATATTTTTTGGCATCTAGGGTTCCACGGGGATTATGAATATGTATGCTTGTTTTGTTTGTTATCTTGATGCCAAGGGCGGTGGTTGCTTATGTTCTGTTCTTCAAAGGGTAGATGTTTAGTGTTGGCGGATCTAGGTGCACGAAGCTCGGAAGCGGTGATTAGATAGTTTTGTTTCCAGATGGGTTGGTTAATTTGAGATTTGAGATTTGTCACTCAGGAAATTTGTTTACCCATTGTTCAATGGTGGCCATGATTTATTTGACAAATGCAATATTTGAGATGCCCTGTTCAGTGGCGGATCCAGAATTTTCAAAATGAGTGTTCGAAGTTACAAAAATTTTATTTAATAGAAAATATAAAGATCCACGATAATATAAATTAAAGTACAATTTGTTCGTAGTAGAGATAATAGATACTTTAGAACTTGAAACGCTGACCACTGCATCAAAATAATATAATGGATTAGAACATCTATAACAAAATTTCTGCACTTTTTCTTGACTCTTGAGATGGAGCAAATGCTTATATATAAAATAGCTCACCAACTGTGCAGAACTAGGCTGGAAGAAGATGGCAAAAGTGTAGCCAATTCCCGTCATGCGGTAGACAAGCACAAGAACAACATAGTTTTCCCAGAATGATGACCTTGGGTTGTTGAAGTAGTAGAACATGGAGAGGTAAACTATTGGCTTGATAATCGTGTTTAAGTGATCTATTGTGTCTTTGGACAAGAAGTATGCCAGTGAGCTCATGCCAGATGCTCTCTCTCCAATAGTGCATCTTCTCAAGCGAAACTAAAGGCTGCTGTTGCTACTAAACGTGCACGCACAAGGAGTCAACAGGTATGCATTGCAGAGGGATTTTTTTTATAGCTGTAATGCCTTTCTACTACAGCATTGCAAATTGTTAATCAGTGCGAGTTTTTCACTATTGTATGGTATGCTTTGAATGACAAAATTCTGTGGAGAATGTCTCTTGTTAGTGCACTTCACATCATTTTGCAGTGGAGAACTGCAGATCCCAGCGACATACTTTTGCATACAACCCAAGTCTGATTATAACCACAACCATTTTTTTTGCTTTATCTGCATGCTTATCTCCTAGTTTATCATGTCATCCGTAGGGATTCCTTATCCCTTTCTACACACATTTCAAGGAAACACTTTATGCTAGCTACAGACAGGACTAATGCGAGTAAAGGGGTTTGTTTACTACATTTCTTTTTTTAGTACAACAAAGACTCATTTGTTAAGTTCATATATTAAATTAATCTTAAGAAAATAGGAGAAACTATCAATGTGATGTTTAACATCCGAAAGAGAATGGTTATGGTACACACATATGTAATTTATTTATTTTTGCACACCATCCACTAGTAATCGATTGCATTGTGTTTGAAATTAAGATGACGCCGAAAACACTATATTCTGTTGTTAGGGTAGTTAGGAGAAACAAAAGAAAGTTACATACTTTTGCATATGAAAAGTAAACTGCACTGATCTGGATTGATTTTCTCCTTGAGTTCACTATATTAACTCTCTTTTGATTGCATGGCTTGCTTGATCCAATTCTGTTACAGTTTCCCATTTCTGTATATTAGAGTTCTCTTATCCTTTTCCTAATTCTGTACATCTTCGTTCTCATGGTCTCAATCAAAGCCTCAAGGACTTCAGATAACACCATGTTCAGTATCTAAGTTGCCCATGAATCCGTCTTTGGAACTTCATGGGTTGTTGGCAGTATCAAGTGATAGAACTAGCCTGACTGCCTGAGTGTTTTCAATTCCAATTGGCAGATAGATTGGTGGTATCGTTGTCGAATGTTCAGAGTTATCTGGTTCTGGGTACTGGGTATAGTTCTCCTGTCTCTGCGGGTGTTCAAGATCGGACGATGTGTATCATTTTCTTACAGAATCTGTGGCTCCCTCCTTACTACAATGCACACCCTCGAAACTCGAGAGCATGGATAAAAGGAGTTACCAAGAGCTCAGTCAGATAGTACGCAATTTATGGTTGATGCAAATTTAGATCTGTTTGTACGTCCGTTGTATGGTGTCAAATGATAAGAGGCATGTTTTGGTCTAATCTTTGATATCCGTAGTGTGATCGAAACAGTACCATAATTCTTTTAGTCTATATGTTTACTTGGTGCACCATAGTGGAGACATTATTTTCCACAATTAGTTGTGTACATCAATCCTATCAGTCGTTTGTACTTTTCTCTGCAAATTTGAAGTGCGGGTGCATACAGATTATGATGTCCTGGTTTATGGATTGCGGGGTTTATTTATGCCGCTTGAATTCGAGTCTTGGGATTACGAGTTAAATATACTACTCTCTTCCTAGACAATTGCTGTCATGTTTATACTGCAATTTTTTAATATTTGTGCAACGTATTTCTGAAAGGACAAATGGTGCCTTTGTGATTACTGATCACGTACCGTATGCTGCAATACCTGCCTTGAGCCAGGCGGGATTACTATAGGCAGAATGTCAAGAAATTTCCTGTTGTCCCAAACAATTAAATTAGCTAACTGCTGCTAGTTTTCCTTTTTCTTTGAAAAATGCACCATTTCTTCTAGATCTGCCATTCGAGGTATATTGGTTTAAGACAAGGACATACCGGAATTGTATTACAGATCCTCTAAAATGTTTTTCTTCATGGTCAGCTAACATTTTCTTTAAAATGAATTTAATGTGCTAGCAACCAACCATGGTTGGGAAAAGAGAATTGGTCATACGCCCCATGTTACATGTGCATTTGAAAATATGGGTATAAGTTCTTGCTAATTGATTATTTGTCCTATCAGTACATGTCTCGGCCAGCAATTATTGTCTCATTTTGATTGGCCGAATGATGTGTGTATCTTGTTGTTCTATTCTTGTTTGCTCAAGTTTTCTTTTGGCATTTACTTCTTTCAGCAGCAGTAGTACTCATTTCGGCCATGCATGCTTAATCAACCTCCTTGCCGAGAGTACAGGTAGCAGATTTTTGTTTGGGAATTGCTCTTGAGCATCTCTTCCCAATCAGCATTTATTGTTTCCGAATGCATTTCTGGCTTTGGGTCTACTGCAGCTATCAGTTTCTTCTTGTACTTTCTTTTGGCCCTTGGTGTTGTTTGCCAAACCGAACAATGATCAGATACCATTTTTCTGGTGGTTCTTGAGCTCTACATATTTTGACAATCATGTCTATATCTCTAGACAGTTGCATTGATGCAGTAATGAACATATGTATTCATGTTATGAAAATTTATTCCATTTATAATGTTTTACTGTCGTAATGAGCTGAACAACTGATGCATATGCCATTTTGAATGATTTTATTCAGGAGGAAGGAATAAATTGAGTGCAGTGCTCGAGCCATAGGAAGCTAAGGTCAATTCAAGCTATTCAGCGAGGTCAAGCCAAGCTTCAATGCAGTGATAGCTAGGGACATTTTAGTGATGCTTGTAATACAACTTCAAATTATTGTCACAAACAAAGTTGGTTTCATTTCAGATATGTGTAGCAGCAACTTCTATTTTTGATATAATGATTTTACTACATAAGTTGATTCTTGTTGTGACAAACATTAATGGCGTTGCAATAATTCTTGTTGCTACTGAAGCAATGCGTTGCAATATACACTATTCCCTTCAACTTTTGGCGTGGCAATATATGCTATAGCAACGAAAAACAGCGGACCAAAAGAGTCTATAGCAACAAAAGATCAAGCGTGGCATTAGAAGCTATGGCAACGAAAATATCAAGCGTGGCAATAGAGGCTGTTGCAACCATAGTATGTGCGTGGCAATTGAATCTATTACCACGAATTTTTTGCGTGGCAATATCACTATGTCCTATTACCACAAATTCTTTGCGTGGCAATAGCACTCTGTCCTATTACCACGAATTCTTTGCGTGGCAATTGCATCTATTACCACGAATGTTTTACGTGGCAATTGAATCTATTACCACGAATTTTTTGCGTGGCAATATCACTATGTCCTATTACCACAAATTCTTTGCGTGGCAATAGCACTCTGTCCTATTACCACGAATTCCTTGCGTAGCAATTGCATCTATTACCACGAATGTTTTACGTGGCAATTGAATCTATTACCACGAATTCTTTGCGTGGCAATATAGTCTATTGCTACCACCAGTTTTCGTTGCAATTTACCTTATAACCACGAAATCGGTATGTTGCAAATGCTATCTACAGCAACGCCTAATTGCGTGGCAATAGTTGTTATTGCCACGCAATACATTGTTGCATAAACTATGTATTGCAATGCTTTATTGCGTTGCAATAGGTAAACGTTATTGCAACGAACCGAAATACCGTGGCCCAAACTTTAGACCACGCAACTTCTTGCCACGCCTCCCAACGAAAAGTTAGCGTTGCAATAGGTGCTATTGCAACCATTTTGGGCCTATTACAACGTTTCGGCGCCGTTGCAATAGGCCCAAAAATTAGTAGTGGAATCACAAGATGAGAGAAAAAGTCTAAACAACTAGACAAGAGAAACACTCTAATCTATGCTAGAAGGCTAACCCTAATGCACCCATATGCAATGCAACAGAAAGGAGTTAGAGCATAATAAACAGGATAAAGCATGAAGCACAAGACTCCCCTCACAATAGTTCATAAGGACAAACCACCCCAAGCTCTCCCCGCAGAGCTGAAAACCTAGAGCTATCCAAAGGCTTGGTAAAGATATCAGCCAACTGGTGGTCACTTTCCACAAACTAGAGCACTATGTCACCCTTCTCCACATGGTCTCGAAGGAAGTGATATCTGATATCAATGTGCTTAGTCTAAGAATGCTGCACTGGGTTCCTAGCAATGTTAATGACAGAAGTGTTATCACAAAAGAGTGGAATACTGTTTATGGCTAATCCAAAGTCCCGCAAGGTCAAAACCATCCAAAGCACTGCTGCAGCAGAATCAAGCGAAGAACGCACTCGGCCTCTGCGGTGGACTGTGCAGCACCGGACTGCTTCCTAGAAGACCAAGAGACAAGAGAAGTGCCAACGAATTGGCAGGTGCCAGAAGTGCTCTTCCTATCTATCCTACAGCCAGCAAAGTCTGCGTAGGCTCTAAGGAAAAGACAAGAAGAGGAAGAGTACCAGATACCATAGTCAATGGTAGCTCGAAGGTACCGAAGAATGCGCTTCACCACCTGGCGGTGAGATACGCAAGGAGAAGCCTAAAATCGAGCACATAGGCACACAGAAAAATGTATGTCCGGTCTCGAGGCAGTGAGGTACTAGAGGGAGCCAATCATGCTGCGATACTCCTTCTGATCAACTGGCTTGCCGTCCTCATCTGGATCAAGTGAAGTTGTGGACGCCATGGGAGTTGACACGGGCTTACCATCACTCATGTCAAAGCGTCTCAGGAGGTCACGAGTGTACTTGCCCTGATGCAAGAAAGTACCCTCCCGAGTCTGCTTGATCTGGAAGCCAAGGAAGAAGGTCAACTCGCCCATCATGCTCATCTCAAAGTCGGTGCTCATGACATCCGAGAACTATGAAACAAAAGCATGAGAAGAGCCGCCAAAGATGATATCGTCCACATAAACTTGGACAAGTAGAAGGTCAGTGCCATGCCGGCGAATGAACAAGGTCTTATCTACCTTACCCATCTCAAAACAATGACTCAACAAATAGGACTTAAGCCTCTCATACCAAGCTCTAGAGGCCAGCTTAAGTCCATACAAGGCTTTGAAAAGCTTATAGACATGTAACACCCCAGGACCCACATTACCCTGGGATGCCACTAAAACCACTCCACAACTAGCCAAATTACAAGATAAAATAATATGGCAACAATTTCTAAACACGATAGAATAAGCGGAAGCATAACAACTAAGGAATAACAGGATAGTGATAACAACTCAATGTTTAAAACATCCTCCAACATTTTAGTCTAACACATAGTTCACAAATTTAACATTATTAAGTTAATGTAAACAAAGCTATGCAAAGGTCTAGAATCATTTCAACTTTATTACAGCATAAACATATGATTCACGTGCATCAGTGTGGTGCCGCTCTACCCTCCCCATGCATGCTCAAAGTCCACCTGTAGGGAGGGGGAAACAAGGGTGAGATAAAATCTCAGCAAGCAAACTGTTTAACAGGCTAATTAAACTACAATAGTTTAATCATCAACATTTAATCTTCCACAAATAACAATGTTTATATCCTCAACCTCAAATCACATCAACGACGGTAAAGCATTAGCAAATAAATCTTATTTGACTACTTTAAAACCTCAACCACTGCCACTACCAAAGACAATAAAGCATATGTATGTTTTACTTCAATACTTTATTATTTCTCACATCCACAATTGCTATCAACAATTACTACAAGAGAAAAGAATCTCATGCCACAGTCACAACCGTTACCATACACAAGGGACGAACCCTATTCCACGACCACATCCACAATCCTCATACCACAAATAGCTCACATGAGCCAATTCCACATCACAACTATGAAGTTGTATATTCCACATTACAACTATGAAGTTGAATATTCCACAAAGTAACTCCATCACAATATATTGCACATGTATGCAAATGATCTTTCCACAATGCAATGCATATGAATGCTTTCATGCTATGCTCCACATCACTCTTTCCCAGCAGGATAAGAGGTGCATCGTATTACGGCAATATACGATGCTGTACCGGTACGGTCGCGGCTAGGTGCGGCGATATCCACATATGCAAATGTTATGGTATGATATGAATGATATGATAATCATAAACCACATGAATTCCATCCACAAAGGAGCATTAACATACTCACAACATATCCACAACCACATATCCACCACATATTTGTTTTCATATTCCGCATTAGCACACTAAACAAATTTTCACATGATTACGAGCAATTTATCCAAACATATCAATTGATCAAAAATTGCTACCATCACAACCACAAGTATTTACTAAAAATACCACCACTTAGACCACAATATACTCGTAAAGTTTTCTACCCCACAACTATATTGATCATCAAGAAGAATTCCGCATATCCACAATTAAACCATCAAGATCATAAACAATTGAATTCTTTAAAAACACTACCATCTGGACCACATTAAGGAAGCATTTAACAAAGACATAGCACCTCAAATTTAAAGAATTAATTAATATGAAGGTAGAATAATTAACGAGTTAAACAGTAGCACAACCGCTACGTTTACTTGCCTCAACCGTTGAAGCGAAGCAGTCACGTGCGCTCAGGAGCAAAACCACCTGTCCACAAGGTATCTCTCAACACAATGCTACAGCATACAAAACGCGACTTAAAAATTAAAGGCATCGCTAGAACCCCGAACCCACACATACACCTCTCCGCTCAACGATTCAACAATCTACCCACTGCAGCAGCGCTACTTAATATTTTTGTATCTTTAAAAATATTAATCCATTTACAGAAAACGATGTATCACTGGTTTCATCACTTGAATGCCTACATTTGTTATGTAGATCGCACATTTTTATTTTGATCATAGCTAGGTGTAAGTTAATGACTAAACAGAGGAAATTCTCTGTTCTGGCAGACTTGACAGCAAGATTAAAACGCGTCCCAACAACAGTACAGGGGTCCAAAAAATATAATTTTTATGCAAAAGATATATTACTGAATTCCCTACAATTTTCTCAATTGTGACCATAATCAAAAAAATCATTTACTACCCCTAAATCGCAGTTGAACAGCAGACTGTCCCAATCTGCTCCCCTAACAGACAGTGGTATTCCCGACCTTGCTACACCCAGATCCCACAGCAAAACATTCTGAAAAAAATACAGAAGATGGGTCTGGAAGTCCTATACAATTTTTCTTTTGGGAAGATCTGCAGGTCAAATTTTTTCATAGGTCTAAACCGCGCAAACAGGCGCGCTGCGCGAATCAATCTACAGGCAGACAGCAGGTGATCTCTAATCGGGCAATCAATCTATTAATCCCCTTCAAATTCCGTGCCAAGAACCCTAATTACTCTATAAAATAGAGGGTTTGGGATTAGAAAAATTACCTAAATGATCCCTTGGGATCATCCCTCTTCTTCCCTCCTCTTCTTCTCCTCCTTCCCTTCTCTTCCGTTTCTTCTCTTCCCTTTCTTTTTCTCCTTGGCACCAATGGACAGCAGCTTGTGGGGTGATGGAGGGGGGAAAGGGTGCGGCCAGGGGTGGAAAAAAGGGGTGAGGGGCAAAGGAGGGGGTTTATAAACGGGGTGCTAGGGTTTGGGAGGGGGTACAGGCGCCTACTTGGGCTGGTTGGCCCAAAGCGGCTGGCCCACCCCTCCGAATAGCCCAAAATATCCAAATTAGTTGTTTTACTTTTTTTTTAAGTTTGGACAATTATGCAATTTAATTTTCACCTCCCGCGATTTACCCAAAAATCGGGAAACTCCGCGATTATTTTAGAAACCTACGCCGAATCGACGATCAGGATATTACAAGACATGGTTTGGATATTTGGGGTTCTCGAAACCTAGATATTGTCTCACATAGACCTCTTCCTCAATAAACCCATTGAGGAAGGCACTCTTGACATCCATCTGGTAGAGCTTGAAACCCTTAGAAGTTGCGAAAGCAAGCAGGATTCTAATGGCCTCAAGTCTAGCTACAGGGGCAAAGGTCTCCTCAAAATCTAGACCCTCAACCTGGGAGAAGCCCTGAGCTACCAGTCTAGCCTTGTTTCGAACGACAACCCCATCCTCACTCTGCTTGTTCTTGAACACCCACTTAGTCGCAATGATATTGTGACCTCGAGGGGGCTCAACAAGCGACCAGACCTTGTTTCTCTCGAAATTTTCTAACTCCTCATGCATGGCATTGACCCAAGACTCATCAGAAAGAGCATGACAAACGTCCTTGGGCTTGAATGAGGTAACAAAGGCAAAATGGAGACAGAAATATGACATGCCAGACTTTGAGCGTGTGACTCGTTCAAAGAGATCTCCAATCATCTGCTCGGAAGGATGGTCCTTTTGGATATATCGGGGAGGTCCTGGATGAGATGAGGAAGTGGCCTCTACCTCATGAGCTGATGAGGTAGGAACAGAGCCACTAACTCCGGAAGATGTGGAAGGCATGGGCTGATCTCCACGAGGTGCGGTGGAAGAAGCAGGCACCTCAAGGGGAGGAGGAACTGAATTGGGCAAACAACCCTCATCTCCATCCCCCTCATCGTCCACAAAGATGGCACGCGGTCGCTATAGCCTCAGCCCAAAACTTCCTAGGTGTAGAGTACTCATCATGCATCATCTTAGCCATCTCGACCAAGGTACGGTTCTTTCTCTCCACGACGCCATTTTGCTGTCGGACGTGTGGAGAAGATAACTGGTGCTCTACACCTGTCTCATCGCAGAACCTCTCAAAATAGGAATTCTTGAACTCCGTGCCATTGTCACTGCGGATCGCTCGTAAGGCACCCGGAAGCTCAACAGAAAGCCTACTGAAAAGACCTCAAAAATGTGTAAACGTCTTATCCTTCAAGGCTAAGAAAAACATCCAAGAGTACCTCGAGAAAGTCATCGACCACGACAAGAACATACCACTTCCCTCCTGCTGACTGCACTCAAGCTGGTCCAACTATGTTCATATGGAGCAGTTGTACTGGTGCATCGGTCATAGTCACTGTGATTGGAGGGTGAGAAGCGACAACCATCTTGCCGTGCCGGCATGGAGCGCAAACAAGATCTTTGATCATCTTGAGTTTCAGCAGACCACGAATGAGATCGTGGCCGCTAACTCGGGTCAAATGATAAAATACAATATGACCAAGTCTCCTATGCCAAAAGGTAAGATCACGGGACTCCGAAGCAACTAAACACCTGGGAGGATCACCAGAAGACTCAGCAAAATCAGCACGAAAAATCCTTCCATATCTAGAGATCCCGCAAACCAGACTCCCCGAAGAATCAAGAATTTTGCAAGCGTTTTTATTAAAGCTCACCTCAAAACCGTCATCGGTAAGCTGAGAAACAGAAAGCAAATTATATTGTAGCTTACTGACCAAGGCAACATCTTTTAAAATAAACGATTCATTAACACGCACTGTACCTTTGGCGATGACGCGCCAGACGAAGCGTCTCTGAAGGTGATTGTCTTATCACCTGGAGCACGGGCTAGGGAATAGAACCAACGAGAGTCTCCAGTCATGTGTCGAGAACACTTGGACTCAACGAGCCCAACCTCTCACTTCCCTGCCCGGCGAACCTGAGTCAACGAGAGAGTAAAGTCTCAGTACTGGGGTAAATCAAGAGTGATTTTGGAACCCAATACTAAGTAACACGTCAAGTAGAAGAAGTAGCCACACACGACTGACCTCTAGCTACCCTACGCTCTCTGTCGCTCAACAAGCCAGAAGGTCTATGTGCAGACCTGAAGCTGTTGTTGGGCTTGATTGCTATAGAGGAGCGAGTCAAGACACCAGCAACATGCTGATCACGCCGCGGGTAGCTATCTCGACGGGGGAAACAAGATCTACCCTCAGGACGGCAGATATCACGAACAGAGGCAAATCGAGGATGAAAATCAGAAACACTGGAAAAGCCAAGTCCTCAATACTACCTAAAACCCTCAGAGTGATCAACCCTAGACCTCGTGTTGGTCTGAGGTGCACTCAAGGTCTAGGGCTAACCCTGAATACTCCTAAGATCGCGAACACGATCTCTCCGCGCGATCTTGGCGCGTCTGAAGCATCTCTCGATGATGTGTCCATCCTTCTGACAGAAGGTGCAATGATACTTCACCTTCTGAGAGGTAGAAGTAGCACGATGAGGCTTCGCCTTCTGAGAGGCCGAAGCAACAGGTGGAATCACCTTGCTGTCAGAAATCCCTTGTACAAAGCCCGCTGACTTCAATTGAACTTTCTTAGTTCTGGGCTTGACCTCGATCACACCTGCGGCTCTGGGTCTGAGCACGGCAGGTGGATGCTTCCTAACATCCTCAAGAAAATCATATCCTAGACCTTGATTGAACTTGCAAATCTTGGACTGGTCTAGAATAAGATTTAGCTTCTTCTTGCCTCCTAAAAATCTCTCGAGAGTGTTCATAAGATACTGACACTCCCAAAAGAGAGAGGTGCGAGAAGAGCAGGCGGAAGAAGAGACAGCAGCAAGAGAAGAGGAAGAACAAACAGCAGAAGAAGGAATGGCATGTGCACGCACAGTCGCCTCAACATTGAGGTCTTCGCAAGGACTAGGAGGGACAATCCTATCTCTAGCTGTTTGGTCATCATGCCTAAGCGTCTCTACTCCTTTGAGCTTCTCCCCCACACCAGCAATCACATCACATGAAGATTGTGACTTCTCTAAAAGGTCCTTAGTTAGCTTCACACATTTGTCATCTAATGCAATCAACTCAGATTTTAGTTTTTCACAATTATTGCATGGTGAGCTAACAGGGTCCTTAGAAGCATATTGAGCCATTTTCTTGTTATGATCAACCATGTCTTGAAACTATTTTAAGACAGATTCAAGTTCAGCAGTTAATTTGGGACAGTTGGTGCAAGAAACAATGGGCTCTAACAGGGAAGCATGCAACTCAGCAATTTTATGATCTGTCTTCTTTAAGTTGATCTTCAAGTTATTGTAATTTTCACAATTTTCACGTAGAACAATAATCATGGTGTAAAGACCTCTAAAAGCATTGTCCTTAACCTCACATGAGGTGCAAGATGTAGTCTCAACAGTAGATGAAAAAGAAACTACCCTAGTCATCTCTAATTCAGCAAGCAGACTAACATTCTCCACCTTAATCATGTCTAGCTCAGAGGACACACTATCATGCAAGGTCCTTAGCTTCTCCATGTCATCAAGCAAAGCAGTACATACATCAGAATCATCATGGGAGTGAGCAGATCTAAGTGAAGTAAGCTCCCGTGACAAGCTCTCTAGTTCCTTCTCCAACTCACTACACCTAGCTCTAGATTTGGCATGAAATTTTTTCTAACTTAAGAAAAGTATCATTAAGCTGGTCATAGGAGGGGTATACCTCATCGGAGTCGAAATAGAGTTCGCTGTCACTGATCTCGCTCTCAAGCGCCATGAAGCACATGCTAGAGAAGTCGTCGCCACCCTTGGAGTCTTGCTCGTCCTTCCCATCGTCGTCGCTCCACCCCTCCACCTCGCTGAGGTCGAGGTAGTCGAAGGCGGTGAGGACGCGGTGGAAGAGCTTCTTGGCTTTGCCAAGGTTGCGAAACTTCTTCTTGCCTTGGGCATGAGCTGGGGGCTTCTTGTTGCGGTTCTTGTTGATGTAGTCATTCTTGTTCACACCGCTGTAGTCGTTCTTGCCCTTCCCCAGCTCGGGGCAATTCGCCCGAATGTGGTTGGGGCCACCACACTCGAAGCAAATTATCGGACCACTCCTCTTTCGATCTCTCACCCTCTTGTACGCGTGGGAAAACTTTCTGGCTAGAAGAGCTAACCGATCCTCTAGTAGCTGCTCTAACTGATCATCAGTTACGTCACAGAGAGCAGCTAGAGAGAATCCACAAATCGACTTGGAAGAAGGTCCAGAAACCAGACTGGGATCAGTGACTAAAGCTATCGACTACGACTTCGACCTACGAGAGACTATGTCAATCTCGTGAGTCTTGAGGCATGAGTACAACGCGTCAAGAGCCAAGGTCGAATGATCGGTGATGTCCTTGATGGTAGTCACCTTCATTTCCCAAACACGCAAATCCAGAGCTGCGAGCATCTGTCGAGCATTGTTCGAGTCGGGGTATGTGAGACCAACCGCTCGGAGATTGCTCAAAATCATGTGAAATCGCGCAAAGCACTCATTGAGGACTCACTAGCGAGCATTTCAAACTTGTTGTAATCTCGCTTGAACTGGTCCTGTCGAACCGTCTTGATCTGGGTGGTGCCCTCATGGTGATGAGGACATCACTTCTTCGGATACACACAACACTCCTCCACTTGATATTCAAGGACCAATCACTACAGCTCGCGCCCGACAATTGAATTTACAGGTGAGCTCGTTCCTAAGTACTTCTTTTTGTTCATTTGAGAATAGATTGCTACCTAATGATTTAATTATGATTAGGAACCATGGAGAGGACCTAGAAGTACTTGGAGAAGGACTACGAGGCGCACAAGTCCAGCAAGGGCGGTCGAATCATGTTGGAGGCCCAACTCAAACCGACTTCGAATCCAATTCGGAGTCCAGGACCAGGGCACACTAAAACGGACGCCCAGATCGTATCCGGACTCCGTTTTGGACGTTATACATATGTATGAAAAGCTGAGAAGACTACCTTTCCAATGGCTCTGGTCCCATGTCAAAATTCCTTCTGAGTCAACAGGAATCGTCGAAACAAGTGGGTATTCAGAATCTGTCAGGGTGCTGCGCCACCGTCTTTTGGGCCTTTCGGCTTTGTATCGTGTTGGAGCCCATTAGGGGCGTCCAGGGGTTTTGCACACCCCTCACTCCTTTATATCCAGCCGCCACCCCACCATTAGGGTTTGGGTTTTGCTTAGATTAATTCTGTCTTTGAACAGTTTCGCCGTTCATCGGTTTGTGAGACCCCAACTTTCGAGTGCTACATCAATTAATCCGCAATTCAGTTGTGTTCTTCCTTGTTCTTGCTTGTGTTCTTCGATTCGCAGGCGAGGATTAGCCTTCTTGGCGAGGTCAACGGGCCGCGCGGTTGATAACCCGAGGAGACGTGGTGCTGCGATTGCGGGTTCGAATGTGTCGTTCGGAGCGGATCGATTTGTGTCGCGCCTCCACCAAATCGAACATATCCGAACCTGTTGGAAGATCGGGACCCGTTCCCATCAAGTGGTAATCGAGCTTCAGTGTTCCTTCAGTTCGAGAATACCCTACCTTTGTTGTTTTCGTTTCATTCTAGAGTCCAAGAAAAGCCCTACAAAAATTTTGAGTTTGTGTCCTTAGTCGAGTTGTGTTGCTGGTTTAGATCGTGTTTTGTTTTGGGTTATCTTGCTTCCGCCACCTCTCATACAAACCCTAGCCGTCATCCATCGCGTATTCCACCCTCTGTTTTTGTTTTCCCACCCATATCCCACCCTCTGTTTGAGTCATCCTTCGCGTCTTGTGATCACACAACACCATCCCCCACCTTTCCCCGAGCTTCCGCCACCAATTTCCACCAATTTCCTCCACCCGATTTCGTTTCGGCCTCCACAGAAACCATAACTCGGAGCCTCAACTTCAAACGGCCGTAACTTTTGCATACGGACTCAAAATCAGGCGATTTTTTTTTGAAATTGGGTGAAATTAAATTTTGTATCCGATACTCCCCAACTTTGTCGGGTTCGGCGATTTTATTTTCCCTAAATTCGGCCTGGAAAGTGCAGTACTCGAGCTCCGAAATTGAATTACCGAATTTACAGCGCATTCATTATTTTCTGTAGGCCACACCTTACATCGGATTGAGGTGAAACTTTCTGTGGTTCCTATTTCTGTGCTCTGCTCTGCGAAAAAAATAAAATAAAAAAGACAAAAAAAAGAAAAATTTTGGCATAGTAGAGAAGAGAGAGAAAGTGCTATCAGTGGCCGAAAAAAAAGAGAAGAAGAAAAAAAGAAAAAAAACCGTGACAGAGCACAGTTTTAGGTGACAGAGCTTCATTTGTTTTGTGCTTATGCTGAATTAAGTTTCTCATTCCTGCCATCTTTGTTGTTTGTCTTCGCTTACTTTAGTAGTGATTCCTTGTTCATTATATCCTAACACTGATATAGGACACATTTAGGCCAGCAACTAGGACCAGTGCTTTGGACATTTATTTAGCATTACTATCTGTTATTGATTTGTGTTCCACTGATATATTTAGCCTTCCAAGCTCCATATATCTACTTCGGGATAGTACAGTTTTGACCCTTGCAATCGTACCCACGCTCGACATGGTTTCACAAACCAGCCACCGGTTGTACCACCTACTGCTTTGGTAAGAACACTTGCAAGAGCTTGGTAAGCCACTTCCTTTGCGAGATTCCACTGCCCTTCATTTGTAGTTGATAGGGATAATCCTTTTGTTTTCCCTGTGTTTCCACTAACCATGGCAGGAGACGAAGGACATGGGTCACCGGTCAATTTCAACGAGTGTGTTAGTCGCGGCCAGCTACAAGCTGCGCTCGACAAACAAAATGCTTCACTCGGCGCGAGAATGGACACCATCGTCGCCGCCATTGCCAAGTTGAACACCACGGAAGGCATTGAGCGGGTGGAGCGGCGGATGGCTGACCTCACTGGTCGGATGGACAAATGGGAGGCATGCCTGCCACCTGTCATTAATGGCCATCGTCATGATGATGACACAGTGTATGATGCAGATGGCAACATTGATCAGCGGGTGACACAAGATGCACGACTACGTCGGCGTCTTCAGCAAAACCGACAAGGTATGGGAGGTAATAACCAGAACCGACATGGTATGGAAGGTAATAACCAGAACCGTCATGGTAACGACGACCCTTTGCTAAAGTCAAGTTTACCATTCCATCTTTTCTGGTCTTTATGATGCTGAAATATATCTTGATTGGGAGATGACGGTAGAGCGAAGTTTAATTCTCACTTGGTTCTGAACAACATAGAGTTAGACAAGCTACTAGTGAGTTTAAGGACTTTGCTATTATCTGGTGGAATGAATTATGTACCATGCGCTTACAACCTGATACATGGGAGCGGTTAAAAGAAGCTATGCGTAATCGTTTTGTTCCTCCCTCATATAAACTTGAATTGAGAAAAAAATTGCAGCGCTTAGAACAAGGTGATAGTTCTGTTCAGGACTATTATGCTGAGCTTCAAAAGGGTATGGTGCGTTGTGGGGTTGTTGAGGACACGGAGGATAAGATTTGTCGTTTCTACGGGGGGTTACGGCGTGAAATTCAGGATATTGTTGATTATAAAGAATTTACTATTGTCAACCAGTTGTTCCACCTTGCTATGCTTGCAGAAAAAGAATTGCAAACTGTTTGGAATCAGCGAAGGCACGCACTCAACGTCCCTTCTACACGCCGCGAACGACTACATCGGCGGGACTGCCCAAGTCTTCTTCGAATTTTCGTTCTCCTCCACCACCTGTGAACAAGATTGCAGCAGCGCCACCGAAGCCACCTTCAAAAAATTCTTTGCAAGTTCCAGCCAAGAGTGGTTCTTCTTCCGTGGCTTCAATGGGCCGCTCCTCCGACATTCAGTGACATCGCTGCCATGGGCTTGGTCATGTGCAGAAGAATTGCCCTAGCCAACGGGCATACATCGCCACAGAAGATGGAGGCTACATCAGCACTTCGGATGTCGAGGAGGATGATGATGTTGCTGCTGCCCTAGACGACAATGGTGGTGGTCACGATGACTTGGTCCTTGGTGGGGCGTCCACAGCGACGCTACGGAGCATCATTGTGCAGCGAGTCCTCAGCACACAGGTACAACAACCCGATAAACTTCAACGCCATAATTTGTTTCAGACTTTCTTCGCAATCAAGAATCAGCGTGCACGTGTCATCATTGATGGAGGAAGTTGCAACAACTTGGTGAGTTCTGATTTGGTCAAGAAGCTTGGCTTGACCACGCGACCACATCCACATCCATACCATATTCAGTGGTTAAATGATTCTGGAAAAGCTAAGGTAACGCAAACATGCCGAGTCCATTTTTCCATTGGTGGTTATGCTGATCATGTTGATTATGATGTGGTTCCCATGCAAGCATGCTCTCTTTTATTGGGTCGACCTTGGGAATTTGATAATGATGCTTTACACTATGGTAGTAGTAACAAATATACTTTTATGCATAAGGGAAAGAAAGTTACTTTACTGCCTTTGACCCCAGCTGAGATTATAGAGGCCGATAGGGAGAGAGCTGCTGCTGCTAATGATCCAAAGGAACATGATAAATCTAAAAAACAGCAAGTAATCCATTTGAAAAATTCTGTTATGCTTGCCACAAAATTAGACCTTGCTGAAATTGATGTTGTTAATGAGACATGCTATGCTTTTGTGTGCTAGGATGCTTTATTTTCTCTTGATACTATGCCTTGCACTTTGCCTGCTCCTGTCACTAACCTTTTGCAAGAGTTTAGAGATATTTTCCCTGATGAGATACCTCCAGGACTTCCACCCATTCGAGGGATTGAGCACCAGATTGACTTGATTCCTGGAGCGAGTTTGCCAAACCGTGCGGCGTACAGGACCAATCCCGAAGAGACTAAGGAGATTCAGCGACAAGTCCAAGACCTTTTGGACCGTGGGTACGTACGTGAGAGTCTTAGTCCTTGTGCTGTTCCTGTTCTTTTGGTTCCCAAAAAAGATGGTTCTTGGCGTATGTGTGTAGATTGTAGAGCCATTAACAACATTATCAGAAGGTATCGTCATCCTATTCCTAGGCTAGACGACATGCTTGATGAGTTGTGTGGTGCTATAATTTTCACAAAGATTGACTTGCGTAGTGGATACCACCAAATAAGAATGAAACTTGGTGATGAATGGAAAACTGCTTTTAAAACTAAGTTCGGCTTGTATGAGTGGTTAGTCATGCCTTTTGGTTTAACTAATGCACCTAGCACTTTCATGAGATTAATGAACGAGGTTTTACGTCCTTTCATTGGCAAATTTGTGGTGGTTTACTTTGATGATATCTTGATTTATAGCAAGTCCATGGATGAACATTTGAATCACTTACGTGCTGTTTTTAATGCTTTGAGAGATGCACGTTTGTTTGGTAACCTTGGGAAGTGCACCTTTTGCACGGATCGAGTCTCTTTTCTTGGCTATGTTGTGACTCCACAGGGAATTGAGGTTGATAGAGCCAAGGTGGAGGCGATATGGAGTTGGCCCACGCCCAGGACGGTCTCCCAAGTGCGGAGTTTCCTTGGCCTTGCAGGATTTTATCGCCGCTTTGTCAAGGAATTCAGCACCATTGCGACGCCATTGATTGAGTTGACAAAGAAGGGCGTCGTGTTCCATTGGGGGCCATCACAAGAGGAGTCCTTTAATCTTTTGAAGGACAAGCTTACACACGCACCATTGCTCCAACTTCCGGATTTCGGTAAGACTTTTCAGCTCGAATGTGATGCTAGCGGAATTGGTATTGGTGGTGTTTTGATGCAAGAAGGCAAACCTGTTGCCTACTTTAGTGAAAAATTGAATGGTCCTGCTCTTAATTATTCCACGTATGATAAAGAATTGTATGCTCTTGTTCGTTCTTTAGAGACGTGGCAACACTATTTATGGCCTAAAGAATTTGTCATTCATTCCGATCATGAATCACTTAAGCATATTCGTAGTCAAACCAATTTGAATCGTAGACATGCTAAGTGGGTTGAATTTATTGAATCTTTTCCTTATGTCATTAAACACAAGAAAGGAAAGGATAATGTGATTGCTGATGCTTTGTCTCGACGCTATACCATGTTGTCTCAACTTGATTGTCGCATTTTTGGTCTTGAAACTATTAAAGGACAATATGCTCTTGATGCTGATTTTAAGGATGTGGTGTTGCATTGTCAAGAGGGACATACATGGAACAAATTCGTGATCAATGATGGGTTTTTGTTTAGAGCTAACCGCCTATGCATTCCAGTTGGATCCGTTCGTCTTTTGTTGTTGCAGGAGGCGCATGGAGGCGGTTTGATGGGACATTTTGGTGCTAAGAAGACGGAGGACGTTCTGGCCACACACTTCTTTTGGCCAAAGATGAGGCGAGATGTTGAGCGGTTTGTGGCTCGCTGCACTACATGTCAAAAAGCTAAGTCTCGTTTGAATCCACATGGTTTATATATGCCTCTTCCTGTTCCTTCTATTCCGTGGGCAGATATTTCTATGGACTTTGTTTTAGGATTGCCCAGGACTAAGAGGGGGAGGGATAGCATTTTTGTTGTTGTGGATCGCTTTTCTAAGATGGCTCACTTTATACCATGCCATAAAACCGATGATGCCGTTCATATTGCTGACCTCTTTTTCAAAGAGATAGTTCGTTTGCATGGTATGCCTTCTACTATTGTTTCCGATCGTGATGTCAAGTTCTTGAGTCACTTTTGGCGTACTTTATGGAACAAGTTGGGTACAAAGTTGTTGTTCTCTACAACATGTCACCCACAAACTGATGGCCAAACTGAGGTGGTGAACCGTACATTGTCTACCATGTTGAGAGCTGTTTTAAAGAATAATTTGAAGCTGTGGGAAGAGTGTTTGCCGCATGTTGAGTTCGCATATAATCGAGCGGAACACTCCACCAAGGTAAGTCCTTTTCAGGTAGTGTATGGATTCAATCCCCGTGCCCCTATTGATATTTTACCTTTGCCTACTAGTGAGGGAGTTCATGATGATGCTAAGGAGCGTGCTGATTTTATTGTCAAAATGCATGAGACTACTAAGGCAAACATTGAAAAGATGAATGAAAAATATAGGATTACTGGTAGTAAAGGTAGAAAGGAAGTTAAACTTGAACCGGGTGATTTTGCTTGGTTGCACTTGAGAAAGGATAGATTTCCTGAGTTAAGAAAGTCAAAATTGATGCCTAGAGCTGCTGGTCCTTTTAAGATAATTGAGAAGATAAATGATAATGCATATAAACTTGAGTTGCCTCCCGAGTTTGGGGTTAGTCCCACCTTTAACATTTCAGATTTGAAGCCATACTTGGGAGAAGAAGATGAGGCTGAGTTGAGGACAACTCCGCTTCAAGAGGGGGAGGATGATGAGGACATCACTTCTTCGGATACACACAACACTCCTCCACTTGACATTCAAGGACCAATCACTAGAGCTCGCGCCCGACAATTGAATTTACAGGTGAGCTCGTTCCTAAGTACTTTTTGTTCATTTGAGAATAGATTGCTACCTAATGATTTAATTATGATTAGGAACCATGGAGAGGACCTAGAAGTACTTGGAGAAGGACTACGAGGCGCACAAGTCCAGCAAGGGCGGTCGAATCATGTTGGAGGCCCAACTCAAACCGACTTCGAATCCAATTCGGAGTCCAGGACCAGGGCGCACTAAAACGGACACCCAGATCTCATCCGGACTCCGTTTTGAACGTTCTACATATGTATGGAAAGCTGAGAAGACTATCTTTCCAATGGATCTGGTCCCATGTCAAAATTCCTTCCGAGTCAACAGGAATCGACGAAACAAGTGGGCATTCAGAATCTGTCAGGGTGCTGCGCCACCGTCTTTTGGGCCTTTCGGCTTTGTATCGTGTTGGAGCCCATTAGGGCGCGTCCAGGGGTTTTGCACGCCCCTCACTCCTTTATATCCAGCCACCACCCCACCATTAGGGTTTGGGTTTTGCTTAGATTAATTCTGTCTTTGAACAGTTTCGCCATTCATCGGTTTATGAGACCCCAACTTTCGAGTGCTACATCAATTAATCCGCAATTCAGTTGTGTTCTTCCTTGTTCTTGCTTGTGTTCTTCGATTCGCAGGCGAGGATTAGCCTTCTTGGCGAGGTCAACGGGGCCGCGCACGGTTGATAACCTGAGGAGACGTGGTGCTGCGATTGCGGGGTTCGGAACGTGTCGTTCGGAAGCCGGATCGATTTGTGTCGCGCCTCCACCAAATCGAACATATCCAGAACCTGTTGGAAGATCGGGACCTCGTTCCCATCACATGGTATGCATCGAGAGTCACCCAGATGTCAAACGCCGACGTCAGATGAGAGATGCGATTGAACTCGCTTCTGCTCAGACCTTGAATTATGATGTTCCTTGCCTTAGCATTCGCCTAAACATCGGCCATGTTTCCAGCATTCATGTTCTCATATCGGGTTTTTACCTTCCGCCAGATGGCATAACCTTGAGCCTGGATATAGGTCTCCATCCGGCTCTTCCAGAAGGGATAATCGATGCCATCAAAGACCGGAGGCTTGGTGGAATACTTGTCCATTGCCATAGCTCTAGAGACCGGTTAAGATCTACGAGGAAGAGCTAACCGGCTCTGATACCAATTGAATGAACGGAAATGGCAACAGAGGGGGGGCTGAATGGTGCCTTCAAAAATTGCCTCGAAGTATCCACACGTTTTTCATCTCCGACATTTATAGAATCTATGAAGAAAGGAAATGAACGCTTACTAGATGCCAAAAGAGTTTATGCCAAAAATTATAAGGACTAGACGCCGCAAAGAAGAGATAGCCAAATAAGAAGAGAAGCAAAGCTGAAATATTCAGACTAAAAGAGAACAAGCCAGACTTGACGAAAATCAGCTCTGAAGAAGCAACATTGGATGGAAACCGGATTTTGCTAATAGAACTAATAATTGGCAAAACTTCAAAGACTGCAAACAAAACGTGTTGGATCAGAAATGGCAACAGAGGGGAGGGGTAAATGTTGCTTTTTAAAAATCGCCCCCAAAGTATTCAAGTAAAAAGGCATGCAAAAATTTGAGGAGCAAAGATTTCAATATTAGGCATTTCCTGTAAGCAAGCCAACTAAAAAGGGAAGCCTAAAAGAAAACAAAGAGATCAAACTTCCACTTGAAATGATTGCCTGACTTAGCTAAAACAATTCACTTTTACTGCTAGCCAAGAAGCAACTTTGCCGCTAACAAACTGCTAAATAAAATAGCCGAAAAACACAAGAAATAGCTAACAAATAGAACAGCAAAACTAAGAAATAATGGCCTCAAGTCTAGCTACAGGATGAGGAAGAGTACCAGATACCATAGTCAATGGTACCTCGAAGGTACCGAAGGATGCGCTTCACCGCTTAGCGGTGAGATACGCGAGGAGAAGCCAGAAACCGAGCACAAAGATACACAGAGAAGTGTATGTCCGGTCTTGAGGTAGTGAGGTACAAGAGGGAGCCAATCATGCTGCGATACTCCTTCTGATCAACTGGCTCGCCGTCCTCATCTGGGTCAAGTGAGGCTGTGGACGCCATGGGAGTTGACACAGGCTTACAATCACTCGCGTGAAAGCGTCTCAGAAGGTCTCTAGTGGACTTGCCCTGATGCAAGAAGGTACCCTCCCGAGTCTGCTTGATCTGAAAGCCGAGAAAGAAGCTCAACTCGCTCATCATGCTCATTTCAAACTCCGAGCTCATGACATCGGAAAACTAGGAAACGAGAGCATGGGAGGAGCCGCCAAAGATGATGTCATCCACATAGATCTGGACGAGTAGAAGGTCATTGCCATGCCTACAAATGAACAATGTCTTATCTACCTTACCCATCTCAAAACCATGACTCAACAAATAGGACTTAAGCCTCTCATACCAAGCTCGGGGCCTGCTTAAGTCCATACAAGGCTTTGGAAAGCTTGTAGACATGGTTTGGGTATTTGGGGTTCTTGAAACCTGGAGGCTGTCTCACATAGACTTCTTCCTCAATAAAGCCATTGAGGAAGACACTCTTGACATCCATCTGGAAAAGCTTGAAACCCTTATAAGCCGCAAAAGCAAGCAGGATTCTAATGGCTTCAAGTCTAGCTACAGGGGCAAAGGTCTCCTCAAAATCTAGACCCTCAACCTGGGAGAAGCCCTGAGCTACCAGTCTAGCTTTGTTTCGAATGACTACCCCATCCTAAGTCAGCTCTGCTTGTTCTTGAACACCCACTTAGTCCCAATGATATTGTGACCTCGAGGGGACTCAACAAGCGACCAGACTTGTTCCTTTCGAAATTCTCTAGCTCCTCATGCATGGCATTGACCCAGGACTCATCAGATAGAGCATGACAAATGTCCTTGGGCTTGAAAGATGCAACAAAGATAGAATGGAGACAGAAATGTGACATGCCAGACTTTGAGCGTGTGACTCGCTCAAAGAGGTCTCCAATAATCTGCTCAGAAGGATGGTCTTTTTGGATATGTCGAGGAGGCCCAGGATGAGATGAAGAAGTGGCCTCTACCTCGTGAGCTGATAGGTAAGAACAGAGCCACTAGCTCCAGAAGAAGTAGAAGGCATGGGCTGATCACCTCAAGGTGCGGTGGAGGAAGGCACCTCAAGGAATGGATGAGGGACTGGGTCGGGTAGACAACCCTAATCTCCATCGTCCTCATCATCCACAAAGATGGGCTCGGACTGCTCTAAAAAAACCTGAGATATCTGGCCTAGTCCCCGGACTAGCCTCATCGAAGGTTACCTCACGGTCTATATCGTTTTGCTAGACTCGCAGTTCCAAATCCGATAAGCCTGCGACGAAGTCGAGTAACCTAGAAAGATCCCATCACAAGAACGTGACTCGAGCTTGTCTAGGTTCCCGGACTTCAGAATAAAACACTTGCAACCAAACACACGAAAATGAGATACACTGGGCTTTCGCCCATATCTCAACTCATAAGAAGTGCGGTGCAAGTGAGCCCGAAGAAAAACTCGATTCGAGACATGGCACGCGGTGGCTATAGCCTCAGCCCAAAACTTCCGCGGTGTAGAGTACTCATCGAGCATCGTCTTGGCCATCCCGACCAGGGTACGGTTCTTCCTCTCCACGACGCAATTTTGCTGTGGGACGCACGGAAAAGAGAATTGGTGCTCTACACCTGTCTCATCGCAGAACCTCTCAAAGTAGGAATTCTTGAACTCCGTGCCATTGTCACTGCGGATCGCTTGTAAGGCATCTGGAAGCTCAACAGAAAGCCTACTGAAAAGACCTCGAAAATGTGTAAACGTCTCATCCTTCGAGGCTAAGAAAAACACCCAAGAAAACCTCGAATAGTCATCGACCACGACAAGTACGTACCACTTCCCTCCTGCTGACTGCACTCGAGCTGGTCCAACTGTGTCCATGTGGAGCAGCTATCCTGGTGCATCGGTCATGGTAACCGTGACCGGAGGATGAGAAGAGGCAACCATCTTACCGTGCTAGCATGGAGTGCAAACAAGATCTTTGACCATTTTGAGTTTCGGCAAACCACGAATGAGATCGTGGCCGCTAACTCGGGTCAAATGGTCAAATCCAATATGACCAAGTCTCCTATGCCAGAAAGTCAAGTCACGAGACTCAGAAGCAACCAAACACTGGAGAGGATCACCAGAAGACTCAGAAAAATCAGCACGAAACATCCTCCCATAACGAGAAATCCCGCAAACCAGACTACCCGAAGAATCAAGAATTTTGCAAGGGTTTTTTTAAAGCTCACCTCATAACCGTCATCAGTAAGCTAAGAAACTGAAAGCAAATTATATCGTAGCTTACTAACCAAGGCAACATCTCTCAAAAGAAATGAATTATTAACGCGCACAGTACCTTTGGCGATGATGCGCCCAGCCGAAGCATCTCCGAAGGTGATTGTCTCATCACCTGGAGCGTGGGCTAGGGAAGAGAACCAACGTGAGTCTCTGGTCATGTGTTGTGAACACCCAGAGTCTACGAGCCAAACCTCTCCCTTCCCAGCCCGACGAACCTAAGTCAAACAGAGAGTAAAGTCTCAGTACTGGGGTAAATCAAGAGTGATTTTGGCACCCAATACTGACTAACACGTCGAGCAGATGAAGTAGTCAAGCACGACTGACCTCTATCTACCCTACGCTCTCTGTCACTCAACAAGCCAGAAGGTCTGTGTGCAGACCTGAAGCTGTTGTTGGGCTTGACTGCTATAGAGGAGCGAGTCAAGACACCAGCAACATGCTAATCATGCCGCGGGTAGCTATCTCGACGGGGGAAATGAGATCTACCCTCAGGACGGCGGTAGTCACGACCAAAGGGAACTTGAGGACGAAAACCAGAAAACTCAGAAAAACCAAGTCCTCGATGCTGCCCAAAACCATCAGAAGCATCTGAAGCAAACCTAGACCTCGTGTTGGTCTTAGGTGCACTCAAGGTTTGGGGCTAACCCTGAATACGCCTAAGAGCTGCAACACGGTCTCTCTGCGTTATCCTGGCGCGCTTGAAGCATCGATCGATCAAGTGTCCATCCTTCTGACAAAAGGTGCAATGATACTTCGCCTTCTGAGAGGCAGAAGTAGCATGAGTTTGCTTCGCCTTCTGAGAGGCCGAAGATGCAGGTGGACTCACCTTGCTGTCAGAAATCCCTTGGACAAAGCCCGCAGACTTGAATTTAACTTCATCAGATCTGGACTCAACCTCGATCACACCTCCTACTATGGGTCTGAGAATAGCAGGTGGATGCTTCCTAATGTCCTCATAGAAATCATATCCTAGACCTTGATTAAATCTGCAAATCTTGGATTGGTCTAGAATAAGATTAAGCTTCTTCTTGCCACCTACAAATCTCTCGAGAGTGTTCATAAGATACTAACACTCCCGAAAGAGAGGTGCAAGAAGAGCAGGGGGAAGAAGAGACAACAGAGGGTAAGGGAGTAGAAGAAGAATCAATAGTAGAGGAAAGAATGGCTTGTGCACGCACAGCCGACTCTGAAGGGACAGTCCTACTATTAGCCAGTTGGTTCACGTCACTAAGCGTCTCCACCTTACCCTAGGGCTTCTCCCCCTCAATAGCACACACATTACAAGCAGAAGATGGATTCTCTAGTAAGTCCTTAGTTAGCTTCACACATTTTTCTTCCAAAGCAATCAAATCAGATTTTAGTTTGTTACAATTAATGCATGGTGAGCTAACAAGGTCCTTAGAAGCATTTTGAGCCAACCTATTGTTGTCATCAACTAATTCTTGAAACTGTTTGGAGACAGCTTCAAGCTCAGTAGTAAGCTTGGGACAATTCACACAAGAAGCAATAGGCTCAAGAAGAAAAGCTTGTAATTCAGCAATTTTATGAGCTGCCCATTTTAGGTTCATCTTCAAATTATTGCAGTTTTCACAAGTCTCGGGCAGATCGAGCAACATGGTATAAAGACCTCTAAATGCGTTGTCCTTATCCTCACATGAGGTGCAAGCACTAGTCTCAACAGTAGTTGATGAAACAGGAACTACCCTACTCATCTCAAGCTCAGCAAGAAGACTAATGTTCTCCACCTTAAGCGTATCAAGCTCAGAAGACAAACTATCATGCGAGGTCCTTAGTTTCTCCATGTCACCCAACAGAGCACAACATGTATCACAATCATCACGGGAGGGAGCAGATGTAAGTGAAGTAAGCTCCCGTGATAGTCTATCTACTTCCTTCTCTAACTCGGTACACCTAGCCCTAGCTCTAGCATGAAATCCACCTAGCTTAAGAAAAGCTTGATTGAGCTGGTCGTAGGAAGGGAATACCTCGTCGGAGTCAGAGTACAGCTCGCTGTCGCTTAGTTCACCCTCAAGGGCCATGAAGCACATCCCGGAGAAGTCGTCTCCGCCCTTGGGGTCTTGGTCACCCGTCCCGTCGTCGTCGCTCCATCCCTCCACCTCGCTGAGGTCGAGGTCGTCGAAAGCGGTGAGGACGCAGTGGAAGAGCTTCTTGGCCTTGCCAAGGTCGCGGAACTTCTTATTTCCTTGGGCATGAGCTGGAGGCTTCTTGTTGCGGTTCTTGTCGGTGTAGTCATTCTTGCCCGAACCGCTGTAGTCGTTCTTGCCCTTCTCTAGCTTGGGGCAGTTTGCCCGAATGTGGTTGGGGCCACCACACTCAGAGCAAATCACAGATCCTCCTCTCTTTCTGTCCCTCCTCCTCTTGTAAGCATGGGAAAACTTCCGAGCTAGGAGGGCCAGCTGCTCGTTCTCAAGCTACTCTAACTGATCATCAGTTATGTCACAGAGAGCAGTGAAAGAGAAACCACAAAGCGAATCGGAAGAAGAAAGACCAGAAGCCGAACTGGGATCGGTGACTAGGGCCATCGACTATAACTTCGACTTGCGAGAGACAATGTCAATCTCGTGAGTCTTGAGGCACGAGTACAGCGCATCTAGAGTCAAAGTCGAGAGGTCCGTGGTGTCCTTGATGGTAGTCACCTTCATCTCCCAAACACGAAGATCGAGTGCAGCGAGCATCTGTCGAGCGTTATCCGAGTCGGGGTATGTGAGACCGACCGCTCGGAGGTTGCTCAGAATCTTGTGAAAACGCGCAAAGCACTCATCAAGGGACTCGCCAGCGAGCATTTCAAACTTGTGTAATCTCGCTTGAACTGGTCCTGTCGCACCGTCTTTATTTGGGTGGTGCCCTCATGGTAAGCATCGAGGGTCTCCCAAATATCGAAGGCGGATGAAAGATGAGATATGCGGTCAAACTCGCTACGACTCAACCCCTGGATAATGATGTTCCTTGCCTTAGCGTTTGCCTCAACATCAGCCATGTTCCCGGCATTGATGTTCTCATCGGCAGGAACAACGAATCGTACTTTGACCTTACGCCAGATGGCGTAGCCCTGAGCCTGGATGTAGGTCTCCATCCGGCTCTTCCAGAAGGGATAGTCAATCCCATCGAAGACCGGGGGCTTGGTCGAGTACTTGTTCGTCGCCATGGCTCTAGAGACCGGTTAAGATCTATTGAAAAGCGCTAACCGGCTCTGATACCATTTGTTGGATCGGAAATGGCAACAGAGGGGATGGGTGAATGTTGCTTTTTAAAAATCACCCCCAAAGTATTCAAGTAAAAAGGCATGCATAAATTTGAGGAGCAAAGATTTCAATATTAAGCATTTCCTGTAAGCAAGCCAACTAAAAAGGGAAGCCTAAAAGAAAACAAATAGATCAAACTTCCACTTGAAATGATTGCCTGACTTAGCTAAAACGATTCACTTTTACTGCTACCAAGAAGCAACTTTGCCGCTAACAAACTGGTAAATAAAATAGCCGAAAAACACAAGAAATAGCTAACAAATAGAACAGCAAAACTAAGAAATAACTTACTACCGAGAGGGGACAAACAACAAAAAATTTTGCACTGCAAAAAGGAACCAATATTGCTGCTGAGAGCTGCTGGCCAAGAGATGTTTTTTACTGCTGCAAGGAGCACTAATTTCAGTACAAAGGTAGCACCCGAACACTCCTTTTTGCTGCCCAAAAGATTGGGTAAAATCAGAGGGCAGTTGGCTGAAAAAGAGAATAAAAACTGCAGCACTTTTTGACCGAAAGCAGTGAGAAATCTGCTGCAAGGATGCACAAATACTTCGGCTCAAACCGCACAGCAAAGAGGACACAAGAGATAAAAAAACTGGAAGCAATATACTAGACAATACTCATAGCACATGCAGCCGAGATATAGAGTATACTAGTACAAGCAGCCTAGAACAAGAACAATGATCTCAGAACTGCTCAAGGTGCACAAACGCACAAAAAGTTCTTTGATCAAGGGCTCTAGGGAATAGAATTAACCAAAAGAGCTAAAGGAAGGCAGGAGCTAATAAAAGCATAAATTGCTACTCAAAACGAAAAGAAGCAATAAAAAGAACTTAAGAGCAGAAGAGAAATAACTGGAGCCATCAAAACAAATGAGAGAAAGAGAAACAAGGACATGACAGAACAAATAAATTTGATCAACTCATCTGAAATAAAATGCATCTTCGATTGATACAGAGACAAGACACGATTACGAATAGTAGTTCTCAACTCATCTCTCTCTCAATCTCACACTATCTAAGTCCCCATACGCCCGGAGAGCATAGAGAGAAACTCTCACCTTCTCTCTTTCTCTCTTTCTCAACAAGCAAATACTAGAAGTAAACCCTTCCATCTCATACAAACAAGGAGAGACACAAACATAGAACTATTACACCCACTCTCTCAATTTCAGCACTAGAGAGCACATCTCTATTTATAGCCTCCATAATGGGTTCACACCACGCTTTACCTATATTAAGCCTCCACCAACTCATGGTGCTTTATCCACAATCCACTTCCTTTAGTGCAGCTTTGCGTATTCACCAAAACGCCCCTCGCGCACCTTCTAGGAAGCTTCCTCATTCCTTGCCCTCCAAGCCACGTAGCCATCTCGAGTCCTCGCCGTCTTCGGCACACCCCGACCGCTCCGACCTCAACACCACCTGCGCCTAGTCCGGTCATCCCGTGCCTCGCCACGACTCCACCTCAACGTCCTACAGCCATCACAGACAAGAAACAAATCACATAGCACCGCTCCACATATTGTAACCATACAATAATATTAGAAGAAATACTCAAAGCCCAAACCGATCGAAATGAAGAATAAACGACTTAAACACGTTCGACCTAGTTTGACCAAGTCCGACCGAAGCCGATTGCACCACGCAACGACATGGCCCGAACCACGCAAACCAAACTCGACTTTCCTAAAACAGATATCAATTACTCATCACACAACCGGGGTCACCTCTACATGGTCTATCAAAACGGCTTGTTGAAAACAGAACTAAATCTGAGCAGCTAACAAATTCAGTTTTGCAGGCCGAAAATGCAGAGGAACCAAATTCAGTTTTGCTGCTAACAAATTCAGTTTTGCAGGCTGAAAAACTACAGAGAAATGAACTGCTGAAAATGCAGAATAAAAGCTGAACTAGCTGCTGAAACTGGACTAAAAACATACTAATTTCAGCAGCAAAAACAGCAGCAAGAAGGCTGAAAACTGCAGAGAACTGCACTGCTGAAAATGCAGAATAAAAGCTGAACTACCTGCTGAAACTGGACTGAAAATAGACTAATTTCAGCAGCAAAAACAGCAGCAAGAAGGTTGAAAACTGCAGAGAACTGCACTGCTGAAAATGCAGGACAAAAGCTGAACTAGCTGCTGAAACTGGACTGAAAATAGACTAATTTCAGCAGCAAAACAACAGCAAGAAGAGGTTTAAATGCAGCAGCCGAATGCCCTTTTTTCATACTGAAATGCAGACATAAGGCAAGAAGGAGCATAAAATGCTACTGAAAATCAGCAAACTGAAAAAGCACAAGCCGAAAACTTGAGATTACTGCAGACTGTTGAAAAACTGAAATTGTCGAGAATTTGTTTGCTCTTTTCAGGTCAAATGATCTGAACCTTATACTAAATAGCACAATGATTCCAGAGAGATGAAAATATAGGCAAAAGCTCACACACAAAAGGAAATCCTGAATTTTCTGAAAACTAACTGCAAGAGGAGAAATCAAATTTCTTGAGATTCTCTTGTCTTTTGTTCATGAGGCTTCATATCTCCACAAAGAATGACCTCTCCACTCGAAAGCACAAATTTCATACAACCTTTTGCTAGGAAAAACAAGAACTCAAGAATCCTCTGTTTTCAAATGAACAGTAAACCCTAGATTGCAAGAAACAGAGGAAGTGCATTCGGGGACCAAATGGTAGCAAAATGGAATTGAAAAACTTTTCCTTCGGGACATAGCTGGCCAAGATGGTCTTGTGATTCTATCCCAGTTCAGAGAAGATCAAGTTGCACTTTCTTGAATCAAGAAACGAATCCAGGAGAAGAAAGAGCAGCAAAGAACTAAAACAGAAAAGAGAGAACAGAGCCTCAAAATCTGAAATGAAGAACATCACAGTACATCATCTCAGACACAGTCATTCTCATATTGATCTTGATACAAAGAGAGGATTGCTTATACAGAATGTTTCTTGCAGCCATCTCTCCAAACAAGAACACACACTCAAACCAGAGAGCAAGAACTCAAGAACCGATCTCCTATACACACGCAAGGGAGATAAGACCAACAGAAGTCTGCTCTCTCCTACCAACTCCCAACAGAAAGCAAAAAGAGACACAAAGCCAAAGCTAATACACCCAAAAGCCTCTACTTCTCTCCCAAACCATACATGCACCAGGAGATCCCTCTCCTATTTATAGCCTTTGCTTAACAAGTTTCTCCCTCGCTTTACCAGCTAAACCAAAAACCAAATCCGCTTCCTTATGCAGCTTTGCGCTTTTACCGAAACGCCCCTCCTGCATATTCCGGGAAGCTTCCTCATTCCTTGACATTCAAGCCTCGCAACCACCTTGAGTCCACGCCATCTTCGGCACACCTCGACCGCTTTGACATCGGCACCACCTGCGCCTAGTCCGGTCATCCGTGCCTCGCCCCGACTCCGCCTCGACGTCCTGCAGGCATCACAGACAAGAAAGACATCACATAGCACCGCTCAATATAATGTAATCAACAATAGCATTACGAGAAATCTTAAGCATGAAAAAGCCAAAACCTGTTGAATCAAGAGAATAGACACCCTCAGCACTTCGACCAAGTTTGACCAAGTCCGACCGAAACCAATTGCACTGTGCAACAAGATGGTCCAAACCACACAAAAACCAAACTCGACTTTCCTAAACACTCGTCAATTACTCATCACAAACATGGGGTCACATCCACATGGTCTATCACTAGGAATTCTTCTAACCAGATTCATCCTACTGAGCCGAGCTAGATGATCAAAACCAATGTGACCTAATCTATGTTGCCAGAAGAACAAATGCTGAGAGTTTGATGAAATAAAACACCTAAGATCAGAAAATGCTCAATATGAAAAATCACCCTTAAACAAGCGACCAACTCGACTTATTTTGCAAACAAGATCACTAGATGAATCTAAGATGCATCATGAATATTTTTTAAAGTTCACCTCAAGATTATCATCTACCAACTATGAAACCAAAAGTAAATTATAGCTCAACTTACTGACTAGAGCGACATCCTTTAAGATGAACTTGTCATTGATGTGCACAGTGCCTTTAGCTAGAATTCGTCCTAGAGAGTTGTCCCCAAGTGATCATCTAGTCAACAGGGGCACGAGTAAGGGAAGAGAACCATCGTAAATCTTCAATCATGTGGCGAGAGCAACCGGAGTCGATGAACCATATGTTATCCTTTCTCTTGCAACGAGCCTACAAAGCACGAATAGTCGTCGATATCTTAGTACTGGGGTTAGTCAATAAAGATTTAGATATCCAATACCAAGATACTCGACGAACAGCAGAAAAAGTTCTGATAAAGATTTAAATGAAGCATTAGTATTTGACATACTTCGACCAATCGATCATCGAAAAGCAGGTTCAACCACAGAGCAATCTGACCTTCTCAGTAGAGGTGGTCTTACAGCTGATCAGTTGATCGTATGGACGACACTGGTCAAAAGTGACCTAATCAATTACGTGAAATTGGTCTGGCCATCGACTGGCCTAAACAAACCGAAAACGCTAGTGGAAAGTCTCTTGACGGCCTCGTCCGACTGCGGGAAGCAACTTCTGAAAATCTTGTTCGACTACTCTAGTTCGACCATCGAACCAACTAGTTGAGCACCTGATCTAGCCACACTGATTCGACCATAGGAAGTGACTGGTCAAAAATATTTTTTTATCCTATCTTTCTTTTCTTTCTTTGCTTTTCTAAAGCAGAATTGAACCAAGTGGTCGTCTTTACCACAATGAGTACATTGATATTTGACTTGATGAGTGATCATATTGGACAACTTAACAACACTCGATTTGGTAGAGTATTCTTTTGCAAATCTAGTAGTTCTAAAAATGACTTGTTTTGGTCTGATTCTACTTCAAATTTCCCTAACTCGAGTGCCTTGGTTACTTTCAGAGGATTATTCCAAGCATGCTCAATAAAATTAAATCCTAGACCATGATTTTTCACACTAGTTCTCAACTTGTCTAGAATCATATTCAAATTCTTCTTACCAGAAGAAAACCTCTCTAAAGTAATCTTAAGATACTCGATTTCTTTAGCCAGTGAGGAACATGATGAGCAATTTACAGATTCATTCAAAATTTCCTTAGAAGCACTAGACTGAACCAATTTCTCCTTTTTAGTGAAATGATCTTGTTGTCAAAGCTTCTATCTCAATGTTAAACTTTGAACAGTTAGAACAAGAGAGAGTCTCACGATGAAGCATATGTTGAAGTGACTCCTAAGTTGAAATAAGCCTAGCCTGAAGTAAATCACACCTAGAGTAAGCTTTTGATTGAGCAGATGAATTTGACTTAAACTATTCAATTTTGTCTTTTGCAAGTTTTAGCTTTTCATTACGAGAGTGATGTGCCAATTTTAATTCATCAAGTTTAGCAGTTACATCACTAAATTAAACCAAGGTTGATGCATTAATTTTTCTTGTGGACTCCAATTCAGAATGTAAAACTTGATAAGACTCACAAAATTTAATATCATGAAGAGAAGTTCTAAGTCTATGAATTTCAGAGTTTAAATTCTCAACAACAAGATCATAATTTGTAATGTTCTTTTTATATTTTTTGAGCTCCTCTGTCAATCCGAGCACAACACGAGACAAATTAGTGTAAAAAGGTTTTTCCTCATCTGGATCACTGTAGAGGTCATCATCGTTGAAATCCTCACTATTTGCCATAAAGCACATCCCTGTGAAGTCCACCTCCTTTGACTTCTTGCTTTGTCCTCATCACTTGTAGATTGCATCACTCAAATCAATCTTCTCAAGTGCTGAGAGTACCTTATTGACTGCCTTGCGATAATTTTGCTTCTTGCTTAAGGTAGTCTTGAATTAAAGTCGACGAGTTGGTGCTTTGATATCATCGACCTCCTTGCTCTTAAGTTTGGGGCAATTAAACTTAATGTGATTAAGCTCACCACATTCATAGCATCTAACATGACCTTCTCTCCACCTTATTTTGATATTATTGATTGTGATGTGACGATGGCCCGATCTTACAAGAGGTACTGATAAGTCGATTGTGGAGATCTCGACGTTGATGATCCAAAGGCTCCGACCAAAACAGATTGAACCCCTCGCAATCACTACACCACTGCTCCGTTGGTTATCAACCGTGCCGAACACGATTGACCTCGCCAAGAAGGCTATCTCCTGCAAGCGAATCGAGGACACAAGCAAGAGAGTACAAGATGCAATCTGAAATTGCGAATAAATATTAAGTTCATAAGTTGGGGTCTCACAAACCGATGAACGGCGAAACTGTTCAAAGACAGATTAATCTAAGCAAAACCCAAGGAAAACTAAAGGGGTGCGGCCTCCTTAAATAGGGGAGGGGGAAGCCACACTTATCTAATGAAAAGGGATGTGGTACTATTCCTAGTTACTGTTCACGCAAGTGGTACTGTTCACATGAACAGTACCGGCCCAAATAGCCCAAGTTACAAGGCCTTCGGCCCACTTTGACTCGGACTGGAAAAGTGACGTGACTTGTTTCGCAGTTTCTGATCTGCTCGGGTGGAGTTTGGAGGTGAGACCAGATCCATCTAAAAGTAGACTCCAAGAGCTTTCCAACGAGTACTCACGGGGCCTGAGAAACCTTCTGGATCAAAAGTTATGGCCATTTGAAGTTGGCCTGTCAGGCTGAATCCGAATTGATCTGGAGGCCGAATTGGATTCCAAAACCTGTCCAACTTGAACCCTTGCTTCAATTGGTTCCAAAGTGATGTGGTGCTACAAATATATATATTTTCATCATTAGGTAGCATCATATTCTCATTTAAAATATGTTGAAGTTGAAGAAACGAATTCACCTTTAGTTCATTCTTGATATTGGCCGCTATGGTCGTACGTGTTGGTGGCGTGGTCACATCAGATTGCCTTGGTCAACCGATTAGAGAGAAGTACGAGCTGCTCTTCTGGTATCTCCTTTAACTATTCATCTGAAATTGTGCACAAAGCAGACAAAGTGGCACTAGAAGAACTGAATGAACTGTCATCTTGATTAGTCACTAAGCCCAAAGAATTAGTCTTGTTTATTCTAGCCAAAACATCAATTTCATGTGTTTTCATCTTGGAATGAAGATCATTCAAGGTAAGTGTTTTCATGCTAATAGAATGATTGATGGTGTGACTAAAATATTCGAAATAGACATATCTAAAGTGTTTAGAATTTGTCACGCATTATCAGAATCAGTATATGTGACACCAACATATTGAAAGTCACTAACAATCTTATTGAAGCGATCGAAAAAAAGTATCTACTGGTTCTCCAGGTTTCATCTTAAATTTAAAATACACCTTTTTGAATTGATTTTGACATACACCCTTAAGAGACTTTGATCCTTCACGATAATCGGCTAGAGTAGACCAAATTTTATTTGCAAATTTAAGATGAGCAATTCTGACAAACTCGTTTCTACTTAAACCTTGCAATAAAATGTTTCTAGCTTTAGCATTAGTCTCTACATCAGCAGTATTTTCAATGGTAACGACAGAAGACACTTCATATGAATTTTCAACTTTTTGCCAAATAGCATTACCTTGCGCTTGTAGAAAGATCTCCATGCAAATTTTCCAGTAGAGATTATCTGTTCCATCAAAAAATGGTGGCTTATCAGAGAACATCCTGATCTAACACCATTGCAACCTTGCTCTAATACCACTTGTAGTATCATATAGCGCAATCAGAGAGGGGGCGAACGATTGCCTCCACTTCTTAAAATCTCTATGGAGTCAATGATGAACTCAACCGCTCGAATGAACACTTGTTGATCAGCTTTGCTATGTTTCACCCAATAGCAATAACCAGATATCACAAACCAGATTGATTCAAGATGTTCCTTATTGTTGAATTTCCATGGAGTTACGAAGTGCCCCCACAAGCTAAAGCCCTTAGCCTAGCTCTACTAAAGCACAAAAAGCCTCATCAAACCCCATAGCTAAAGTCCTTAGCCTAGCTCTGCTTTTATATGCTAGAACCCTAAACCATGTTTGATTCAAACACAAACACAGAATCTTACCTCTACCGCAAATTAAGGGACTCGAAACCCTTCCTTACACGAGTTTTATCAAATCTATAATCCCTCCCATTACGAACTCTTTCCATAATGTTTCCAATCTCACCATGTGATGAAGCCTCCAGGAACGCACCTCCCGTAGCTCCATCTCGCATTATCAACTTCCGTGTCGAAGCCTCTAGGACCGCACCGCCCGTAGCTTCTCCACACATCACCACCTTTGATCTCCATGTACTCGAGCATTAGCCCAACCATCTTGCATGACATCCTCAACCGTCTGTATCTCAGATCTCCCCATCATAGTCTCGGTCCTCCTCATCATTGACCATGATCGCCTCTACGCTCACCTGCACATGCAAGGACCAAAGAACATTTTCCTGGTACAAGTTTTCCACAACTTGACAGTCATTAGCACGCACACTCAAACCACACCTTCAACCATCCATCATCACGAAGCAGGTCATCCACGACCACAATTTCCATTGCTATCGAAAACTCACCCTCAGACAACACATTACGACTATTAGCTCAATGAGTACTCGAAAACAACAACTACCCGGGAATTACCATTGCTTCACTGCAATCACTCTGGAATACCATGCATTGCTACTGACCAAAACCACTCAGACTAGACCAAAACTACTTGGAGCAATCAAAACCACTCGAGCACAAGCAAAACCACTTGGAACCAACTAAAACCACTTGAAACCTTCGACTGCAATCGACCAAAATATTCACAAACGCAAATTCCTAAAGCAATCCAAATGTCAATTATTTATCATCAACTTTAATCATGACCATCCACATGGTCTAACAATCTCCCAATTAGTGAATACATTGGCAACACTGCAAAAAACACTCAAATGAAATAATTTGCGAGAGATGCAAAAGAGCCAGCCACAACCAAAAGAGCACAGAGAGCACATCCTCCTTAAATCTAATTTCTCCCCCTTTCTTCTAATTTCTACCTATTTGGCACTGAAATCATCAAGGGTCTCAAAGTGGGAATAATTCTAAAAAGGAGCAAGGAGAGTAACTATCTAGAAGCTTTCTAGATGATCTAAGTCATTTTGCATTGATTTAATAGCTTTACCAAGCCATCTGTTTGAGTAGAGCTACATATACCATATAAAGTCATATATCATATAGCAATGTTAGAACTAGTTTTTTTTATCACAATTAAGTAATTTATATTAATGGCAGGCATCTCAACAATGACCAAACCGATTATAAAAACCACAATGAGATATCACACTGAAAAGTCTAAACCTAAAAATGAAGCATATTTTAAATCTAGGCAAGCTAGCAGTCTAATGTAGCAATCTATTGTTGTACACTCGAATCTTAGGCATTTGGCATGTTTGTAGCATATTTCTTTTCATGATAAAACATTTTTTCTTTTAATGATGGCATGTTTGAAGCATACTTCTTGTCACTTGCATAATTTTTGTGTTTTTCCCTTTTTATGTAACATGTTGACTTGAGTGAGCATAAAAAGATTGCAATATGAAATATGCGAGCCTCATAGCCAATATTTAAAATAAGACTTACAATCAAACTAATCCTTGTAGATGAACATCACAAAGTACTATTTATAATCAATCTAGTCAAAGTGTTCTACCATGTCATGTTTTAGTTCAATTGTAGTAGGTTAATTATCACCAGTCACGATCACAGTTGGACAACATAAGAGTGAATATGATAAAGAAAGCTCCACAGCTCATTTGATTTCAATGGTTTGGACTTGATGAATTATTTGACAAGTATAATAACCAAAGCTTCTGAAATTTTAAATACCAAGCTCCCCCCAGAATAATCCCATAGGATGTAGTACATCCAACTCACTCCATAATTGAGCAAAATGAGAAGAATCAAGCAGTTTGATGAATATATCAGCAACCTGAGAATCAGATTCAATGAAGTGCAAGCCAAAATCTCCCTTTTCCACATGTTCTCTAAGAAAATGATTCTGATTCGACGTCATTTCAATCTTGCTCTAATACCACTTGTAGGATCATATGGTGCAATTAGATAGGCGGTAAATAATTGCCTCCACTTCTTAAAATCTCTATGTAGTCGATGACAAATTCGATTGCTCGAACGAACACTTGTTGCTCAGCTTTGCTCATAGTTGTATGCTTTGTCCAAGCAGCAATCACCAGAAATCTTGAAACAGATTGATTCAAGATGTTATTTATTGCCGAATTTTTGTGGAGTTATAAAGTGCCCTCACAAGCACCCATAAAAACCCTAACACAAGAAGCCTCCTCCAAAACCCTCATAAAAACCTCATGTTAACCCATAGTCGCACCCTACTTTTATATGCTAACGTCTAAACTGTGTTCACCTCAAACACGGACTCGATATCCTATCTCTTCCTTAAATCAACAGACCTGAAACCCTTCCTAACACGGGTTTTACTAATCTCCACATCTTCCACGTTACGGACTCCTTCCATAATATTTCCAATCTCACCACGTGACGAAGCATTCAGGACATCACCTCCTGTATCATCATCATGCACCATAACCACGTATAAAACCTTCCGGGAATGCACCTCCCGTATCTTCTCAACGCATTGTCACCTCTCGTGTCAAAGCCTCTTGGACCACACCGCCCATAGCTTCTCCACGAATCATCACCTTTGATCTCTATGTACTCCAGCATGAGCCCGACCACTTCACATGACATTCTCGATCGCCTCGACCTTAGACTTCCCCATCCTAGTTCTGATCCTCCTCATCACCGACCATGATTGCCTCCATGCCCACCTGTACATCAAAGAGCAAAGAACATTCTTCACTAGCACAATTATCTACAACTTGACTGACATTAGCACACACACACATAACACACCCTTGTCTATCTATAGACAAAAAATAAACAATCCACGAATACCAACCATGTTGTTCAAAATCACCAATTCCATCGCTCTCCAAAAATCACTCTCAGACTACTCATTACGATTGCTAGCTCATTGAGTACATAAAAACCACAAGTACTCAGGAAACACCACACTCAAAACACTTGGGAATACCGACCACAGAACCATCGAGTACTAACTATTGAGTACCAATCACATACCACAAATCTCCAACAACCGATTGCAACACCTACAACTACTGATCACCAACCATCGAGTACCAAGCCCTTTTGTCGAAACCCGGAGCGGCAACTCCTGGATCCTATATGTAAATCGCACTAGTCTATGATCAACTAGTGCACACAGTGGACAACAAAGATAAATATCAACCACAATGACATTTATTAACTAAATATGGGCATGAATGCCAAAGTTTAGATCAACGTCACATAAGCCAAATTTAAATAATAAGCAGCAGAAGAAAAACACTGAAGCGGAAGAAGCCCACTAAGCCTCCCCACAGGCAAACGACAGTAAGACGTGGCCTACTCGTCCAAGCCTTCATCGTAGTCGAAGTCATCTTTCTCTGTATGGAGATAGCAAGGTGAGTACAAACTTGTACTCCGCAAGTGACACGGAAAAATGCAACATAATGATAAAGGCAACAAAGGAAGGCATATAGGGTTAGTTTGAGCATGAAACAACATTTAAAAAAATACAGTAAATAGATTAAAATTGCTGAATTTAATACAGTGAGCCGAGTGAGACTTCTCATGGCCTACGCCATGCTCACTTTCAACCTATGACATGACTTAGGTTGGGACCCGTAAATTAATCAGCTAGGACTGTCCCATACTAGCCTTGTGGTAGTACGATAGGGCTTTACAACAGTAGCTCACAGACCGGTCCTTAATTGACTTAGGCTCAACCACATATCCCCTGTGCCCGACAATCAACACTGTGTCTTCGAACAACAATGCATGCCTGCATCCACCACCTAACCATTAGCCTAAGTCTAAACCAAATTTTATATTTTGTTTTCAAAATATTTTATCATCCTTCTTGACTCTCCGAAGTCAAGAATACATTTCAAAAGCTTATCATTTTATGTGAAAAGGTATCCCAAAACCTAGATTATAACTAAGCAGGTCTAAACATTTGATGTAAAATTCACTAGCCATTACTAGTGTACTAACTAGAGTTTTATTCTAGGGTGACAAGGTGTGAGGATTTTCAATATCAAAGGAGGTAACAACAAACATGTATTAACTAAATTTAAAACTGAATTGAAATACAGTGATTAAAAATATGCATGCAGAATAATTTAAAACAACATAATTTTATTTCATAAACTGCGATCAACATGATCAAGGTGTGTGACTTGCCTTGCTCTGCAGTCTGGTGTGAACCGTCATCAAATTCTTCCAAATCATCGTAGCCTACACGTAAAGAACCAAAGCGAATAAATTCAAATAAAATCCAAAAATTATAAAATATATATTGATGGATAGATTATGCTTCTAGATTAATTTAGGAGAAAGAATCAATGGATTTGGAGTTCGTATGAGGGAGGACAAATATTTGGAAGTTTTGGACAACACATGAAATGATAACAGAATATGAGAATTGCTTTTTGAAGAGTGCAGTGTTGCTTCGCTGTGAGGTGGCTAGCGAATAGGCAAAATGGAATCCTGGCAATGAGGCGAAGGTGGTGACACAGGTAGAATGGCGGCAATCACCGGCGGTGAGGGAAAAACGGCAGTGACGGCATGGTAGCGACAGCGACAGGTTGGAGAGAGTAGTACCGGGTATCGAATGCTGAGATGCAAGGTGAGCACGGTCTAGAACATGATATGGTGAAGCTAGGAAAATTATTGGCTCATGTAGAAATTCATCGGAGACGATACAATCGATGTTTGAACAACGATGGTATAAAAAAAAGGAAAAACTTGATATCTTGGTGCTCGGTGGAGCGAATCTAAAACCACTTGGAAGGTAGCTACCTGGGATAGTTTGGCACAATATGACGTGAACAGATTGGGGAAAACACCACTGGATAGATGAGGACATGAGATGCCATTGGCGGCCATGGCGAGGTATCAAAGGTGAAAATTTGTGGAGGCTTTTCGCTCAAAAGGAAGGGAGCACGGTGTAGAATGAAGCGAGACAAGTCTAAGAAAAATTATGGCATAGGCTAAAACTCAACAGAGGCGACAAATCAACGTCGGGAGTCAAAAACATCCATTTTTGCAGAAAGTTCAATTTCTGACAATTGGCTCCGCAAAAAATTAAATAAAAATGGTAGATAAATTTCTTAGAGGTTAGGACACAATATGACATTGACAAAAATCAAAGTGCTCACCAAAAAAGTGGCTTACGCACGAAGGCACGGTTTCAATGTTAGCGCTCGACAAGGTCGACAAGGACTCGGGGAAACTTTAGGTGATGGCGATGGAAGCACGATGTAGAATGCATCGAGATGAAATCAAAGGTACCAATGGCTCGACCAAAGGACATTGGATGGAGGCGGAACACGGCGAAGAAGATCTTCGGTGACCGGTGGGTTGACATCAGCATTCCGGGCAAACGGAGAGGAGTTATCGGGTGTGGTTTATGGAAAAACAAAGAAGAGAACATGGGAAACGCAGTGCTCACCTTGGTTGTGGTGGAACATGCATGGTCGGCCCGCAGCGAGGAGAGAAGCGACGGCACGGTTTTGCCACAGTGCTCCGGCGATGCTTTGATGAAGCTCCAGCGAAGCCAATGGTGTGGTCAAAGGTGGCGGAACTCCACTGTAGGTGGCACAAACGACCAAAGAACGCCGATTGCGGCGAGGAGGAAGGGAGAGAGGCTTTGAGATTTTCAGTGGTGAATGAGGATGAGAAGGGGAACTCGGTGCTCCCTTTTATAGGCACAGAGGTGGACCAGATGAGGAGATCGATGCGGAATGTCTTTTCAGTGGCAAGGAATATTCCCGAGAAATGGGCGCACCAAATTGAGGGCTAAGGTCGGGAATGGAAAGGTCCTAATGAGAGGATTTGAATGCCTTTGATTTCACGAAAATCTGCTGAGAAAATCACGAGTTCTAAAAGGTTAAGAAATGGCCACGGCGGCTCGCACATGCTCTCGGGTCTGGAAGGATATGAAGAGATGAATAGTGAAAGGAGAGAGAAAATAAAAGGAAAAAATAACTTTTTTCCCAAAAAATAAAACAAATTCGAAAACATTCAAGAAAATTCTACAAAAATCCTTAGAATCCGAAAAGATCAAATAAAATAATTTTTGATTTAGTTGAAGTATGTTTTAACCATTTAAAATATTTTTATTTGCTAAGCTTTAATTTAATCCAAATAAATTCTCAAACAGACTTTTTGAAAAGGGGATATAAATGGATAGATTGGAATTTTTGAAGAATTTAAAATTTTGAACAGACTTAATCCGAGTTAGGATGAAGGAGAACATGCTTTTTGAAGTTCAAAACTAAAGAAAAAGAAAAAATGGTGATTTTTTGAATTATTTTTGTACGGAAAAAGAAAGATTATGACGTCAGCAAGGAATTGAATTATTTTTCTTCGGGAAAACGGATTTATGATGCCAAGGCGACGTCAGCAAGGAAATTGATTTTTTTGTTGATTTATTTTTAAAAGGAAAAGGATTATATTTGGCTGACAGGTGGCTTTTGCGGACTGGGTCCATGGTGAGCTAGGTTCATTGTAATATCCTGAACGTCGTTCGGCGTGGGTTTTAAAATAATCGCGGAGACGCCCAGGGTTTCAGTAAAGCGTGGGAAGGAACAAAAAAATAAATAAATTGTGGGATAGCATTAAATTAAAAAAATGAATGGAAATTTTTATAATTAAAAAAACATTTTAGGGAGAGTGTTGGATCAAAATCCGCGATAGAGGGGGGTGAATGTCGCTTTTCAAAATTTACCCTAAAGAGTGCACAAGAGAATCTCCTCTTCAAAAGCTATGGAAGCTAAGAGAAGAGATTGTTAATGCTTACTGGTACTCAAATACTCAGAAAAAGAAGCAAGACACAAAATATCAGAGAAATAACACAAAACCTAGTTATCTGTAGGAGGGCGGTCTGACCGCAGTGCATCGGGCGGTCAGACCGCAAACATGCCGCCGGTCAGACCGCTCTCTTGGTGCCGGTCAGACCGCCCCAGTTCCACCGGTCTGACTGCCTAAGGGGACCGGTCTTACCGGCCCTCGGGCAGACAGGGGCAGATTTCAGCAGACAACCGACTGAAAACTGCTGAAATTACAGAACATGTCAAATCCAAGGAAAAATAAGTAATGCACCTGTTCTTTCCTAGCCAAGACAAAAGAAACTTATTCTAAACATCATTAGGCTCCTGAAAACCAAGGATTTCATCAAGAGGGCTAGGAATTTAGGATTTTGACAAACATCTGTACCTTCTACAGACAATGGGCTAAATCCCAAATTACTTAGAAATCTCTCAATCTTTGCTCATGAGCTTTTGCAAGAAGTTTAGCAATGACAAAAGGACTTGGAAACTCAAATCTCGTGCCATCTTATGAAGGGAAATCACAAGAGTTCATCTTCTGCTGACTCAAAACCCTAATATTCAGCAAACAGAGGAAATGGGTCAAATGGAATTGTTGTAGGGGTGGCCCCCACCTAAGCCCAGCAGGCCTGTTAGGAGGTTATAAGAGCCAGAGTAACATGTGTAATGACATAAGTGCCCCTAATGGGGATGTACGGATGTAAGGGCATAATCGTAAAGCATACTCCATGTGAATATATATATCGGGATGAGGGGAGGGTGAGGCGAACACTCCCACCTCTCCACTACCATCTCTCTCTGCTTGGTCGAGAACCACAACAGCTTGGCGCCGTCTGTGGGAGGACAAGGACAAGCTCAAGATCAAGAAGGATGGCACCAAAAAGCTTCATCGGGCGCGTGAATACGTGGCCGGCATCGGCGCCGAGGAGCCGGCGGCGGCGTAGGCACGATGGTCGCGGTGTCGACGCCGCGCGACAACGATCGACCCGCCCGGCGCCGCTTCTACGACATCCAACCCGTCGCCGCATCGCAACGCGCCCCGCCACCCTCGCCGGCAGCGCAGGTCAGGCGGCCGGGGGTAGCCGCAATGAAGCATCCGGCGGATCTGGAGATCTTGAGGCGATGGTCCCTGCACCGACCCGTCCGCTGGGTGTTCCGGTGGCCCCGACAGTACCTGCAGTGGAAAGCGCCCTACTAGTAGCGTCGACGCATTCCAACGGGAACTAGGGGACCTTCGCGGAGTTGTCCGAGATATGCAAGAGGCTCGGAGCCAGCAGGCCGCGCCAGTAATCACGCCCGAGCCTCGCGAAGCCCCCACGCCTAGCCGTGTGCCACTGCGGTGCGTAGATCCGGAGTCCCCGCTTTCGGCGGGGCTGCAGCAGGCGGCATGGCCCGAAGACTTCAAGTTTCCTAGCATCATCGACCTGTACAAAGGCGACACGGACCCTCGCGAGTTCGTGCGCGTGTACGAAACCGCGATCGAGGCCGCGTGATGGGAACGGGGTCCCGATCTTCCAACAGGTTCTGGGTAAATTCGATTTGGTAGAGGCGCGACACAAATCGATCCGGCTTCCGAACGACACGTTCCGAACCCCGCAATCGCAGCACCACGTCTCCTCAGGTTATCAACCGTGCGCAGCCCGGTTGACCTCGCCAAGAAGGCTAATCCTCGCCTGCGAATCGAAGAACACAAGCAAGAACAAGGAAGAACACAACTGAATTGCAGATGGATAGATTTAGCACTCGAAAGTTGGGGTCTCACAAACCGATGAACGGCGAATTGTTCAAAGACAAATCAATCTAAGCAAAACCCCAAACCCTAATGGTGGGGGTGGTGGCTGGATATAAAGGAGTTAGGGGCATGCAAAACCCCTGGACGCGCCCCTAATGGGCTCCAACACGATACAAAGCCGATCGGCCCAAAAGACGGTGCGCAGCACCCTGACAGATTCTGAATGCCCACTTGTTTCGACGATTCCCGTTGAATCAGAAGGAATTTTGATATGGGACCAAAGCCATTGGAAAGGTGGTCTTCTCAGCTTTCCATACATATGTGGAACGTCCAAAACGGAGTCCGGATACGATCTGGGCGTCCATTTTAGTGCGGTCTGGTCCTAGACTCCGAATTGGATTCGAAGTCGGTTTGAGTTGGGCCTCCAACATGATTCGACCGCCCTTGCTGGACTTGTGCGTCTTGTAGCCCTTCTCCAAGTACTTCCAGGTCCTCTCCATGGTTCCTAATCATAATTAAATCATTAGGTAGCAATCTATTCTCGAATGAACAAAAGGAAGTACTTAGGAACGAGCTCACCTGTAAATTCAATTGTCGGGCGCGAGCTCTAGTGATTGGTCCTTGAATGCCAAGTGGAGGAGTGTTGTATGTATCTGAAGAAGTGATGTCCTCATCATCCTCCCCCTCTTGAAGCGGAGTTGTGCTCAACTCAGCCTCATCTTCTTCTCCCAAGTATGGCTTCAAATCTGAAATGTTAAAGGTGGGACTAACCCCAAACTCGGGAGGCAACTCAAGTTTATATGCATTATCATTTATCTTCTCAATTATGTTAAAAGGACCAGCAGCTCTAGGCATCAATTTTGATTTTCTTAACTCAGGAAATCGATCCTTTCTCAAGTGCAACCAAACAAAATCACCCGGTTCAAGTGTAACTTCCTTTCGACCTTTACTACCAGCAATCCTATATTTTTCATTCATCTTTTCAATGTTTGCCTTAGTAGTCTCATGCATTTGGACAATAAAATCAGCACGCTCCTTAGCATCATTATGAACTCTCTCACTAGTAGGCAAAGGTAAAATATCAATAGGGCACGGGATTGAATCCATACACTACCTGAAAAGGACTTACCTTAGTGGTGGAGTGTTCCGCTCGATTATATGCGAACTCAACATGCGGTAAACACTCTTCCCACAACTTCAAATTGTTCTTCAAAATAGCTCTCAACATGGTAGACAATGTGCGGTTCACTACCTCGGTTTGGCCATCGGTTTGTGGGTGACATGTTGTAGAGAACAACAACTTTGTACCCAACTTGTTCCATAGAGTACGCCAAAAGTGACTCAAGAACTTGACATCACGATCTGAAACAATAGTAGAAGGCATACCATGCAAACGAACTATCTCTTTGAAAAAGAGGTCAGCAATATGAACGGCATCATCGGTTTTATGACATGGTATAAAGTGAGCCATCTTAGAAAAGCGATCCACAACAACAAAAATGCTATCCCTCCCCCTCTTAGTCCTGGGAAATCCTAAAACAAAGTCCATAGAAATATCTGCCCACGGAATAGAAAGAACAGGAAGAGGCATATATAAACCATGTGGATTCAAACGAGACTTAGCTTTTTGACATGTAGTGCAGCGAGCTACAAACCGCTCAACATCTCGCCTCATCTTTGGCCAAAGAAGTGTGTGGCCAAACGTCCTCCGTCTTTTAGCACCAAAATGTCCCATCAAACCGCCTCCATGCGCCTCCTGCAACAACAAAAGACGAACAGATCCAACTGGAATGCATAGACGGTTAGCTCTAAACAAAAAACCATCATTGATCATGAATTTATTCCATGCTTGTCCCTCTTTACAATGCAACAACACATCCTTAAAATCAGCATCAAGAGCATATTGTCCTTTAATAGTTTCAAGACCAAAAATGCGACAATCAAGTTGAGACAACATGGTATAGCGTCGAGACAAAGCATCAGCAATCACATTATCCTTCCCTTTCTTGTGTTTAATGACATAAGGAAAAGATGCAATAAATTCAACCCACTTAGCATGTCTACGATTCAAATTGGTTTGACTACGAATATGCTTAAGTGATTCATGATCGGAATGAATGACAAATTCTTTAGGCCATAAATAGTGTTGCCACGTCTCTAAAGAACGAACAAGAGCATACAATTCTTTATCATACGTGGAATAATTAAGAGCAGGACCATTCAATTTTTCACTAAAGTAGGCAACAGGTTTGCCTTCTTGCATCACAACACCACCAATACCAATTCCGCTAGCATCACATTCCAGCTCAAAAGTCTTACCAAAATTCGGAAGTTGGAGCAATGGTGCGTGTGTAAGCTTGTCCTTCAAAAGATTAAAGGACTCCTCTTGTGATGGCCCCCAATGGAACACGGCGCCCTTCTTTGTCAACTCAATCAATGGCGTCGCAATGGTGCTGAATTCCTTGACAAAGCGGCGATAAAATCCTGCAAGGCCAAGGAAACTCCGCACTTGGGAGACCGTCGTGGGCGTGGGCCAACTCCATATCGCCTCCACCTTGGCTCTATCAACCTCAATTCCCTGTGGAGTCACAACATAGCCAAGAAAAGAGACTCGATCCGTGCAAAGGTGCACTTGTCAAGGTTACCAAACAAGCGTGCATCTTTCAAAGCATTAAAACAGCACGTAAGTGATTCAAATGTTCATCCATGGACTTGCTATAAATCAAGATATCATCAAAGTAAACAACCACAAATTTGCCAATGAAAGGACGTAAAACCTCGTGCATTAATCTCATGAAAGTGCTAGGTGCATTAGTTAAACCAAAAGGCATGACTAACCACTCATACAAGCCGAACTTAGTTTTAAAAGCAGTTTTCCATTCATCGCCAAGTTTCATTCTTATTTGGTGGTATCCACTACGCAAGTCAATCTTTGTGAAAATTATAGCACCACACAACTCATCAAGCATGTCGTCTAGCCTAGGAATAGGATGACGATACCTTATAGTAATGTTGTTAATGGCTCTACAATCTACACACATACGCCAAGAACCATCTTTTTGGGAACCAAAAGAACAGAACAGCACAAGGACTAAGGCTCTCACGTGCGTACCCACGGTCCAAAAGATCTTGGACTTGTCGCTGAATCTCCTTAGTCTCTTCAGATTGGTCCCATGCGGCGCACGGTTTGGCAAGCTCGCTCCAGGAATCAAGTCAATCTGGTGCTCAATCCCTCGAATGGGTGGAAGTCCTGGAGGTATCTCATCAGGGAAAACATCTCTAAACTCCTGCAAAAGGTTAGTGACAAGAGCAGGCAAAGTGCAAGGCATATTATCAAGAGAAAATAAGGCATCTTTGCACACAAAAGCATAGCATGTATCATGAACATCATCAATTTCAGCAAGATCTGATTTTGTGGCAAGCATAACAGAATTTTTCAAATGGATTACTTGCTGTTTTTCAGATTTATCATGTTCCTTTGTATCATTAGCAGCAGCAACTCTCTCCCTATCGGCCTCTATAATCTCAAATGGGTCAAAGGCAGTAAAGTAACTTTCTTTCCCTTATGCATAAAAGTGTATTTGTTACTACTACCATGGTGTAAAGCATCATTATCAAATTCCCAAGGTCGACCCAATAAAAGAGAGCATGCTTGCATGGGAACCACATCACAATCAACATGATCAGCATAACCACCAATGGAAAAATGGACTCGGCATGTTTGCGTTACCTTAGCTTTTCCAGAATCATTTAACCACTGAATATGGTATGGATGTGGATGTGGTCGCGTGGTCAAGCCAAGCTTCTTGACCAAATCAGAACTCACCAAGTTGTTGCAGCTTCCTCCATCAATGATAACACGTGCACGCCGGTTCTTGATTGCGAAGAAAGTCTGAAACAAATTATGGCGTTGAAGCTTGTCGGTTTGTTGTACCTGTGTGCTAAGGACTCGCTGCACAATGATGCTCGTGGCGTCGCGTGGACGCCCACCAAGGACCAGTCGTCATCACCACCGCCATTGTCATCCGAGGCAGCAGCAACATCATCATCCTCCTCGACATCCGGCGTGCTGATGTAGCCTCCATCTTACGTGGCGATGTATGCCCGTTGGCTAGGGCAATTCTTACGCACATGACCAAGCCCATGGCAGCGATGGCACCGAATGTCGAGGAGCGACCCGTTGAAGCCACGGAAGAAGAACTACTCTTGGCTGGAACCGCAAAGAATTTTTGAAGGTGGCTTCGTGGCGCTGCTGCAATCTTGTTCACGGTGGTGGAGGAGAACGAAAATTCAAGAAGACTTGGGCAGTCCCGCCGATGTAGTCGTTCGCGGCGTGTAGAAGGGTCGTTCGGTCGCGTGCCTTCGCTGATTCCTTGCGTCCCGCAATTCTTTTTCTGCAAGCATAGCAAGGTGGAACAACTGGTTGTGATAGTAAATTCTTTATAATCAACAATATCCTGAATTTCACGCCAGAACCCCGTAGAAACGACAAATCTTATCCTCTGTGTCCTCAACAACCCCACAACGCATCATACCCTTTTGAAGCTCAGCATAATAGTCCTGAACAGAACGATCACCTTGTTCTAAGCGCTGCAATTTTTTTTCTCAATTCAAGTTTATATGTGGGAGGAACAAAACGATTAGGCATATCTTCTTTTAACTGCTCCCATGTATCAGGTTGTAAGCGCATGTTACTTAGTTCATTCCACCAAATAATAGCAAAGTCCTTAAACTCACTAGTAGCTTGTCTAACTCTATGTTGTTCAGGAACCAAGTGAGAATTAAATTTCTGCTCTACCGTCATCTCCCAATCAAGATATATTTCAGCATCATAAAGACCAGAAAAAGATGGAATGGTAAACTTACCTTTAGCAAAAGGGTCGTCGTTACCATGACGAGTCCGGTTATTACCTTCCATACCATGTCGGTTCGGTTATTACCTCCCATACCTTGTCGGTTTTGCTGAAGACGCCGACGTAGTCGTGCATCTTGTGTCGCCCGATCAATGTTGTCATCTGCATCATACACTATGTCATCATCGGGACGATGGCCGTCATTGACAGTGGCGACGTGCCTCAATTTGTCCATCCGACCGGTGAGGTCACCAACCGCCGCTCCACCCGCTCAATGCCTTCCGTGGTGTTCAACTTGGCAATGGCGGCGACGATGGTGTCCATTCTCGCGCCGAGTGAAGCATTTTGTTTGTCGAGCGCAGCTTGTAGCTGCCGCGACTAACACACTCGTTGAAATCGACCGGTGACCCATGTCCTTCGTCTCCGCCATGGTTAGTGGAAACACAGGAAAACAAAAGGATTATCCCTATCAACTACAAATGAAGGGCGGTGGAATCTCGCAAAGGAAGTGGCTTACCAAGCTCTTGCAAGTGTTCTTACCAAGCGATGGGTGGTACAACCGGTGGCTGGTTCGTGAAACCATGTCGGCGTGGAGTACGATTGCAAGGGTCAAAACTGTGCTATCCCGAAGTAGATATATGGAGCTTGGAAGGCCAAATATATCGTGGAACACAAATCAATAACAGATAGTAATGCTGAATAAATGTCCAAAGCACTGGTCCTAGTTGCTGGCCTAAATGTGTCCTATATCGGTGTTAGGATATGATGAACAAGGAATCACGGCGAGAAAGTAGCGAAGATAGCAACAAAGATGGCCAGGGAATGAGAAACTTAATTCAGCATAAGCACAAAACAAATGAAGCTCTGTCACCTAAAACTGTGCTCTGTCTGGTTTTTCTCTCTTTTTCTTTTTTTAGGCACAGAACTCAGGTGCCTTTGCTCGCAGGCAAAACTAGGTGCCGAAATTTTTCTTTTTTTGTTTTTTTTTCTGTTATTTTTTTCACAAAGCAGAGCACAGAAATAGGAACCACACAAAGTTTCAATTCAATCTGATGTAAGGTGTGGCCTACAGAAAATAATGAATGTGCTGGAAATTCGGTGAATCAATTTCGGAGCTCGAGTACTGCACTTTCCAGGCCGAATTTGGGGAAAATAAAATCGCCGAAACCCGACTGCAAAAGTTTCGGATGCAAAATTTAATTTCACCCAATTTCAAAAAAAAATCGCCTGATTTCGAGTCCGTATGCAAAAGTTATGGCCGTTTGAAGATAGAACTCCGAGTTATGGTTTCTGTGGAGGCCGAAACGAAATCGGGTGGGGAGGAAATTGGTGGAAATTGGTGGCGGAAGCTCGGGGAAAGGTGGGGGATGGTGTTGTGTGATCACGAGACACGAAGGATGACTCAAACAGAGGGTGGGATATGGGTGGGAAACAAAAACAGAGGGTGGAATACGCGATGGATGACAGCTAGGGTTTGTATGAGAGGTGGCGGAAGCAAGATAACCGGAAACAAAACACGATCTAAACCAGCAACACAACTCGACTAAGGACACAAACTCAACACTACGGACTCTGAAATTAAATTGTGCAAAAGGCTAAACAAGATCTGGGACAGGAAACAACCTACGACTACAAAATTTTTTGTAGGGCTTTTCTTGGACTCTAGGATGAAACGAAAACAACAAAGGTAGGGTATTCTCGAACCTGAAGGAACACCTAAAGCTCTGATTACCACTTGATGGGAACGGGGTCCCGATCTTCCAACAGGTTCTGGGTAAATTCGATTTGGTGGAGGCGCGACACAAATCGATCCGGCTTCCGAACGACACGTTCCGAACCCCGCAATCGCAGCACCACGTCTCCTCAGGTTATCAACCGTGCGCAGCCCGGTTGACCTCGCCAAGAAGGCTAATCCTCGCCTGCGAATCGAAGAACACAAGCAAGAACAAGGAAGAACACAACTGAATTGCAGATGGATAGATTTAGCACTCGAAAGTTGGGGTCTCACAAACCGATGAACGGCGAATTGTTCAAAGACAAATCAATCTAAGCAAAACCCCAAACCCTAATGGTGGGGGTGGCAGCTGGATATAAAGGAGTTAGGGGCATGCAAAACCCCTGGACGCGCCCCTAATGGGCTCCAACACGATACAAAGCCGATCGGCCCAAAAGACGGTGGCGCAGCACCCTGACAGATTCTGAACACCCAGTTGTTTCGACGATTCCCGTTGACTCAGAAGGAATTTGGATATGGGACCAAAGCCATTGGAAAGGTGGTCTTCTCAGCTTTCCATACATATGTGGAACGTCCAAAACAGAGTCCGGATGCGATCTGGGCGTCCATTTTAGTGCGGTCTGGTCCTGGACTCCGAATTGGATTCGAAGTCGGTTTGAGTTGGGCCTCCAACATGATTCGACCGCCCTTGCTGGACTTGTGCATCTTGTACCCCTTCTCCAAGTACTTCCAGGTCCTCTCCATGGTTCCTAATCATAATTAAATCATTAGGTAGCAATCTATTCTCGAATGAACAAAAGGAAGTACTTAGGAACGAGCTCACCTGTAAATTCAATTGTCGGGCGCGAGCTCTAGTGATTGGTCCTTGAATGTCAAGTGGAGGAGTGTTGTATGTATCCGAAGAAGTGATGTCCTCATCACCGCGGGCGGAGATGACACCACGAAGGCGAAGGGACTCCCCCTCGCGCTGTAAGGAGTGGTGCTATCTTGGTTCTTTACCATAGAGCCGGGCTCCATCTACGTGTGGGAGCAGCTCCGTGACCGCCTTCACAAGAACTTCCAAGGAAACTATGTCGAGCGAGTCGATGCGGACCAACTCTTCGCTGTGAAGCAAAGACCCTCAGAGAAGCTCTGGGACTACTTCAAGCGCTTCGCCAAGATTCGATGCCAAGTGAAAGACGTTAATGAAACCACCGTCGTTAATGCAGCCATACAGGGCCTTCGCCCGGGCCCGATGGCCGAGTACAACGCGCGGAGGCCAATCAAGACAGTCGCCAAGCTCTTTGACAAAATGGACGAGTATGCACGGGCGGAGGAGGATGCACGAAGACGCAGCATTACCGCCCTCGACCTCGCCCATGAGCAGCGCCCCCCGCGCGAAGTGGGGGCGGGTGGTCCCCCCTCGAAGCAGGGCCGCAGCCGGGAGCCCCGAGGAGGCCCTCCTCGAGGCAACGATACTGGGGTACAGGAAGGCTCTTCAAGGAGCAGGCATAAAGCTCGGCGCCGCCAGCGAAGGTCACAGGCGGCCCATCATGTCCTCGACACCGAGAGCGCCCGCCAAGGACCCGACCCCGCCTCATGGAGGGGAGACACGGGATCGGAAGGCGGACTCGGTTGCGGCGGCCAACCCCACGCAGAACAAGAGCTCCTACACTATGGTAAGTGGTGCGAGGTACACGGCTATGGTGATCATTACACAAGGGCAAGCACCGCGATTATGGAGCTGCGGAGGTGACGGCCGGTCTCGGCTCTGCCTCCTCGGCCTCGCCGGAGCCCACGTGGGGCACCCAAGGGGTAGCCCCATACGAGCCACCGCAACGGAGGGCGTGCAGCATCGCACCGTCAGCATCATCACCGGAGGTTCCTCCTCAAGGGCCCCCGGGGAGCAGCCGTAATTGTGGATGCCGCCCCGCAACATCACCTTTGACTTGAACGACGCCAGGGGTGTGGAGTACCCTCACCAAGACCCTCTAGTCATCCAGGCCCACATAGCACGCTGTGACGTCAGGCGCGTCCTTGTCGACGGGGGAAGCTCCGCGAATATCTTGTTCGCAGAGGCCCTCGACCGTACGGGGATCCCCCGAAGCTGGCTAGAGCAGCCAGGAGCTCCACTTCAAGGCTTCGGAGGTCAACCGCTGTAGGCCTTGGGGCACGTGTCCCTTCCGGTCACTTTCCATCAGGAGGGCAACAAGGGTAACATCCGGACCGAGCATGTCATCTTTGACATCGTAGATATTCCACATCCCTACAACACCATACTGGGGCGACCCGCCATCAACTCTTTCGAGGCAATCCCACATTACGCATTTTTGTGTGTGAAGCTCCCGGGCCCAGAGGGTGTTATCACCGTCTTCGGCGATTAGGACCTGGCCAGACATGCCGAGGTCGGCAGTCGAGTTCCGCATCGCCCGGTGCATGCCCTCTCCGGCACGCTCGACGATGGGCCCTCCTCCCCCGGGTGGACGCCCAAGGCTCGGCCCGAGGGCGGAGTCAAGAAGGTGCCGCTCCAGGCGGAGGGGCAGTTTGTGTCCATCGGCGAGGGCTCACCGGGTCGAGCGGGATCTGCTCAGTGCTTGAAACAACGTTGACATTTTCGCATGGTCCCGGAGGACATCAAGGGTGTAGACCGAGCAGTGATCGAGCATCGCTTGGCGGTCCGCCCCGACGCCAAACCGGTCAAGCAAAGGCTTCGGCGTATGTCGATGGATCGGCAACAGGCGGCCAAAACAGAAGTGGCGAAGCTTCTTCGGGCCGGGGTCATCCGCGAGGTCCACCATCCAGAGTGGCTCGCTAACCCGGTACTAGTCAAAAAGGCCAGCGGGGCCTGGCGTATGTGCATCGACTTCACGGCACTCAACAAAGCGTGCCCAAAGGACAATTACCCCTTGCCGCGTGTCGATCAGCTGGTCGACGCCACCGCTGGGTGCGAACTAATGAGTTTCCTGGACGCCTATTCCGGCTACCACTAGGTATACATGGCCGAAGACGACAAGGAGAAGACCAGTTTCATCACACCACTTGGGATGTTCTGCTTCGTCAGAATGCCCTTTGGCTTGAAGAACGCAGGCGCTACCTTTACCCGCCTCGTCGCTATTGCCCTGGCCGCCCAGCTCGGGAGGAACGTCGAAGGTTACGTCGATGACGTGGTGGTCAAAACCCGGCAGCTTGCTCTGCATGGCCGGGACCTCCAGGAGACCTTCGACAACCTCAGGAAGGCGGGCATCAAGCTCAACCCCGACAAATGTGTCTTGAGTGCGTGCGGGCAAACTCACAGGTTTCCTCGTGTCCGGACGGGGCATCCAGCGAACCCGACAAAGTAGACGCCATCCCGGGTATGGAGCCGCCAAGACAACGAGGAGGTCCAAAGGTGGCGGGCGCATGGCGGCACTAAGCCGCTTCCTATCCAGGGCGGCGGAGCGAGGCCTGCCATTTTTCAAGACACTCCGCGGGTGCGATGGATTTTGTTGGGACAGCGATTGCGCGAAGGCCTTCAACGAGCTCAAGGAACACCTCGCAAGCCTCCCCACTCTGGTCGCCCCAGCACCAGAGGCTCCCCTCCTGCTCTATCTGGCCGCGTCAGCGCCGTCCTCGTCTTAGAGGAAGGCGCCATGCAGCGGCCCGTGTACTTTGTCTCTGAAGCCCTCCAAGGCGCCAAGACAAGATACACGGAGCTTGAGAAGCTCGCCTACGCGTTGGTCATGGCCTCCAGGAAACTTCGGCATTATTTTCTGGCCCACCCGATCACAGTGCCTTCCTCATTCCCCCTGGTAGAAATGTTGCACAACAAGGAGTCCACAGGGCGCATCGGCAAATGGGCTGCCGAGCTCGCTCCCTTCTCCTTGACGTAGACTTCACGAACGGCAATCAAATCCCAAGTCCTTGCGGATTTTCTCGCCGAATGGACCCCGCCGGCCCAACCCGTCCAGATGCACGATGACCCCGTCTGGACGCTCACCATTGATGAGCTTACGACGATCGCGCACGCAGGCGTAGGTGCGGTGATAAATCACGCCCGAAGGACAGCGTTTGCTATACTCGCGCGCTTGTCTTCCCGCCACCAACAACACGGCTGAGTACGAGGCGCTCTTTGGCTGGCGGCTCAAGGCGATCGGCGCAAGACGGGTGCTAGTCCGCACGGACTCACGCTGGTGGTGGTCATGTGGACAAGTCATATCAAGCCAAGGACCACGAGTTGGCCAAGTACCTCGCGGCTGTGAGGGCGAGGAAAGGCACTTTGGGCGTCACCGTCAAGGCCATCCCCTGCGCGAGAACGGCGCGTGCCGACGCTCGCTAAGGCGGCCAGCCAAGAATCGCCCCGATGGGGCGTTTCACGAGATATTAGTGCAGGCGGCCATCGCGCAGGACAACCGGGACGCGGCACTTGTCCACCACATTGATCGGCCAGGTGATTGGCGAGAGCCCATCTTCAATTTCTTGCAAGGCATCGCCGAGCCGGAGGACCCCGCCGAGCTTCGGCGTTTGCAGCACCGCGAAAGGTCCTTCCAGGTGTCCGAAGGGATACTCTACAAGAGAGGGGTTTGCGCACCGCTCCTGCGCTACCTCTCGACGGAGGGGGGAAAGGAGCTCCTTGCGGAGATCCACGGGGGCGCGTGCGGGTCCCACCTGGCACCGAGGTCATTAGTCGGCAAGGCGTTCAGGCAAGGCTTCTACTGGCCAACTGCCATCACCGACGCCCAGGACCTCGTCCGTCGGTGCCAAGGGTGCCAGTGGATGGCGCGCATCATCCGCAGCCCCGACGAGTCTCAACCCCATTCCTCCGGTGTGGCCACCGCACGCAAGCGTCGACATAGTAGGACTACTTGCCCGAGCTCCGTGGGACCTCCGGTTCGTGGTAGTCGCTACCGAGTATTTCTCGGATGGCCGGAAGCGGTCGCCCTGGCTAAAATAACCTCTGCGGCCACACAGCGCTTCCTCTGGCAAAACATCATATGTCGCTTTGGCGTGCCCCGGGAGCTCACGGTTGACAATGGCCTACAGTTCGATGCCACCCTCTTCAAAGAATATTGTGACAGCATGGGCATCACCCTCCGATTCGCCTCGGTAGGGCATCCCCAGACCAACGGGGTGGTCGAACAGGCGAATGGCGCCATCTCCGCTGCCATCAAAAAGCGCCTGGTCGGGTTGCCGAAGGGCAAGTGGCCAAGCGAGCTTCACAGCGTTCTTTGGTCGCTTTGCACAACGGTAACGCGTCTGACGGGGTTCACGCCGTTCAAGCTCCTTTTCAGCGACGAAGCAGTAACGCCTGAGGAAATCAAGGCTGGCTCGCAGAGGGTCCTCGTCCAAGCACCCGACGAGGAGCGCCGGGTGTCCTTGGACCTCCTCGATGGGCTGCGGGCAGATGCAGCCCACCATGTCGAGAAGTATGCGCGGCAGACAATGCGTACTCGGGACCGCTCTATATGCCCGCGGGGATTCAAGCCTGGAGATCTCGTTCTCCGAGTGGCGCTCCAGGCGGAGACCGCTGGCAAGCTGGAGTCCAAGTGGGAAGGCCCGTACATCGTGATGGAGGCATTGCCGAAGGGGGCGTACCGCCTCGCCACACTCGAAGGACAAGCCCTCCGACACATATGGAATGTGGACAGGTTGTGGTGATACTACGCCTAGAAGTGGGACGACAAGCGTAGAGCCACCAGCCCTTTGTTATACAATGCTCGCCCACGCAAACGGGAGTTCAATAAAGATTGCTGTCCCCAAGAGCATTGTCTGTCCGTGCTGTGCAGAACAAAGTCCATGGACTCTAAATAAGACGTAGCGTCGAGGTCCACCTCCGCATGCACGAGTCTACGGACTATAAAGCAAGTTGTAGCGTCGAGGTCCGCCTCCGCACGCGCCAGTTTGCGGACTCTAAATAAGACGTAGCGTTGAGGTCCGCCTCCGCACGTGCGAGTCTACGGACTATAAAGCAAGTTGTAGCGTCGAGGTCCGCCTCCGCACGCGCCAGTCTGCGGAATCTAAATAAGACGTAGCGTCGAGGTCCGCCTCCGCACACGCGAGTCTACAGACTATAAAGCAAGTCGTAGCGTCGAGGTTCGCCTCCGCACGCGCCAGTCTGCGGACTCTAAATAAGACGCAACGGGGGGACGCCCTTGTGCGCACCAGTCCACGGACTCTAAATAAGACGTAGCGTCGAGGTTCGCCTCCGCATGCGCCAGTCCACGGACTCTAAATAAGACGTAGTGTCGAGGTCCGCCTCCGCACGCGTGAGTCTCCGGACTATAAAGGAAGTCGTAGCGTCGAGGTTCGCCTCCGCACGCGCCAGTCCACGGACTCTAAATAAGATGTAGCGTCGAGGTCTGCCTCCGCACGCGTGAGTCTTCGGACTATAAAGGAAGTCGTAGCGTCGAGGTTCGCCTCCGCACACGCCAGTCCATGGACTCTAAATAAGACATAGCGTCGAGGTCCGCCTCCGCACGCGCGAGTCTCTGGACTATAAAGGAAGTCGTAGCGTCGAGGTTCGCCTCCGCACGCGCCAGTCCACGGACTCTAAATAAGGCGTAGCGTCGAGGTCCGCCTCCGCACACGCGAGTCTCCGGACTATAAAGCATGTCGTAGCATCGAGGTTCGCCTCCGCACACGCCAGTCCACGGACTCTAAATAAGACGCAGTGGGGGGACGCCCTCGCACGCACTAAGACGTGGATGTCAATCCCACGCGCCCTCCGAAGTATAAACAAGATGCGGAGGTCTTCCCTTCGCGTTCGGCGACAGCTAACACCAGGAATAAAGTACTACTTGGTTTCATTGTAAAAGCAAAGGGGTTACAGGGTTACAAGCATAAGAACCAGTACATCATCCCCCCGCCCTACCCGACCAACCGCTCAGCCTTGGCGTGGTGCGGACGAACTCGTGCCGTCGTCGCCGTGACGTTGAAGGACTCCTTCGAGCCAGCGGAGGAGGTCCCCCTCCCCATGCAGCGTCTGCTGCACGGTGACCCTCGCTGCATCTTCCCCGAAGCGGCCCCAGATCCGTTGATGGAAGTTCTGTAGGCTAGGCCCGATGGAGTGAATGGCGTCCGACATAACCTCTGGTCGGCCGGGAGGATCCAGTTGAGGATTCGCCAGCTCCTGGGTATGTCTACACCCACGAGTGTGAAGAAGGGCGAGGGCGAAGCATGCACCAAGATAGCCGCAGTGCTCGCCAAAGGTTCTGGCGTCGCGAAGAGCAACGCCTGCCCCCTCCTCGATCAACCCGAGCGTCTCCGACAGGGCCTCCGGCCCGTGCATAGTGTTCGGCACTCTGACACATAGATCTCGGAGGGCCTGGTTCAGAGACTCCATGGCCCGCCACGCCGACATGGACGCATTTTCCAAGACGCGGCTATTCCCTGCAAAAGACTCCGCCAGCTGGGCTTTCTCCCCTTCTAGGACGGCGATCTGCTGCAGGAAGGCAGTGCGCTCCACAGCCGCGGCGCATTTGGCTTCCGTGGCCTCGAGTTGTGCGGCCGCCATGGCGCCCTCCAGCGCGCGAAGCTCTTCATCCTTCGCTACAAGAGCATTGTGTGCTTCACGAAGGCTGGCTTCCAGAGCCCTCCGCTCCCGAACACGGGCCTCATCAAAGGACCGGCTGAGGGCAAGCGTCTGGTAAAAACAACACGTCAGCAGGCGCCCAGCAGTACCTTACATGCTGAAGCGCACATATTTACCCTCGTCTCGGAGGCCTGCAGCGCGAGCGCTAGGAGTTCCCCCTCGCATGACGACAACATCTCTTGGTCAAGGCCGTTGTCGGTACGCTCTGCGCCTGCGGTGAGGACGCCGGTGTCTCGAGCGAGGAGGAAGTCCGAGCGAGCGAGCCCTGGCCCCAACGCGCCAGGATTTACCAAGTCCGCGGCCACGTCAACAGCAACAGACACCTGCGGGGCACGCTGCACAAGGCTTTGGACTTTGCGCACACCTCCGTTGCTCGATCGCCGCCACGTCCGGAGACTACGTCTCGCCGATGTTGATGAATGGCGGCGGATCGAGAGAGTCTCGCGAAGTCATGTGAAGAGAGGGACTCACGCCTACCTCCTGCGCCTCTCGTCGCGGTAGGAAGTGGCGCCGGTTCGACTGCCAAGTGGGAGGCGGGCGCCTCGGTGGTCGGCGAGGAGGTCTTCTTGGCTGCGCCAGACGCCGTAATAACGTGACAAGGCCCCGCAACGGCATATCGACCCCTCGCTGGCGGTGGGGACTGCGTCCGAGGGCATTTCGCCTGTGGCGGCACAAGCGATTCTTCCGCGACAACACCAGCTACGGTTCCTGTCGCCCCCACGGTTTCCTCCGTAGGGGGCGCGTCCTCGCCGGCCGCTGCGGTTGATAACGCACCATCAACCGTGGTTTTCTCGCCGGGAACGGTGCTCCCCCCGGGTTGGCGAGTTCCAGCTCAACGATGGCCGTGAGCACGGGTTCGTTCGCGTCGGCAGAGGGTGCCAGGGGATTCGAGGCGGCGCGCTCCTCCGAAGCAGTGTGGCCGGACCCACCGCAGGTTGCACGCCCCGCCTCAGCTATGCTAGCGCCGAGGCCTCTTTGGTCGCATCTGATGGCGGGAGCGGGCCCGACGTCGCGAAGATAACACCTCCGCAGGGCTATCACCGTCCTGAGCGCCCGGAGTCCCGGCGGGAAGCTCCCCCGGCACCGCGCGCTCGGGCACAGTAATGCCCAGAGCCTCGCATGTGCGGTTTACCCGCCCTTGCTTAGTCGCCTTGACTACGGCCTCGCGAGCCTGGTGCTCCTTAAGCGTGTACAGGCCGAGGAGCACCGCAACCGCGCGCTCCGCATCTTCTAGCCGAACCACTACGTAGAAGATCACGTCAGTCAGGCGGAGACCAAACAGACACAATGGCGCGTGTAAAACGTGCTGGGCAACTTACAAGGAGCAGAAGGCGGAAGCAGGCGAGATACGGATGGGCTGAACCCGTCCTCGCGGGGGCCGTCCTGTCCAACATACTTCCCCCAGGAGGAGAGTGGCGCCACCCCATACATTGTGAACTCCTCGGCTAGGTCGCGCAGGCTCATTCGACGGGCGACACCGACAAGACTCTGTAGCTTTTGTGTGTCGTCAATCTCCGCCTTCAGACTCAGCGTACTGTTAAATGAGATCGGCCCACCTCGGCATTGCATTCCGCTCTTGTCGGTCACGGTGTAGTAGAACCACTTCCGAGTCCAGCCGGACTCCCATTGCCTCGGCGAGGCTGGCGCGGGGAACAACATCGCGCAGGACGCCCGGAGCATGAAGTCCACACCGTCGAAGTTGGACACTGCCCCGTCAACTTTTCTGGGACGACAGCGTGCGTCGTGCAGTGTGGCGATGTAACAGCCCAAAAATTTGAAATTAGAAATGAGGAGCTTTTGAATTGCTTTTGCAATGTATTCCATTTGGATTTGGATTTTTCGATGCTTTTCTGAATTTGGTTAAGGTTCCAGAAATTAAAGAATTTATAAAAGAGAAAGACAAACAATTGTAAACAAGAATCTGAAAAGATGATCCATAAAAGTAAATAGAGAAATTGGATTTAGGGCATAGAATATTATTTCTGGAAAAACAATGGCATGGAAAATAAGGGAAGAAAGTAAAATAAATACCAACTTTAGTTGGAAATATTTTTATTAAGTCAGAATATTACCAGAACCTCTGAGAATTTTCTGGAATTTTTGGAAGCATTTTCATATTTTTCCTGACTTATTGGGATTTTCTCGTAATTTCTAAAAGCAAAACTTAAAATCCAAAAAGAAATCAGAAAATCCACCGCCCTCCGTCCGACACCTGGATGGGTGGGATTGAGCCACGTCGCCAGGCGGATCCCGCCTTCCCCTTACCCCCGCTCGCCGCGTGGACAGCCGCGATTTCCCCTCTCGCGCGCCTCGGCCCATCCGGCCCGTCCGCCTCTGGCATCGCTCTCAGCCGACCGTCGCCTCGGCGATCTCCTCCGTTCCCCTCACTTAAACCGCACCGCCGCCTGATCGACCCTCTCCGCCACGCGCTTCATCCGCGCCATCGCGCTTTCCCTCCCCTCTCCGTGACCGATGGGCCGCCTCGCCGGCCGTCGTCCCCGCTCCTTTCTCTCCTGCGGCGCGCGCACCACGGCGAGCTTTTGCTCCCGTGGCGCGCATGCACACCTCGCCTCGCCATGCGTCACCCGTTGCGGGTGGAAAGCTCGCGCCCTTCCGTCGCCCTTGACTTGGCGCCACCGCCTGAGCTTTTCCCGCTGCGTCGCCGCGGCCGATCCGCTGCCGTTTCACGCGGGCAAAGGAGGAGGGAAGCGACTACGCAGAGCAACCACCCGGGGCGTGGCGTGCGGTGGGTCTTCACGGACAGACTGCATTAACACCGCCGCAGCCCTACTCGCCGCCACCAGCTCGACGCGACCGCGCGGGCGCCGCCGCTGCCGCCTCCTCCCGGCGGTATATAAGGCCATAAACCCTCCGTTGAGTTCCCCACGCCGCTCTCTCCGTTCATCCAAAGGTAATCGGGTATTCGTGCCTCGTAGCCGCCGATCTCCTTCTCCCCAACTCCGTGAACTAACTTCCCATCGCTTTCTTGTCCTGAGCCAAATTCCTTGAGCTAGGATCGTCTCGCAGCGCCGCGAAGCTTCCGACCCTCGTCCGAGCTCCTCGTCGCTGTGGTTCGCCACCGCTCGAGCTTCCCGAGTCACCGCCGCTCGGCGCCGACCCACCTCCGAACCTCCTCGGCCCTTGAAGACCGCGTCACCGTCTTCACCATAACGCGAGGATCGCGTTTCGACACTCACCAAGCTCCCGACCTTCCTCACCGCCGCCACCGTCGTCCCGACTTCTCTGCCGGGACACCGCCGACCCACCTCAAGGGGATAAATTGCCCTATAAAGGTAGGCAAAGCCTCCCGCTCACTTGGCTATCGCGCTCTCTTCTCCTCTCGGCTCCGGCGCGCGTTGAGCCTCCGCTCCGCAGCGGGGTGAGTTTTCTTTCTTTTATTTCAGTCGACAGTGGGCCCCACACTGCCACCCACTACATTCCTGAGTCACGCCGATTTGGACCCCACCGGGCGGTGATACATCTAGGCAGGACCGTCTCGACATGTGGACCCCATGAACAGAACTTAGGACCCACATGTCGAGTACGAGAACCGAAAAGTAAATAAAATGGAAATTAAATGAATCGGGGGCTGACAATGGGCCCCACATGTCGAATTTGATTATTTTTGGATTTGATTGAACCGAGAACTTTGATCGCTTATAATTTCTTCAATTTAGCTCCAAATTGAATGAAACAAATTTCTAAATTCATTTAAATTCAAGATCTATCTAATGGAACCAGAACCATAATTTTTGGAGTTCATTTGAATTTCTGGTGATATTTTGTTGATAGGTTGCTTTTCTTTTATTTGGGTATTTCGCACGATTAAATAGCATACGAGGCTCGGGAAGAGGAGGTTGAGGCAGCTAGCTTGGAAGCTTCAAGACCTGCACCAAGACCACCACGAGCAAGGCGAGTTAACACCTTGATCATTTTGAACCTATGATTTTGCAAAGTACTTTCTTTTAAAATATCAACATGCATGCTGTTATTTCATGTGGCAAAATATGTTCATTTCAGAAATGATAGCTATACACCTCTGTAATGCTTGCTTATAATGATCCGTTGAAATGTTTGGACATGTGAACCTTGTCGCCTTAGCAAAACTTATACTTGTCATAGCTTTTATCAAGAAGTCCCAATAAATATTGCGATGCTTAGTAATGCTAGATAAAGCGGGTACATAGCTGCCCCAAAAACAACAATTGCAAAGTATGAAATGTTTTGGGGCAGTCATGGATGGAATGATCAGTAGTAGGTGACACGAGATTTTTACCTCTGAAAATCCTAAAATTGCTTAAACACTGGATGGATGGTTTGGGGTTTGGTAGTGGTGCGGTGGGAGCACAAATCATGAAATGTGGTAGAACCATCCAGTAACTTTAAGGACCGAATCTTGTCATATCCACCCGTGTAAAACAGTACAACCACAAGTCTATAATGGGTACGACCTAGCTGAATAACTTGCAAGGGTCTAGTTCAGATATCACCGAGGAAAGTGGGTGCCAGGGTGTACTGGTTTACTCACAGTGAGGCACAGGGTGTCTTGTACTCACACGCGCAAGAGGGGCTTCGATCGTGGTGGTGTAACCCTTCAGCAGTAAAACCTCAGCGTGGGTGGTGTCTAGCTAGATCGGAGTAAGGTAAAGGCTTTGTGATAAATTATCTGGGTCTCATGCCTAAGGAAGCATGTTGGCAAAAAGGATAGTTCATCTCTTGTGGTGAAAGTGTACAAACTCTGCAGAGTCAAAACTATTCGAATAGCCGTGCCCACGGTCATGGGCAGACATGGGAACTTAACTGGATATAGTTCTGTTTCAAAACATTGGAAACTGGGAATGGAAACTTGAAGGGCGAAGGACTGCCCTGGTTTGGAATTGTCCTGGGTGTTGTCCTGAGTACGTTAAGCGGCTATAACGCTTGAAAGATGCTATATGGCGCAGATGCCATGTAATGGTGGATGGAATCATGTCAAGTATATGATCAACTTATTCTATAAACAAAAGTTTTGAGTTTAAAATTGCTAGGTCTCAGGGATTTTTCCTATAATTGTATTCAAAAGCACTCTCCGCAAAATAAAATGAGCCCCAGCCATCCTTTGATTAAGCCATGCATGTATAATTATTGCATTTTGTGTGTTGGCTTGCTGAGCACGGGGTCGGAGTGCTCATTCTCGCTATTGCGATACAATTCAGAAACAGGAGTTCAGGAACACTACGCTTATGAGGAGGCCCCCGCCAACGTCGACGGAAGCAAAGGCGATAATTAAGGCGTAGGCCTCGGTGGTTAGGCATAGACAAGTAGACCCTAGGCGTTGTGTACATTTATGTTACCGGGACCCCGGGTGGCATATATGGTACACATTACCCTACTGGCCGCTTGCCTGTGGATTTGGGTCTGTTTTTGCTATAATTTCCGCTGCGTTGATGTAATGAAGACATGTGGCCTAGCCGGCCCCTTTTGTAAACTATCACCCGACGTGGTGTAATTCAGTTTATGTAATATAATGGTTGATTACGCGATGTATGAAATGATTCAGCAATGTACCTGTGTGCACTAACTACTGATCCAGGGATTAGTGCAGTGAAACACAGTAAGATTCGGAATTAAAAATCCGGGTCTGACAGCGCTGGTATCAGAGCATACGACCGTAGGGTAAAGCCTTAGGATGGCCTAGGAATACAATACTTATGAAAGCAAGAAAATAATTTCCAAAATCATAGTATAATGTTCTTACTCGTATCCTTCCTAGAATCTGCTCTACTCTATTTTTCATTACATTTTGGAAAAGTACTAACACTGGAACCATAACATTTACAGATGGCAGGAGCGGGATATGAAGGGGACTGGGATTATTTGGGCCACGGTGTCTATGAAAATGAATTCGCAAGCATCTTGCGCAAGCTTCTACATTACATGGGCTCTGACGAGCAACCTATCTACCGTGGATGAAGGCTACCATAGGAGAAGATGAATCTTGGACCATGCAGGTCTACATCTACCCAAAAGCGAACAAGATCAGCCTCATGTCTTTACCACGGAGCATCGGAGGGGTACCAGGCGGACGCGATCCAGACGCCACGCGCGCCGCGCGCGCGGCGGCATGTGACATATATGAGATCGCCATTCGCGCCGCCCTATCGTTTCTACCCATCGCGCCAGGGCGGTGCGCGGTACAATGAGACGAACTGCCGGTGGGCGAGGACGACCTGCGCTAACACACGGTCACTCTCACGGGGCTATGGCGCGGCCACACCGCAGCCTTGGAGGAGATCACCCTTCTCCGACGGCGCCTTACCACCGGGCACGGCTCCGGGGTGGCGCTACGAGCAGCTTCGCCAAGAGGCGAGGCCTTGGCGCAGCCCGCGCGGTGGCCGCCTCCAAGTTCAGCTCGACGGGCCTCCACCCTGCAGCAGCTCCAGCACCGCCACCACGGGATCCGGGCCCGCTTTCTCGGATGACCGCGCGTAAAGCACGCGGCCTCCGGTCCCCGGCTGCACCGGGAGAGCCTCCCGAGCCGTAGCCCCACGCGCGCCCTCGACGCCGATGACTCGAATCCGTCGGAGTTCGGGGGAGTCGCTCCGTTCGTGTCCCCGCACTACACCCATCGGCTACGGGTATCCGGAGGAGTAGATGGGTCGTGATGTACTTGCGGTGTGTGATGCAAGTACTAAATTCATGTATCTTAGTTAATGTATCCATCCTTTTTATTTCGTAGTTGCGGACCTATGAACTTTGATTATTGTAATGTAATTGTAAGCCCAAAGATCAAAGCTGGCTATGTAATTGTTGACATGGTTAAGTGAATGGTGGATACCGCCTTATGTTGGAAATTGCCTCGTCTTGGTTTTACTGTTTTTCTTGTGCGGGTTGGCACCCTTGTCTCTCCTACGCACAAAACTAGCACCGAGTATAAGGCTACCACTGCAGATGGCCACCAAGAACTACCGGGGCTCGACTAATACAAACCCAAACCGAGGTAGACTCAAATCGTGGGGTTCTCGCTCAAGATCAAGGCGTAACTCAAGACCAGGGAAATGACAACCTTCCAAACCCTCCGGAACACCCTACAATGGCCCAAGTTATGGCACAACAAACTCAGATTTTGCAAGCCATATACGCAGGACAGCAAGGAAGCTCAGGAGGGCACGGAGCTGACTTAGGAGATTTCCAGAGAACAAGGCCAATAACCTTTACAGCGGCAGAAGAACCACTTGAAGCCGAAGACTGGCTTCGGGATATCGAGAGGAAACTGCGCTTAGTTAAATGCGCGAGAAGAAGACAAAGTCATGTTCGCGCCCACCACCGCAGTGGTGCCGCAGCGCATGGTGGGAGAATTACCGGCCGCCAGGGGCAGAGGATACCACCACGTAAACAAGCACACAAGCTATTTCTTGGGAAGAATTTAAGACCGCATTTAAGGCTAACTTTGTTCCAACCGAGTAATGCGGATGAAGAAAACGAATTCCGCACCCTCAAGCAAGGGAATAAGTCGATTAATGAGTACCTCACTAAGTTCACCCAATTGGCTCGGTATGCCCCAAAAGATGTAGCTGATGAGGAAGAAAAGATTGACCGATTCTTTGAAGGGATGAGCGAAGAGTTACGGTGCGATTGATCACACAAGAGTTCACGACTTTCACCACTTGTGAACAAGTCACCGATTCTGGAAAATGAGAGGAATAACTTGGAGGCGATCGTAGCGGAAGATGTCGACTCAACGACCGCGAGGAAGATTTGTCCAAAAACTCTTTAATAATTCATCCTCTCCTTGAAGCCTAATCGGTTCAAGACTTCAACCCCATCGTTCCGTCCAGAAGCAATTCTCTGAGGTGGTCAATCTGCAGGATCAAACTCTATAGCCACTACAAGTGCTTGGTGCGGCGAACCAGGGCACTTCGCCAACAAATGTCCACAGAGGCGAATGCCTCACCCGCAGACAAGCTCCAGCACCCAACCGAGGGCATCAAGGCTCACAAGGCAGCAAGAGTGCATCGGCCCCGAACCGTGGTCGAGTCAACCACATCACTGCCGAAGAAGCTAAGGAGGCCGTCGAGTATCTTGATGGGCACGTTTTACGTTAAGACCATACCGCACAAGTATTATTTGATTCGGGGGCTTCCCATTCCTTCATATCAAAAGGATACGCTGATAAATTGGGGTTACCTACCTTTACCTTAAAGAACCAAGTGGTGCTCAATTCACCAGCTGGTCCGATTACTGCTACCCTAGTGTGTCCTAAAGTGACCATTACTATGGAAAAGTGTGACTTTTAGCGGACTGATAGTGCTAAACTCTCGGACCTTGGATATAATACTAGGCATGGATTGGTTAGCGGATACCAAGGGATCATAGAATGTGCCACCGGATGGTGAAATTAGTCAAATGTCCCGGATGACTATAAAAGTAAAAGTAGATCGACCCTATCGATGGGGCCGTGCAGTCTACTATAGTGAAGACGTACCTTTGGAGGATGATCGTGGTGCAAGATTATCTGAAGTGTTCCTGATGAACTCCCGGCATGCCCCGGATAGAGACACGGAATTTGTTATCAACTTGAAGCCGGAGCCGCTCCAATCTCCAAAAGGCCTTATAGGATGACGGTGGAGGAATTAGAGGAATTGAAGAAGCAACCGGGAGTTGCAGGAAAGGGATTTATCGACCTAGCTCCTCACCGTGGGGTCTCGGTATTGTTTGTGAAGAAGAAAGACGGCACCACTCGGATGTGTGTGGATTACAGGCCCTCAATGAAGTAACCATCAAGAACAAATACCCACTCCCGGGATTGATGATTTATTCGATCAACTTGGTGGAGCCACGGTATTCTCTAAAATAGACCTAAGATCGGGCTATCATCAATCAAGATTAGAGCTGAAGATATACCTAAGACGGCTTTCACCACTAGATATGGGCTGTATGAGTTTACAGTCATGTCTTTTGGGTTAACCAATGCCCCAGCCTACTTCATGAACCTGATGAACAAGATATTTATGGAGTATTTGGACAAGTTTGTCGTGGTCTTTATTGACGACATCCTTATATACTCCAAGAATGCTGAAGAGCATGCGGAACATCTGCGCCTGGTGTTGGATAGGCTAAAGGAGCATCAATTATATGCAAAGTTTAGCAAGTGTGAATTCTGGCTTCATGACATTAGTTTCTTGGGACACATAGTGTCGGCTGGAGGAATATCTGTTGATCCCGCCAAAATAGCAATGATCGTAGAGTGGCGAGCCAACTTCCGTCATCAAGTGAGGAGCTTTCGGATTGGCGGGTACTACACGGAGATTCATAGAAGGATTTTCTCGGATTGCCGTGCCAATGACTCAACTACTCAAGAAGGAGAAAAGTTTGAATGGACCAAGTCATGTGAAGAGAGCTTCCAAGAATTGAAGAAGAGATTGACTACCACACCTATAATAACCCCGCCTGATGTGCGCAAAGATTTTGAGGTATATTGTGATGCCTCACATCAAGGGCTCGGATGTGTACTAATGCAGGAAGGCAAGGTAGTGGCATATGCATCTAGGCAGCTTCGCCCTCACGAAGCCAACTACCCTACTCATGACACGGAATTGGCCTCCGTAGTGCATGCATTGAAGATTTGGAGGCATTATCGATAGGTAATCACCGTGACATATACACGGACCACGAGCCTTAAATATTTCTTCACCCACACACCTCAACTTGAGGCGGAGGAGATGGTTGGAGTTGATTAAGGACTATGACTGGCGTCCATTACCACCTGGGAAGGCTAATGTTGTAGCGGATGCTTTAAGCCGTAAGGCCTATTGCAATAATCTCATGGTCCAGGAACATCAACCCGATTTATATAAAGAACTGCAAGCCTTGAACTTGGAGATAGTAGAAAAGGCACTCTAGCTACCATGGAAATTCAACCAAGTTTAGAGGAGCAGATTACGGTTGCTCGGCAAAAAAAGATCCAGCTATAATAAAATGGAAAGGATGGTAGAAGCGGGAAGGCTCCTAACATGAAGATTGATCAGACGATACTCTATGGTACAGGAAGCGTATAGTGGTACCTCATCGGAAGAATCTCAAGGATCGATATTGAGGAAGCTCATAGCTCTCAGTACTCCCTACACCCCTAAGCACCAAGATGTATCAGGGTATGAAGCAATTCTGCTGGTGGCCCGTATGAAGAGAGACATAGCTCAACATGTAGCCTGTTGTGATGTGTGTCAGAGAGTGAAAGCAGAACATCAGAGGCCAGCAGGACTACTACAACCATTGAAAATACCCGGTGGAAGTGGGAAGAAGTCGGGATGGACTTTATCACGGGACTTCCACGAACCAAATCTGGATATGACTCGTATGGGTTGTGATTGACAGTGACTAAGGTTGCACATTTCATCCCGTCAAAACCACATACAAGGGAGATAAGTTAGCCGAGCTATATATGTCACGCATAGTATGTTTACACGTGTACCAAAGCGGATAGTCTCGGATCGAGGTTCCCATTCACCTCGCATTTTTGGGCTAGCCTACATGAAGCTCTCAGTACTTACTTGGATTTTAGCACCGCATACCACCCCGACAGATGGTCAAGCGGAGAGAGTGAATCGATATTGGAAGATATGCTTGGGCTTGTGCTCTAGATTTTTCTAAGGATTGGGATCGATGCCTACCCTATGCTGAGTTTGCTTATAACAACACTACGGTGCCGTCTTCAGATGTCACCCTTCGAAGCCCTGTATGGTCGACAATGTCGAACCCCTCTACATTGGTCAGAAGTAGGGGAGAACTACATTTTCGGGCCAGATACTTTAAGTCAGGCTGAAGAAAAGGTTCGCCTAATTAGAGATCGACTGCAAGCAGCCAGTCCAGGCAGAAAAGTTATGCAGACAAGAGGAGAAGGCCACTAAGTTTTGAAGTGGGACAACATGTTTATCTGAAGGTATCACCCTTACGAGGAGTTAGACGATTCAAGGTCAAAGGCAAGCTTACCCCACGATATGTTGGACCATTCCCAATTGTGTCTAAAAAGGGGGAAGTTGCCTACCAGCTTGCACTACCTCCGAATCTATCCGACATACACGACGTCTTCCATGTGTCCCAACTGAAGAAGTGTCTACGAGTACCTGAGGATCAAGCTCCGTTGGAGGCAATCGAGATTGAAGAAGACCTAACCTACAAGGAGCGCCCGATTAAAATCCTGGATACCGTGGAAAAGAAGACGCGAACTCAAACCATTCGCATGTGCCGAGTACAATGGAGCCATCACTCCAAGAAAGAAGCTACCTGGGAGCGTGAAGACCAGCTACGAAGAGATTACCCCGACCTGTTCACTAGCTAAGTTGAATCTCGAGGTCGAGATTCTTTTAAGGGGGGTAGGTTTGTAACAGCCCAAAAATTTGAAATTAGAAATGAGGAGCTTTTGAATTGCTTTTGCAATGTATTCCATTTGGATTTGGATTTTTCGATGCTTTTCTGAATTTGGTTAAGGTTCCAGAAATTAAAGAATTTATAAAAGAGAAAGACAAACAATTGTAAACAAGAATCTGAAAAGATGATCCATAAAAGTAAATAGAGAAATTGGATTTAGGGCATAGAATATTATTTCTGGAAAAACAATGGCATGGAAAATAAGGGAAGAAAGTAAAATAAATACCAACTTTAGTTGGAAATATTTTTATTAAGTCCAGAATATTACCAGAACCTCGAGAATTTTTCCTGAATTTTTGGAAGCATTTTCATATTTTTCCGACTTATTGGGATTTTCGTAATTTCTAAAAGCAAAACTTAAAATCCAAAAGAAATCAGAAAATCCACCGCCCTCCGTCCGACACTGGATGGGTGGGATTGAGCCACGTCGCGAGCGGATCCCGCCTTCCTTTACCCCCGCTCGCGCGTGGGCGGCCGCGATTTCCTCTCGCGCGCCTCGGCCCATCCGCCCGTCCGCCTCGGCATCGCTCTCGGCCGACCGACGCCTCGGCCGATCTCCTCCGTTCCCTCACTTAAACCGCACCGCCGCCGACGACCCTCTCCGCCACGCTGCTTCATCCGCGCCATCGCGCTTCCCTCCTCTCTCGTGGCCGATGGGCCCGCCGCCGGCTTTGTCATCCGCTCCCTTTCTCTCCGCGCGCGCGACCGGCACCACGGCGAGCTTTGCTCCCGTGGCGCGCATGCACACCTCGCCCGCTGCGTCACCCGTTGCCGGGTGGAAAGCTGCGCCCTTCCGTCGCCCTTGACTTGGCGCCACCGCCTGTGCTTTTCCCGCTGCGTCGCCGCGGCCGATCCGCTGCCGTTTCACGCGGCAAAGGAGGAGGGAAGCGCTACGCGAGGCAACCACCCGGGCGTGGCGTGCGGTGGGTGTTCACGGACAGACTGCATTAACACCGCCGCAGCCCTACACGCCTCGCCACCAGCCTCCGACGCGACCGCCGCGGGCGCCGCCGTGCGCTCCTCCCGGCGGTATATAAGGCCATAAACCCTCCGTTGAGTTCCCCACGCCGCTCTCTCCGTTCATCCAAAGGTAATCGGGTATTCGTGCCCTGTAGCCGCCGGCGATCTCCTTCTCCCCAACTCCGTCGAACTAACTTCCCACCGTTTCTGTCCCGAGCCAAATTCCTTGAGCTAGGATCGTCTCGGCAGCGCCGCGGCTTCCCGCCTCGTCCGAGCTCCTCGTCGCCTGTGGTTCGCCACCGCCTGGAGCTTCCCCGAGTCACCGCTGCCGCTCGACGCCGACCCACCTCCGAACCTCCTCGGCCCTTGAAGACCGCGTCACCGTCTTCACCATAACGCGAGGATCGCGTTTGACACTCACCAAGCTCCCGACCTTCCCTCACCGCCGCCACCGTCGTCCCGACTTCTCGCCCGACACCGCTGCCACCCACCTCAAGGGGATAAATTGCCCTATAAAGGTAGGCAAAGCCTCCCGCTCACTTGGCTATCGCGCTCTCTTCTCCTCTCGGCTCCGGGCGCGCGTTGAGCCTCGGCTCCGCAGCGCGGGGTGAGTTTTCTTTCTTTTATTTCAGTCGGCGGTGGGCCCCACTGCCGCCCACTACATTCGAGTCACGCCGACCACTGGACCCCACCGGCCGCTGATACATCTAGGCAGGACCGCATCGACATGTGGACCCCATGAACAATGAACCGGACCCACATGTCAAGAGTACGTAGAACCGAAAAGTAAATAAAAATGGAAATTAAAATGAATCGGGGCTGACAAAGGGCCCCACATGTCGAATTTGATTATTTTTGGATTTGATTGAACCGAGAACTTTGATCGCTTATAATTTCTTCAATTTAGCTCCAAATTGAATGAAACAAATTTCTAAATTCATTTAAATTCAAGATCTATCTAATGGAACCAGAACCATAATTTTTGGAGTTCATTTGAATTTCTGGTGATATTTTGTTGATAGGTTGCTTTTCTTTTATTTGGGTATTTCGCACGATTAAATAGCATACGAGGCTCGGGAAGAGGAGGTTGAGGCAGCTAGCTTGGAAGCTTCCAAGACCTGCACCAAGACCACCGCGAGCAAGGCGAGTTAACACCTTGATCATTTTGAACCTATGATTTTGCAAAGTACTTTCTTTTAAAATATCAACATGCATGCTGTTATTTCATGTGGCAAAATATGTTCATTTCAGAAATGATAGCTATACACCTACTGTAATGCTTGCTTATAATGATCCGTTGAAATGTTTGGACATGTGAACCTTGTCGCCTTAGCAAAACTTATACTGTCATAGCTTTTATCAAGAAGTCCCAATAAATATTGCGATGCTTAGTAATGCTAGATAAAGCGGGTACATAGCTGCCCCAAAAACAACAATTGCAAAGTATGAAATGTTTTGGGGCGTCATGGATGGAATGATGTAGTAGGTGACACGAGATTTTTACCTCTGAAAATCCTAAAATTGCTTAAACACCGGATGGATGGTTTGGGGTGGTAGTGGTGCGGTGGGAGCACAAATCATGAAATGTGGTAGAACCATCCAGGTAACTTTAAGGACCGAATCTTGTCATATCCACCCGTAAAAGCAGTACAACCACAAGTCTATAATGGGTACGACCTAGCTGAATAACTTGCAAGGGTCTAGTTCAGATATCACCGAGGAAAGTGGGTGCCGTGGTGTCTTGGTTTACTCACGTGAGGCACGGGGTGTCTTGTACTCACACGCGCAAGAGGGGCTTCGATCGTGGTGGTGTAACCCTTCAGCGGTAAAACCTCGGCGTGGGTGGTGTCTAGCTAGATCGGAGTAAGGTAAAGGCTTTGTGATAAATTATCCGGGTCTCATGCCTAAGGAAGCATGTTGGCAAAAAGGATAGTTCATCTCTTGTGGTGAAAGTGTACAAACTCGCAGAGTCAAAACTATTCGAATAGCCGTGCCCACGGTCATGGGCGCACATGGGAACTTAATCGGATATAGTTCTGTTTCAAAACATTGGAAATCGAATGGAAACTTGAAGGCGAAGGACCGCCTGGTTTGGAATTGTCTGGGTGTTGTCCTGTGAGTACGTTAAGCGGCTATAACGCTGAAAGATGCTATATGGCGCAGATGCCATGTAATGGTGGATGGAATCTGTGTCAAGTATATGATCAACTTATTCTATAAACAAAAGTTTTGAGTTTAAAATTGCTAGGTCTCAGGGATTTTTCCTATAATTGTATTCAAAAGCACTCTCATAAAATAAAATGAGCCCCACCATCCTTTGATTAAGCCATGCATGTATAATTATTGCATTTTGTGTGTTGGCTTGCTGAGCACGGGTCGGAGTGCTCATTCTCGCTATTGCGATACAATTGAAAACAGAGTTCAGAACACTACGCTTATGAGGAGGCCCCCGCCAACGTCGACGGAAGCAAAGGCGATAATTAAGGCGTAGGCCTCGGTGGTTAGGCATAGACAAGTAGACCCTAGGCGTTGTGTACATTTATGTTACCGGGACCCCGGGTGGCATATATGGTACACATTACCCTCTTGCCGCTTGCACGTGGATTTGGGTCTGTTTTGCTATAATTTCACTGCGTTGATGTAATGAAGACATGTGGCCTAGCCGGCCCCTTTTGTAAACTATCACCCGACGTGGTGTAATTCAGTTTATGTAATATAATGGTTGATTACGCGATGTATGAAATGATTCAGCAATGTACCTGTGTGCACTAACTACTGATCCAGGGATTAGTGCAGTGAAACACAGTAAGATTCGGAATTAAAAATCCGGGTCTGACAGGCGAATAAGCTCGCATTGGGATGCCACCCCTCTGTCCGCATCGCCCACGTGAAGACAGCTAGGCGGAGTATTGCGTGGGGCGTCAGTTGGGCTAGCTCCAACTCGTAGGCCCGCAGGACTTCGCCCACGAACAACGAGGAGGGCATTCGAAGCAGACTGCACGACGCGACAGCCTGACCTCTGCCAGGCCAGGCGTCAGTGTGATTCCAGCCGCCATTAAAAGCGCACTACCAGACTGCAAGGTCACAACAGCTCCAAAGCGCAACAATATCGGCACCAAGCTCCAATCTTAGTGCAGGGACAGCACGCACGCGTCTACCTCGACTAGGCACCAGCCTCCGCTGCCACCCGTTCGAAGGGTAGGGGACGGAGCGCGCGCGCCTAGGCTTCGACTTAGGCGCCAGCTTCCGCTGCCACCCGTTCGAAGGGTAGGGGACGGAGCGCGCGCGCGTCTACTTCAGTTAGGCGCTAGCCTCCGCTGCCACCCATTCGAAGGGTAGGGACGGAGCGCGCACGCGTCTACTTCGAACTAGGCGCCAGCCTCCGCTGGCACCCGTTCGAAGGGTAGGGGACGGAGCGCATGTGCGTCTACTTCCAACTAAGCGCCAGCCTCCGCTGCCACCCGTTCGAAGGGTAGGGGACGGTGCGCGCGCGCCTAGGCTTCGACTTAGCCGCCAGCTTCCGCTGCCACCCGTTCAAGGGTAGGGGCGGTGCGCGCGCAGTTCACTTCAGCTAGGCGCCACCTCGCGCCACCCGTTCAAGGGTAGGGGCGGAGCGCGCGTCTGCTTTCGAACCAGGCGCCACCTCGCGCCACCCGTTCGAAGGGTAGGGGACGGAGCGCACGCGCCTAGGCTTTGACTTAGGCGCCAGCTTCCGCGCCACCCGTTCGAAGGGTAGGGGCGAGCACGCGCGCGTCTACTTCAGCTAGGCGCCACCCTCCGCCACCCGTTCGAAGGGTAGGGGCGGCGCGCGCGCCTACTTCAACTAGGCACCTTCCATCCCGGACCTCGGGCTCCCCAACCACAAGCTTGGAGAAATTCACAGCCGCAGGGACGGAGGGCCAAAGGACTCGGCGACATGGCTTCGGCCCTGTGAAGCCCTTCACCATGAGAGGCTCCTGTTGTAGGGGTGGCCCCCACCTAAGCCAGCAGGCCTGTTAGGAGGTTATAAGAGCCAGAGTAACATGTGTAATGACATAAGTGCCCCTAATGGGGATGTACGGATGTAAGGGTATAACTGTAAAAGCATACTCTATGTGAATATATATATCAGCATGAGGGGGAGGGTGAGGCAGAACACTCCCACCTCTCCACTACCATCTCTCTCTCTCTGTTTGGTTAGTAACCACAACAGGAATCTTTTGATTCAGAGATTTCGCTCTGGGGAACTAGCTGACCAAATGGTCTAGAAATATCATCCCATCCTAGGGGAATCCATTTTACTACTCCTTGCCCAAAGATTCACCACAAACATCAAATGGAAGAAAATGGGCAGTGAACCAACAAAAACTGAGAACCAACAGAGAGAGAGCAGGAAAACGAAAATAATCCAACACAAACATTCTCATATTGGTTTAGAGGAAGAGAGATGGATGATTACATGGAGGATCAACTCATTCCCTCATTCACAATCTCAAATCACAGGAGTAGGGAGACCAAGAACACACCCCTTCTCACTACATGTTGTGACCTAAAGCATCTCACGCAGGAGACATACCCTCTGCACTCTCACCAACCCTCAACAACTTAAAGCACAAAGCAAAAGGTCTAACATCCTCTAACTCCTCATACAAGCCATACATGCACCAGGAGACATGCATCTATATATAGCCTCTCATAATGGGTTTCCAATTTTGCTTTGCCCATTAAGCTTTACTCTTTATCCACTAACTCTAGTGCTTTAACCACAACCCACTTCCTTTAGTGCAGCTTTGCGTATTCACCAAAACGCCCCTCGTGCACCTTTCGGGAAGCTTCCTCATTCATTGCCTTCCAAACCTCGCAACTACCTCGAGCACTCGTTGTCTTCAGCACACCTCGACCGTTCTGACCTCGGCACCACCTGCGCCTAGTCCAGTCCTCCGTGCCTCGCCACGACTCCGCCTCGACGTCCTGCAGCCATCACAGACAGGAAACACATCACATAGCACCGCTCGAAACATGTAATCACGATTAGCATCAATAAAACGTACTCAAGCATAAATGGCCCAAAAGCTCAAGCGGAAAGAAGAATACGCCTCAAGTCCGACTAATCAAACTCAACTGAGCCAAAAGCCATCATAGCACTAACGCACAAACCAAACTCAAACTTTCCAAAAAAACTTGTCAATTACTCATCACAAGCATGGGGTCACATCCACATGGTCTCTCAATCTCCCCATTGATGAGTATATTGACAAACCCAGAAAAAGCGTAAAGTTGAGTTTGGAAATGAAAGAAAGTTAAACATGGTGTAAAGAAGAAACAAAGAAGCTCATGACCATGTCGACAAAGGAGCAATGATAGAAAAAGCAAGTTTTCCTCAAAAGCTCCAAGATTGCCTTGAAAATGGCTTTTTCTTCACCATTCTCCCCCTTTTGGCAATAAAATCATCAAGGCGCAAGGAAGAGAATCAAACATGAGAATGGATGGAATGGCTAAAATTATTCAATCTAAGCATTTAGAGCCATGAAGATTATCCAAAATGACCGTGAAGTATTACACCAAGCCAAAACACATAAGTATGCTATCAAGATCATGACAAAACATGTATAATCAAGCTAAGCCAAATAACTCACAATCTGAATTTTAGTCGAATTTCTTAGCATGTCAAGTCAACCATGAGTATAGTCCAGCTAGAGGTATCCAAAGATGATGCAGGCCATGTCAATAAGCTAAGTGGAACCAAGAAGCTAGTAGTGAGTCAAATTAGAGTGCTACAACTTCAAGAATGAGACATTTGTTCATGTACTTGTAAGTCTTGTAATTTTAGCAAATTGAGCACAATTGACACAGAGAAAGAGTGCACAAGAGAATCACCTCTTCAAAAGCTATGGAAGCTATGAGAAGAGATTGTTAATCCTTACTGGTACTCAAATACTCAGAGAAAGAAGCAAGACTAAAAATATTAGAGAAATAACACAAAACCTAGCTATCTGCAGGAGGGCGGTCTGACCGCAGTGCATCGGGCGGTCAGACCGCATGCATGCCGCCGGTCAGACCGCTCCCTTGGTGCCGGTCAGACCGCCCGATGCCTCGGTCCGATCGCCTAAGGGGACCGGTCGACCGCCTCTCGAGGCGAGGTAGATTTCAGCAGACAACCGACTGAAAACTGTTGTAATTACAGAACTTGTCAAATCCAAGGAAAAATAAGTCTTGGATCGAAAATGGCAACTGAGGGGGTGAATGTTGCATCTTTTAAAAATCACCCCCGAAGATTCGCACAAAAAAATTGTTTTCCGATAGCTATAGAAGATATGAAGGAACAGTAAAAAACCCACTGGAGATTAAAACAATTTTCTTAAAACTGGAAGGATTGATAACCATGCAAAAACCTAAAGCACAAAAATCAATCAAAAAGAGACAAAACAGCAGAGGAAAAACCAGATGACTGCATAACCGATTTTTTTTATGCCGAAAAAGAACTACAGGAAGAAGAACACACGGCACACTGAATATAGGATCTCGGTCTGCAAATTGACTCACAATTTTAGAGAAAAGGAGACAACAAGATGAAACAAAAAGGCACTAACTCATACAAGACTTGATCAATTACTTCTAGAAGAACCTGACCAAAAGATTCACAACCTGCATGCTAGTAGGCACGGAAAGGCAAAACTGAAAGTGAAGAAAAAGAAAAAGCTGGGAACAGAACATGCATTGTACGTGCTATAAAGAGAGGAGAAGAACAAAAGGATCAATTTCTTGCTGTCTCTCAGGATAGAAGATTTTGAGAACAAACTAAATAGCACAGGAAACCATCTTGAAAAGAAAGACAATAGGCCAAAAGAAAGTAGTTCTGTGCGCGCAGCAACTAGAGAGCTTCTTGTGTAAGAAGAACCATTCGGCTGTGCTGTCTTGCATCAATGGATGCTTTGTGATTGGAGCTGAGCAATAGCACAAGCAAAATAGAGAATGCCTAAAAAATCCAGAGCTTCTGGCTGAAAAAGGACTGAACAGAGACTACAAATTGCTGGCCGAGAGCTGCTATCTTTTTCAAGACAAAGGGCTTGAATTTTAACTCAAAGAACAGAAAAGCTCCAAGAACAAAGCACAGACCATAATCCAAGAAATAATAGATCAGCAGGGAATAGGCCTCAGGAAGAGGGTGCATACGGCTGAAACCATTTCCTCAAGGATCAAACAGAAAGAGACTTCAACTCATGAGGCCAACAGAGAAAAAGAAGCAAAGCAACGCAAAAGATCAGAACTGCTTAAACTCAAGGTTTCCCAAAGAAACAGAGAGAGGAATGATTAGTATGAGGGATCATTTTACAGCCATCTCACATCTGAGAAATACACACCTACTTCTCAAGCCATCTCACTAACTAAGTCCCCATACGCCCGGAGAGCATAGAGAGAAACTCACACCTTCACCCTTTCTCTCTTTCTCAATAAGCAAAGACTAGAAGTAAACCCTAATCCATCTCACAAGCTATTTCTCTAAAAACACACTCCCATTTTTCATCCTCTCAATTCATGGCACTCAAAATCTGCGCATAGCACTAGAGAGCACCTCTCTATTTCTAGCCTCCACTAATGGGTTTACAACCTACTTTACCCATTAGCTCTCAACAACTCATGGCGCTTTATCCACAATCCACTTCCTTTAGTGCAGCTTTGCGTATTCACCAAAACACCCCTCGCGCACCTTCTAGGAAGCTTCCTCATTCCTTGCCCCCCAGCCACGCAGCCACCTCAAGTCCTCGTCGTCTTCGGCACACCTCGACCGTTCTGACCTCGGCACCGCCCGCGCCTAGTCCGGTCATCCCGTGCCTCGCCACGACTCCACCTCGACATCCTGCTGCCATCACAGACAAGAAATTCATCACATAGCACCGCTCGACACATGTAATCATACAGTAACATCAGAAGAAATATTCAGAGCCCAAACTGATCGAAAAAATAAACGACTTAAGTACGTTCGACCTAGTTCGACAAGGTCCGACCGAAACCGGTTGCACAGCGCGACAACCCGGCTCGAACCACACAAACCAAACTCGACTTTCCTAAAAGAGATGTCAATTACTCATCACACACACGGGACCTCCACATGGTCTCTCAATCTCCCCCTTGATGAGTATATTGAAAAACCCAGAAAAAGCGTAAAGTTGAGTTTGAAAATGAAAGAAAATCAAACATGGTCCAAAAGAAACTAAAGAGGCTTATGACCATGTCGACAGAAGGAACACTAGAGCAACAACAGAAAGAGCAAATTGTTCTCCAGAGCTCTAGACGGTTCCCAAATTGCTTTTTCTCCGCTATTCTCCCCCTTTTGGCAATAAACACATCAAGAGTGCAAAAGAGAGAATAAGGTCACCTAAATGGATGAAATGGCTGAAGTTGGTTTATTCTAAGCATTTAGAGCCATGAAGATTATCCAAAATGACCATATGAGAATTACATCAAGCCATAACATATCGGAGTGCTATCAAGATCATGACAAAACATGTATAGACAAGCTAAGCCGAAGGGTCACAATCTGAAAATTAGTTGAATTTCTTAGCATGTCAAGTCAACCATGAAGAAAGTCTTGCTAAAGGTATCCAAAGATGATGCAGGCCATGTCAATAATCTAAGTGGAACCAAGAAGCTAGTATTGAGTCAATTTAGAGTGCTACAAGTTCAGGAATGAGACATTTGTTCATGTACTTGTAAGTCTTGTAATTTTTAGCAAATTGAGCACAATTGACATATTTTTACTTTGAGAAACTCACGATTGTTTCCAACCAAGATGTTTGTTTAGTCATGTGCTATATCTCAAGCCTTATGCGACCACTCCAAGCAAGAAGCTTAAGAAGATGGTCTAGGTCATCCAAAACTCCTCCTGAGTTCATGCCTAGTGCAATGGCAAGCCGTCTCATGAGAAAGAATTGGTGAGATCAGTTTTTTCGCACAAAAGAGATCTTTTTGCATTTTCATGAACATAAGACTTGTACTAACTCATGCGTTATCAAGAAACTAGCATAGCTCAATCTAAAGCTCAACAAAGATTCAAGACTCAACTCAGCCTATTTGATATGGCATGAATCATAAGAGGATAACTAAAGATAGACTAGTCTCAAGAGCTAACATCACATGAATTAATTCAAGTTGTGCATTTTAGTCAACCTATCATGGCAAAGATTAGACTACACATATAAAGTCATGATAAATCTAGCAAGTAAGCACAAATCATGGCAAGATGTAATGCATTGTAAACATGTCATAAGAGGATAATAATCAAGGCTCCATGTAATTATATTACAATGCAGAATGATATGCAAAAGAAAAGTCCAGCTCCCCCTCAATATGTGATGCAACTTTAGTTCAAGTTGAGTTATGGCAATATTAAGATCTAGAAGCTCCCAAATGAACTCCCCCTGAACCAAAGCAATAATATCGAGAAGCTGGCAAGAAAATCAGAAAGGGCAGTCCTTAAAGCATAGACAAGATATAGAGGATACTATTGCTCAGACTGACTCTCATCTACCCCATATGACTCTAGGACTATCAACTGATCAACTAACACACTAAGGAGCAAACACGTACCCTGTCTGCCCAAGGGTGGCCCGACCCTTGCTAGAACCTATAAGAAGTGAGTGAGCTCAACCTAGTGAGAAGAGAAATAGCTAATAAGCAGCATCCTAGAATCACAAGATAAGAAAAAGTCTAAACACCTAGACGTGAGAAACACTCTAATCTATGCTAGGTGGACAAAACCCAATGCACCCGTATGCAATGCAACAGAAAGGAGTAAGAGCATAATAATCAAGATAAAGCAGTAAAGCACAAAGCTCCCCCTCCCAACAGTCCGTAAGGACAAACCACCCCAAGCTCTCCCCGCAGAGCTGAAAACCTAGAGCTATCCAAAGGCTTGGTAATGATATCAGCCAACTGGTGGTCACTCTCCACAAACTGGAGCACTATATCACCCTTCTCCACATGGTCTCGTTGGAAGTGATATCGGATATCTATGTGCTTGGTCCGAGAATGCTGCACTGGGTTCTTAGCAATGTTAATCGCAGAAGTGTTATCACAAAAGAGTGAAACACTGTCGAGAACTTGATGAGGACATCCATTCCATAGATACAACTGTGCCAGCTCCACAACAAACTCCACAAACTCAAGGACCAATAACTCGAGCACGAGCACGTCAACTTAACCATCAGGTGAATGCGTTCCTAAGTTTGCATACAAATATTTTAAAGAATGGCATACTACTTAATTCTTGTGATGATTTAATTGTTCTTAGGAACCATGGTGAAGAACCACTTGAGCTCAAGTGTATAAGTGGAACCGTCAAGCGCAATCCAAGTCCTGTTCGCGAGTTCGATTCAGATTCGGCCTTTGCAACAGTGTCTACTTCAAACGACCATAACTTTTGATCCAGAAGGCTTCTCGGGGCCCATGAGTACTCGTTGGAAAGCTCTTGAAGTCTACTTTCAGATGGATCAGGTCTCACATCCAAACTCTATCCGAGCACATCAGAAACTGCGAAAGAAGATACATCAGTTTTTCAGTCTGAGTCAAAGTGGGCCGAGGGCCTTGTAACTTGGACTATTTAGGCTGGTACTGTTTACATGAACAGTACCATGGCTGCATGAACAGTAACTTTGAATAGTACCACATCCCTTTTCATTAGATAAGTGCGGCTTCCCCCTCCCGTATTTAAGGAGGTCGCACCCCTTTAGTTTTCCTCGGGTTTTTCTTAAGAGATTATTCTGCTTAGCAGTTTCACCGCATGTTCGGTTGAGGAACCCCAACTTGTGAACTTAATCTTTATTCGCAATACAGATTGCATCTTTTACTCTCTTGCTCGTGTTCTCGATTCGCTTGCAGGAGATAGCCTTCTTGGCGAGGTCAACCGTGTTCGGCACGGTTGATAATCAACGGAGCAGTGGTGTAGTGATTGCGAGGGGTTCGATCTGTTTTGGTCGGAGCCTTTGGATCATCAATGTCGAGTTCTCCATAATTGACTTATCAGTACCTCTCGGAAGATCGGGCCATCGTCACATCAGTTGGTCTCAGAGCAACGGTTCCCGTGAGGTAATGCATCCCTTTTAGATTAGTTTATATTCATCGTATCGTCCCATAAACTCCAGAAAATTAGCCAAAAAAATTCGTAGTGTTCTTCCGCTGTCCCAACACCCCTTGTGCCTTTGCAATTTTCTTTTCGGTATTGCTTGTTGAATATTTGGTTGCATTATCGTGTTCAAGTTGCTGATTGCTAGTCTAGTCAGAGTTTAGTTCGTCATTGTCCTGTTGCATCTCGTGTTCTTTTGCGTAGCTTCGTCTTTGTGTGTTCTTGATCCTTGCCGCCCCCAATCCCCCATCCTTTCCGCGGCGCCATCCTTGCTACCATCCGCTGCCAACCCTAGCCGCGACCCCCTTGCCACCCCCCATCCTTGCCGCGCCGCCACCCTAGCTACGGCCTTCCATCCGCTGCCAACCCTAGCCGCGACCCCCCAGGCATTTCCATCCTCTGCCGTGCCTCCTCGAAGACCATCCAAAGCACCTGGCTGCAGCAACTGATGGCAGCAACGTACTCGGCCTCTACGGTGGACTGTGCAACACCGGACTGCTTCCTAGAAGACCAAGAAATGAGAGAAGTGCTAATGAACTGGCAGGTGCCAGAAGTGCTCTTCCTATCTATCCTACAGCCAGCAAAGTCTGCATCCGAGTAGGCTCTGAGGGAAAGACAGGATGAGGAAGAGTACCAGATACCATAGTCAATGGTACCTCGAAGGTACCGAAGGATGCGCTTCACCGCTTAGCGGTGAGATACGCGAGGAGAAGCCAGAAACCGAGCACAAAGATACACAGAGAAGTGTATGTCCGGTCTCGAGGTAGTGAGGTACAAGAGGGAGCCAATCATGCTGCGATACTCCTTCTGATCAACTGGCTCGCCGTCCTCATCTGGGTCAAGTGAGGCTGTGGACGCCATGGGAGTTGACACAGGCTTACAATCACTCGCGTGAAAGCGTCTCGGAAGGTCTCTAGTGGACTTGCCTCGATGCAAGAAGGTACCCTCCAGTCCGCTTGATCTCAAAGCCGAGAAAGAAGCTCAACTCGCTCATCATGCTCATTTCAAACTCCGAGCTCATGACATCGGAAAACTAGGAAACGAGAGCATGGGAGGAGCCGCCAAAGATGATGTCATCCACATAGATCTGGACGAGTAGAAGGTCATTGCCATGCCTACAAATGAACAATGTCTTATCTACCTTACCCATCTCAAAACCATGACTCAACAAATAGGACTTAAGCCTCTCATACCAAGCTCGGGGCCTGCTTAAGTCCATACAAGGCTTTGGAAAGCTTGTAGACATGGTTTGGGTATTTGGGGTTCTTGAAACCTGGAGGCTGTCTCACATAGACTTCTTCCTCAATAAAGCCATTGAGGAAGACACTCTTGACATCCATCTGGAAAATCTTGAAACCCTTATAAGCCGCAAAAGCAAGCAGGATTCTAATGGCTTCAAGTCTAGCTACAGGGGCAAAGGTCTCCTCAAAATCTAGACCCTCAACCTGGGAGAAGCCCTGAGCTACCAGTCTAGCTTTGTTTCGAATGACTACCCCATCCTAAGTCAGCTCTGCTTGTTCTTGAACACCCACTTAGTCCCAATGATATTGTGACCTCGAGGGGACTCAACAAGCGACCAGACTTGTTCCTTTCGAAATTCTCTAGCTCCTCATGCATGGCATTGACCCAGGACTCATCAGATAGAGCATGACAAATGTCCTTGGGCTTGAAAGATGCAACAAAGATAGAATGGAGACAGAAATGTGACATGCCAGACTTTGAGCGTGTGACTCGCTCAAAGAGGTCTCCAATCATCTGCTCGGAAGGATGGTCTTTCTGGATATGTCGGGGAGGTCCTGGATGAGATGAAGAAGTGGCATCTACCTCATGAACTGAAGAGGTAGGAACAGTGTCACTAGCTCTAGAGGAAGCAGAAGGCATGGGCTGATCACCTAGAGGTGCAGTGGAAGAAGGCACCTCAAGGGGAGGATGAGGAACTGGATCAGGTAGACAACCCTCATCTCCATCCTCCTCATCATCCACAAAGATGGGCTCGGACTGCTCTAATGAACCTAAGATATCGGGCCTAGTCCCCGGACTGGCCACGTTGAAGGTCACCTCACAGATCTCTACCAACTTACTAGACTCGCAGTTCCAAACCCTATACGCCCGCGAAAAAGTCGAGTAGCCTAGAAAGATACCATCACAAGAGCGTCACTCGAACTTATCTAGGTTCCCGGACTTCAAAATGAAACACTTGCAACCAAACACATGAAAATGAGAGACACTGGGCTTTCGCCCATATCTCAGCTCATAAGAAGTGCGATGCAAGTGTGCCCGAAGAAAAACTCTGTTCAAAACATGGCACGCGGCCGCTATAGCCTCAGCCCAAAACTTCCTAGGTGTAGAATACTCATCAAGCATCATCCTGGCCATCTCGACCAAGGTACGGTTCTTCCTCTCCATGACTCCATTCTGCTGTGAGACGTGCGGAGAAGAGACTGGTGCTCTACACCTGTCTCATCGCAAAACCTCTAAAAGTAGGAATTCTTAAACTCCGTGCCATTGTCACTGTGGATCGCTCGTAAGGCACCCAAAAGATCAACAGAAAGCCTACTGAAAAGACCTTGAAAATGTGTAAACGTCTCATCCTTCGAGGCTAAGAAAAACACCCAAGAGTACCTCGAGAAGTCATCGACCATGACAAGAACATACCATTTCCCTCCAGCTGACTGCACTCGAGCTGGTCCAACTATGTCCATGTGGAGCAGCTGTCCCGGTGCATCGGTCATGGTCACTGTGATCGGAGGGTGAGAAGCGGCAACCATCTTGTCGTGCCGGCAAGGAGCGCAAACAAGATCTTTGACCATCTTGAGTTTCGGCAGACCACGAATGAGATCGTGACCGCTAACTCGGGCCAAATGGTCAAATCCAATATGACCAAGTCTCCTATACCAGAAAGTAAGGTCACAGGATTCAGGAGCAACTAAACACTGGAGAGGATTACCAGAAGACTCAGAAAAATCAGCACGAAAGATCCTCCCATAACGAGAAATCCCGCAAATTATACAAGCGTATTTCTTAAAGCTCACCTCAAAGCCATCATCGATAAGCTGAGAAACAGAAAGCAAATTATACTGCAGCTTACTAACCAAGGCAACATCTTTTAAAATAAAAGACTCATTAACACACACTGTACCTTTGGCGATGATGCGCCAGACGAAGCATCTCCGAAGGTGATAGTCTCATCACCTGGAGCACGGGCTAGGGAAGAGAATCAACGAGAGTCTCCGGTCATGTGTCCCAGAGTCTACGAGCCAAACCTCTCCCTTCCCTACCCGGCGAACCTGAGTCAAACAGGGAGTAAAGGCTCAGTACTGGGATAAATCAAGAGTGATTTTGGCACCCAATACTGAGTAACACGTCGAGCAGCAGAAGTAGTCAAACACGACTGACCTCTTACTATCCCACGCTCTCTGTCGCTCAAAGAAGCAGAAGGTCTATGTGTAGACCTGAAGCTGTTGCTGAGTCCGACTGCTACGGGAGAGCGAATCGGAGCACCGGCAACATGCTGATCACACCGTGGGTAGCCATCACGATGGAGGAAACGAGATCTAACCTCAGAACAGCGGAAGTCATGACCAAAGACATATCGAGGACGAAAATCAGTTAAACCAGAAAAGAAGTCCTCGATGCTGCCCAAACTCATCAGCTGAAGTAAATCTAGATCTCGTGTTGGTCTTAGATGCACTCAAGGTCTGGGGCTGACCCTGAATACGCCTAAGAGCCTCAACACGGTCTCTACGCGCGATCTTGGTGCACCTGAAGCATCGCTCAATCAAGTGTCCATCCTTCTGACAGAAGGTGCAACGATACTTCACCTTCTGAGAGGTAGAAGTAGCATGATGAGGCTTCGCCTTCTGAGAGGCCGAAGCAACAGGTGGACTCACCTTGCTGTCAGGAATCCCTTGGACAAAGCCCTCTGACTTCAATTGAACTTTCTAAGTACTGGGCTCAATCTCGATCACTCCTGCCGCTAAGGGTCGAAGAATAGCAGGTGGATGCTTCCTTATATCCTCATAAAAATCGTATCCTAGACCTTCATTAAACTTGCAAATCTTGGACTAGTCTAGAATAAGATTTAGTTTCTTCTTGCCTCCTACAAATCTCTCAAGAGTGTTCATAAGGGAGAGGTGCAAGAAGAGCAGGGGGAAGAAGGGACAGCAGAAGGCAAGGGAGTAGAAGAATAACCAGTAGTAGAAGAGTGAATGGCTTGTGCACGCACAGCTGACTTAGAACGGACAGTCCTACTGCTAGCCATTTTGATGTGACCACGCCACCAACACGTACGACCATAGCGGCCAATATCAAGAATGAACTAAAGGTGAATTCGTTTATTCAACTTCAACATATTTTAAATGAGAATATGATGCTACCTAATGATGAAAATATATATATTTGTAGCATCACATCACTTTGGAACCAATTGAAGCAAGGATTCAAGTTGGACAGGTTTTGGAATCCAATTCGGCCTCCAGATCAATTCGGATTCAGCCTGACAAGCCAACTTCAAACGGCCATAACTTTTGATCCAGAAGGCTTCTTAGGGCCCATGAGTACTCGTTGGAAAGCTCTTGGAGTCTACTTTCAAATGGATCTGGTCTCACCTCCAAACTCCATCCGAGCAGATTAGAAACTGCGAAACAAGTCATGTCACTTTTCCAGTCCGAGTCAAAGTGGGCCGAGGGCCTTGTAACTTGGGCTATTTGGGCCGGTACTGTTCATGTGAACAGTACCACGGCCGCATGAACAGTAACCACGAATAGTACCATATCCCTTATCATTAGATAAGTGCGGCTTTCCCCTCCCCTATTTAAGGAGGCCGCACCCCTTTAGTTTTCCGGGGGTTTTGCTTAGATTAATCTGTCTTTGAACAGTTTCGCCGTTCATCGGTTTGTGAGACCCCAACTTGTGAACTTAATATTTATTCACAATTTCAGATTGCATCTTGTACTCTCTTGCTTGTGTTCTCGATTCGCTTGCAGGAGATAGCCTTCTTGGCGAGGTCAACCGTGTTCGGCACGGTTGATAACCAACGGAGCAGTGGTGTAGTGATTGCGAGGGGTTCGATCTGTTTTGGTCGGAGCCTTTGGATCATCAACCTCGAGATCTCCACAATCGACTTATCAGTACCTCTCGGAAGATCGGGCCATCGTCACATCAGTTGGTATCAGAGCAACGGTTGCCCGTGAGGTAATTCTTGTATCCCTAGTTAGTAGATTGGTTTTTATTTCCTATAGTCCAAAAAAATTGCCCCACAAAAAGAGTTAATTTCCGCTGTCCAAACCCCATTGTGCCTTTCAATCTGTTAGTTTTGGTTTGCTAAATTGAATTTGTGTCCGTCATAGCATTGTCTAGTTGCTGGTCATATCTTTGTTCCATTAAAAATCCAAACAAAAGAAAAATTCCCCACCCCAAACCCTAATTTCCAATTTCGGCTGATTTTTCCTTCCTCTGCAGCCGCCACCAAAAACGTCATAACTTTTGATCCCGAGATTATTTTTGAGTGGGACCACCGCCATTAGATTCAAAAATCCCTTATCCATCTATCTGTAAAATTTCACGTCATTCCAGCAAGGCAGTTAAGAGATATCTGCGGTGGAAGTTGACCTAAAATTCCAGATTGAATCTGCAACAGTCGGCACTTGTGAATTTTGTGCGACTTTTTTAGTCGGTTTCCAGAACTTGGCCCCAAAACAAAAGTTGTAGAAAAAGCCGTCAGGAAAAGTAGAAAAAAAGAATCATTGAAAAAAAGGCAACTGACAAAAATTTATAGCCAAAATACCGACGTTCTGTCTAGTGGACAGAAATCTTCAGTTTTCAGTTTTGGGTTAATCCTTGTGTTCTTCAATTCCAGATTGCATTGGATTGAATTATCTTGTATTTACCACTCCTACACATTGCCATACACTTGTTTTTTAGCCTTCTTCCATCCTTGGTTGATCAGCAACATAGGCTAAGTGCTAGATACGAACTATAATTCAATTCTATGCAATTCTGAAATTAACTGATTGTTCTCCATTGCTACCATATTGTGCCTTCCAAGCTACACCTACTCTTGATCAGAACAGGTTCCCTCTTGCAATCGTACCCACGCTCGACATGGTGTCACGAACCAGCCACCGGTTGTACCACCTGCTGCATTGGTAAGAACACTTGTAAGGGTGTGGTAAGACGCTTGAGAATGTGTGATTCCACCTTCCACCACCTAGTAGTTGATAGGGATAATACCTTTGTGTTATCTTTTGTTTTCTACTAACCATGACAGGTGGGTCGTCTGATGATCAAGAGTGTGTTTTAAAGGGTGAGCTCATGACGCCCTTCGATGAACAATGCACTACCATTATTGAGGACTTCAATAGGAAGTTTCAAGCTACGACAGATACATTGCAGCGCGCCATCCATGAGAGTATTGTACACCTTGAAAGAATGCTGAATCGGCCACCAAACATTGGACACGAGTATGATCACGATGCGGACCACGATCGTGAGGAGGGAGATGATAATGAGAGACAAAACCGCGACGCCAGTGCTTCATTTGCTGCCCAAGATGCACGCCCACGACACCGCCTACATCAAAACCGTCACGGTATGGGAGGTAATAATTTTCAGCACCACAATGATCATTCTAATCATGACCCATTTGCTAAAGTCAAGTTTATCATTCCATCTTTTTTTGGTCTTTATGATGCTGAAATATATCTTGATTGGGAGATGACGGTAGAGCAGAAGTTTAATTCTCACTTGGTTCCTGAGCAACATAGAGTTAGACAAGCTACTAGTGAGTTTAAGGACTTTGCTATTATCTGGTGGAATGATATGGGTACCATGCGCTTACAACCTGATACATGGAAGCGGTTAAAAGAAGCTATGCGTGCTAGATTTGTTCCTCCTGCTTTTAAACATGAAATGCATAAGAAATTGCAGTGCTTAGACCAAGGTAATAAATCATGAGGAATACTATCAAGAACTACAAATAGGCATGTTGCGTTGTAATGTTGTAGAAGATGAGGAGGATAAGATTTGTCGCTTTACGGGAGTTCTGGCGAGAAATTCAGGACATTGTTTATTATAAAGATTTTACAACTGTCAACCAGTTGTTCCAGCTTGCTTGTTTGGCGAAAAAGAATTGCAGGGTAGGCAACAAAGGGCGAGGAACAACTTTGGAGGTACGTCTACATCGAGATCAACGCTGGGCATGCCAAGATAGCCCCACCTCCTATTTGTCGAGCTGCTGCCCTCTGTGAGTAGGGCGCATTCAGCAGCACCGCCGCCACCATCACGCGCTTTGAGGCGAGCAAATCTACTAGTGTGCAAACACTAGCACGAGCTCTTCATTGGTTGCTTCCACGGGCGTCGACGGGCATTGTGTGCCACCGTTGTAAAGGGATGGGCCACGTCATGAGAGATTGCACAAGTCAGCGGGCGTACATTGCGACAGAAGATGGTGGTTATGTAAGTGCTAGTGATGTTGAGGATGAATATGCTCTTGCAGCTAACCTTGCAGGTAATGGTGATGAACATGAGAACAAACCTGTGTTTGTGCCATTTTCTGTGACTAACAACTTGCAGGTAGTTGAGAACCATGCCAAAGAAGAGCATGAGCTGATTGAATCACTGACCCCATTGGTTGAGAATGAAGATAAGGCGATGGATGCACTTACATCATTTGAGGAGAGCCAAAAAGGTAAAGAACATGATACTATCATCGCTCACGGTATTGATTTGGTGCTACAACAAGACATAGAGCAACCTTGTGAGTATATACCTGTTGTAGTGCAATCTTTTGATGTTCCTTGTGTTGACTTAAATGAACCATATGCTGATCTAAATTCTCATAATTTTGCACATGTCGAATTAATAACACATAAAGAAGTTTTGACTAGAATTTCTCCTGCTAATTCATTGTGTTACATCATGTTGGATCTACCTATGAAATTGTCACATGCTATGGAGAAAGTTTCTGAACTTGCATGTTCGAAATTCTTGTTAAGTGCCTACACCCCTGGATATAAGTTTAATTTGATTGGAGATTATGGTGTGGAAAATCAATTTCTTGTATATCGAATATGCATAACTTGTGATCACATGGATGAATTGAAACTTGCTATATGGAACAACAATTCTTGTATGCTGAATCATGTTCAATGTGAGAGGGAAGTAAAATTTAGTACTCATCCAATGCCTATGTGTTCATCTCTTTTTGCATCATCTAGTATGGACAATTTGAATAAAGATGATGAATTATGGCAGAACATACAAATCTCTTCACCCTGGCTAGATGAATTTACTATTGTTCGATTGAGATACGATTATATGGATGAACTTTGCTTGATTCCAAATGTTGTAGTTTTGTCCATATATGCCACCACTACAAGTTTACAAAATCAAAGATTTGAATTGCATAAATGCTTCACTTACATTTGCAAAACAAGTTGCAATAATTACTGTGTGAGAAATTTTGAATTGCTCATTAACATATATGATTACTCTTGGGTTAATAATACAATAAGCTTTTATGATCATTGCTGTTTTAAAACATTAATTGTGCAACAATGAAGAACTGTTAAAACGGATGACATATACATATACCATGCATACACCTTGGCTTCTTTGTTACCATATTTTCAGCTTATCAAAAGCCGAGGACGGCTTTGTTTGCAAGAAGGGGAGGATGATAAGAACATGAACCCTATGGATACAACCATATTTGCTCTACTTGTTGTTACAATTACAAGAGCTCCTATGCATCACTTAAATTATGAGGTGAGCTCGTTTCAAAGAGATTATACTTTATTTGATAAAGAACTTATGATATTACATAATGAGAGTTTGTTGTGTTTGTTATCATACACCAATATTTATGATCAAGATCATGCAATACGTGACACTACACATATGTTAAAACCGAGGACGGTTTTCCATCAAGAAGGGGAGGATGATGTGACCACGCCACCAATACGTACGACCATAGCGGCCAATATCAAGAATGAACTAAAGGTGAATTCGTTTCTTCAACTTCAACATATTTTAAATGAGAATATGATGCTACCTAATGATGAAAATATATATATTTGTAGCATCACATCACTTTGGAACCAATTGAAGCAAGGATTAAGTTGGACAGGTTTTGGAATCCAATTCGGCCTCCAGATCAATTCGGATTCAGCCTGACAAGCCAACTTCAAACGGCCATAACTTTTGATCCAGAAGGCTTCTTAGGGCCCATGAGTACTCGTTGGAAAGCTCTTAGAGTCTACTTTCAAATGGATCTGGTCTCACCTCCAAACTCCATCCGAGCAGATTAGAAACTGCGAAACAAGTCATGTCACTTTTCCAGTCCGAGTCAAAGTGGGCCGAGGGCCTTGTAACTTGGGCTATTTGGGCCGGTACTGTTCATGTGAACAGTACCACGGCCGCATGAACAGTAACCATGAATAGTACCATATCCCTTATCATTAGATAAGTGCGGCTTTCCCCTCCCCTATTTAAGGAGGCCGCACCCCTTTAGTTTTCCGGGGGTTTTGCTTAGATTAATCTGTCTTTGAACAGTTTCGCCGTTCATCGGTTTGTGAGACCCCAACTTGTGAACTTAATATTTATTCGCAATTTCAGATTGCATCTTGTACTCTCTTGCTTGTGTTCTCGATTCGCTTGCAGGAGATAGCCTTCTTGGCGAGGTCAACGTGTTCGCACGGTTGATAACCAACGAGCGATGGTGTAGTGATTGCGAGGGTTCGATCTGTTTTGGTCGGAGCCTTTGGATCATCAACGTCGAGATCTCCACAATCGACTTATCAGTACCTCTCGGAAGATAGGGCCATCGTCACATCACATTTGGTTCACGTCGCTAAGCGTCTCCACCTTACCCTTGTGCTTCTCCCCCACATCGGCACACACATTACAAGCAACTGATGATGGCTTCTCTAGAAGGTCCTTAGTTAGCTTCACACATTTTTCATCTAAAGCAATCAAGTCAGATTTTAGTTTATCACAATTTTTGCATGGTGAGCTAACAGGGTCCTTAGAAGCAAATTGAGCCAATCTGTTGTTATCATCAACTAATTCTTGAAACTGTTTGGAGACAGATTCAAGTTCAACAGTAAGCTTGGGACAATTCACACATGAAGCAATAGGCTCAAGTAGAAAAGCTTGTAATTCAACAATTTTATGATCTGCCCGTTTAATGTTCATCTTCAAATTATTACAACTTTCACAAGTCTAGGGCAGATCGAGCAACATGGTATAAAGACCTCTAAACGCATTATCCTTATCCTCACATGAGGTGCAAGATGTAGTCTCAACAACAGTAGATGAAGGAATAACAATCCTACTCATCTCTAGTTCAGCCAAAAGACTAACATTCTCCACCTTAAGCATGTCAAGCTCAGAACACAAACTATCATGAGAGGTCCTTAATTTCTCCATGTCATCAAGCAAGGCACAGCATGTATCACATTCGTCACGAGAGGGAGCAGATCTAAGTGAAGTAAGCTCCCGTGACAAGCTCTCTACTTCCTTCTCCAACTCGCTAATCCTAGCTCTAGATCTAGCATGGAATTTCCCTAGCTTAAGAAAAGCATCATTAAGCTGATCGTAGGAAGGGTATACCTCATCGGAGTCGGAGTAGAGCTCGCTGTCGCTGATCTCGCCCTCAAGGGCCATGAAGCACATGCCGGAGAAGTCATCGCCATCCTTGGGTTCTTGATCACCAGTAAGAGAGAATCCAGAAGAAAAATTGGAAGAACCAGAAGCAGAACCGGGATTGGTGAGTAAGGCCATCGACTGCGACTTCGACCTACGAGAGACTATGTCAATCTCGTGAGTCATGAGGTGTGAGTACAACGCGTCAAGAGTCAGGGTTGAGAGGTCGGTCATGTCTTTAATCGTGGTCACCTTCATCTCCCAAACGCGCAAATCGAGAGCAGACAGCATCTGTCAAGCATTATCTGAGTCGGGGTATGTGAGACCGACCGCTCAGAGATTGCTCAGAATCTTGTGAAAACGCACAAAGAACTCATCCAAGGACTCACCAGCGAGTATTTCAAACTTATTGTAATCTCGCTTGAATTGGTCCTGTCGAACCGTCTTAATCTGGGTGGTGCCCTCATGGTATGCATCGAGGGTCTCCCAGATGTCGAAGGCCGACGACAGATGAGAGATGCGATCGAACTCATTTCTGCTCAACCCCTGGATTATGATGTTCCTTGCCTTCGCATTCGCCTCAACATCAAGCATGTTTCCAGCGTTGATGTTCTCATCGACAGGAATAACATATCGTACTTTGACCTTACGCCAGATGGTGTAGCCCTGAGCCTGGATGTAGGTCTCCATCCGGCTCTTCCAGAAAGGATAGTCGATCCCATCGAAGACCGGGGCTTGGTCGAGTACATGTCTGTCGCCATGGCTCACAGACCGGTTAAGATCTATAGACGAGAGCTAACCGGCTCTGATACCAATTGTTGGATCTAAAATGGCAACAGAGGGGGTGAATGTTGCTTCTTTTAAAAATTGCCCCCGAAGATTCGCACAAAAAATTTGTTTTCCGATAGTTATAGAAGCTATGAAGGAACAGTAAAAAACCCACTGGAGATTAAAACAATTTTCTTAAAACTAGAAGGATTGAAAACCATGCAAAAAACCTGAAGCACAAAAATCAATCAAAAAGAGACAAAACAGCAGAGGAAAAACCAGACAACTGCATAACCGATTTTTTTTGCTGCCGAAAAAGAACTACAGGAAGAAGAGCACTCGGCACATTGAATATAGGAGCTCGGTCTGCAAATTGACTCACAATTTCAGAGAAAAGGAGGCAACAAGATTTCAACAAAAAGGCACTAACTCATACAAGACTTGATCAATTACTTCTAGAAGAACCTGACCAAACGATTCACAACCTGCATGCTAGTAGGCACGGAAAGGCAAAACTGAAAGTGAAGAAAAAGAAAAAGCTGGGAACAGAACATGCATTGTATGTGCTGTCAAGAGAGGAGAAGAACAAAAGGATCAATTTCTTGCTGCCTCTCAGGATAGAAGATTTTGAGAACAAACTAAATAGCACAGGAAACCATCTTGAAAAGAAAGACAACAGGCCAAAAGAAAGTAGTTCTGTGAGAGCTTCTTGCGTAAGAAGAACCATTCGGGTGTGCTATCTCGCATCAATGGATGCTTTGTGATTGGAGCTGAGCAATAGCACAAGCAAAATAGAGAACGCCTAAAAAAATCCAGAGCTTCTGGCTGAAAAAGGACTGAACAGAGACTACAAATTGCTGCCCGAGAGCTGCTATCTTTTTCAAGACAAAGGGCTTGAATTTTAACTCAAAGAACAGAAAAGCTCCAAGAACAAAGCACAGACCATAATCCAAGAAATAATAGATCAGCAGGGAATAGGCCTCAGGAAGAGGGTGCATACGGCTGAAACCATTTCCTCAAGGATCAAACAGAAAGAGACTTCAACTCATGAGGCCAACAGAGAAAAAGAAGCAAAGCAACGCAAAAGATCAGAACTGCTTAAACTCAAGGTTTCCCAAAGAAACAGAGAGAGGAATGATTAGTATGAGGGATCATTTTACAGCCATCTCACATCTGAGAAATACACACCTACTTCTCAAGCCATCTCACTAACTAAGTCCCCATACGCCCGGAGAGCATAGAGAGAAACTCACACCTTCACCCTTTCTCTCTTTCTCAATAAGCAAAGACTAGAAGTAAACCCTAATCTATCTCACAAGCCATTTCTCTAAAAACACACTCCCATTTTTCATCCTCTCAATTCATGGCACTCAAAATCTGCGCATAGCACTAGAGAGCACCTCTCTATTTATAGGCTCCACTAATGGGTTTACAACCTACTTTACCCATTAGCTCTCAACAACTCATGGCGCTTTATCCACAATCCACTTCCTTTAATGCAGCTTTGCGTATTCACCAAAACGCCCCTCGCGCACCTTCCAGGAAGCTTCCTCATTCCTTGCCCTCCAAGCCACGCAGCCACCTCGAGTCCTCGCTGTCTTCGGCACACCTCGACCATTCTGACCTCGGCACCGCCCGCGCCTAGTCCGGTCATCCCGTGCCTGCCGCGACTCCACCTCGACGTCCTTCTGCCATCACAGAGAAGAAATACATCACATAGCACCACTCGACACATGTAATCATACAATAACATCAGAAGAAATATTCAGAGCCCAAACCGATCTAAAAAATAAACGACTTAAGTACTTTCGACCTAGTTCGACATGGTCTGACCGAAACCAGTTGCGCCGCGTGACAACCCGACTCGAACCACACAAACCAAACTCGACTTTCCTAAAACAGATGTCAATTACTCATCACACACACGGGGTCACCTCCACATGGTCTCTCAATAAGTAATGCACCTATTCTTTCCTAGCCAAGACAAAAGAAACTTATTCTAAACATCATTAGGATCCTGAAAACCAAGGATTTCATCAAGAGGACTAGGAAATTAGGATTTTGACAAAAATCTACACCTTCTACAGACAATGGGCTAAATCCCGAATTACTTAAAAATCTCTCAATCTTTGCTCATGAGCTTTTGCAGGAAGTTTAGCAATGACAAAAGGACTTGGAAACTCAAATCTCGTGCCATCTTATGAAGGGAAATCACAAGAGTTCATCTTCCGCTGACTCAAAACCCTAATTTTCAGCAAACAGAGGAAATGGGTCAAATGGAATCTTTTGATTCAGAGATTTCGCTCTGGGGAACTAGCTGACCAAATGGTCAAGAAATATCATCCCATCCTAGGGGAATCCATTTTACTACTCCTTGCCCAAAGATTCACCACAAACATCAAATGGAAGAAAATGCGCAGTGAACCAACAAAAACTGAGAACCAACAGAGAGAGAGCAGGAAAACGAAAATAATCCAACACAAACATTCTCATATTGGTTTAGAGGAAGAGAGATGGATGATTACATGGAGGATCAACTCATTCCCTCATTCACAATATCAAATCACAGGAGTAGGGAGACCAAGAACACACCCCTTCTCACTACATGCTGTGACCTAAAGCATCTCACGCAGGAGACATACCCTCTGCACTCTCACCAACCCTCAACAACTTAAAGCACAAAGCAAAAGGTCTAACATCCTCTAACTCCTCATACAAGCCATACATGCACTAGGAGACATGCATCTATATATAGCCTCTCATAATGAGTTTCCAATTTTGCTTTGCCCATTAAGCTTTACTCTTTATCCACTAACTCTAGTGCTTTAACCACAACCCACTTCCTTTAGTGCACCTTCCAGGAAGCTTCCTCATTCCTTGCCTTCCAAGCCTCGCAACTACCTCAAGCACTCGCCGTCTTCAGCACACCTCGACTGTTCTGACCTCGGCACCATCTGCGCCTAGTCCGGTCCTTCGTGCCTCGCCACGACTCCGCCTCGACGTCCTGCAGCCATCACAGACAAGAAACACATCACATAGCACCGCTCGAAACATGTAATCACGATTAGCATCAATAAAACGTACTCAAGCATAAAATGGCCCAAAAGCTCAAACGGGAAGAAGAATACGCCTCAAGTCCGACTAATGAAACTCGACTGAGCCAAAAGCCATCATGGCACTAAACGCACAAACCAAACTCAAACTTTCCAAAACAAACTTGTCAATTACTCATCACAAGCATGGGGTCACATCCACATGGTCTCTCAGAGAGAGGGCTTGCCACCTTGGGCCAAAAGGGCCCAAGGGGGTGGCCACACCCCTTCCCACTTACCCTATGTCGGAACCCGGAGTAACGACTCCTGGATCCTCTGTGTAAATCGCACTAGTCCAGGATCAGCTAGTGCACAGAGTCACAACAAAGATAAATACCAAGCACAAATGACTAATTATATTAAATAAAAGGGGTACGACCTTATGGCCAAGTCTTACATCAACGCCCCTTGGCAAAATAAATAAAGGAAATAACTGCGGAAGCAAACTGATAAATAGCGAAGCCCAAGCCTGCCCACAGGCAAACGACAGTAAGACGCGGCCTATTCGTCCAGATCTTCACTGTAGTTGACGTCATCTTCCTCTGTGTGGAAAAAGCTACATGAGTACAAACTTGTACTCCGCAAATCACCCGGGAAAATGCAACATAATGATAAAGGCTTCAATGGAAGGCTTATAGGGTTAGTTTGCATAAAACAGCATTTATGAAATACAGTAAATAGATTGAAATTGCTGAATTTAATACCGTAAGTAAAAGCATAACTTGTAGTAGAAAGTAATATCGTCAGTGCCGGCTCCGACCAAACACCAACCTATCCACGGGCATCCCACCCGGACCATCTTTTCCAAAAGATCACGTATGGATTCCATCCATCCACACGCTTTCACTGCGCAACTCTGATGAATTCCATCCATTCACCAGGTTTCCAATCTCTCACGGATTCCATCCATCCGCAAGCTTTTCATCTCTCGTGGATTCCATCCATCCACAAGGTTTTCAAAAACATTTTGAAAAACAAAATCTAATCCATGAAAAACTTTTACTTAGCATGCCCATGACCGTGGGCACGGCTATCCAGGATAGTTTGTACACTCTGCAGAGGTTGTACAACTTTACCCACAAGACACGATCATCCCATATTGCCACCGGTTTACACACTTCCTTAGGTGTGCGGCGAGGAGTCGTGACAAGGCCTTTACAATGCAAAGCCTTCAACCTGGTCGAGCCAACTCTAACGTTTCACCCCAGTAAGGAATCCACCAGACCGGGACCCCCTCTTGAGTCTAGACGAGACTTCTCATGGCTTAACCACGCTCGCCCAAGTGAGACTTCACATGGCACCAACCACGCTCACTTTCAACCTACAACTCGGCTCAGGTTGGGACTTCACAAATTATTCAGCCAGGGCTGTCCCATACCAGCCATGTGGTAGTACGATAAGGGCTTTGCAACAGTAGCTCACAGACCGGTCCTTAATTGACTCAGGCCCAACCACATACCCCCGTGCACGACAATCAACCACTACGGCTCCAACCAACAGGGCATGCCTGCACCCACCACTCTAACCATTAACCTAAGTCTAAACTAGATTTTATATTTTATTTTGAAATAGTTTTGTAAACCTCCTTGACGCTCCGAAGTCAAGAATACTATCCAAAAGCTTGTCATTTTATGTGTAAAGGTGTCCCCAACCTAAGTTTCATCTATGCATGGCTAAGCATATACTATAAAGTTTTGTCTAGCCATTCTATTGAACTAACCAGAGTTTTAATCTAGGGTTACAAGGTATTGAGGATTTCAAATTGAATGAGGAATTAACAAGTAGGTAATAACTAAATTTAAACTGAATTGACATACGTTGAATAGAAATACGCATGCAATATAATTTAAATCAACATAATTTTATTTGCAATTCTGGGATCAACATGATCAAGGAGGGTGACTTGCCTTGCTCTTCAAATTTGCACAAATCTTCGCCGAAGAAATCTCTCGAATCGTCGAAGTCTACACGTGAAAATAACCCACAAAATTCAAATAAAATCAAATTAAATTAAAATTGACTTCAAACATTTGAATTGAGGCTATAAATGGATAGAGGGGAATTTTTGATGAATTTAGAAATTTGAATGGGCCAAATCGGAGTTATAACGAGGGAGAACGGGCTCCGGGAAGTTTGAATTCAGGGAAAATGGAAAAAGGAGGATTTTTGGAATTATTTTTCTAAAGGAAAAGAATATATGGCGTCAGCATTGCGTCAGCGAGGATTTTCTTTTCGGATGGAATTATTTTTCAACGGAAAAAGGGACTTATGACGTCAGCATAACGTCAGCCCGAGGGGAGTCAGGCTGACGTGTGGGCCCCTGGTCCATGGACCAGGTCCACGGAAGTGGAGGGCGGCTGAGGTGGCACGGGAGAGGTCGGGCGCGCACGTGGCGCTAACGGGGCAGGCACAGTGCCAATGCGGCGATGAGGTGGCGCCACCTCGCCTGCCACGTGTGCACGGGCCGCTGACGACGGCCGGCGGCCGGCGGTGAGGGGCTCAATCGGGAGAGGGGCTCACGGGGATTACGGGGAAGGGGCATAGACTCACTGGGAGTGGCCGGAGACAGGCCGGCGACGAGGGAGGGGCGGCGGCGCTCGGGTTCACGGCGCGGCAGAGCTCCGGCGGCGAGGAGACCCGGCCGAGGGGCGCACGAGCCGCGGCGACGCGGGAACTCGAGGAGGCGACGGCGGGCGCGAGGGTGATCGGAGCGATGGCGAGGCTCGCCGGAGAGCTGCGGTGGCGCGGTGGCGAGGCTCAATGCGGGCGGCGGCGCTCGGGAGAGGAGAGGGGCGAGCGATGGTGCGAGGGAAATGCGAGGCCGGGAGGTTTTATAGCAGAGAGGTGGCGGGCGGCGAGCTAACCGCCCGCGAAAATGGCGGCGGCGGCGGACGTTGCGGGGGAGAAGGTGGGCGCGTGGGGTGGCGGCGAGCGCGAGAGCGAGCGCGCGGCGTGCGGCGCCGCGTAGGTGGCGGCGTGGCCGAGAGATGGCGGGGTGGCGGCCGGTCACGCGGCGGCGGTGGCGCCGAGAGAGAAGGAGGCGCGCGGGCGGGAAGAAGACCGGGAGGAGGAAGGGGACGGGGACGAAAGGCCCGACAAGCGGGGCCCAACGGCAGAGAGAGAGGGGCGAGGGAGGCTGCCGGGTGGGGCCCGGTCGGCAGAGAAACGGGGAGTAGAGGGACGCCGATAGGCGGGACCGGGGGAGGAGAGAGAGGGGAGAGCGGGAGCGCCGACAGGTGGGCCAGGGGGCGCAGAGAGAGAGGGGCGGGCGGAGGGCTCGGATGAGCCGAGGAGCACACGTGGCGAAAGGGGAAGGGAGGAAGGCGGGATGGGGAGTGGATCCGGGCGGGAGGCGTGGCGGGGATCCGGCCGTCCACGTGGCGGCCGGGGAAGGGAGGAGGGGATTTTAATTTTTCATTTTTGATTTTCTTTTTTAGAAAAGCACAGAAAATCCAAATAAACTTAGAAAAATACCAATTGACCTCCAAAAATTCCAGAAAAATTCCTAGAATCTTCTGAAGACATTTGGAACTAAATAAAATTATTTCCAACTAGTGTTGGCATCAAATTTTCATACTTTAAAATACTTTTTAATTTCAAAAATACATTTTTAAACTCCAGAAAATCCAGGAAACCAAATAAAAGCCAAATAACTCCAAATGATTTAATTTGACATAGGATTTTTATAGAAAATCAAAATATCATTTTATTTAATAATATTTTTAAGTTTTTCTGAAAATGCTTTTCAAATCCAACTTTTTTAAAAAACAGAAATTCAGGGCAAATCCAAATTTAAAATTTAGGCACAAAAATACTTATTTTAATTTAAGTTTTATTTTATTTCAATTTTAATTATTTATTTAATTATCTTTATTTAGCAAAAATTTGGGATGTTACAAATCTACACCCCTTAAAAAGAATCTCGTCCCCGAGATTCGGGTTGGCTAGCAAGAATTAGGTTTGGATCTTGCTCTGCTTGGCTTGAGCGGATATCTGATTCAGGCCTCCCTTCATGAACTTCTTCGGCCCTCTATTTGCTGCCTGCAGGTGGTTGGCCATTGTTGCTCCTGGGGTACCCTTCTTCACTATCTGCTGCTTCTTGGGGCAGTTGCTGGCGTAATGTCCCATCTCGTGGCAGTTGAAGCAAGTAATTCCCGCTGCAGGGTTTGTGTCCTTCAAGACCTTGTTCTCTTCAATGTTGAGGGTAGTATCAGCGGGGACTAGTTCTCTGGTTGATGACGAAGGCTGGAATCTGTTGTTCTGAGGTGGAACTCTTCTGACCTTGGAGAAGCTGCCGGCGTTCATATGCTGACTATGCATCCGCCTCTTACGATTCTCCATTTCTTGATGCTTGGACTCCTGGCGAATCGCCTTGCTGACCAGCTGATGGAAATCAGCATAATCATTGGAGAGGAGTTGGACCGGTATGTCATCATTGAGTCCTTCGAGAAACCTTTCCTGTTTGGCTTCATCTGTAGCGACATCTTCTGGTGCATAGCGTGCCAACTGGTTGAACTTCTGCAGGTACTCATTGACGGAGCGGCTTCCTTGACATAGCGCTCGAAATTCCCTTTTCTTGAGAGTGACGGTGCCAGTGGCAACATGAGCTTTGCGGAAGTTCCGCGCGAACTCATTCCAAGTGATAGCTTGAGCATTGGCATGGGCGGCGATGTAGGTGTCCCACCATTCTGATGCTGGCCCGTGTAGTTGATGTGAAGCAAACAACACCTTTTCTCGATCACTGCATTGGATGATATCCAGCTTCTTTCCGATTGCTCTGAGCCAATCGTCTGCGTCCATGGGTTCAGTGCTGCTGGAGAAGGTCGGGGGACGCAACCTCATAAACTCCGATAGTCTTGATTGTGGAGCTTGAGCTGGCACAAGTGGAGCTGGTGGTGCATTGCTGTTGATGGTTTGCGTCAGCAGTTGAATAAGTTGAGTCTGGTTTGCCATCATTTGAGCCCAATCAGGTTCATTTGCCGGTGGAGGGACGGACTGACTTCCTGGTTCTCCATTCATGCTGCTGTTGCCGTTGTTCCTCGTGTTCACCATCTGCTAGTTGCTTTTAAGAATTAGGGGAGAGGAGACTCAAGGAAAAGGGGGAATAGGGGATATTTTGCGCAACCCAAAACAAAACTTCAACTTTATTAAAACCTTTATTAATCACTTAATAAATAATAGTTACGGCTGTCGACAAAAGAGAAAGCTTGACAGCTCATAACAACGCTTTATTAGCTAGCCTAAAAACTCAGCCTAAAGGGGTAAGGGTCGTCTTGGGGTCATCCTTCGTGGCTCTCGATGCACGATGCGAGCTCCTTCAATTCGGAGACTGAAGAGGCAGCATAGACGAAGAACTGCTTTACGAGCGGCTTCTTGTCTGGCTCGATTAAACGAGTATCCATTTCCCTTGAAGCGGAGACACAGACTTCCTTGTCCAGTTTGCTTGGTAATAAGTAGAGTGAAGCGATGTCCCACTATCCGGTCTCCATGGCAATCTTGTTTATGTATGTAGATAGCTCGACGTTGAAATCCCAAACGACGAAGCAGTCGGGAAAGACCCATACACCATCCATCATTGGGTGCATCATCATAAGTGTTCATCTACAATTATTTGAAAAGGAGAGAGAAGTTAGAAGAGTGTTTTTGAATGATATCATTAAGGAAGAGGAAGAGTTGGGGATGAGATGAAGCAAAGATTGAGGGATGAGAGTAAGCATACATATGTATATGTATATACACATATTGTTTTTGAAAATATTGTTTATAAGAAGAACAAGTCCTTATGGTCAAACCATTCTATCTACCTACGGTCGCGTCTTAGTATCGTCATGGCTCTGATACCACCTTGTCGGAACCCGGAGTAACGACTCCTGGATCCTCTGTGTAAATCGCACTAGTCCAGGATCAGCTAGTGCACACAGTCACAACAAAGATAAATACCAAGCACAAATGACTGATTATATTAAATAAAAGGGGTACAACCTTATGGCCAAGTCTTACATCAACGCCCCTTGGCAAAATAAATAAAGGAAATAACTGCGGAAGCAAACTGATAAATAGCGAAGCCCAAGCCTGCCCACAGGCAAACGACAGTAAGACGCGGCCTATTCGTCCAGATCTTCACTGTAGTTGACGTCATCTTCCTCTGTGTGGAAAAAGCTACGTGAGTACAAACTTGTACTCCGCAAATCACCCGGGAAAATGCAACATAATGATAAAGGCTTCAATGGAAGGCTTATAGGGTTAGTTTGCATAAAACAGCATTTATGAAATACAGTAAATAGATTGAAATTGCTGAATTTAATACCGTAAGTAAAAGCATAACTTGTAGTAGAAAGTAATATCGTCAGTGCCGGCTCCGACCAAACACCAACCTATCCACGGGCATCCCACCCGGACCATCTTTTCCAAAAGATCACGTATGGATTCCATCCATCCACACGCTTTCACTGCGCAACACTGATGAATTCCATCCATTCACCAGGTTTCCAATCTCTCACGGATTCCATCCATCCGCAAGCTTTTCATCTCTCGTGGATTCCATCCATCCACAAGGTTTTCAAAAACATTTTGAAAAACAAAATCTAATCCATGAAAAACTTTTACTCAGCATGCCCATGACCGTGGGCACGGCTATCCAGGATAGTTTGTACACTCTGCAGAGGTTGTACAACTTTACCCACAAGACACGATCATCCCATATTGCCACCGGTTTACACACTTCCTTAGGTGTGCGGCGAGGAGTCGTGACAAGGCCTTTACAATGCAAAGCCTTCAACCTGGTCGAGCCAACTCTAAGGTTTCACCCCAGTAAGGAATCCACCAGACCGGGACCCCCTCTTGAGCCTAGACGAGACTTCTCATGGCTTAACCACGCTCGCCCAAGTGAGACTTCACATGGCACCACCCACACTCACTTTCAACCTACAACTCGGCTCAGGTTGGGACTTCACAAATTATTCAGCCAGGGCTGTCCCATACCAGCCATGTGGTAGTACGATAAGGGCTTTGCAACAGTAGCTCACAGACCGGTCCTTAATTGACTCAGGCCCAACCACATACCCCCGTGCACGACAATCAACCACTGCGGCTCCAACCAATAGGGCATGCCTGCTCCCACCACTCTAACCATTAACCTAAGTCTAAACCAGATTTTATATTTTATTTTGAAATAGTTTTGTAAACCTCCTTGACTCTCCGAAGTCAAGAGTACTATCCAAAAGCTTGTCATTTTATGTGAAAAGGTGTCCCCAACCTAAGTTTCATCTATGCATGGCTAAGCATATACTATAAAGTTTCGTCTAGCCATTCTATTGAACTAACCAGAGTTTTAATCTAGGGTTACAAGGTATTGAGGATTTCAAATTGAATGAGGAATTAACAAGTAGGTAATAACTAAATTTAAACTGAATTGACATACGTTGAATAGAAATACGCATGCAATATAATTTAAATCAACATAATTTTATTTGCAATTCTGGGATCAACATGATCAAGGAGGGTGACTTGCCTTGCTCTTCAAATTTGCACAAATATTCGCCGAAGAAATCTCCCGAATCGTCGAAGTCTACACGTGAAAATAACCCACCAAATTCAAATAAAATCAAATTAAATTAAAATTGACTTCAAACATTTGAATTGAGGCTATAAATGGATAGAGGGGAATTTTTGATGAATTTAGAAATTTGAATGGGCCAAATCGGAGTTATACGAGGGAGAACGGGCTCCGGGAAGTTTGAATTCAGGGAAAATGGAAAAAGTAGGATTTTTGGAATTATTTTTCTAAAGGAAAAGAATATATGGCGTCAGCATTGCGTCAGCAAGGATTTTCTTTTCGGTTGGAATTATTTTTCAACGGGAAAAGGGACTTATGACGTCAGCATAATGTCAGCCCGAGGGGAGTCAAGCTGGCGTGTGGGCCCCTGGTCCATGGACCAGGTCCACGGAAGTGGAGGGCGGCTGAGGCGGCACGGGAGAGGTCGGGCACGCACGTGGCGCTGACGGGGCAGGCACAGTGCCGACGCGGCGATGAGGTGGCGCCACCTCGCCTGCCACGTGTGCCGGCGGCCGGCGTGGCGTGGCGCGGCGAGGATGCTGCAGGCTACGACGGCGACGCCGCTCCGGCGAGCGGCGGCGCGTGAGGCTCAATCGGAGAGGGCTCACGGGATTACGGGAAGGCGCGAGCTCACGGGAGTGGCCGAGACGGGCGGCAACGAGGAGGGGCGGCGCTCGGGTTCACGGCGCGGCGGAGCTCCGGCGGCGAGGAGACCCGGCCGAGGGGCGCACGAGCTTCGCGGCGACGCGGGGAACCTGAGGGAGGCGACGGCGGGGCGCGAGGGTGACTGGAGCGACGGCGAAGGCTCGCCGGAGGAGCTGCGGTGGCGGCGGTGGCGGAGGCTCAATGCGGGCGGCCGGCGCTCGGGAGAGGGAGGGGGAGGGCGGAGCAGTGGTGCGAGGGGAATGCGAGGCTGGGGGAGGGTTTTATAGCAGGAGAGGGTGGCCGGGCGGCGAGCTAACCGCCCGCGAAAATGGCGGCGGCGGTGGACGTTGCGGGGGAGAAGGTGGGCACGTGGGGTGGCGACGGGCGCGAGAGAGGCGGGTGGTGGCGCGGGCGTGCGGCGCGACGTGGGTGGCGGCGTGGCCGAGAGATGGCGGGGGTGGCGACCGGGTCACGCGGGCGGCGGTTGCGCCGGAGAGAGAAGGAGGCGGCGCTCTGGCGGGGAAGAAGACCGGGAGGAGGAAGGGGACGGGGACGAAAGGCCCGACAAGCGGGGTCCAACGGCAGAGAGAGAGAGGGGCGAGGGAGGCTGCCGGGTGGGGCCCGGTCTGCAGAGAAACGGGGAGAGGAGAGGGACGCCGACAGGCGGGACCGGGGGAGGAGAGAGACGGGAGAGCGGGAGCGCCGACAGGTGGGCCAGGCGGCGCAGAGAGGGAGGGGCGGGCGGAGGGCTCGGATGAGCCGAGGAGCACACGTGGCGAAAGGGGAAGGGAGGAAGGCGGGATGGGGGGTTGATCCGGGCGGGAGGCGTGGCGGGGATCCGGCCGTCCACGTGGCGGCCGGGGAAGGGAGGAGGAGATTTTAATTTTTCATTTTTGATTTTCTTTTTCAGAAAAGCACAGAAAATCCAAATAAACTTAGAAAAATACCGATTGACCTCCAAAAATTCCAGAAAATTCCTACAATCTTCTGAAGACATTTGGAACTAAATAACATTATTTCCAACTAGTGTTGGCATCTAATTTTCATACTTTAAAATACTTTTTAATTTCAAAAATACATTTTTAAACTCCAGAAAATCCAGGAAACCAAATAAAATCCAAATATCTCCAAATGATTTAATTTGACATAGGATTTTTATAGAAAATCAAAATATCTTTTTATTTAATAATATTTTTAAGTTTTTCTGAAAATGCTTTTCAAATCCAGCTTTTTTTAAAAACAGAAATTCAGGGCAAATCCAAAATTAAAATTTAGGCACAAAAATACTTATTTTAATTTAAGTTTTATTTTATTTCAATTTTAATTATTTATTTAATTATCTTTATTTAGCAAAAATTTGGGATGTTACACCCTAGCCGCCCCTCCCCCATACCCTGGATGCACCCCCCCTTCTTCCTCTTTCCCACAGCTGTCACCCCCTTTCTTCCCCCCTTGTGCGCCACTTTCTCCCCCTCCTCCATTGCTGTCCCTTGGTGCTAGGAGAAAACAAGAAGGAGAAACAAGGAAGGAAGGAAAAGAAAGTAAGGAACGAGAAGAAGAGAAAGAAGAGGGGTCATCCCAAGGGGATCCCCTAGGTAACTCTCCCTCATCCCAAATCCCTCTGATCTTTCTGTAATTAGGTTTCTTAGCCTAAGAATTGGTGGGGATTAGCAATTAGATTCTTTGATTAGGGAATTCCTGCTGTCTGCCTATAGATCAATTCGCGTAGCGTGATTGTTTGTGCAGTTTAGACCTACGAAGCAATTTTTCCTGTGGGTCTGCCCAAAACAAAAATTGTAAAGGACGTCGATACCCATCTACTGTATTTTCTTCAGAATTTTTTGGCTGCGGGATTTGGTGTAGCAGGGTCGGGAACCTCGCTGTCCGTCAGGGGTGCAGACTGGGGCAGATTGCTATTCAGGTGTGAATTAGGGGTAGTAGATGATTTTTATGTTTTTGGTCACATTTGAGAAAAATGTAGGGAATTCAGTAATCTAACTACTATATAAAAATCACAATTTTTAGAGCCTGTCACTTTGGTTGGGATGCATTAGAATCTGGCTGCCCAGATTGCCAGAACAGAGAATGTCCTCTGTTTTGCGCATTAAGTTACACCTTGCTAGGAACAAAATAAAAATATGTGATCTACATGAAAAGTGAAAATATTTAAGTGAGGAATACAGAAATATATCTCTCTCTGTAAAAGGTTTAATAATCTTAAAGATACAAAACAGTTAAGCAGCGCTGCTGCAGTGGGTAGAATGTAGAATCGTTAAGCAGAGAGGGATGTTGTGGGGTTTTGGGGGTTAGCGATAACTTTACTTCTTAAGTCTAGCGATAACTTTACTTCTTAAGTCGCGTTTTATATGTTGTAGCATTGTGCTGAGACGTACCTTTTGGACAGGTGGTTTTGCTCCTGAATGCGCGTGATTTCTTTGCTTCGCTGGTAGAGGCAAGTAATTGTAGTGGTTGTGCTACGGTTTAATTCGTTATTCTTACCACTTGCAATCTACATGATTCTCGTATTTTGAAGTAATATTCCATGGTTGCTTGATTTATAAATGAAGTTGTAGTGGCAAAATAAGAACTGATTGCTATGTTTTGGATGACTTGCTTGTAGTCATGTGATAGTTGCTATATGTGCCAAATGTGAAACATGGATATAAATTCATGGTGGATATGATGATGTTTCCTTGAGGTTAAATTCATGATAATCATATTGATGCCCTTTGAGGTTGGAGATCGTGTGGTTTATGGTTATCATATCATTCATAACATGTCATAACATTTGCATTGTGGATGTCGCCGCTTATATTCACGCATCAGACGCGACAAAGATCGTACATTGTCGTGACGATGCACACGCTTACCTTGTTGGGTAAGTGTGAAGTGGAGCATAGCATGCATATGCATTTAATTGTGGAAGGAGGAATTGTATTCATATGCCAATGGTTTTAAAATCATATGAGGCAGGACTCGTGGTAGTCCTTGTGGTTTAATGAACGAGGAAGTAGAATGTGGTTGTGGTCATATAATGATATAAATGTTGATGTAGCTTTGTTTGTTGTTTGGATAACCTGTTAAACAATTTACTTGCTGAGATTTTATCTCACCCTTGTTGTTCCCCCCTACCGGTGATTCTTGAGCATACATGGGACGGGTAGAGCAGCACCACAATAATGCACTTGGTTCATCAATTCATGCTAAAATAAAGTCGAGAGGATTCTAGCCAATTGACTAGCTATTCGTGGATGTTTATTTTTTTTTATTTAATAATGTTGAACTTGTGGACTATTCTTTTGGTTAAACTGTTAGAGGATGTTTTAATTGTTGAATTTGATATTATTATCTTGGTCTTCCTTAGTTGATTATATTTTCGCTTAGTTCGTCATGGTTGAAAATTGTTGTCGGTTTAAATTATCTTGTAAATTTGGCTAGCTGTAGACTGGTTTAGTGGCATCCCAGGGTAATGTGGGTCCTGGGGTGTTACATTCATGGACCAGGGATGGGATCAAATCGGACAGCGCAGATTGAATGCAGGCAGTCGGATAGAGATGGAGTGGATTAAGTGAAGATGGAGAGCCGATATTTAATCGAGTGCAGAAGATTGGACATGACACTTGTCAGTCCGAGAAGAGAGAGGGTTTTAAATTAGATTTAAATTTTCACGAATTTTTAAAACACTTAGAAAATAGAAAATAAAGTCTAAAAATTCCCAAAAATTTTACAGAAATTCATGGAGATGATTTAGACTTAGGAAAAATACTTCCAACTTAAAGTTGGTCTTTCAATTTTTACAAAATACTTTTTAGTTTTGAAATTGATTTTTAAAATCTAGAAAAACACAAAAATTCCAGATAAAATCCAAATGCTTCCAAACAATTAATTTGAAATAGGATTTTTTTGTAGAAAATCAAAATATCATGTTATTTAATAATATTTTTATGCTTTTACCTAAATTACTTTTCAAATCTAGAATTTTTAAAAGAAAAAAAACAAGGCAAATCAAGAAATAAAATTTAGGCAACCAAAACACTTATTTTTATTTTAAATTATTTTTACTATTATTATTATTTTTATAAAAATCTGGGCTGTTACACCTGTCAACTACCGAGTACCACAACCATCTGACCACCAAGTACTTTCATCTTTCGTGTACCGAGTCCTTCCGACTACCGAGTTCCATGACCACCTGACCACCATGCACCAGCCAGTCATCCTGCAAGCTACTCAAAGTACTCAAGGATCACAAGAATTAAAGCACTTGTACGACCAAGAAGTCTACGAGTACCGACCATGAAGCTAATAGCAACTGATCACAAAACCTTCGACTACTGATCGTGAGGTCTACGACAACCAATCAGAAAACCAAAGACAATGATAGCAGACCACGAAGTCTATGACCATCGACCACAATGTCTACGACAATCGATCCCAAAGTCTACAACCATCGACCACAAGTCTATGACTATCGATCACAAGGTCTACGACCATCGACCACAAAGTCTATGACTATCAATCATAAGATCTACGACCACCGATTGGAGAGTATATGTCTATTGATTACAAAGTCTACGACCATCAATCACAAGTCTAAGACAACCGACCTGTAAAGTCCATGACCATCGATCACAAAATTCTAAGACTACTGGCCTGTAAAGTCTACAACTATCAATCACAAAATTCATTGACTATCAAGTATTGACCAGTAAAGTCTACAAGTATTAGGTACCAACCATGATAGTCTATAAGTATCGAGTACCAACCATGAAAGTCCATGACTATCAAGTACTATAGCTATGATAATGGAAAAGTACTACAACTACAATAATGGAAAAGTACTATAGCTACGATTACCTTCAGTGGTCGTTCTGTGGTTGTCATAGTCGAACATGGTCAAAGCCGGACGTAGTCGAAGTTTGATGTAGCTGAAGTTGGATGTGGTCATAAAGCCATGCTCTGTTAGAGTACTCTTTCGAATACCAACAACTACTACAGTACTCTTTCGAGTACCAGCTGAATCATTGTTCACCTCTGAGTACTGTCCACATGGTCTAACATATACTGTCAAATTGGGAATACTACATTAATATATGGTCTAGATGCTTAGACAAGCACTCATTTCTGCTAAGTTTGAATTTCAAACAAAATCTTCATGTGGGTATGATGGTTTTAAAATGTTGGACTAGAGGGGGGGAACCTCTATTAGTTTGATATCAAATAAAACGACAAACCTAGTTTTTGGATGCGGGCGAGTTATATGGTATACTATCAAATGTGAGAGGGAATCTCGTATGTATATAGGGGGAGATTCTTGCCTGGGTCAATTAAGAACTGCAAGCTATTGCCGCACATCTGAGTTACACCATATGACCACACGTGCTATGTGGGTTCTGATATTTAGCTAATTAAAGTAGTAGGGGCAATTTGGTTAGGTCTGCTCGTAAAGGCCCCTTCACCAAGGTGTTCAGGAAAAAGCATTAATACAATGATGAATCCCACTTAGGGGATGTACCTAAGTGAGGGTCCTCGCTTCGGGTATTTACCTAAGCGAGGATTTGAATGCTCCCTTAGGGGATATACCTAAGAGAGGTTCTATGTTCATTGGGTTGGTGCAAGGTTAGGACTAGATAATCTAAAGGCTATAAGATAATCAACTTTCATCACACGCCAAAGCAAGTGTGCAGTTGCCGATAGTAAAATTGATTATCTCGTGTGGGTAGAGCTGTACAACCTCTGCAAAGTGTCAAAAACTATTTAAATAGCCATGCTCATGGTCATGAGTAAGCTTGGATGTAGCTACAAAGGATATAGTTTTCCTTTTCAAAACTATTTCACTTAACATGTGGAATGGCATGAATGTCTAATCGTGTGCCATGCCCATAGGTGAAAATTGTGCAATGTTCACAGCCGAGGAAGGCTACGAATGGAATTGATCTATGGTTATGGAAATTGTATAAATATTATTTCACTGTGTGTCAAATGCTCTTTACAATTCCATTGCATATTACTATTTATCGATATTGCAAATAAAATTTACCTTATGCCGAAAATAACTTAGTATAGAGCCTCATCCTTTGATAGCCTTGCATAAATGTAAAATTTTGTGATATACTAAAAGTCTTGCTGAGTACACAATATATTCAACCTTTCTTAAATTGTTGTTGATCAGAGAATGAAGATTTCATGCCTGACATGCGTATTTTGCACCTGGCTTCAAGGAATTTGACGAGGGGTCCTTCTAGGGTTTGACTCCAGTGGTTGCTTGAGGGTTATGTTGGCAAATCACTAGATACTTTTGTTATTAGATTCCGCTGCATTTTGTTCAAGACTCTGTTGGTCATTTAGCCAGTTGGCCTTATGTTTATCTACTCTTTTATGCCTCGCTTATATAATATCATCCTTTTTATGAAAGCTATTTATGTGTGATGTGTATGGATGTGATCACAATAATGTGAATGTGTGTACTAGCTACTGATCATGAGACTAGTACAGAACACATGTGGTGGCTATGGGTGCTGCCATGCCTGGGGTCCCCACAGCTTTGATATCAGAGCCAACTGACTATAGGTTAAGCCCTAGATAAAATGGCCATTAGATTAAGGAGTTATCTTCCAAATACAACTTACTTTAAAATGTGAAAGGCAAAAAGGCAAACTTTCCCATATTTTTTTCTTAACATTCTCCTCTTACCTAAAGTCTCCTTTTGATCAATGGTCCTCACCTTATTCAAATAACTCTAATTCGAGAGGGTGGATGAGAACTTGTGCAAAATTTTTACACTATCTAATGCCATTTCTTATCTTAGTCCTTCATTATGTCTTTTACAAATCAGTAACTAATTATAGACCACGTTTAAATTTTGCAGATGCCTACTCACTGGACACCCCAATATTGGACTAGTGTGTTCAAGTAGGGCACCTTGCCACACACCCTATGGTTGATGTTGTAGCATGTTCACATCACCTCAAGCACCTGAGTAACCATCTACACCACTCCCCCTAGCCCGGCGTCCAAAGAGTACCTGGCGGAGGTGCTTATTTGTGGATAATACCCTGGAGATCAGTCGCTATGCTACTACAGATGAGGATCAAGTGTAATCTTGTCGATCTACAATGTAGCCTATTTGCCATAGCCTTCCCGAGATGGAGGACATGTTCTATTATTTCCCCTCCCTACCAGGAAATAATGAGGAAAATGTCTGCAAAGTGCCTGCCATAGGATTCATTACCCCTCTACTTTATATCACGAGCCTGATGAGGTCACTAGATGGGTATCTCCATTGCCTGACCCATGAGCTCATGGAAGCACATCGGAGGATCACCATGCTCAAAGACCATGTTTCCCCATTTGTAGGTCAAGGCCTCTTCACATGAGAGTTGTTGTATGGGGAGTATGCCATACTCATGCCCGTTGAGGAGTTGCCTAAACCCATATACATTATCTAGCCACCTACGCAATGTCCTCACATGTCAGTGGTCAAAAGCCACCGTCGAGTGATGGCTTCCGCTTAGTATGGGGAGGATGCTGTACTCGCGCTCGCTGAGGAGCTATCCTATGTCATAAGATTTCTTTCATCCTAATTTTAGATGGATCAAATTGGCTCGGGATAACCTCCTTGTTGACCCACTTAACTAGTGATTATTTCCTCCTATCTTTCATCTAAACTAAATATCATTTGTGTTGATCCTGTCCCCATGACACGAATTCTGTAGGATATCGGTAACACTCTCCATAAGTCATCTGGTTCCTGTCATCCCAGTTGCAAGATGTCAAACCCTTCACACCCCAATCCTACTTCTAGTGCCCCCGCTTCTCAGTAGTTCAGTGCTACTCAAGGTGCACCACACGCTGAAAACCAGCGGATGGAAGACGTGCTACCCTAACCACCCACAATGGCGCAAGTACTTGCTATGATTGAGTAAGGACGCCAAACCAACATCCTCTTGCTACAACAGTTAGTCCAGAACACTGCAACCCTAGGCTTTGTGGCTCAAGGGGGCGCAATTGCTGCTCAGCCCTAGTCAAAGTTGGGCGAGTTCATGCGAACTTAGCCACCCACCTTCATGTTGACCAAGGATCCACTAGACACCAATGATTGGCTTCACTCCATCGAGAGTAAGCTAAACATTGCTTAGTGTAATGATGCGAAGAAGGTGCTCTGCGCATTTTACCAACTCCAAGGTTTTGCGTCAGCTTAGTGGGAAAACTACCAAGCCATGTTTCCTAAGGGCCATGTCATCACTTGGGTTGCCTTCAAGAAGGTATTCCACAATGCCCATGTCCCAACAGGTCTCATGGAGATCAAGTAGTGGGAATTCTATAATCTTCGACAAGGGAACATGCCTGTAATGGAGGTCCTCCATCGCTTCAACTACCTTGCTCGGTTTGCCACTGATGAGATACTGAATGAGGAGAGGAAGGTTGCTCTCTTCTGGGAGCACCATAATGAAGAGATGAAGTGGTATCTCTCTGCTCATGACATCCCTAACTTTTAGACCTTGATAGACAAGGCAATCTGAGTAGAGGACAGCACTAAGGCAGTGGTTGGAAGCCGCAAATTCAAATGGATATCGTAGAAATCAGCGAGCAATAGCTCATAGAAATCATGCGTTTGGCAGTCATTCAATGTTTGACCTTCAGTACCACCACCTCCAAAAGAACCAAGAACAAGCCCCTCACCCACAACAAGGTGCAGTTTAGCCATATATCCATGGTGGACAGGTGTTCGGAGGGCAAAATTGGGCTGCTGCTGTCACCTGTTTTAGCTGCAACGAATGTGGACACTATGCAAACAATTGCCCACAAAAGAAGTCTTTTGAACCCCATCCTCAACTGCAAAATGTCTAGTTCCGTCCTTAAGGCCTTGCTTGTGGTTAAGAGGGCAGAAAGGCCCCAAGCCAGTTCAAGGATTCCGACATGATTGCCTCAACCACACGACAGCTGATGAGGCCACCGAGGCACATGATGTGGTATTAGGTACTTTCCTTGTGCACTTAGCGCCTATGTTAGTCCTTTATGATTCTGGTGCTTCCCATTCTTTCATATATGAGAAGTTTGCCATACAACAAAATACAAAAACTAGTTTCCTAGATAACATCATGCTAATCCAATTGCCTGGGTCAGTCATGAAAGCTGAACATGGTTATTTAGGGGTTAAAATAATGATAAATGGAGTAGAGTTCAAAGCAAACCTCATTATGATAAACACTTCTGGGTTAGATGTGATTCTTAGGATGGATTGGCTATCCAAACACCAGGGGTTCATAGACTGTGCCAACGAGCCATCTTTCTTGTTACTTCCGGTGGAGAGCATGTTGCCTTCTTTTCTGCTCTTGCTATGCCTTCGTAGTAGCCTACCCTCAACTCCCTTTTAGTTCCAGAGCTTGATCAAATGCCCATGGTATGTGAGTATCCTGATATATTTCCGGATGAATTACTAGGGATGCCTACAAACCACGACATGGAGTTTGTCATAGATTTGAAGGCTGGGACAGCACCTACCTCCAAAAGACCATACCATATGCCCCTGAATGAGTTGGTCAAATTAAAAAAACAACTCAAGGAGTAGCTGGACAAAGGATTCATCCGTCCTATCTCCTCCCTATGGGGAAGCCCCGTGCTATTCATGAAGAAGAAAGATGGTAGTTTGAGGATGTGTGTCGACTATCAGTCTATGAATGAAGTCACCATCAAAAACAAATATCCACTCCCTAGGATTGATGATTTGTTTGACCAAATGAATGGTGCACGTGTCTTCTCCAAAATTGATCTGAGGCTTGAATATTTTCAACTCAAGATCAAGAGAAGACATTCCAAAGACTGAATTCACCACCTGTTATGGCTTGTGTGAATACACCGTAATGTCGTTTGGAATTACCAATGCTCCTGCTAGCTTTATGAATCTTGTGAATAAGATTTTTATGGAGTATCGGACAAGTTTGTGGTGGTGTTCATCGATGATATTCTCATATATTCCAAGAATGCAAAAGAACATGAGCAACAAATACGAATGGTGCTTGAGAAACTTCGGGAACATCAACTATATGCCAAGTACAGTAAGTGCTAATTTTGGTTAAAGGAAGTCAGCTTCCTAGGACATTCTTTCTGAAGGAAGCATTGCTGTGGATCCTAGCAAAGTACATGATGTACTAGCTTGGAATAAGCCTCGCACTGTCTCTGAAGTTTGAAGTTTTCTTGGTTTAGCAGGATATTATTGCTGGTTCATCGAAAACATCTCCAAGATTTCAAGACCAATGACCCAACTTATGAAGAAGGAGAAGTTTAAATGGTCAGTGAACTATGACAAGAGCTTTCAAGAGCTAAAAAGAAACTTACCATAGCCCTAGTGCTCACATTGCCCGACATACACAAGGCTTTGTTGTGTATTGTGATGCATCCCGACACGGTCTTAGTTATGTGTTGACGCAAGAAGGGAAAGTTGTAGCCTATAACTCATGCTAGTTATGACTTCATGAGGAGAACTATCCAACTCATGATTTGGAATTGGCAGTCATCGTTCATGCTCTAAAGATCTGGATGCAGTATCTCATCAACAATTGGTGTGAGTTATACACCGATCATAAAAGCTTGAAGTATTTCTTCACGCAACCAGATCTAAACCTAAGTCAAATTAGGTGGCTTGAATTGATCAGAGACTATGATCTTGATACTCATTACCATCCCTGGTAAGGCCAATGTTGTAGCCGATGCCCTCAGATGAAGGCTTCACCACATAAATGTTTTGGTTGAAGTCCGTTAACCAGCATCATGTAGAGAGCCTTGGAGGCTCAACCTCAAATAAGTTGAGGAGGGATTTCTTGCTGCATTAGTTCTACAACCTACCCTTGAGTCTTAGATCCTAGCTGCCCAACTGAAGGACCCTACGATCACCAAAATCAAGTGTGATCTGCAGAGTGGTGAAGAATCAGAGTTTTCTAAAAATGCGAGTGGAAAGGTTATGAATGGACAACGGCTTTATGTCCTGAATGACCAAGAAATCAAGGAGCTAATCCTCTAAGAAGCTCATGATCCACCACTATTCCTCCAAGAAGTACAAAAATATATCAGGATCCTGGTATGAAGAAGGACATCGCCACACATGTTGCTAACTACGATGTGTGTCAAAGGATCAAAGTAGAGCACCAATGACCAGCAGGATTGGTCTAACCTTTGAAGGTTCTTGAGTGGAAATGGGATGACATTGGCATGGATTTCATTATTGGATTGCCAAAAACCCAAAATGGGCATGATTCGATTTGGGTCATTGTGGACCGCCTGACCAAGTGAACACATCAAATCATGGAGCTAAGCTCATTGAGCTCTACATGAATCATACCGTCCAATTGTACGGAGTGCCAAAGATAAATAACTTCCGATCGAGCTCCTTAGTTTACCTCACGATTTTGGGAAAGCGTACATGAGCTTATGGGGACCAAGTTATTCTTTAGCACAACATTCCACCCATAAACAGGAGGCCAAACTAAAAGAAAAAAAATCAAATTCTAGAAGATATGTAAGAGCCTATGTGCTGTCCTACAGCATGAATTAGGAGAAGTGCTTGGTATTCGCCGTGTTCTCCTACAACAATAGTTTCCAATCAAGCCTCCAAATGTCTCCATTCAAAATACTTTACAGGAGAAAGTGTATAACCCCTCTTTTTAGGTTTGAGGTCAGTCAAAAGTAATTCTTTAGACCCACTATTATCCAAGGAGCTCAAGAACATGTTGATACGATACGAAACTGATTAAAGGAGGCACAATCCTATCAAAAGAGCTATGCTAACCACTGCTGTCGTGAGCTGAGCTTTGAGATAGATGATTACATCTATCTCAATGTCTCACTGCTCTGTGGCATTTGCCATTTCCACGTCCATGGGAAATTGGCACTCGGTACATCGGACCATACTAAATCATTGCAAGGAAAGCTAAGGTGGCATACCAATTGGAGCTACCACCTCAACTTTCGAATGTGCATGATGTCTTCCATGTCTCCAAGCTCAAGAAGTGCCTCCACACACCAAGTGAACATGCTCAACTAGATAACATTGATCTGCTACCCGATCTTTCTTACCGGGAGCATCCAATGTGCATTCTAGACCAATCCGAACGACAGACTTGCAACCGCTCTATCAAGATGTTGAGGGTCCAATGGAATAATCACAATGAGGATGAAGCGACATGGGAGCAAGAAGATTGACTTAGAATCGACTTTCCAAATCTCTTTATCAAACCCGTTGAATCTCAAGTATGGGATTCTTTGTAAGGAGGGTAGACTTGTAACATCCTGAAAATCCTAAGGAATATAAAAATGAGGGTAATTTAAAATTTTTTGCATGCATTTGTTCTCCCTTTGCTTCTATTGGAGTTTGTTGGATCAAAATCGGCAACAGAGGGGAGGGTGAATGGTGCCCTTTTAAAACTTGCCCCCAAAAAGTATCCACTAAAATCTTCTCTCCAATAGATATACAATCTATGAAGAGAAAGATTTATGTTCTCTAGATGATCCTACTGGACAAACATGAAATATGCAGAGAAGAACTCAAAGGAACAAGAAGGACAAAGACTCAGAGAACAAACACCAAAAATGAAAGAACTGCTGGGGGCCGGTCAGACCTTAGTCATTGGGCCGGTTTGACCGCCACCTTGCCGCCGGTCAGACCGCCCTGACCACACCGATCTGACCGCCGGTCACGGGCCGGTTTGACCGGCCGACCCCACTTCTAGAAATCCCCCCTGTAGTGACGCTTTATTTATATGTTAGACACGCTTTATTTCATCTCTACAAGATTGTAGGCACGTTTTTATAAAGCGTGTTAGAAGCGTCTTCGCATGGACCATGTCAGGACTTGTAGAAACGAGTTCTCTAAACGTATCAAGGAGATAAAAAGACATTTCGTAGAGACGTTAGTTGCATGCCTACGCATATTGATACACTTTTATAAATACATTTATATAGCGTGTCTATTTGTGTAGTTACGTTATATAGTAGCGCTTCATTACATGTTAAGAAATGTAGAGACGTTCTCATATATACATTTATATTATGTGTGTACTAATGTAGTCACGTTGTGTAATGACGTCGTATTGTGTATTAAGAAGTATAGAAACGGTTGAGTAGATACATTTATATTGTGTGTCTAACAATATAGATACATTTTATAGTAACACCATTTTGCGTTTCAAGAAATATAGAGACAATTTTATACATACATTTATATTTCGTGTCTACTAATATAGCCACGTTGTATAGTAATGTTTTATAACATCATATCAAAAATATGGATATTGATGCATCTTTATAGCGTGTCTATTAATATAGGCACATTTATAGTAATGCCTTCCTACATACTAGAAATAAAGAGACACTGTTTACAAATTTGGACACAAATGAATTTGCATGATTAGATAATGAGAAAGTGAATCATGAAGGCATTGCATTGAAAAATCCATTTTGTCTTTACAAAACAAGATACTGATTAATAACTCATTAAAGTGCACTATCAAAGACAAACCATATTCATAAAGAAGCATAGGAAAAGTGGCAATATCGTACAAATATCTATATTTTTTCTCTAACATCTAAAATCTATCTTGTTCACTCCGAAACTTGTAGCTTGTCTTTCCATCCACATCAAGTTACATGTTTCCATCATGCTGCAAAATAAGAGGAGATTAAGTTGACGCACATAAATTCTAATCAAATGGATCTAGCACTTGAAGAACGAAACATACCAAGGTTGTGCAGGTTTGAGTTGAACTCTTAAGTCTTTTAACCTACAATGATACATGTGTTTAGAGGGATAGTACAATTTTAGGAAATTACAAAACTGTAAAGCATTTGGTTAATATAAAAGAAAACTTACATGTGAATGGGGCCAAGCAACAATAAAGCCAATAGCATCTCTCATAGTTTTCATAGAATAGAGTGGTCTAGGTAACATCTCATCTCCATTGTTTCCATTGCCATTATTTTCAAGGGCATCAACATAAACCCCAACAAATTCTTTCCCAAGCATGGTGCCACCAATATTTCGTCTTCACAGTAGTCACTAACTTTCCTTTGGCCACGACTTTACATTTGTTTCTTAGTGAAATAAGATAGACTTCCACTTGGCTCTACCATTTTGTAAAACATAAAGCTATGATCTTCAAACTTGTAATTAATTTAGCTTCGAAACAACAGGGGAAACAAGTACATACCGATCCTGATTGATTATGAGTTGGAGCTTTAATTCTTTGAGATCTTTGCAGTAGACACAATGAAAGCATATCATCTATCTAGCAAGTTCAACCAACAATTAAAATTAAGTACTGGTCCTGACTGGTAAAATTAGCTAGCGCATGATTCCAGCATACCTACTGATTCAATTACTCTTAGGAACGTCATTATCACTTTTATTTGAATTAAACTTAGAGGCACTTCTGGGTAAAATGTAGTGAGATGTCAATTGTTATCTTCCTATAATATTTATCTAGCTAGCACATCAAAATTTACTTTTGATGTGGTCTAACCTAGTACTGAATGTGTTTACGTAGATGTAGACATAAACAAAACCAAATGTACAAATACAAGCTGGTGGTCACTCAAGCAGCCCTACCATACAAGTGAATATCAAGCAAAAGGTGCAGGGGCCAAACTTATGAAATTTGTGACAATAATATGAACATATATAAATCTAGCATGCCTTTGCTGTCAGGTCAACATTACACAGATAGTCATAAATTCCTGAGTTCCATTTTCTTCTTGATCATGTTAATACACCACTGCATCATATCACATATAATCTGGAGAGCGACCAAAGTGCTAGACAACCAAAGCTAACTAATAAATTATTTGCACAGAGCCATTTTATAATTTTGGCTATAATTTTGACAGAGGAAATGCTGAGCTCATCTTGATTTTGATACTGTGGATGGAACGAATGCCAGTTCAAAAAGAGGAAGCATGGAAGATAACCCTACATGCAATTTTATGATCCTACCCACCACAGCAAGGAGGTGACCAACATAATGCATTTCAGTAAACTATATAGATTGTTTAAGATGGCACAGAACCAATTGAATCTTGAAAATAAATCTACTAAGCAAGGAAAATAGAAATAAGAGGACAACTATATGAAGGGTTACAGTAATAGGAACATAGACATACCATGTTGGTCATTATGCTACCATGTGGTAAAGTTAGGCCTTTAGAACCCTTATCTGCTTGACCCTGATTCTCAATATGTGCCACCTGCAGTCATAGGTTGAACTCTCAGTTTTGTGACATGTAACATGGGTTATCTACCACTCAATTTAGATTTCTGATAATCAAAATAGATGTACATGACTGGAATATTTCATAATGTTAGCACATCTCAGACCATATTGCATATTGGAGATTTCAGTTCATGCAAGAAAACTCTAGCAAGCCTATAGCCAATGTACACAAATATTCCATAAATTTAGCGCAGATTATTGTTTTCAAATTCATATTGGGAGTTGCAGCAAGACTGTAAACTAAATCTCACATTCAGATTCCCTCCAAAAAAATTATCATATTCAGAATAGTAGCAACACTCGGAAGGAAATGTAACAATGGGCTGCACTTAATTAAAAACAACTTATAATTAGCTGGAATAGAAATATAATGCTACTAAATGAAATCACCGATAAAATAAAATCAAATTATAGTAAAGCAACACCATGTGAAAAGATATATTGCAAGGTAGGTAACATTATTATATACTATTCTCAAGATTTATTGACTTGCAAGGAAACATAACGATATGCATCCATGGGTGAAACACTGATCTAAAAGTCTAATCTATCTAAAGCCTCACTTCTAAACCATTCGACTCTGAATATTCTTAGTTAATTAGATTTCAGTTTTTGATGCAATAGACATATCTAACATACCTTTGCAACTGTTGTGGTTACAGACCAAACAGAGAGAGAGATGGTAGTGGAGAGTGAGGGAGATGAGTAATGGCCTGGGTCCTCCCCATGGCCTGTATTATATATATATATATACATGGGGAGTGTTTTCACAATTATACCCTTACATTTGAGTATCCTTTCCAGGGGCACTTATGTCGTTACACACGGCCTATTCTGGACCATATAACCTCCTACCAGGCCTGCTGGGTTTAGGTGGGGGCCACCCCTACAACAGGAGCCTCTCATGGAGAAGGACTTCACAGGGCCGAAGCCATGTTGCCGAGTCCTTTGGCCCCCTCCGTCCCTGCGGCCTGTGAACTTTTCCGGACTTGTCCAGGGGCTGAGGTCGTAGCCGAAGTAGACGCGCGCGCTCCGTCCCCTACCCTTCGAACGGGTGGCAGCGGAGCTGGCGCCTAGCCGAAGTAGACGCGCGCGCGCTCCGTCCCCTACCCTTCGAACGGGTGGCAGCGGAGCTGGCGCCTAGCCAAAGTAGACGCGCGCGCTCCGTCCCCTACCCTTCGAACGGGTGGCGCGAGCCGGCGCCTGCCGGTAGACGAGCGCGCGCCGCCCCTACCCTTCGAACGGGTGGCGCGAGCCGGGCGCCTGGCCGGGCGACGCGCGCTGCTCCTCCCTACCCTTCGAACGGGTGGCGCGAGCCGGCGCCTGCCGGCGAGACACGCGCTCCGTCCCTACCCTTCGAACGGGTGGCGCGAGCCGGCGCCTAGCCGGGCAGACGCGCACACGCCCGTCCCCTACCCTTCGAACGGGTGGTAGTGGTGCTGGCGCCTAGCTGAAGTAGACGCGCGCTCTCGTCCCCGCAGCATAGCCGAGCCGGCGCCAGCCAAACTAGACGTGCGCGCTCCGCCCCTACCTTCGAACGGGTGGCGCGAGCCGGCGCCAGCCGGTAGACGAGCGCGCGCTCCGCCCCTACCCTCGAACGGGTGGCAGCGAGCCGCGCCAGCCGGCGTAGACGCGCGCGTGCTCCTCCCTACCCTTCGAACGGGTGGCGCGAGCCGGCGCCAGCCGGTGAGACACGCGCGCTCCGTCCCTACCCTTCGAACGGGTGGCGGCGAGCCGGCGCCTAGCTGAAGTAGACGCGCGTGCTCCTCCCCTACCCTTGAGCGGGTGGCGCGAGCCGGGCGCCAGCCGGCAGAACACGCGCGCTCCGTCCCCTACCCTTCGAACGGGTGGCAGCGGAGCTGGCGCCTAGCCGAAGTAGACGCGCACACACTCCGTCCCCTACCCTTCGAACGGGTGGTAGTGGTGCTGGCGCCTAGCTGAAGTAGACGCGCGCGCTCTGTCCCCCGCAGGCATAGCCGGAGCTGTCGGGGCGGTGCTTAAACTTCCTGGCTCCGGGGTCCATGTTGGGGGCGGGGCCAGAATCGTGGGTGATGCGATGGTGAAGGCGGTGCTGCACCACCGCTTTCCGTGCCGCGGCTGCCACGGCCTCGCGGCTTGATAGTGCGCTTTAAATGACGGCTGGAATCATGCCGACGCCGCCTATCGAGAGGCAGCCGCGCGCTATGCGCTTTCGCTGTGGGTGGGGCACGCGCGCTTGCAATCGGGCGCGTTGTGGGATGTCAGCGGTTGCGTGCTCGCGATCGCTCGCCGCTTCCCGTGGAAGCGGACGCGCGTGTCAAGCGCCGGCGGGGTTGTCGCTGCTGGCCACCTACCAGGCGCACCCCTCCAGGTACCGACGGTTCTTTTTTCCAGGTCGTGCGTAGTCGAACCGCTGGGGTTCTGATCTAACTACACTTTCTGGCCGTGGGGGAGGCGAGCGGGCTTTATAAGGTGCCCTCACCGCGATGGGAGCACTTTGTCTCGCTTGCCGCTTAGTTCTGGTTGATTCCGTGCCGGTAGTAGCGCGACTTCATGCCTTGGTTTCTTTTGCCCTACCTTCAGAAGACAATGGCCAGCCATGGCGACGCGTCTCGCCCTCCCAGCGGCGGCTCCTCGTCTAGTTGGGACAATCTGTCCTTCCCTTCGGGGGATTACAAGCTGGTGCTGCAGGGGCGCTCGCGTGCCGACGGGCGATGGGACGCCATGGAATACTCGGAGGGCCGTTGTTCCCGCGTGTTGGGAAAGAGACGCATGACCGAGGAGATGCTGCAGTGGCTTGTTTGTGACGGGAAGATCGAGGATCGGGATGGGGCTCGCCTACCCCGTCGCAACGAAACGGAGCCGAAGCCCCGGGAGACAGAGACGATCATTTTCATCGCGTTCTTTGACGCCGGCCTTCGCATGCCCTCAAAGATGTTTGTGGGCGAAGTCTTGCGGACCTGTGGGTTGGAGTTAGCGCAGCTGACGCCGAGCGCAATAGTCCGCCTGACTATCTTCACATGGGCGACGCGGACAGAAGGCTGGCGTCCCAGCGCGAGCCTGTTCGTCACCCTGCACGACGCTTGCTGCTATCTCCAATTTTGGCAGCGTGGACTTCGTGCTACGATCGTCCTACACGACGCTGTTCCCTGCGCCGGCCGCCCTGGGGAAGTGGGAGTCCGGCTGGACGCGGTGGTGGTTTTATTACCACGTGACCGGCCCGAGTGGCCTACTATGCCGAGGCGGGCCCATCTCGTTCAATACTTCGCCAAGCGTGAAGCCGGAGGCTGACGACTTGCAGAGACTCCGGAGGCTTGCCGGCGTCGCCCGCCGGCTAAGTATGCGCGACCTGGCCGAAGTGTTCATGATGTACGGGGTGGCGCCACTGTCCTCCCGATGGAAATACACGAGCCGGGGTAATGACCGGGCGGATGGGATCTGCCCGCTAGTGTCCCGCCTGCTTCCGCCCTCCGCCCCTTGTAAGTTGTTTAGATTGCAGCAGACATCTCTTGACGTATTCGCACTTGTTCTCATGTGATCGCCCTGCTGTCTTTTGTGCAGTGGCTCAGCTAGAAGACGCGGAGCGTGCGATTGAGGTGTTCCTCAGCCCATACACACTCGAGGAGCACAAGCTATGCGAGGCCGCGACCCAAACAGCGAAGCAAGGGCGGGGTGAACCGCACATGCGAGGTTTTGGGTATTGCTGTGCCGGAACGCCCGATACCAGCGGAGACTCCCGCGGGGACTTCGGGTCATCATGGCGGTGGCGGCCGTGCAGACGCCTCGTCTTCGCGGCGCCGGGCTCAGTCCGAGGCTGCCATACCCAGCCTGCTAGCCACCTCGGCAGCTGGCGCCACTGGGGCAGGACGCTCGACCGGTTCGGCGGGGCGCGCTGCCTCGATTCCCCCGACCGCACTATCCGGAGACGCTGCTGGGCGTACGGGCACGGCCTTCAACAGGCCGAAGCTTGCCAACCCAGAAAGGAATGTTACGCTTGACGAGAGGGCCATGGCCGATGGTGCTGCTACTACCAGGGACACGTCCGGCGCGGTGGAGACCGAAGGTGGAGTAGGAGCTGCGACCGCTAACGTCACGGAGGAATCGCCCTTGGTTCCTCAGCCAAAACGTCCTCGGGTGCAGTCTCCCCCGCCTCCGAAGGGTCGCTACAACGTTGCAGGCCCCATGCATGGAATTGTGGCGCCCGATGTTGCCGAGGGGGCCTCGCACCCGACCACCGAGGTGCTCACGCCCGATCGGTGATCGAACAGACACCACCTTCTACCACAATGAGAGGTGTAGAAGGTAAGCATGGCTCCCTCTCTCCACTCGACTTCGCGAAACTCTCTCCGATCTGCTCGCTCATTCCGTCAGCATCAGGCGAGACGAGGTCTCCCGGTCGAGGTGAAGGATCGAGCAACGGGGGAGTGCGCAAAGTCCAAAACCTTGTGCAGGGTGTCACGCCGGCATCTGCCACTGTCGAAGTGGCCGAAGCCTCCACAGCCCTCAACGTGGTGGGGTCCGAACCCGTCTTGTCCGACTACCTCCCGCGGCTGGAGATACTCCGTGCTCTCACCGTGGCCGCAGAACGCGCCAGCGGCAGCCTTGACCGGCGGATGCTGTCATCATGCGAGGGTGACCACCTAGCGCTTGCGCTGTGGGCCTCGGAAATAAGGGTGAGTACGTGCGCCGCGTGTTTTCTATGGTGCTACCGGGCGATTGGTGACTTTCATTGCTGCTTTCAGACGCTTGTCATCAGCGACGCGCTAGACGAGGCCCGTATCCGGGAGCGGAGGGCCCTAGAAGCCAGGCTTCGTGAAGCGGATGACGCTCACACGACAAAGGACGAAGAGCTTCACACGCTGGAGGGTGCCTTGTCATCCATACAAGCCGAGGCCGAGGAAGCCAAACGCGTCGCTGCAGAGGAACGCGCCTCCTTCCTGCGGCAGATTGCCGCCTTGGAGGGGGAGAAGACCCAGCTGGCCGAGACTCTCACAGGGAAGACCCGCGCCTTGGACGATGCGTCCATGTCAGCCTGGGGGCAATGGAGTCTCTGAACCGGGCCCTCCGCGATCTGTGCGTTGACGTGCCCGACGCCACCCACGGGCCGGAGGACCTGATGGAGACGCTTGGGCTGATCGAGGAGGGGGCGGGCGTCGCGCTTCGTAGCGCCAAGACCTTTGGGGAGCACTGCGGCTATCTTGGCGCGTGCCTTGCCCTCGGCATGCTTCACACCCTGGGTGTAGGCACATGTAGGAGCTGGCGAACCCTCACCTAGATCTACCTGGCCGGCCGGAGGCGCTGTCGGACGCTATTCGCTCCATCGAGCCTAGCCTTCGGAACTTCCATTGGCGGATCTGGAGTCGTGTCGGGGAGGATGCGGCGAGGGTTGCAGTACATCAGACGCTACGCGGGGGAGGGGACTTTTTCCGTTGGCTCGAAGAAGTTTCCCGAGGCCATGGCAGCGGCACGGGCCCCTCGGCGCCGCGCGAAGACTGAGGTGTTGATCACATCAGGCAGAGGGGGGGTTCGCACTTGCGCGCCCATACCTGTAATCATTTGACCTCATATTTTTGCAATGAGACGATGCATTATTTATTTTTACTGTTGTAAGCTGTGTGTTAGGCCGACGACGCCTGATTTATAGTCCGTAGACTGTCGCGTGCGGAGGCGAACCTCGACGCTACGTCTTATTTAGGTCCGTGGACTGTGCGCGTGCGAGGCGACCTCGACGCCACGTCTTATTTATAGTCCGTGGACTCTCGCGTGCGGAGGCGGACCTCGACGCTACGTCTTATTTAGAGTCCGTAGACTGGTGCGTGGGGAGGCGGACCTCAATGCTACGTCTTATTTAGAGTTTGTAGACTGGTGCGTGCGGAGGCGGACCTCGACGCTACGTCTTATTTAGAGTCCGTAGACTGGTGCGTGCGGAGGCGGACCTCGACGCTACGTCTTATTTATAGTCCGTAGACTGGTGCGTGCGGAGGCGGACCTCGACGCTACGTCTTATTTAGAGTCTGTAGACTGGTGCGTGCGGAGGTGAACCTCGACGCTACGTCTTATTTAGTGTCCGTAGACTGGTGCGTGCGGAGGCGGACCTCGACGCTACGTCTTATTTATAGTCCGTAGACTCTCGTGTGCGGAGGCAGACCTCGACACTATGTCTTATTTAGAGTCCGTAGACTGGTGCGTGAGGAGGCGGACCTCAACACTACGTCTTATTTATAGTCCGTAGACTCTCGCGTGTGGAGGTGGACCTCGATGCTACGTCTTATTTATAGTCCTCTGCATATTGCGGCCAGACAATGGTACTTTGTGTGAACAGCGAGTTTTATTGAACTCCCGTTTGCGCGGGCGAGCATCATACAATAGGGGGCAGATGCCGCTATAAATTTTGTCCTGCCTCTAGGCGTAATATCACCGTAACTTGTCCGCGTTCCACGTGTGGCGGAGAGTCTGTCCCTCGAGTGTCGCGAGGCGGTATGCTGCCTTCTGCAATGCCTCCGTCACGATGAATGGACCTTCCCACTTGGACTCCAGCTTGCCGACGGTCTCCGCATGGAGCGCCGTTCTGAGGACGAGATCTCCAGGCTTGAAGCCCCGCGGGTATATGGACCGGTCCCGGGTACGCACTATCTGCCGCGTGTACTTTTCAACGTGTTGAGCTGCACTTGCCCGCGCTCTGTCGAGGAGATCCAAGGACATGCGGCGGTCCTCGTCAGGCGCCTGGACGAGGACCCTCCGCGAACCAGCCTTGATTTCCTCAGGCGTCACTGCTTCATCGCCGAAAAGAAGCTTGAAAGGCGTGAACCCCGTTGGACGTGTTATCGTTGTGCGAAGGGACCAGAGTACGCTGTGAAGCTCGCTTGGCCACTTGCCCTTCGGCCACCCGACCAAGCGCTTTTTGATGGCGGCGGAAATGGCGCTGTTCGCCCTCTCAACCGCCCCGTTGGACTGGGGGTGCCCGACTGAGGTGAAACGAAGTGTGATGCCCATGCCTTCGCAGAATTCTTTGAAGAGGGTGGCGTCGAACTGCAGGCCGTTGTCCACGGTGAGCTCCCTGGGCACACCGAAGTGACATATGATGTTTTGCCAGAGGAAACGATGCATGGCCGCCGAGGTTATTTTAGCTAAGGCCACCGCCTCCGACCATCTGGAAAAATATTCCAGGGCGACTACCACAAATCGCAGGTCTCCTGGGCTCGTGGAAGTGGTCCTACTATGTCGACGCCCCAGCGCGCCAGCGGCCACACCGGGGGAATGGGGTTAAGGGTCATCGGGGGTTTGCCGATGATCCGTGCCATCCACTGGCACCCCTGACATCGACGCATGAGGTCCTAGGCGTCAGTGATGGCAGTCGGCCAGTAGAAACCCTGCCTGAATGCCTTGCCGACCAACGACCTCGGCGCCAGATGGGACCCGCACATGCCCACGTGGATCTCCACAAGGAGGTTCTTCCCTTCTTGGCCCGAGAGGCAGCGCAGGAGCGGTGCGCAGACCCCCTTCTTGTAAAGTATCCCTTCGAACACCTGGAAGGACCTAGCGCGGTGTTGCAGCCGCCAGAGCTCTGTGGGGTCCTCCAGCTCGGCGATGCCCTGCAGAAAGTGGAAGATGGGCTGTCGCCAGTCGCCCTGCTGGACGATGTGGTGAATGAGGGCGGCATCCCGGTTGTCCTACGCGATGGCCGCCTGCGATAGTACTTCATAAAACGCCCCATCAGGGGGTGGCAGTTGTTGGCTGGCCACCTTTGCGAGGGCGTCGGCTTGCTCATTTTCCGCGCGAGGGATGGCCTTGACTGTGATGCCCAAGAAGTGCCTTTCCCTTGCCCTAACCACGGCGAGGTACTTGGCCAGCTCAGGTCCTTGGCTTGATAGGACTTGTCGACGTGGCCTGCCACCATACGCGAGTCTGTACGGGTGAGCACCCGCCGTGCGCCGACTGCCTTGAGCTTTGCCAGGCTGAAGAGCAGCGCCTCATATTTAGCTGTGTTATTGGTGGCTGGAAAGGCACGGCGTGCCGAGTATAGCAGGCGCTGCCCCTCGGGCGTGACGATTACCGTGCCTACACCCGCGCCCGCGACGCTGTAGGCGTCGTCGATGGTGAGTGTCCAAACCGAGTCGTTATGCTGCTGGGCAGGCTGGGCCAACGGAGTCCACTCCGCAAGGAAGTCGACGAGAACTTGAGATTTGATTGCCGTCCTTGAGGCATATGTCAGGGAGAACGGGGCAAGCTCGGCCGCCCACTTGCCGATGCGCCCTGTGGATTCCTTGTTGTGCAGCGTCTCCGCCAGCGGGAACGAGGAAGGCACTGTGATTGGATGGGCCAAAAAAATAATGCCGGAGCTTCCTAGAGGCCATGACCAACGCGTAAGCAAGCTTTTCAAGCTCTGTATATCTCGTCTTGGCGCCTTGAAGGGCTTCGGAGATGAAGTATACAGGCCGTTGTATGGCGCCCTCCTCTAGGACGAGGACGGCATCGATCACTGTGGTCGACGCGCCGATAGAGCGGAGGAGCCTCGTCTTTGGGCGACAGAGTGGGAGACTCGCCAGGTGTTTCTTGAGCGCGTTGAAGGCCTCCGCACAGTCACCATCCCAATGAAATCCGTCGCACCCGCGGAGTGTCTTAAAAAACGGCAAACCTCTCTCCGCTGCCCTGGAAAGGAAGCGGCTCAAGGTCGCCATGCGCCCGCCTCCTCTGACTTCCTCGTCGTCTTGGGCGCTCCATACCCAAGATAGCGTCGACCTTATCGGGGTTCGCCTGGATGCCCCGCCCAGACACGAGGAAGCCCAGAAGTTTGCCCGCCTGCACGCCGAAGACGCACTTGTCAGGGTTGAGCTTGATGCCGGCTTTCCTGAGGTTGTCAAAGGTCTCCTGGAGGTCCCAGCCATGCAAAGCGAGCTGCCGGGTTTTGACTACCACGCATCGACATAGGCCACGACATTCCTCCCGAGCTGGGCGGCCAGGGCAATGGCGACGAGGCGGGTAAAGGTAGCGCCCGCGTTGTAACACCCTAGGACCCACATTACCCTGGGATGCTACTAAAACTGCTCTACAACGAGCCAATTTACAAGATAAAATAAACTGGCAACAATTACTAAACAAGATAGTATAAGCGGAAGCATAAACAACTAAGGAATAACAGGATAGTGATAGCAATTCACTATTTAAAACATCCTCCAACATTTTAATCTAAAACATAGTTCACAAATTTAACATTATTAAGATAATGTAAACAAAGCTATGCAAGGTCTAGAATCCTTTCAACTTTATTACAGCATAAAAATATGATTCACTGCATCAGTGTGGTGCCGTTCTACCCTTCCCATGCATGCTCAAAGTCCACCTGTAGGGAGGGGGAAACAAGGGTGAGATAAAAATCTCAGCAAGCAAACTGTTTAACAGGCTATTCAAACTACAAACAATTATACATCATCATTTATAATTCCATACAACTACAACCATAATTCATGTCCACAATTATTAAACCACCACAAATTTTCATGAATCATACCTCTTCAATTTCAGATTTAATTGGCATATGAATGCAGTCATTTTATCCACAATTAAATGCAAATGAAACATTTAATCTTCCACAAACCACAATAGGTTAATCATCAACATTCTTCCACACTTAAATGCAAATGAAACATTTAATCTTCCACAAACCACAATAGGTTAATCATCAACATTCTTCCACAATTACAATGTTATTATCCTCAACCTCAAATCACCATCAATGACGTTAAAGCATTAACAAATAAATCTTGTTTGACTACTTTAAATTCTCAACCACTGCCACTAGCAAAAGCAATAAAACATATGTATGTTTTACTTCAACACTTTATTATTTCTCACATCCACAATTGTTATCAACAATTAATACAAGAGAAAAGAATCTCATGCCACAATCACAACCCTTACTGCACACAAGGGATGAACCCCATTCCACGTCCACAACCATAATCCTCATACCACAAATAGCTCACATGAGCCAATTCCACATTACAACTATGAAGTTGTATAATCCACATTACAACTATGAGTTGAATATTCCACAAAATAACTTCACCACAACATATTGCATATGTATGCAAATGAATCTTTCCACAATGCAATGCATATGAATGCTATGCTCCACATCACTCTTTCAGGGCAGGATTTGAGGTGCATCGATTACGGCAATATACGATGCTTCCGCGGGATAAGAGGTGCATCGTATTCGGTAATATACGATGTCAGTACTGCACGATCGCGGCTATGTGCGGCGACATCCACATATGCATATGACATGATATGATATGATAATCACAAATCACATTAATCCATCCTCAAAGGAGCATCAACATGCTCACGACATATCCACATCCAGCACATGTTATTTTCATGTTCCACATTATAACATTAAGCAAGATTTGCACATGGCTACTAGCAGATTATCAACATATCAATGGATAAGTACTTGCTACCATCTCCACAATTAAATTATCATGCAATCATGGCATAATGTATCAAATTACGATAATAATGTAAACTGCAAGTAGAAGGAATAACAAGTTAAACGGTAGCAACCACCGCTACGTTTACTTGCCTCAAACCGACGGTTAAGTAAAATCAAGAGCGCTCAGGGACAAGACCACCTGTCCAAAAGGCAACTCTCAGCACACAGCTACAGCATACAAACATGACATTAATAATTAAAAATGTCGCTAGAACCCTGAACCCGCACAAACTCCTCTCCGCTCAACAATTCAGCAAATTGCCCTCTACTGCAGCGCTGCTTAACATTTTCGTAACTTTAAAAATATTGATCCATTTACAGCAAACGATATCTCTCTGGATTCATCACTTAAAAGCCTACATTTTTCATGTAGAACACCTATTTTTATTTTGATCACAGCTAGGTGTAATTTAATGCCCCAAAACAGAGGAAGAACTCTGTTCTGGCAGATTGGACAGCAATAAACAAATGCGTCCCAACATCAGTAAAAGGGTCTAAAAAATTCTTAATTTTATACAGCAGCTAGATCTCTAAATTATCTACAACTTTCTCAATTATGGACATGGTCATAAAAATCATTTACGACCTCTAATTCCCAGATTACCGTCGGTCTGTACCAATCTGCTCGCCTGACGAACAGCAGTATTCCCGACCCTGTAACTCCCAGATCCCACGGCACAAAAATGCGAAACAAATACAAGATATGCGTCTGGAAGTCCTCTACAACTTTTCTTTTGGGAGAGTCTGCAGGAAAATTCGTTTACTAGGTCAAAACCTCGCGAACAGACACGCTGCGCGAATCGATCTACAGGCAAACAGCAGCTAATCTCTAATCGGGCAATTAATCTATTAACTACCTTCAAAATCCGTGCCAAGAACCCTAATTATTCATAAGAACAGAGGGTTTGGGATGAGGAAAAAATTACCTAAATGAAGAATTACCCCATTTTTTTCCTCTTCTTCTTCTCCTTCCTTCTTCTCCTTCTCCTTCTTCTCCTTCTCCAAGGGCAGCAATGGGGGCAACAATCCTTGGGAGGCGCCACCAGGGGAATAGGGGTGCGGCTGGGTGTGGGGAAAAGGGGAAGGAGGGGAAGCCCTAGGGTTAATAAGAAAGGGGAAAAGGGGGGGTGCGCCTCCCCCTTGGGCCTTGGCCCAAGGGCGGTTGGCCCACTCCCCAGGCAGCCCAAACTGAAAATTAAAAGTAATTTTTAATATATTTTATTCCTTTTTCAATGTTCTACAATTTCTTTATTTTTCCCTTCCCGCGATTTGCCGAAAAACTGGCGACTCCGCGATTGTTTTAGAAACTTACGCCGTAGCGATGTTCAGGATATTACACGCGTTCTTCAAGCCAAAGGGCATCCTGATGAAGCAGAAGGTGCCGACTGGTGTGATGAAGCTAATCTTGCTCTCGTTGTCTTCCGCCATGTATACCTGATGATAGCCGGAGTAGGCATCTAAGAAACTCATTAGCTCGCACCCCGCGGTAGCGTCGACCAATTGATCGATGCGCGGCAAAGGGTAATTGTCCTTTGGGCACGCCTTGTTGAGTGCTGTAAAGTTGATGCACATGCGCCAGGCCCCACTAGCCTTCTTGACCAATACTGGGTTGGCGAGCCACTCTGGGTGGTGGACCTCGCGGATGACCCCGGCTCGAGGAAGCTTTGCCCCTCCTCCTTGGCCGCCTGCTGCCGATCCATGGACATGCGGCAAAGCTTCGGCTTGACCGGCTTGGCGTCGGGGCAGACCGCCAAGCGGTGCTCGATTACTGCGCGGTCCACGCCCTTGATATCTTCTGGCGACCATGCAAAGATGTCGGTGTTGTTTCGAAGCACTTGGAGTAAATCTTGCTCGACCTCCGGGGGGAGCCCCTCAACAAAAGAGACAAACTGCCCCTCCACCTGGAGCGGCACCCTTTTGACTCCGCCCTCAGGCCGAGGCTTAGGCGTCCACCCCGGGGCGGAGGGCGCGTCACCAAGCACGTCCGGTAGGGCGTGCACCGGGCGATGCGGATCCTGGCTGCTGACTTCGATGCGCCTGGCAAGGTCTTGGTCGCCGAAGACGGTGATGACACCCTCCGGGCCCGGGAGCTTCATACATAAGAAGGCGTGGTGCGGGACCGCCTCGAAGGAGTTGATGGCGGGCCGTCCCAATATGACATTGTAGGGGTGTGCGATGTCCACAACGTTCAAGATGACATGGTGGGTCCAGATGTTACTCTCTTGGCAGAGCGTAACGGGGAGGGACACCTGCCCTATGGCCTACAGCGATTGACCTCTGATGCCCTGAAGCGGAGCTCCTGCCTGCTCCATGCGACTTCGGTTGGTTCCCATACGATCGAGGGCCCCTGTGAACAGGATGTTCGCAGAGCTCCCCCCGTCGACAAGGATGCGCCTGACGTCGCAACCCGCGATGTGGGCCCAGATGACCAGAGCATCTTGATGAGGGAACTCCACGCCCCTGGCGTCATTCATGGTGAAGGTGATGTTGCGGGGCGTTAGCCACGATTGCGGCTGCTCCAAGGGGGCCCCTGATAAGGAGCCTTCGGTGATGATGTTGACGGCGCGGCACCGTGCATCTTCCCTGGCTGAAGCTTGCGAGGGGCTGCCCCTCGGATGCCACTCCTGGACCTCGGCAGGGAGCCGAAGGGGCGAGTCCCGAGATACGGCCATCGCCCGTCGCAACTCCACGACCGCGGTGCACGTCTACGTATAGTGATGACCATAGCCATGCACCTCGCACCATTTGCCGTAATAGAGTTGCTCTTGCTCCGCTCGGGGTCGCTCATCGCGGCCGAGCTCGCCTTCGCGTCCTTGAAGGGCATTCTCGATGACGAAGGTATGGCGGGCCTTTTGTGGTCTGAGCTGGTGACGCCGGGGCTTGTGTCTACTCTTTGGAGAGCCTTCCGCCCCGGCCGTTGTTCTGTGGGGTCCTCCGGGGCGTCGGTGCGCGAGCCTGATTCGAGGGGTCGTCGCCCACCCCCTCGTCGTATGTCGAGCGCGCCGCTTGAGCAAGATCGAGGGTGGAAGCGTCGCGTCTCCGCGCATCTTCCTCAGCCTGCGCATACCCCTCCATCTTGCCGAAGAGCTCGGCGACCGTCTTGATAGGCTTACGTGCGTTGTATTCGGCCAAGGAGCCTGGACGAAGGACCTGTATGGCCACGTTAATGACGGTTGTCTCATTAACATCCTTGATCTGGCAGCGTATCTTCGCGAAATGCTTGAAGTAGTCCTGGAGCTTTTCCGAGGGTTTCTGCCTCGCGGCGAAGAGCTGGCCCACATCGACTCACTCGACATAGCTTCCTTGGAAGTTGTTGTGAAGGCGATGGCGGAGCTGCTCCCACGCATAGATAGAGTTTGGCTCTATGGTAAAAAACCAAGAAAGGGCCACTCCTAGCAGCACGAGGGGGAGCCCCTTCGCCTTTGTGGTATCATCTCCGCCTGCGGCCTCGATCGCGGTTTCGTACACGCGCACGAACTCGCGGGGATCCGTATCACCTTTGTATGGCTCGATGACCCTGGGGAACTTGAAGTCTTCGGGCCACGCCGCCGCCGCGATCCCCGCCAAAGCGGGACTCGGATCGACGCGTCGCAGCGGCACATGGCTTGACGTGGGGGCGTTGCGGCTGTCCGCCCTTTCCGGCGCGGGCTCTGGCATGGCCACTGGCACGACCTGCTGACTTCGAGCCTCTTGCATGTCACGGACAGCCCCGCGAAGGTCCCCTAGCTCCCACTGGAACGTGTTGAGGGCCGCCAGTAGCACGCTTTCTACTGTCGGCGCAGGCGGGATCGCCGGTGCACCCTATGGTGGGTCGGCGCGGGTATGGTCACCTCGGGATTGGTCGTCGCAGTGCCGACGGCGGGGTCGGTCGTCGCGGTGCCGACGGCGGGGTTGGTCGTCGCGGTGCCGATGGCGGGGTCGGTCGTCGCGGTGCCAACGGCGGGGTTGGTCGTCACGGTGCCGATGACGGGGTCGGTCGTCGCGGTGCCAACGGCGGGTTGGTCGTCGCGTGCCGGCGACGGGTCGGCCGTCGCGGTGCCAACGGCGGGGTTGGTCGTCGCGGTGCCGATGACGGGGTCGGTCGTCGCGGTGCCGACAGCGGGGTTGGTCCTCGCGGTGCCGATGACGGGGTCGGTCGTCGCGGTGCTAACGGCGGGGTTGGTCGTCGCGGTGCCGATGGCGGGGTTGGTCGTCGTGGTGCCGGTGGCGGGGTTGGTCGTCGCAGCGCGAACGTCGATGTCCTCGGCCACCGCACCTGCGTCGCCACCCGCACTCACCGCAGCCGATGCTGAAGCCCTGGTACCCATGCGACGCTCCGAGCTGGCCGCCTTCTTTCCCTTCGCCGCTGTTGACGAAGCTTTTTTTGGTGCCATCCTTTTTCAGGTTTCGGGCTTACTCCTGTCCTCCCCACGGACGGCGCCAACTGTTGTGGTTACAGACCAAACAGAGAGAGAGATGGTAGTGAAGAGTGAGGGAGATGAGTAATGGCCTAGGTCCTCCCCATGTCCTGTATTCTATATATATACATCGGGAGTGTTATCACAATTATACCCTTACATTTGAGTATCCTTTCCAGGGGCACTTATGTCGTTACACATGGCCCATTCTGGACCTTATAACCTCCTACCAGGCCTGCTGGGTTTAGGTGGGGGCCACCCCTACAACAGCAACCATTGGAACAAAAGGTCATGCACTCCTCCATGCAATATCCTTCAGCAATCGAACCTTCTGGGTGAGCTCTGTTCTTCACAAGTGCTTTGAGCCGAACAAAAAATCTAAATGAAATCATGAACACATGTTAGTTGAACGAATTATTGACAATAACATTGCAATGTGTAGTTACGTACCTCTCCATGGGGTACATCCACCGGTAGTGAACGGGGCCACAAAGTTTAACTTCTTCTACCAAGTGCACCATCAAGTGAATCATCACAAGAAAATGATGGCAGGAAAATTCTCTCCATATTACATAGTGTCATCACAATACTCTCTTGAAGTTCTTGTAGCTCATCAACATCTATCACCTTGGAGCACAACTTCTTAAAGAAATTAGATATTCCAATAACTATTTCCATAACATCTTTGTTGGGTAACAGGATCGAGTGCCACCGGAAGAATGTCATGTAGTAAAACATGATTGTCGTGACTTTTAGTCCACTCAATGTACAATCTTTCATGTTAACACACCTAGAAATGTTTGATGCATAACCATCAGTGTCCTCATGTTTTGGATTACTGAACAAAAACCTCCTTTTGTTCTCTAGACATGGTAAAAGGTGCATCGAGCACGCTTTGCTTTCCTTCATTATCTACCACAGATGAAGATTCTGCCGAATTCCAAGTTCCACTAAATCTAGTCGTGCTTTAAGACCATCCTTTGTTTTGGAAGGAATATCCAATAAAGTTGTAATAAAGTTTTCACATAGATTTTCTCTAAGTGCATCACATCTAGATTGTGTCTTAGTTTGTTCTTTTCCCAAAGATGCTAGCTCAAGAATATTGACCGCTTTTTCAACCAATCTTCCGCTTCTTCTCCTTCTTGCCATTGTTCCCATCTTTCTGTTTCTTTTGTCGTCCTCTTTACGCTTGCAATTGTTATGGCTTTCATCTTGCTTTCCTTTGTTTTTTCCTTTCTTATTGCCCTTTGTATTCTTTGTTGTGCACCCTTTTTCCTAAAACAAACACTCGCCTTCTAACATTCTCAAAACAGTAGTACCACTCATTGTTTCAGGTGCAAGTCCAGCCTCTGTCATGCCATCAAACTGGCTCTTTTGCCTTCGATATATGTGATCCTGTGGGAGCCATCGACGATGGCCCATGTAGCACATCTTTTTACCATTCTTCAGGTAAAATGATTTTGTCGCCACACCACATGATGGGCATGCATATGTACCACTTGTGCTCCAACCATATAGGTAAGCTAATGCAGGAAAATCATTTATAGTCCACAATAGTGCTGCTCGAAGCGGAAATTTTTTCGGGAAGAGGCATCACATGTTCCACTCCATCCCACAATGTTAAGAGCTCATCGATCAAGGGCTGCAAGTATATATCAACATGATTCCCTGCAGAATCTGGTCCAGGAATGATCATCGACAACAATAAAGATGTTTGCTTCATGTAGATCCAAGGTGGCAAGTTGTAAGGAACCAGCATTACAGGCCAAGTACTGTGCTTTCAACTCATATTTTGGAAAGGGTTAAATCCATCACTTGCAAGACCAAGGCGTACATTATGAGCATCTGCTGCAAAATCAGGATATCTACGATTAAAATCTTCCCAAGCTTCACCATCTGCTGGATGTCGCAGTTTTTCATCTTTTGTACGGCCGTCATCATGCCATCGCATGTATTCTGAAGTTTTGCTAGTTGCAAATAACCTTTGGATCCTTGGTATCAGTGGAAAATAACGCAACACTTTTGCTGGTTTGTTTTTCTTCTTAGGTTTAGCTGTAGAACCATTCTTCTTAACATCTTTCCAACGAGAGCTCTGGCACACATCACACAAATCTTTGTCAGCTGTATCTCCTCGGAAAAGCATGCAATCTTTGGGGCAAGCATGGATTTTCACATAGTCAAGGCCTAAAGCACGGATGATTCTCTTCACTTGATAATATGTCTTAGGTAGGTTTGCCTCAAGAGGAAGTGCAGTAGATAGTACACCCAGTAGTGATGTAAATGATTCTTGTGTCCAACCATGTAAGCACTTTAAGTGATATAAGGTGACCAAAAATGACAACTTAGTAAATTTATAACCAGGATATAAGCTTGTGTGTGCATCCTTCAAGTATCTTGCATACAGATTCTGTTCACTCTCCTTAGCATTGTCATCTGCAGGATGCACATCTTCAGCTACAATATGTTCCATATTTGCTAATCCGGATTCAACATCATCTACTTCACCTTCAGACATACTTAGCAGTGACTCAAACATTTCAACCCTGCAAAAGGCAGCTTGAAGTAGTTCTTGCATGCCATCTTGTACTGCAGCAGCCCTTGGGACACCCGAAGTAGGCAAATTTGTAGTGTTATTTGGCACATCAACAAATGCAAATGATGGACTTTCATACGTCTCTCCATGATGAACCAAGGTCGTATAACCTTGAATAATGCCATCACATCTCAAATGTGTCCTGACTTCATCATGACTCTGGTTTAATCTGTTTTTGCATTTTTTGCAAGGACAAAGTATCTCGCTATCATGTGGAATGTCCCGGTAAGCAAAAGCCAAAAATTGCTCAACACCATCTTGATATGCAGTATCCTGTCTTGGCTTACTCATCCAACTACGATCCATCGCCCTCTGACAAGCAGTAAGGATGAAATGGAATCAATTAGTATTTTTTTCTTTTGCAATACACTAGGTGAATGCCCGTGCGTTGCTACGGATTTTAAAATTTTATCATACTACATGTATGCACACCAAATTTGTACATGCAAATTTTGAACAGCTAGGATTTTCATAATTTTAGTCTAAACTAGCCTAATCAGACAAATATCCTACCATCTGTCCCTTGTTATCATAGCTTCTAACCATAAGCTCCTTTTCCTTGATTCTACAGAACAAATAAGAAAAAAAACTATAATCTAGTTACATGTAAGCACCTAGTATTTTAACCCATTCCCTTTCTGTTTTTTAGAATACTTAACTAAAAAAACTATAATCTAGTTACATGTAAGCACCTAGTATTTTAATCCATTCCCTTTCTATTTTTTAGAAAACTTAACTGAAAAACATATGAGCCTAGGTTAACTGATAAAAGAGAAACTTACACACAGTGGAAGTACTGAACCTAATGTTCAAATTTTGATCCTTCTATGAAAAACAGGCCTAGGTGATACCAACTCCAGCATTTATGGTACTGATATAGGATATGTACTGGTTTCATAAATCAAATGCTGAAACAACTACAGTTCTTAGTGAACTGCTTTGGAATTTTCCCCAAGAAGAGTGAGCCAATGAAACGCCTACAAAAGAATCAATGAATAAGTACAGTGGCTGATGTATGCACACCAAATTTGTACATGCAAATTTTGAACTGCTAGGATTTTCATAATTTTAGTCTAAACTGGCCTAACCAGACAAATATCCTGCCATCTGTCCCTTGTTATCATAGCTACATTACTAAGCCTGAGTATATTCAATCTACTTTTCCATAGTCTCTAACCATAAGCTCCTTTTCCCTGATTCTACAGAACAAATAAGAAAAAAACTACAATCTAGTTACATGTAAGCACCTATATTTTAATCCATTCCCTTTCTGTTTTTTTAGAAAACTTAACTGAAAAACATATGAGCCTAGGTTAACTGATAAAAGAGAAACTTACACACAGTAGAAGTACTGAACCTATAAAATAATTCACCTTTTTATTGATTACCATGCTTCTAATTTCGAAAAAGAAGTGGAATTGAATGGATTATTAGTTTAACAAACTGAAAGGATGCCTTCATTTCAGCTATCAATTCAACAGAGAAATCACCTTTTGGTCAAGTACATGCAAATTTTAAGGTGCAGAAACTCATATAAGGACTATAATAGTACTAGATTTGTACCAACAAAATCAGATCAACAATCTTTTAGATAGATGAACTAATAAACCAGGAACTTATGCTCTGCAGGCATGCTACTGGACAGAATCCTAATTTGAGCTGTAAGCTTGCCTTGAAATTTACACTTGTTTGTAAATCAAGAACATGACAGTACAATAATTAGGACACCACAATTGGATCTGCTCCATTTTCATTTCATCTTCAACGGATCAATCTAGGACTGGAAAAAATTCATATATCTATATCTAAATTCAATCTCCTGGTTTCAGTTCAGCAAAGTGACCACCTTGAAGCCCTCTTCTAAATTCAACCAACACACTAAGAAAATTATAGCTGCAATATATGCAAACTCAATTTTATAAATAAATAAATAAGATCAGCCCAAAACACGGTTCTAGAATCCTACCGCTAAGGCGCCGAGATGAACATAACCATTCAGGGTAAATAAAATCTAAGACACTTATGTATCATTTACCAATTCAAGACAGTAGATTAAGTCTATAGATTCAGAGTGAAGCAAAAGAAAGGAGAAAACAACATTTGGATCAAACAGCAGGTGACTATTACATGGAAATGTCTGAGCTAACTTTTTGCGGAGTTTTGTTTTTTGCTAAGTACATGTGGAACTCAGTTCCTGATGATTATATCTCACTTCATCTTAAGGGGCATACAACGTCGGTTCTTTTGCTCGCACTTTGCTCGCACGCATGGCCTAGCGGAAGCGAGAGGGGTTAGGGTTTTGGGCGTACCTTGGCAATGGTGGGGAGGCCGCCCAGGGAGCGGGCGGCGCGGGCGGGGGAGGAGGGGTAGCCCGGGAGGCCTCCGGAGACGGTGCCGTCGTTGATGGTTGACGGTGCTGTCGTCGGCGGAGGCAGCGCCGCCGCGGGGACGGGAGAGGAAGGCGACGGGGAGGTCACTAGGGAACTGCGTAGGAGAGCTAGAGAGATGTGACTCAGTAGGAGAGGCCGAGGCATTGTGATTCAGCTGGGCGCGGGCGGGGTAGGTGGGGGAGAAGGCGGCGGGGGGAGGTGGGGGGAGGAGGGAGGGGCCCGGTCGCCCGGGGAGGTGGGGAGAGGAGGAGGCGGCGGCGCGGGAGGTGGGGAGAGGAGGAGGCGGCGGGGGGGAGGTGGGGGGAGGACGAGGTGGCTGGGGGAGGGGGCGGTGGAGGAGGCCGGGAGGGAGGGAGGGCGCGGTGGGGGAGGCGGGAGGCTCGGAGGGAGGGAGGGCGCGGTGAGGGAGGCGGGACTCGGGAGGCCCGGAGGGAGGGAGGGGGCGGCGGGACCCGTGCGGGGGGAGGAGGAAGCCAGGGGCGGCGGGGGGAGGAGGAGGCGGCCGGGAGAGAGGGAGGCGGCGGGATTCAGGAAAAATGAGAGTCGGCCGAGGTAAGAAAAGAAAGAGGAAAGAAAAGGAAAAGGAAAAAAATTGAGAAGAGAAGAAAAATAAAATTATGCAACTTAGTTTTTAATGAGATGAAAATTTGTAGAAGAAGATTTTGTGTGTGTGAGAGAGAGAGAGCTTAGATATGTATCGGATGTTTAATATATTTTTTACAACGTCTCTACATGCTACTGATGGATGACAAAGGCGCATCTAATTTCGTTTCACTTTGAGATGTTTTCAATATCGTATCAAGAAGCATGTTTACGTGACTATGTATGATTATTGATATGCTTTGCAACGTGCATAAATTATACTGACGGTTTAAAGCGTGTCTAACTCCGTGTTATTTTGAAATGACTTTAGTATTGTGTCAAAAAATATCTTTAATTGGCTATGGAACGTTCTCTAATACGCTTTGTAACGTGTCTAGATGCTATTGACGATCAAAAGTGTCTAAAACCATGTTAGTTTGAGACGACTTTAGTATCGTGTTAAAAAACATGTTTAATTGGCTATGGAGCGTTCTCTGATACGCTTTGTATCGTGTCTAGATGCTATTGACGATTAAAAGCGTGTCTAACACCGTGTCAGTTTGAGACGTTTTCAATATCTTCTAAGAAAGTGTCTACAGATGCCTTTTGACACTAAAAGCGTGTCTAATGTCATGTCATGTTGATATGTTCAGAAAATCGTGTCAAAAAACATCTTTACATGACCATGTAGAGACGCTTTTAGCGTGCGTTACTATAAAAGCGTGCCTAGAGGCCCTTTTTCCTGTAGTGCCCATACCGGTCTGAACGCAATATTAGTCTGGTCTAACCGGCTACCGTGGAGTGGTCTGACCGCTCTTCGAATTTCAGAACAGGCAACAGACTGACAAAAACATAGAAGGGACTTGAAAAATCAGATTACGATGAAGTTTGTGAAAAGAAAGTGATCTCCTCAGACCACAAGCTCCAGAATGTGATCTAAAAAATAAAGAGATCTCAGGAAACAAATTGATTCATTCCAAAGGCAAGAAATCAACATTTATGCTAAAAATTTGAAAATCTGGAGATGGTATTTTTCAGATTACTCACTATCCATCCATCCTTTGCTCAAGATCTTTTGCAATCGACTTAGCAATGAACTCAGGACTTTCCAAAACAAATCTCATGGCAACTTATGAAGGGAATCAAGAGAACCAACTCTCTCCTGACATGAAACCCTAGAAAATAAAAGACAAGGGAATTTTGACGAAGCTCCAGAGAAAAGAGGAAAATCAATAAATCTTTCATTTGCTCTCGGGAATGGAGTGGACAAGTGGTCTAGAGTATTTTCCCTTCGCTGAGCAACTCATTTTGCGAATTCTTGAGCAAGATCAAACTCAAATCCAAAAGAGAAGAGAAAGAACAGAGAGAATGCAGAAACTGAAATTCATCACAAAGAGGGAGAAACAAAGCTGAAAAACTCAAAGAAATTCAATCCCATGGATGATTGTCTACAGAGGAATCATTACATGAGGTTTCTACTACCACTCATCTCATCCTCCCCAACCTGAGAGCTCATACACAGAGGACGAACACAAGCCAGAGAGAGACATCCGCATACACTGTTTTCACTAGAACGCAAAACAAGTGCTCTGCATCTTCTCACCAACTCTCCAACAACTAAAGCTCAAAGCAAAACCAATTCTAACCCCTCTCAAAAGCCATCAACTTCTCTCACCTGGCATACTCCATGTAGGAGACAACCATCTATTTATACCCTTTGCATAATGGGTTCACATTTGCTTTGCCCATTAAGCTTTTGCGCTTTACCCACTAACTCTAACCAAATCCACTTCCTTTAGTGCAGCTTTACGTATTCACCAAAACGCCCCTCCTGCACCTTCCGGGAAGCTTCCTCATTCCTTGACTCCCAAGCCTCGCAGCCACCTCGAGTCCTCACTGTCTTTGGCACACCTCGACCGCTTTGACCTCGGCACCGCCTGCGCCTAGTCCGGTCATCCCGTGCCTCGCCACGACTTCGCCTCGACGTCCTGCAACCATCACAGACAAGAAACACATCACATAGCACCGCTCGACATAATGTAATCAACAATAACATTAAGAGAAATCTTATGCATGAAAAAGCCTAAACCTATCGAATCAAGAGAATAAACATCCTATAACACTTCGACCAAGTTTGACCAAGTCCGACCGAAATCAATTGCACCGTGCAACAACATCGTCCAAACCACACAAACCAAACTTGACTTTCCTAAAACAGATGTCAATTACTCATCACACACATGGGGTCACCTCCACATGGTCTATCAATCTCCCCCTTGATGAGTATATTGACAAACACAGAAAAAGCATAAAGTTGAGTTTGAAAATAAAAGAGAGTCCAACATGGTCCAAAAGAAATCAAAGAAGCTTATGACCATGTCGACAAAACGAACACTAGAGCAACAAAAAAAAGAGCAAATTATTCTCCAATGCTCCAGAAAGTTCCCAAATGGCTTTTTCTCCGCTATTCTCCCCCTTTTGGCAATAAAATCATCAAGATGCAAGGAAGAGAATCAATCTTGAGAATGGATGGAATGGCTGAATTTTATTTAATCTAAGTATTTAGAGTCATGAAGATTATTCAATATGACCGTGAAGTATTATATCAAGCCATAACACATAAGAATGCTATCAAGATCATGACCATACATATAGAGACAAGCTAAGCCAAATAAGTCATAATCTGAAAATTAGCCGAATTTCTTACCATGTCAAGGCATCCATGAGTATAGTCTAGCTAAAGGTATCCAAGGATGATGCAGGCCATGTTAATAATCTAAGCGGAACCAAGAAGCTAGTATTGAATCAATTTAGAGTGCTACAAGTTCAAAAATTAATCATTTGTTCAAGTACTTGGTTCGGTTTGTAGTTAAGCAAATTGAGCAAATTTGACATGATTTTTCTTTTAAAGCTTGTGGTCGTTTGCATCCAACATTTTTAGTTATGTGCTAGATATCAAGCCTTATGCGATCACTCCAAGCATGAAGCTTAAGGAAAAGATCTTGGTCAACCAAAACTCCCCCTTAGTTCATGCCTAGTGCAATGGCAATCAGTCGCATTAGAAAGAATTGGTGAGATCAGTTTTTTCGCACAAAAGAGATCTGTTGTGGTTACAGACCAAACAGAGAGAGAGTGTGGTAGTGGAGAGTTGAGTAAAATGAATGGCTTAGCCCCCTCCTCTCGTGGCCTATGCCACATATATATTCACATGGGGAGTGTTTGTACAGCTATACCCTTACACATGAGTATTCCCCTTGGGGGCTCTTATGTCATTACACATGTCCTATTTTGGACCTAACAGGCCTACTGGGCTTAGGTGGGGGCCACCCCTACAACAGGAGCCTCTCATGGTGAAGGGCTTCACGGGCCGAAGCCATGTCGCTGAGTCCTTTGGCCCCCTCTGTCCCATCGGCCTGTGATGCTTGATAATGTGGATAGTCTGCCCGTTTGCTCCTGCTTGCACGGGGGCTGTCTTCGGATCCCAAAGCTGGCGCGGTCTCGAGGTCAAAGGAAGCGTAGAGGCCAAAGCCTTCGATGGAGACGAGGTCCGGGCATGCTGTACTTCGCACTCCGGATATTTGCGGGCAAAGTCGAACTTGGTCGGCTGCCCCTGGCAGCCTAGCCTCGGGAAATGCTCCGCGCAATGTAGTGGCAGTTCGGGGAGATGGTTGCCAGGTCCAGGAGTGTGCTTTAACGATGCCTGGAATCGCGCCTGCCTTTACCAAGGGTAGGCTGGCATGGCTGCTCCGCCTGCCCTGCACTGGATGTGGGCACGCGTCCGGCTGCCATTGGAGCGTCGTGGGATTCGGTTGAACCACCGGGTGCCCATTGACTGCAATCCTGACGATTGGCATGCCGCCGGTTGACCTTCCGCCATCCTGGCGACGCCTCGCCGGATGGGCCTGGGTATAAATACGCCGGTGTCGCGGCCTGTTCCTTGCTCACCCTTGGTTACTCATCTTATACCTGCACGCGGTTATACTCTCACATGCAGGCCAACTATTGTTCATCCGCGTTTGATGATTGCGTCTACCGATGCTAATGTCAGCGAGCGCTGATGAACAATAGACGGCCTGCTTATGGGAATACGCCACAACTTGTTGTAGAAGTCTTGGACATCCACAGGGTCCTGCTCGCGCGCCGCGCTTTCGTATGGAAATGGCAAGGTTTGACCTGCTCTCGAAGACAGAAATGCTTGAGTCTCTCTGCGCTCTCTGATTGTGCCCACCAGCGTTACCATCAGGGAATGTTGATGTGCTGAAGCATTTCTGTTTACGAGAACGTGTCAAAACCTACCACAGGGCTGGGTCAGGGGCCCCGCTGGATCCCAGACGCTCCTTCTCTCGGCGCGGATTTTGGAGCTTCGTGACGGCGCGACGCTACAACGTTGGATCATCGCAGACGTTTGCAGGTGGTCCGGGGATGCTAAGCGGTGGGAGCGAAGCTGGCGCCTAGTCGGAAGTAGACACTTGAGCACTCCGTCCCCCATCCTTCGAAGTGGTGGCAGCGGAGATGGCGCCTAGTTGAAGTAGACACGCGAGCGCTCCGTCCCCCATCCTTCGAAGTGGTGGCAGCGGAGATGGCACCTGATGAGGACATCACTTCTTTGGATACACACAACACTCCTCCACTTGACATTCAAGGACCAATCACTAGAGCTCGCGCCCGACAATTGAATTTACAGGTGAGCTCGTTCCTAAGTACTTCTTTTTGTTCATTTGAGAATCGATTGCTACCTAATGATTTAATTATGATTAGGAACCATGGAGAGGACCTAGAAGTACTTGGAGAAGGACTACGAGGCGCACAAGTCCAGCAAGGGCGGTCGAATCATGTTGGAGGCCCAACTCAAACCGACTTCGAATCCAATTCGGAGTCCAGGACCAGGTCGCACTAAAACGGACGCCCAGATCGCATCCGGACTCCGTTTTAGACGTTCTACATATTTATGGAAAGCTGAGAAGACTACCTTTCCAATGGATCTGGTCCCATGTCAAAATTCCATCTGAGTCAACGGGAATCGTCGAAACAAGTGGGCATTTAGAATCTGTCAGGGTGCTGCGCCACCGTCTTTTGGGCCTTTCGGCTTTGTATCGTGTTGGAGCCCATTAGGGCGCGTCCAGGGGTTTTGCACGCCCCTCACTCCTTTATATCCAGCCGCCACCCCACCATTAGGGTTCGGGTTTTGCTTAGATTAATTCTGTCTTTGATCAGTATCGTCGTTCATCGGTTTGTGAGACCCCAACTTTCGAGTGCTAAATCAATACATCTGCAATTCAGTTGTGTTCTTCCTTGTTCTTGCTTGTGTTCTTCGATTCGCAGGCAAGGATTAGCCTTCTTGGCGAGGTCAACCGCCGCGCACGTTGATAACCTGAGGAGACGTGGTGCTGCGATTGCGGGGTTCGAACGCGTGTCGTTTGGAAGCCGGATCGATTTGTGTCGCGCCTCCACCAAATCGAACATATCCAGAACCTGTTGGAAGATCGGGACCCCGTCCCCATCAAGTGGTATCAGAGCTTCAGGTGTTCCTTCAGGTTCGAGAATACCCTACCTTTGTTGTTTTCGTTTCATCCTAGAGTCCAAGAAAAGCCCTACAAAAATTTTTTGTAGTCGTAGGTTGTTTCCTGTCCCAGATCTTGTTTAGCCTTTTGCACAATTTAATTTCAGAGTCCGTAGTGTTGAGTTTGTGTCCTTAGTCGAGTTGTGTTGCTGGTTTAGATCGTGTTTTGTTTCGGGTTATCTTGCTTCCGCCACCTCTCATACAAACCCTAGCTGTCATCCATCGCGTATTCCACCCTCTGTTTTTGTTTTCCCACCCATAGGGAAGGATAATGTGATTGCTGATGCTTTGTCTCGACGCTATATCATGTTGTCTCAACTTGATTGTCGCCCTTTTGGTCTTGAACCTATTAAAGCACAATATGCTTTTGATGCTGATTTTAAGGATGTGTTGCTGCATTGTAAAGAGGGACAAGCATGGAATAAATTCGTGATCAATGATGGATTTTTGTTTAGAGCTAACCGCCTATGCATTCCAGTTGGATCCGTTCGTCTTTTGTTGTTGCAGGAGGCGCATGGAGGCGGTTTGATGGGACATTTTGGTGCTAAGAAGACGGAGGACGTTCTGGCCACACACTTCTTTTGGCCAAAGATGAGGCGCGATGTTGAGCGGTTTGTGGCTCGCTGCACTACATGTCAAAAAGCTAAGTCTCGCTTGAATCCACATGGTTTATATATGCCTCTTCCTGTTCCTTCTATTCCATGGGCAGATATTTCTATGGACTTTGTTTTAGGATTGCCTAGAACTAAGAGGGGGAGGGATAGCATTTTTGTTGTTGTGGATCGCTTTTCTAAGATGGCTCACTTTATACCATGTCATAAAACCGATGATGCCGTTCATATTGCTGACCTCTTTTTCAAAGAGATAGTTCGTTTGCATGGTATGCCTTCTACTATTGTTTCAGATCGTGATGCTAAGTTCTTGAGTCACTTTTGGTGTACTCTATGGAACAAGTTGGGTACAAAGTTGTTGTTCTCTACAACATGTCACCCACAAACTGATGGCCAAACCGAGGTGGTGAACCGCACATTGTCTACCATGTTGAGAGCTGTTTTAAAGAATAATTTGAAGCTGTGGGAAGAGTGTTTGCCACATGTTGAGTTCGCATATAACCGAGCGGAACACTCCACTACCAAGGTAAGTCCTTTTCAGGTAGTGTATGGATTCAATCCCCGTGCCCCTATTGATATTTTACCTTTGCCTACTAGTGAGAGAGTTCATAATGATGCTAAGGAGCGTGCTGATTTCATTGTCAAAATGCATGAGACTACTAAGGCAAACATTGAAAAGATGAATGAAAAATATAGGATTACTGGTAGTATAGGTCGAAAGGAAGTTAAACTTGAACCGGGTGATTTTGTTTGGTTGCACTTGAGAAAGGATAGATTTCCTGAGTTAAGAAAATCAAAATTGATGCCTAGATCTGCTGGTCCTTTTAAGATAATTGAGAAGATAAATGATAATGCATATAAACTTGAGTTGCCTCCCGAGTTTGGGGTTAGTCCCACCTTTAACATTTCAGATTTGAAGCCATACTTGGGAGAAGAAGATGAGGCTGAGTTGAGGACAACTCCGCTTCAAGAGGGGGAGGATGATGAGGACATCACTTCTTTGGATACACACAACACTCCTCCACTTGACATTCAAGGACCAATCACTAGAGCTCGCGCCCGACAATTGAATTTACAGGTGAGCTCGTTCCTAAGTACTTCTTTTTGTTCATTTGAGAATCGATTGCTACCTAATGATTTAATTATGATTAGGAACCATGGAGAGGACCTAGAAGTACTTGGAGAAGGACTACGAGGCGCACAAGTCCAGCAAGGGCGGTCGAATCATGTTGGAGGCCCAACTCAAACCGACTTCGAATCCAATTCGGAGTCCAGGACCAGGTCGCACTAAAATAGACGCCCAGATCGTATCCGGACTCTGTTTTGGACGTTCAACATATGTATGCAAAGCTGCGAAGACTACCTTTCCAATGGATCTGGTCCCATGTCAAAATTACTTCTGAGTCAACGGGAATCGTCGAAACAAGTGGGCATTCAGAATCTGTCAGGGTGCTGCGCCACCGTCTTTTGGGCCTTTCGGCTTTGTATCGTGTTGGAGCCCATTAGGGCGCGTCCAGGGGTTTTGCACACCCCTCACTCCTTTATATCCAGCCGCCACCCCACCATTAGGGTTCGGGTTTTGCTTAGATTAATTCTGTCTTTGATCAGTATCGCCGTTCATCGGTTTGTGAGACCCCAACTTTCGAGTGCTAAATCAATACATCTGCAATTCAGTTGTGTTCTTCCTTGTTCTTGCTTGTGTTCTTCGATTCGCAGGCAAGGATTAGCCTTCTTGGCGAGGTCAACCGGCTGCGCATGGTTGATAACCTGAGGAGACGTAGTGCTGCGATTGCGGGGTTCGGAACGTGTCGTTCGGAAGCCGGATCGATTTGTGTCGCGCCTCCACCAAATCGAACATATCCAGAACCTGTTGGAAGATCGGGACCCCGTCCCCAACAGCACCTAGTAGAAGTAGACGCACGAGCACTTTGTACCCCATCCTTCGAAGTGGTGGCAGCGGAGATGGCGCCTAGCCGAAGTAGACACGCGAGCGCTCCGTCCCCCCTCCTTCGAAGTGGTGGCAGCGGAGATGGCGCCTAGTCGAAGTAGACGCGCGAGCGCTCTGTCCCCCCTCCTTCGAAGTGGTGGCAGCGGAGATGGCGCCTAGTCGAAGTAGACGCGTGAGCCCTTCGTCCCCCATCCTTCGAAGTGGTAGCAGCGGAGATGGCGCCTAGTCGAAGTAGACGCGCGAGCGCTCCGTCCCCCCTCCTTCGAAGTGGTGGCAGCGGAGATGGTGCCTAGTCAAAGTAGACGCGCGAGCGCTCGTCCTCCCTCCTTCGAAGTGGTGGTAGCGGAGATGGCGCCTAGTCGAAGTAGACGCGCGAGCACTCCATCCCCCATCCTTCGAAGTGGTGGCAGCGGAGATGGCTGTTAGGGGTGCCGCTGGTAGTGCGCTTTAATGGCTCTGGGAATCGCGCCGACCCTCGGGCTGACACAGTCGGGCTTATGTATCTGTACTGGCTTGTCCATCCGTGACGAACACGCGGCGGGTAGCGACTGGCACACCAACGGGTCGCCCGCGGTCAGGTTCCTTCCTCCAGAGGGGCAGGGCACGTGGCGCGGCGTTGTAGGCGTGCCGCCTGCTGGCCGCCCCCCTCCCAATGCGCGCCACCGGCTGCGAGCGGTTGCGCTGCTCGCCAATCCTCGGTTGCACCTACGGCGAGGGCTTGCGATTGTCCCTTCGGATAGGTGCGGCCAGGATTGAGCCGAAGGCTACGCCGGGACGCGTGACCTGTGTTTATTGCTTGTGCGGACCGACACGCGGTGGGACGCTAGCGATGCTTCGCGTGGTGATAGAACTCTGTACGATCACGGTCGCATGCTGGCTACGTGGACTGCCGCGACGCTTTGACTTCGCGCGTGGGGAGGCGAGCGGTTGCCGTTGGCCTTTCGCGCTTAGGGTAGGAGGCGGGGGGCCTTCAAGAACCCCCCGTAGTGTTGTGCCCACGCCGCCTCGCGCTTTTTGGTTGTTCACGGTGCTTTTTGCATTCGCTTGCCCTGTTCCTGCGCTCCCTTTTCGCCGGCTAGTTCCTGGTAGATGTTCGTGACGACTAGCGATGAGCGGACTCAGGCGGGCGGCTATGCCATCCGCAGGCGGTCCTCGCCTTTGGAGGTGAAATACACGCTGGGGGAGTGCGATCCACCGGCGGTAGACAAGTGGTGGGCGGCGAAGAAGAGCCAGGGTCCGTACTCCGGGGAGTTGGGCCGCACGCTCGTGACGGAGGACACCATCCAGTCACTACTGCGAGATGGGAAGCTATCGGATCGCCACACTGTACGGTTGCCCACCGATGATGAAACAGAGCCGTGCCCTAGGAAGTCGGAGGCAATCGTCTTCGTTGCCTACTTCGAAGCCGGGCTTCACATTCCGTCCGCAGCAATTGTCGGGGTGGTGCTGCGGACCTTCAAGTTGGAGTTATCACAATTGACTCCGAACGCGGTGGCTCGTCTCACCATGTACAGCTGGCCCTGCGCACGGAGGGGTGTTGGCCCAGCGCTTCCTTGTTCGCGTATCTGCACGAGGCCCGATTCCAACCGAAGGAGCGAAAGGATGGTACGGTGTCAAAATTTGGCAGCATCAATTTCCTCCTGCGGGCGACACGTGGGAAGCTCTTCCCTGCGAATGCGACCCGAGGGAAGTGGGAGGCCAACTGGGCGAGGTGGTTCTACCATCGCGTGACGAGTGGCAGCGGCCTTGAATGCATGGGCGGGCTGATTACCTTCAAGACCACCCCCAGCGTGGCGCTTGACCAGGAAGACGAGCTTAGAGCGCAGAGGCTTGTGGGGGTCACCGCCCGCTTCAATATGCGCGATCTCGCCGAGGAGTATGTGATGCTTAGTGCAGCGCCACTTGCCCACAGTTGGCGCTTCACAGCCGGCGAACGTCGAGATGACAATGTTCACCCGTCCGTTTGCTCGTTGCTTGTGCCGATTGGCCTCCGTAAGTCTTCACCATATCTTCCTCCGCAATTGTATACATTGCGTTTACGCAAATATGCCGCCTTGGGCAGGGATTCACCTTGAGGACGCGGAGCACACCGCGCGCGTGTTCCTCAGGCCATACACCAGTAGAGAGCACGGGCAACACGCAACTGCGACCGCGGAGGCCGGGTTGGGGCGGATAAACCGCGCGTGTGAGGCCTTAGGGCTTCCTGTGCTGGAACGCCCCCCCTCCGGCGCAGCAGCACGAGGATGATGGTGCCGCAAAGACGAAGGCGTCGTCCCGGAAAAGGACCCGGAGCACCACGACCGCGGCCCGTACGGCGACTGCCGCTGCTCCTGCCGGCGCGGCGAGCCCGGGGTCGAGTTCGGTGAGGTATGCCGACTCAGATTTAGAGGGCGCGGAGATTGAGGGCGGAAGCACCGGCAGCGGAGGGCGTGCCGCGGAGGCCCCGTTGTCCGCGACCATTGCTGAGGTGGTGGTGCCGGCTGGCGACATCGGTGCGGAGTCCTCATCTCTGAGCGTGGCTTTGGCGGGGCTACCCTTCGCGGGAGCGTGTGGAGCGCCGCCCTTGCTAACCTCGGCGACCGGGGCCGAGGTGTCGCCCGCGGAGGCAGGGGTGTCTCCCGCGAAGGTGGGGATAACCCCCGCGGACGTCGCGGGAATGAAGTCCCCGACCTCTACCGTCGTAGCCGTGGAGACTTCGTCAGCGGATGATGCTGCCGGGGGGGCCCCTTCTGTGGCGGGTTCCGCGGTGATACCTTCCGCTCAAGCAAAGCAGGCGCGCCTGCAGTCCTCCCTTCCGCGGACTTCGCAAGGGTTCGTTGTGGCGACCGGCGTTGGGAACTTGTGGGGCCCTGCTTCAAACATCGAGGTCCCTCCGCCCCGCCCCCTCGCAGCCCCTTAGGCCACGGTGACAGCAGCGCAGGTTGGGTTGGCGCGAGGGCCTGGCTCAGTGGTCCCCCGGCCTTCCGAGACAGCGCCGTCCGTTGGGGCCGGCGTGGAAGCGTTTCCGCCCGCGGCCAGGGAGATGTCTCCGCGAAGCCTTCCGCCCGCGACTGAAGGTAGGTTACGATGGAACTCCTTCGATATATATATATTTTTTATATTTTATTTTTATTTTTATTTTTTTTACGCGTCGTGACATGTGTAATTGTCCTTCGCAGTGACACTTATCCTGGAGGAGGAACCGGTCCTTGAGCGCGGGGGTCCCGGTGCTGGCGACACAGATGCCGCGCGGCCAAGCCCGGCAGACTTCGTCCCTCCACCGGATACTCTGAGGGCATGGCGCGGGATCACGGAGGACGCGGCCTCCAGCATCGGACAGCAGGTGTTGCAGACCTACGGGTCGGGGCGCCTTGAAGATGCCTTGGAGGTGTCAGGGGTGCGGGTAAGCGCCTGTCTTTTAGACCCCTTTTGCCGCCGCTTCGCGTTTGCCAACACTTGTGTCGCACAGACACTCATGCTGGCCCAGGCCTTGCGAAGTGCTTATGCCCGCGAGGGAGTAGCGATACGGAGCAGGCTGCGGGCCACCGAGGAAGAGTTGCAGGGAGCTGCGGAAAGGCAATCCGCCCAGGATGCTCGCATACGCCTCCTGGAGTCGGAATGCGTGGAGATGCAAGCGCGCACCGACGGGCTCGTTATCGCGGCACGAACCTCGGCCGTGGAAGCGGTGCAGCAAGAGGCTACTGCAGAGCGGGATGGCCTTGTACGACAAATCACCGCTCTGGAGGGGAGGAACAGTGAGCTTGGTGCCGCTCTCGCGGAGCGGGATCGAGTTCTCGTAGAGCGGGATCAAGCCTTGGGCGACACCTCGGCCGCCGCCTGGGACACCATACTGGCCCTGGAAGACACTCTCAAAGGGCTTGTCGCCGAAGTGCCGGCGTGCTCCTTCGGGCCCGAGGACCTATCGCGGTGATTCCAGTGGATTGGAGAGGCGGCCGGCATTGCACGTGGTGCCGCGACGATCTTCGGCAGCCACTGCGCATACATGGCTTCGTGTGTGATGTGCATGCTCCTGCGACACCGCGGTTGCGAGCATGTTGCGGAGTTAGCCAATCCCCAACTGGAGATGCCCGCAGGGAGCGGCGTAATGTCCGGCGCCATGCGAGCTGTACACCGCGTCGTGAAGTTCTTCCATGAGCGGATATGGGAGTACTGCGGTGAGGCCGCAGCCCTAGTCGAGCTGCGGAGGAACTTGTACGGCGAGGGGAACCTTGGCCGGTTCCTGGACGAGGTCCCTCGACATGGCGATGATGGCGCCGTGGCTCCGGAGGACACAGTGGACCCACAGGTGTGATAGGAGGTTGTCGCGTGTTGGGGTGCGTTGTAACTGAAGCCCGGGTTGTCTTCCTCGTTTTGTGTTTGCGAAAATATGGAGTTTTCTGCTATTCTGATTCCTACCCCCTTGTGCCGAGCAGCTACCTAACCGGGGCCGGCTGCTGATCTCCGACCTCGCAATCCGGCGGTGCCTTCGGCACTGGCAAAGAGCCGAGGAAGCGTTGGATTTCTGGGCGAGTCAGGCGTCGTCGAGTGGGACCTCGGTACGGGGGCCTGTCAAGGATGAGCCTGCCGAGTAACAGCCCGGTGCGTCGGGGGTGTCTGTGCGCCTTTGTAAACATCCTTAGCAAATACCAAGAACAGTTTTGACCAGATCTCGTGAAGTACGTCGCCACCCTCCGGCTACATCGCCCCGCGGTAAGCTCAGAGGGTTTGCATACACGCCCGTACGTGATGGGTTGCGCCCTGCGGGGGCAATGTCACGTAGTTGCGACAACCATACACGCTCAGACCGATATCTCCTCCGGCGTAGCTAGCGTCTAGTCGAGGTAGTCACACGAGCGCTCCGTCCCCTACCCTTCGAAGTGGTGGCAGCGAAGCTGGCGCCTAGGCGAAGTAGACGCGCGAGTGCTCCGTCCCCTACCCTTCGAAGTGGTGGCAGCGAGCCGGCGCCTGGTCGGGCAGACGCCTGAGCGCTCCATCCCTACCCTTCAAGTGGTGGCAGCGGGCTGGCGCCAATCGGCAGACGCGCGAGCGCCCATCCCCTACCCTTCGAAGTGGTGGCAGCGGAGCTGGCGCCTAGTCGAGGTAGACGCGCAAGCGCTCCGTCCCCTACCCTTCGGGGTGGTGGCAGCGGAGCCAGCCTCTGGCGCTTCTTGCTCGCGGGTGTGCTCACACGGGAACCAGCCTCTGGTGCTTCTTGCTCGCGGGTGTACCCACGCGGGACCCAGCCTCTTTAACACGTCGTCTTGGTGTTCTGCAGGCGGCGCATGGGAACGGGTCCCCGTGGTGCGCTTTGCCCACCGTAGAATTAACTGGGGTAAGTTGCGTTCTGAAGTACGTGGGGGCCGATGCCCGCGCGTTGTTGATACTCCAAGTAGCGCGCGGGGACAGCACCCGCGTCTTTTTTATACTCCGAAGGAGTGCGTGCGGAGGCAGGCCTCGCGCTATGTCTTATTTAGAGTCCATAGACTATGTGCGGAGGCGGACCTCGCGCTACGTCTTATTTAGAGTCCGTAGACTGCGTGCGGAGACGGACCTCGCGCTACGTCTTATTTAGAGTCCGTAGACTACGTGCGAAGGCGGACCTCACGCTACGTCTTATTTATACTCATGTCCGCATCTTTGACGGAGAGTGCGCGCGTGAACGCGTGTCTTTTTTTATACTCATGCCCGTGTCTGTGACGGAGAGTGCGCGCGCGAACGCGTGTCTTTGTTTATACTCTTGCCCGTATCTTTGACAGAGAGTGCGCGCGCGAACGCGTGTCTTTGTTTATACTCATGCCCGTGTCTGTGACGGAGAGTGCGCGGCGAACGCGTGTCTTTGTTTATACTCATGCCCGTATCTTTGACGGAGAGTGCACGCGCGAACGCGTGTCTTTGTTTCGAAGAACATAAATTTGTACAAACGGTGAACTTTATTAAATTCCCGTTTGCGCGGGTGAGCATTTACAAAAGAAGGGGGGAATGCCAAGCACTAACCGCTAGGAGGGTGGGGCGATCGTTGACGGGTCGCCGCGACCGGAGCAATCTGACGCGCGTGGAGCGCAGGACGCTCCCCGAGGGCTCCACATCCGCCCACCCAGCCTAGGTGCCTTGGCGAGCCGCGTGGCATGGGCCCCTGGCGCCAAGCTCTATGCGCCGGGCCATGTCCTGGTCGCCATGAATGGTGATGATGGCCCGCGGTCCAGGAAGCTTCATGCACAGGAAACCATGATGCGGGACTGCCCTGAGGGTGTTTAGGAGCGGCCGTCCTATTATGGCATTGTAGGGGTATACGATGTCGACCACGTCGAAGATGGCGTCCTCGCTTCTGACGTTGTCATTTTGGCCGAAGGAGGCTTGGAGGCATATTTGGCCTAAGGTGCGCAAGGGCTACCCTCCAAACGCTTGCAGCAGACGCCTGAGGGGCCCAAATGGCTCCAAGGGATCCCCATTTGGTCGAAGGCCGCAGCGAAGAGGATGTTTGCGGAGCTTCCTCCATCGACCAGGACGCGCCGGACGTCGCACCCGGCTACGAGGACCCGGGCGACCAAAGGGTCTTAATGGGGGAACTCCACGCCCTCAGCGTCGGCGGGCGTGAATGTGACTTCATGTCGTGCCCATTCTGGCGATGCCTGTGCCGGGTATGCCGCGACGTGGTGTAGCCTCCGCGCGTAAGCCTTCCGTTGTCGTGCCGAAGCGAACCCCAGTGAGGAGCCTCCGGAGATGACGTTGATAATCCTGCGCTGGGCCCCCTCCGGGGCTTGTAGCTGTAGGAGGCCTTCCCGAGGTTGCCGTACGTGCCCCTGGATGCGCAGGAAGTCATCCTGGGCCTGTGCTCCTTGATCCTGGGGGTGTTGGACGTGAGCCACAACGAGTGCGCGTGTATCTGGGTTTTTGTCCCTGGCAACGCTCTGCCGTAGCGCTGCAATGGTGGCACAAGCACGCGTGTCGTGGTTGCCCCGGCCGTGGATTTCGCACCATTGCCCATGGTGCTGGTCGCCGTACTCTTCGCGGGTGCGGTCGTCTTGACCGTCTCGACCTTGGCCACGCCCCCGTTCTCGTCCTCGGCGTCCTCGGCCTCCGCGACCAAGGGCGTTGTCTTCGGAGCCGCCCTCAATGTCGAAAACGTAATGAGATTTCCTGGACTTGCGCTGATCACGCTTGGACTTGTCGCCTGGTTGGTCATTGTGTTGGGGGTCCTTGCGGTCGGAGGTGCCCTTCGGCTGCTCTTGCTTACGCTTGCCTTTCAAAGGGCCCTATTTCGGCGAGTCTTCGGTCTTGACCGAGCCTTCCGCCTTGTTAGAGTCGGAGTCATCACCGTGTCGCCTCCGTGCGTCCTCCTCCGCTCTGGCATACTCTTCCATCTTGTCAAAGAGTTTCCCGACCGTCTTAATGGGCTTGCGCGCGTTGTACTCGGCCATCGGCCCCGGTCGGAGGCCCTGTATCACTGCGTTGATGACCGTTGTTTTGTTAACGTCCTTGACTTGGCAGCGCACCTTCGCGAAGCGCTTGAAGTAGTCCCGGAGCCTCTCCTCCGGTTTCTGCTTGACTGCAAAGAGCTGGTCCGCATTGACACGCTCGATGTAGTTTCCCTGGAAGTTGTTGTAGAGTCGGTTACGGACCTGTTCCCACGCGTAGATGGACTGCGGTTCAATAGTGAAGAACCAGGACAGCGCCACCCCTTGTAGGGCGAGGGGGAGCCCTTTTGCCTTCGTGGTGTCGTCTCCGCCAGCGGCTTCGATGGCGGTCTCGTACACGCGCACGAACTCTCGCGGGTCGGAGTCGCCTTTGTAGGCCTCGATGACGCTCGGGAACTTGAAATCTTCGGGCCATGGCGTCTGCTGTAGGCCCGCAGAGAGCGGGGACTCCGGGTCTACGCGCCGTAGTGGGGCGCGGCTAGACGTGGGGGCGTCGCGGCTATCCGCCCTTTCCGGGGCGGGTTCGGATGCCACTGCCGGAAGGGGGTGTTGGCTCCGGGCCTTCTGCATGTCCCGGACGGCTCCGTGGAGGTCCGTTAGCTCCCGCTGGAATGCACTGAGGGCCGCCAGCAGGGTCGTCTCTACTGCGGGCGTGGCCGGGGCCGTCTGCGCGCTTGGCGGTGCCGCCAGCAAGGTGGTGACCACGGCCTGCGCGCCCAGGTTGCGTGCCGCATTGTTGTCGCTGGGGTTGGTCGTCGGGGCGGTGCTGGCGGGATGGTCGTCACGCCGGTGACGGGGTTGGTTGTCGTGTCGGCGGCGGGGTTGGTCGTCGCGTCGGCGGTAGGGTTGGTCGTCGCGTTGGCGGTGGGGCCTTCGGTCGCACCTACACCACTGCTCATACCTGTGGCTGCTAAAGCTGAAGCCCTCGTGCTGACGTGAGACTTCGCCGCCTTCGCCTTCTTCTTCTTCGCCGACGATGGCAAAGCTTTCTTTGGTGCCATCTTCCTTGAAGTCTGGAGGCTTGCTCTTGTCCTCCCCACGGACGGTGCCAACTGTTGTGGTTACAGACCAAACAGAGAGAGAGAGTGTGGTAGTGGAGAGTTGAGTAAAATGAATGGCTTAGCCCCGTCCTCTCATGGCCTATGCCACATATATATTCACATGGGGAGTGTTTGTACAGCTATACCCTTACACATGAGTATTCCCCTTGGGGGCTCTTATGTCATTACACATGTCCTATTTCGGACCTAACAGGCCTACTGGGCTTAGGTGGGGGCCACCCCTACAACAAGATCTTTTTGCTTTCTTAAAAAATTGTACCAACTCATGCTTCATCAAGAAACTAGTATAGCTCAATCTAAAGCTCAATACAGATTCAAGACTCAACTCAGCCTATTTGACATAGCATGAATCATAGAAGGATAACTAAAGGAAGACTAGTCTCAAGAGCTAACATGACATGAATTAGTTCAAGTTGAGCATTTTAATCAACCTATCATGGCAAAGACTTGACTACACATATAAAGTCATGATAAATCTAGCAAGTAAGCACAGATCATGGCAAGATGTAATTCATTGTAAACATGTCATAACAGGATAATAAGCAAGGCTCCATGTAGTTATATTACAATGCAGAATGACATGCAAGAAAATCCAGCTCCCCCTCAACAAGTAATGCAACTTTAGTTCAAGTTTAGTTCAACTTTAGTTCAAGTTGAGCACACCACCACGTGTTAACTTCTCTGGTGAGTTTCTCTCCTCCCCAGCTCTGTCGCAATTTGCCTTATCTCTTCCTAGTGCACCCTACTCATTTGTTTGACCTTCCATATAGTGGATGACTTGGTGGATCACTCGAACTAGGCCTTCTCTTCATCTCCGACCAGGACGCTGCCGTAAGGTCTTTCTCTCTAATGAGCAGTACCTCAATTCCTACCACTTGTACTTCCGCATGCAAGCTCATGCGCCCCCTTTTGTAGCTTCTTTGCTGCTGGGAAATCGTTATCACCATGGACCCCTTTGCCATCGATGAGGTCTCCAACGCCAACTCCACCCACTCATTCTCATGAGTCGCCATCGTCATTAGTGAGCTCCTTCTCCCTTGTAGAGTACGTAAGTTGAAAAGAGTAATCATAGTTGAAAAGAGAACTAATGTGATAAAAGTCAAGAATAGAACTAAACTAGTCAAACTCATAAAGGGAACCGTAGCAATCAAACATGAGAATAAAACCATAGTAGTCACAGTCGAGAGCTTCGACCACTGATGTTGTCAAGATCTTTGATTGCAGCCGTTGTTGAAATCTTCAACCGCTGACATTGTCGAAATCTTTGACTACAGCCATAGTCAAAACCATTGACCATAGCCGGACTCATAATCCTTGAGTGTAGTAGATCGGTTGTAAGTGTAGAAGATAGTTGTAAGCCATGGTCATAATCGTAAGCCATGATCGATAGTCGTAAGCCATGGTCGATAGTCATAAGCCATGGTCAATAGTCATAGGTGATAGCCATAAGTTGTGATTGGTAGTCGTACAGTACCTGATCGATGCTCAGAAGACCTGCATGGATGAAGATTGGTAGTACTAGCTCTATATGAATGGTATGACCAGAGTTGCGGTAGGATCAACGTAGTTGAAGACCCATGTGGTTGAAGTGTTGCGATCGGTAGTCGGTTGTCAAGGGAAACCAAGTATCATAGCGGTCTGAACATCCGAAGTATCGAAGTAGTACCCATAAGATCAATAGCCGCAGTGGTCGGTAGTGATAATGGTTGTAAGATAAGATCATAAGCTATAATGGTTGTAAGCTGCAGCAATCATAGGCTCCAGGTAGTCATAGATAGAACTGAGTAGCGGTCAAAGTGTTAGAAGTTGGTAGAACTCCGTAGCCACTGAGGAGTTGGGTAGTCGTAAAAAGTGCTAAGATAAACCAAGCCAAACCTCAAACACTTATAACTTTTGCGTACAAACTCCAATTTAGGTATCTTTGTTTCTAAATTTTTACAAAAACAAGATCTTTCTAAATTCACAAAAACAATTGAGTCTTATCATTGTTTATTTGGCCCTTATTTGCTTTTTATCTAGATTTGTTTGTCAGTTAGGCGACTCCACACTAGACAACACAGAGAACGCATCTTAAATATTCTCTTAGCAACAAGAACAAGGCAAGCACCCCCTTTGACCATGTTGATCCTAGTATTTTAATTATTTTATATTCTTTACAAAATCTATTATGCATGGGTGTATGTTCTTATTAAAACTACTATATTGTGGGTAATGGTAGTTACGACCACTCATATGCATTGAACCTTCTTGAAAATTTGATACCCTTACTGTTGTAACCTCTAGGACATGGTTAGACAATACATACTATCAAATTGGGAATACTACATTCATATATGGTCTACATGCTTAGAAAAGCTCTAGTTTCTGCTAAGTTTGAATTTTGAACAAAATCTTCACATGGGTATGATGGTTTTAAACTGTTGGACCAAAGGTAGGAACCTCTATTACTCGGATATGAAATAAAATGAAAAACCTAGTTTTTGGATGCGGGCGGTTATATGGTACACTGTCAAATGTGAGAGGGAATCTAATATGAGAGGGAGTCTCGCATGCATATAGGGGGAGATTCTCACCTGGGTCAATTAAGGCTGAATGCTATTTCTGCACATCTGAGCCACACCGCACGACAAATTAGGTAAAGAAAGATAAGGAAAGGAAGAAAATGAAAAAGAGAAAAGAAAACAAATTAGGTAAAATAAAAGATTACATGCCAGATTTTGCTAAAATTAAGGGTGCTCGTAGACCTGCTTTATAGAAACTTTGTCATAAAAGAGTTGTCGCAATTAAATAAACTAATTAAAGGACTAGAATGTTAGTTGCATCAACATGATAGGAATTCTTTTAGAAACTAACCGAGAACTAGTAAAATCTCCTTGATGTCAGCATAATATTCTAGAATTTTACACATACAAATAACATCCGTTAAATACAGAGTAAGCGTCAGCCGACCAAGTCAAATCAATGAGAAATCGTAAGAGCCGATTATAAGCGAAGTGAGAAGCCAGAAACCCCACGAGCACATTTAGCAGAATTCGCTTAATTAATTAGGCCATAGCCCCAATATCATTTACAGGCGAAGGGTCGAATCTTCAAAGGGATTATATCAGGGTAACGAAGAGACTCAGAGCTTTGTCGTAAGCACAGGCAAGCATTCCTTTGAACAACTCTTCAGAGTATATTTCATAAAACAAGTATTTTTGTATTAATCTAGTATCACCCTGCATGAAAGAAATAAAGAGTATTTAAATCAAGCAAGGGGTATAAGAGATAAGAGAAAAGAGATAGATGGCAACTGATGGAGCAGTTGGCCACCTAAGTTAATTAAGAAGGTGGGTAGAGCTTGCCAGGGCAGGTGACAAAGGGACAAGTTGGGACCTCTGCATACGAATAGAACATAAGAACTCACCAGCTTCATCTGTGTGAGTAGACCATTCCAAACCGTATCAAACAGCATCCCGTTTTTACGGACAGACTAGTAGCTCTATCAAAGTGTTATATTCTCCACATGGGTAAGTAGTAATTGACGGGAGAACCCACAAGATCTGGGCCAGCATTTGGGTGCTGGGTGGGGGACCCACGGGAGAACCCATAAGATTTGGGCCAGCATTTGGGTGCCGGGTGGGGATCCACAATCGTAGGAACCCACAATATCCGGGCCAGCACTTAGGTGCTGGGTGGGGGATGCGGGTGCATATATTAGCGTGGGTGGAGTGTTGGGGAAGGGCGGGCTGCCCCAACCAACAACTATGTCAAGGTCGGTGGGCGCTGGGCGAGGGTGAGAAACCACCCCAGGCCGCCGGTTGAGAATAGTTGGGTGGAGATATAACTATTGAGATAGTTGTAAAAGTACTGTACTCTGGTCAGGGCACCGCATCAAATGAAATGCAGAGATCCAGGAGCCAACAAGATCAGAGTGGTGATGGGTAAAGTGGTACAACCTTGCGCAATGCTATACAAATCATGAATTCATGCGTATGTTCAATAGTTTTGCAAAGTAATGAATCTGAAACTTTCCTAACTTAGAAACATTATTTTCTATAAAAATGAGGGAGAATAACAGAGGTAGAACATGAACATCCAGTGCATACTTGTTATATAAGCTTGTTGAGTACTCTGTACTCACCCTTGCTATTATTTCCTTTGTTTAGAGGATAGCCAGCTGTATTCGGGCGAAGATGAGGCCGGTACAGAGGATCCTTACTCCCCAAGGGAGGGAGGTTGTATCGAGAACAAGCCGTTTGAGGGTCACCCCATATACAAGGACTGGGATGATTAGAGACATAGGAGCAACTCGGACTCTACCACTAGGGTACCTGTGATATTAGTGTATTGTAGTTGTATATTTCTTCTGTATAGTTGGAATTCTGAACTACTCTTTTCTAGTATTGTAATTTCTGAATTGAATAAGTTGTGTAATACTTTAGCCCTGTGTGGCAATGTGAATGTATGTAATCTTCTATCTCTAATGATTGTTCTGTTGCAACACTCATGGTAATAACGTGGGTCGTCACAGGTGGTATCAGAGCAATGATTCGAGAGCCACGCCTAGGTTTAGAGATAGAAGTAGGATTTCTGCTATATTGCTTTAAGTATGATGGTAGTAATTCTTGTCATCATATCTTTTCTATATTAGAGTAATTTTAAAATTCAGCAATAACAATTCTTCTAATAAGGTTTAATTGTATTAGATAATTCTAAATTATTGCTTCTCCTTTGTAGGATGGTTCGTGTTAGGATACCACCATCCAGGATTAGGGGGCAGCATGTACTATTACAATGGCAGATACTGCAGGAGTTGGGTGCACCGAGTCCAGATTATTATCAGGAAATGCCAGGGGATGGGTCACCGCTGAGGATTGAGGTGGTAATTATGAGGATTCCATTAAACATGCAATATTATTGGGATCACTTAGTACCATGGTGTTCAGCAGATGACTACCTACCTATGCAGCAGGTAGCGAAGGAAGCATTGCATGTGATACGATCTCATTTTGGAGATCACTTGCGTCGTATAGGATATAGTGATGTACCTGCATTCGCCCCTGGTAGTTATGGGCAGCAGTATGTAGAAGTACCTAACAATGCTGTAACAACCTAGGTTTTTATGAAAATAAAAATAAAATAAATAATAATAATATAATTAATTAAAATAAAATTTTAAATTAAAATAAGTATTTTTGTGCCTAAATTTTAAATTTTGATTTGCCTTGAAATTCTGTTTTTGAAAAACTAAATTTAAAAAGTATTTTGTGTAAAATCTAAAATTATTATAATTAAATAAAATCATATTATGATTTTCTATGAAAATCTTATGTCAAATTAATTATCTGGATTTATTTGGCTCTTATTTGGTTTCCTGGATTTTTCTGGGTTGGAAAATGTATTTTTGAAATTAAAAAGTATTTTAAGTATGAAAATTAAATACCAAAACAAAAATTTAAATATCCAGCCCCTCCCACCAGCCGCCACATGGACGGCCGAATTGCGCCTACCGGTCCCGCCTCTCCCCTTCCCGGGCTGCCACCTAGCCGGCCCAGATCTCCACCCTCCCCGCCAACCGGCCCATCTGGCCGTTCGCCCCGCTTAACGCCTCGGCCGCCCAATCCCCATCCGACGCCCGCGCCTCACTTGCGCTCCCCCTCTCCCTGCCAGCCCGGGCCCACTTGTCGGCTTCGCCCCCTTCCCCGCCCTTCTTCCACCTCGCGCCACCGCCGCCCGCAACCGCTCCTCCGCCCTACCCGGCGCCCCTCCCTCTTGAGCGCGCCGCTCCCCGCCCCATCGTGCACCGCAAGACCCGTGCCAATTTTCCCCCTCTTCCCCACCTCCCCACTTCCCCGATTCGGCTGCAACCGCCGCGCCCACTCCGTCACGCCGGCGAGAAATTCGCGCCGACTCCGCCCCCGTCCGCCCCTATAAAAGGCACCTCCGGCCTCCCCTCTTCCCGCACTTCATCCCGCGCCGCTCATCCCTCCCTTCCGAGCGCTCCACCGCCGGCCGTCTCTGCTCGCCGCCGGTAAGGCCGTGCCCCTCTCTGAGATCCCCGCGGCGCCCTCTCTCTCCCAACCCTCGCCGCCGGCCGCCGAAGCACCGGCAAGCCCGCCGTGCCCGTGCGCCACCCCGACCGGCCGGCCACGTCAGCACCTCCGTGCTTGCGTGGCGGCTGACATGGCGCCACGCCAGCACCACCTCACCTCGTTCCGCCCACGTCGGCTGCCACGCCACCACCCCGCCACCTCAGCGCCGTTTCCCTCCCGTGGGCTCGGTCCATGGACCAAGGGCCCACTTGTCAGCATGATTCCCCTGGCTGACGTCATGCTAGCGCAGTTGATCCGAATTTTCAGTTGAAAAATAATTCGGCGGAAATTAAATCTGTGCTGACACAATAATTCAGATTTTCCTTTAGGAAAATAATTCCCAAAAATCTAGTTTTTCATTTTCTCTGATTTTTAAACTTCCCGAAGCCCATTCTCCTTCGTCCTAACTCCGATTTAGCCCATTCAAATTTCTAAATTCATCAAAAATTCCCCTCTATGCATTTATAGACTCAATTCAAATTTTTGAAGTTAATTTGAATTTATTTTGAATTTATTTGAATTTGGTGGGTTATTTTCACGTGTAGACTTCGACGATTCGGGAAAATTCTTCGACGAAGATTCAAACCAAGTTGAAGAGCAAGGCAAGTCACACTCCTTGATCATATTGATCCCAGGTATGCCCTGTTGGTTGGAGCCGCGGTGGTTGATTGTCGTGCACAAGGGTATGTGGTTGGGCCTAAGACAGATTAAGGACCGGTTTGTGAGCTACTGTTGCAAAGCCCTGATCGTACTACCACATGGCTGGTATGGGACAGCCCTGGCTGAATAATTTGTGAAGTCCCAACCTGAGTCAAGTCGTAGGTTGAAAGTGAGCGTGGTTGGTGCCATGTGAAGTCTCACTTGGGCAAGCGTGGTTAAGCCATGAGAAGTCTTGCCTAGGCTCAAGAGGGGGTCCCGGTCTGGTGGATTCCTTACTGGGGTAAAACCTTAGAGTTGGCTCGACCAGGTTGAAGGCTTTGCATTGTAAAGGCCTTGTCACCACTCCTTGCCGCACACCTATGGAAGTGTGTAACTCGCGTGGCACAAAAGGATGATCGTGTCTTGTGGGTAAGCTGTACAACCTCTGCAGAGTGTATAATCTATCCTGGATAGCCGTGCCCACGGTCGTGAGCATGCTGAGTAAAAGTTTTTCATAGATTAGACTTTTTTTCAAAAATGATTTTCAAAAACCTTATGGATGGATGGAACCCATGAGAGAGATTGGAAGCTTGTGGATGGATGGAATCCACGAGTGTTTGGAAATGTGTGGACGGATGGAATCCATACGTGATCTTTTGGAAAAGATGGTCCGGGTGGGATGCCCGTGGATAGGTTGGTGTTTGGTCGAAACCTGCACTAATTGTATTATTTTCAACTACAGTTACTGTTTTTACTTACTGTATTAAATTCAACATTTTCAATCTATTTACTATATTTCTTTAAATGCTGTTTTATGCAAACTAACCTATAAGCCTTCCATTGAAGCCTTTATCATTATGTTGCATTTCTCCGTGTGATTTGCGGAGTACAAGTTTGTATTCACCTTGCACCCTCCCTACAGAGAAGGATGATGTCAACTACGGTGAAGATTTGGACAAGTAGGCCGCGTCTTACTGTCGTTTGCCTGTGGGCAGGCTTGGACTTCGCTTCTTTTCAGTTTGCTTCCGCAGTTATTTGCTTTAATTACTTTGGCCAATGGGCGTTGATGTAAGACTTGGCCATAAGGCCATACTCTTTTATTTAATATAATTGGTCATTTGTGCTTGATATTTATCTTTGTTATACTGTGTGCGCTAGCTGATCCTGGACTAGTGTGATTTACACAGAGGATCCAGAAGTCGTTACTCCGGGTTCCGACAAAGGTGGTATCAGAGCCAGGTTGACACTAAGACGTGATCGTAGGTAAAATAGAATGGTCTGACCCCAAGGACTTATTTTACTAAACAGTAATTTCAAAAGTTTTGCTTATTCTTACTGATACGGGGTCGCCCGATCTTCTCGACGTAGGATCAAGATACTCACGTGGATTTGATGAACCGTAGTGATCTCCCGTTGCCAATGCAAGAGTTAGCACTCTATAATTCGCCCAACCACACGTGCTGAACTTCACGACCACTGATGAAGTTCCATCGCGCTCCCAATTCCCAACGGAAAGGTTGAATGATCTTGATTTCAGCAAACTCCCAATACTCTCAAGTTGGGTCGGCCATCAAAATAACAAGAGTATTTTATTATCAAACGTGGTCTGAGCCCTAAAGGCTGCCAATACAGGGCTTATATAGCCCCTTGGGACGTCCATATGATCCCCAAACCAAGTACAACTCAACCCTATATGGTTTTAGATACGAACTCTCACAAAAAGGAAACTATATTTTTCACCCGTCATATTGTTTCGGTCATAACTTTTTTACCCATGATGAATTTGAAGGTGCGACCAGATCCATTGCGTAGCCCTTGAATCGGACTCCGTTTGTGAAAGTTATGGCCTTTTGAGTAACTGCCTGTCAGGCTGTCCCGAACCGAATCCGAATTGAATTCTGAGTTGAATCCGAGTTTGAATTGAATTGAGCACATGGGAAGTCCGAATTTGGCTTGAAAATCTTATCCAAAACTTGTAGTTTATGTCCTTGGGCTCCTCCCTTTTTGCTCTTCGACTGCATGGGCTTCTTTCCTCCTTGATTAGCTGCATGGGCTTCTCCATTGCTTTGGCCCCGGAATCATCACAATATTCAAACCTAATAATAAACAAGAATTTGGCATAAGGTAGTATATCATTCCTACGAATACAAGGAAATTCATTAAGAAACAAATTCACCTGACAATATTTAATGCAGCTCAATACTTCTTTCCAGTGAAATGATGTATTTGACTTAAAAGTGCTAAGCACGTGCGTATCCGCATCATCCTCCCCTTCTACAAGAAAAGCCGTCCTCGGCTTTTGATAGCCTAAAATTATACTAAACAAAAAATACAATGTGTGTAACAGCCCAGATTTTTAGTAAAATAAAAATAATTAAATAAATAATTAAAATGGAATAAAATAAAATTTAATTTAAAATAAGTATTTTTGTGCCTAAAGTTTAAATTTGGATTTGCCCTGAATTTCTGTTTTTGAAAAAGGCTGAATTTGAAAAGTATTTTAAGAAAAACCAAAAAATTATTATTAAATAATATGATATTTTGATTTGCTATAAAAATCTTATGTCAAATTAATTATTTGGACTTATTTGACTTTTATTTGGTTCCCTGGTTTTTCTGGAGTTTAAAAATGTATTTTTGAAATTAAAAAGTATTTTAAAGTATGAAAACTAAATACTAACATTAGTTGTAAATATTTTTATTAAGTCCAAAAAGTGTCCAGGAGGTTCTATGAATTTTTCTGGAATTTTTGGATGTATTTTATTATTTTTCTGAGGCTTAATGGGATTTCTGAGCATTTCTGAAAATCTGGAAATCAAATTCAAAAAAATAAAATTCCCTCCCTCCCCTCTGGCCGCCACGTGGATGGCCGGATTCCACCCACGCGCCTCGCCCGATCCCGCCTTCCCCCTCCACCCGGCTGCCACGTGGGTGGCCTGGATCGCGCCCACATCGCTCCCCCGGCCATCCCACCGTCCGCTCGCCCTCCCCTTTTGGCCGTCGGATCTTCATCCGCCCACGCGCGCCCCCGCTCCCTACTCTCTCTCTCCCCGCGCCCCAGCCCACCTGTCGGCGCGCCTCCCCTCCGCCTCCGTCCCTCTGCCCGCGGCCCCGCCCGTCGGCCACTCGCGCCTCCTCTCTCTCTCTGCCGCCCGGGCCCGCGTGTCAGGCCGTCCTGTAACACCCCAGTCAGGCAATGATCTGGAATGCTACCAAACTAATAACATAATAAGGAAAAACTAATATTCATCTTACAAAATTTCGGCAGAACCTCCTTTGTTTATTGTGTAAATCAGGGGTTCCAACAAGCATAATCAAATGATAAGAATAATAGTAAGCAATATAATCATTTATAAGCAAAACTGGATTTTGTTCATCATCACACTCACAACAATAATACTTAGATAAAGAACGGAATCAATGTAAAAGAGTTCTAATCTTTTATTACATTTTAAGCCTGATAGACATTAATCAAATACCACTTGAATTATTCAGCAAATAGTGTTTAATGTTCTTTCTTTCTTCCATGGTGAATAGACCGTGCAAGTGCAACAAACTAATCCTTCTTTATCCCCATGCATGCCGATCTCATGTAGATACCTAAAACAAACAGCAACCACAACAACAACAACAACAAGCGTGAGTTCAACGACTCAGCAAATATAATAAGTAGTAACAAAATAAAAGTGAACATCATTTCACAAGTTCATCCATCAAACATATAAATAAACCATGCTATGCAATATGATCAAAAATCTCTTTATCTCTTCTCTTTCGCATTTTACCGGTAATGCGGAGTGTGCATCCGTCAATGCACACCCATGCCTGTACCATCTGGTACAGGGACCAATTGCCCATACTCCACAAGTATGGGGACCTTTAGCCCGTCATGTCATCAACATAACGGGGACCTCGGCGCTTGGTCATCTCATGACCAAGACTTCAATAAATCAGCATGATGCACAAACGTGAATATCTCAACAAATAAAACTTGCATTCACATCATCTATGCATCAGAAATACTCATGAGCACTTTAAATTGCAATCAACCATAAACAGCACCAGTACATCCTTACCACAACCATGAACACATATACTCATAAAATAGATCAAACATCAATAATCCATCAACCATCAACAATCCACACTATCAATTTTAAACCATCATTATACTTGCCTTTACCGAAGGGCGAAGGGCTCAAGCACGGTCAGGAATGGAGCCACCTGTTCACAACACACCACTCAGCACAAAACCAAAATACAACATTCACAACTAAGAAGTAAACGCCTCTACGCCCAAAACCCGCAACTCCCTCTCAAACAGTTGTTCCCACACTCTGCTCTCTGCAGCAGCGCTAATTGTCTTTTCCGTAACTTTTAATCTACGAATCAATCAACAACTAAAATGACATATTTGAAATCTTCAGAACAAAAGCTACAAATTTCATGAAGACACCATAATTTTATTATGTCGTTTGAAGGGCGTAATTCTCACTAGAAAACAGAGAACAGACTCTGCCTTCGAGTTCTGTCCAGCAACTTCCACAGACCACCACCGATAGCCCATTGCTCCAAAAATTATAAAATTATACCAGAAGCTAGATCTGGATATTATCTACAGATTTTGTTATTATGAGTTAATTCATAAAAATCATTAGGGCCTCTGAATCCGTCCACGATCAGAAACTGGATTCTGAATCCAACTCTGCTACACAGTCGGCTTCAATCCCCTTTTGCGCCCAAACCACTTGCCCAAAAATTCTGAAAAATTTTCAGAAACTAGATCTCCGCATCCTCTACAACTTTCGTGTTCAAGAGTTCCTCGGGAAAAATCGTTTTGACCGCCTAAACCATCCGAACAGACACGCAGCCCGATCTGACTACGCGCAGAACACTGATTAATCGCTAATCGACGGTTTCCCTTAGATGATCCACCTCTAACGACGAACCAAAAGTCCTAAAACTATCCTAAAACAGAGGGGAAAAGATGGGAATTTCTTACCTAGGTTGCCCACACAAGATTTCTTCTCCTCCTTCCTTCTTCTTCTCCTCCCTTCTTCTTCTTCCCTTCCCTTCCTTCTTCTTCCTTCTCTCCCTTTCTCTTTCTCAGCATGGCAGCAAGGGGCGCATGGGAGAGGAGGCACAAGGGGAAAGTGGCGGTCAGGGGAGAAAAGAGGGGAGGGGGCAGCTAGGGTTAGGGGGAGGTAGGTGCGGCTGGGCCTAATGGGCCGGCCTGCCTCTCTAAACAGCCCAAAAGAATTTTCTAGCAATTCTTTATTTATTTTAATAGTTCCATAGCCTACACCCGTCTTCCGCAATTCAACGAAAGAAAAGAAAATCTCCGCGACCCCGCTAAAACTTCCATAAACCTGAAACGCTGTCTAGGGTATTACACGTCCCCTTCCCCACCCTTCTTCCACCTCGCGCCGCCGCCGCCCGCAACCGCTTCTCCGCACTACCCGGTTGCTCCCACTCCCCGAGCTCGCCGCCCCCCGTCTCCTTCGTGCGCCGAACGACCCGCGCCCACGCACCCACCTCCTCCCCTGCCTTCTCCGCGCCCCATCTCCCCGATTCGGCCGCAATCGCCGCGCCCACTCCGCCACGCCGGTGAGAAATTCACGGCGTCTCTCCCCTCCCCGGCCCCTATAAAAGCCACCCCCGGCCTCCCCTCTCCCCGCACTTCACCCTCCGCCACTCCTCCTCCCCTCCCGAGCGCTCCACCGCCGTCGCGCCTTGCGCCGTCGCCTCCGCCGCCGCTTCAAGCTTCGGCGAGCAATCGCCGCCGCTCCGCTCGCCCCCGCGCCTGGCCGTCACCACCTCCAGCTCCGCCGCGCCACCCCCGACCTCCTCCGCCCTTCGGCCGTGCCTCCCCGCCGCCGGAAAGCCGTCGCCGCCCTCCTCGTCGCCGACGCATCTCCGTCCGCCCCCGGTAGTCCTCGCACCCACCACGCGACTCCCCGTGCGCCCCTCGTCCTCTCTCACTCCTCGCCGCCGCGCCGCCGAACGCCGGCGAGTCCCAGGTCCCGAGCGCCTCCCTCGCCGGCCGACCACGTCAGCTCGGGCGCGCCTGCGTGGCAGCCGACGTGGCGCCACGCCTCAGGCACCTCGGCTCCCCTCGCCTTGTCAGCTGCCACGCCACCACCCCGCCACCTTAGCGCCCTTCCCCCTGCATGGGCCCGGTCCATAGACCCGGGGCCCACTGTCAGTGGGTCTACCCTCGGGCTGACGCAAGGGTGACGCAATAATTCAGGTTTTTCAGCAGAAAAATAATTCCCAAAATCCTCTTTTTCCATTTTCCCTTTTTTCAAATTTCCCGGAGCCCGTTCTCCTTCGTTTTAACTCCGATTTGGCCCATTCAAATTTCTAAATTCATCAAACATTCCCCTCTATCCATTTCTAGCCTCAATTCAAATTTTTGAGTTCAATTTGAATTTATGTTGAATTTATTTGAATTTGGTGGGTTATTTTCACGTGTAGACTTCGACGATTCGGGAAATTTCGACGACGAAGATTCAAACCAAGTTGAAGAGCAAGGCAAGTCACACTCCTTGATCATGTTGATCCTAGATTTCAAAATAAAACTATGTTGTTTTAAATTTTATTGCATGCATATTTTTATTCAACGTATTTCAATTCAGTTTTAAATTTAGTTATTGCCTACTTGTTAATCCATCCATTGAATTTGAATTCCTCAATACCTTGTCACCCTAGAATCAAACTCTAGTTAATACATTAGTGTTGGCTAGAGAGTTTAATCTAATGCTTAGCCCTGCATAGTCATATAACTTTGTTTTGGGATATCTTTCACATAAAATGATATGCTTTTGTTATGTACTCTTGACTTTGGTGAGTCAAGGAGGTTTATGAATTATTTTGCAAACAAAATATAAAACCTGGTTTAGACTTAGGCAATTGGTTAGATTGGTGGGTGCAGGCATGCCATGTTGGTTGGAGCCGCAGTGGTCGATTGTTGTGCACGGGGTATGTGGTTGGGCCTGAGTTAGATTAAGGACCGGTCCGTGAGCTACTATTGCAAAGCCCTTATCGTACTACCACACGGCTGGTATGGGACAGCCCTGGCAGAATAATTTGCGAAGTCCCAACCTGTGTCAAGTCGTAGGTTGAAAGTGAGCGTGGTTGGTGCCATGTGAAGTCTCACTTGGGCGAGCGTGGTTAAGCCATGAGAAGTCTCGCCTAGGCTCAAGAGGGGTCCTGCGGTGGATTCCTTACTGGGGTGAAACCTTAGAGTTGGCTCGACCAGGTTGAAGGCTTTGCATTGTAAAGGCCTTGTCACAACTCCCCACCGCACACCTAAGGAATTGTGTAATCTAGTGGTACAACGGGATGATCGTGTCTTGTGGGTAAAGCAGTACAACCTCTGCAGAGTGTATAATCTATCCTAGATAGCCGTGCCCACGGTCATGGGCATACTGAGTAAAAGTTTTTCATGGATTAGATTTTGTTTTTCAAAATGTTTTTGAAAGCCTTGTGGATGGATGGAATCCGCAAGAGATGAAAACCTTGCAGATGGATGGAATCCGTGAGAGATTGAAATCTGGTGAATGGATGGAATTCATCAGAGTTGCGCAGTGAAAGCGTGTGGATGGATGGAATCCATACGTGATCTTTTGGAAAATGATGGTCCGGGTGGGATACCCGTGGAGACGTTGGTGTTTGGTCGGAGCCGGCACTGACGGTATTACTTTCTGCTACAAGTATTGTTTTTACTTACTGTATTAAATTCAGCAATTTCAATCTACTTATTGTATTTCTTAGATGCTGTTTTATGCAAACTAACCCTATAAGCCTTCCTTTGAAGCCTTTATCATTATGGTGCATTTTCCCGTGTGACTTGCGGAGTACAAGTTTGTACTCACCTTGCTTTTTCCACACAGAGGAAGATGTCGTCGACTACGGTGAAGATCTGGACGAATAGCCGCGTCTTACTGTCGTTTGCCTGTGGGCAGGCTTGGGCTTCACTACTTATCAATTTGCTTCCGCAGTTATTTCTTTTATTTATCTTTGCCAATGGGCGTTGATGTAAAGACTTGGCCCTAAGGCCGTACCTTTTATTTAATACAATCAGTCATTTGTGCTTGGTATTTATCTTTGTTGTACTGTGTGCACTAGGTGATCCTGGACTAGTGCGATTTACACAGAGGATCCAGGAGTCGTTACTCCGGGTTCCGACACTGTGTATGCATGGTATATGTATTGATCAGTTACACCCCTTCTGTCTTTCACATTATTGTTACCTGGAGGTGTAGTAAGAAAAAAGAATAACACATATGCATGGTATATGTATGAATCAATTATTGTGTCATTCTCATTCTCACTGTTTTGCACAAATCAATTGATACTACAACAGCTATCAAATGTATACATTGCAATGTTTTCATCACACCATTCTCCCTCCCATAAGAAAAAGTCGTCCTCGACTTTGCGAAGTACGTGGACAAGTCATTAATGGGCAAAACCAGATCAAACGGTTCAAATATGGAAGAGAAAATTTTAAGGGCCTTCCTTGCTTCAACTGCGCTACTCTGATTATTTATATATGATTGTTCATCGAAAGAGGACCAAGTAGGCTCATCTCATTGTGATCATTACGTGGTATAAAAGATTGTTTGTCCAAAATATGCAATTTCAACTCAGCAAGCTTATCACATGTAATGCATATTCGATAAACATAAAGTTGTCATCTACACCATAATCTCCGATCAAATTGAACTTATATGTGTAGGCATAGGAACTAACTAGTGATTTTAAACATGAAATTTCAGCAACATCCTCAATGACACTAGATAGCTCTTTAGGATCATCGAACATGATATAATATAAAAAATTATCAAGAGATATTCTAGCAACAACTTCTTTATGAGTAATTAATTCCACATTATGTAAATTGACAAAAGAAATTTCAGAACATGGAATTTTCGATTGAACACATGAGTTCTCACAATTATTCACCTTTTCACAAATAAATTCAGCACCAATATGGTTACCTTTATCATTTTCTTCAGTTGATGCAGGTGCTGTAGGTATTAAATCGTCATGATGTAACAACGGAGCAACAAGTACTTCATCTTCAACTGTAGTTATCTTCTCATCTTTGACTTCCAATGGTACCGGTTGTGGAACTTTCAACTCCTCATCTTTAATGTCAACCTGCATAATATGAGAAGCAACACTAGAAGTAGAGAGTAAGTCGTTAGTATAAAAAGTAATCTCACTTTTCCTATCATCTCTTTCTCTCTTTTCTTTTTGTGTATTTCTCTCACTCTCAATTTGGATGCTCTCAACCTCACGTTTGGTGGAATCACACAACTCACTATTTTTTATCACTCTCACTCAATTTGGCTATGTGGCACTCATCCTTACATGGGTTTTGATACATCTCAAGTGTTGTTTGTAGCAATGGGGCAACACTACATGTCTTCTTGACCGAAGGGAAAGTCCCATGCTCGGTCATCTTCCCATGTATCACACTTGTTGAGGCATAAGAATTGAAGTATGGGCTTGGATGAAACTGTGGTGTACACATATCCATAAGTCTCCTCTCCTCCACAAAATGTGCTCCCTGCTTCATATTCTGTAATTTTTCAAATAGATCACGCTTGTAATGATGAGCAACAAAACGGGATCTCATTTCTCGCTTCATCTCTTGCCATGATGTAACAGGGTCTTCTCCATACTCAGCACTTTGAGTAATGACTTGTTCCCACCAATCCAAAGCATAACCTTCAAACTCAAGTGATACCAACTGTATCTTTCTCTCATCCATATAGTGATGCATACGGAATATTTTGTCAACCTTCAATTCCCAAGTGAGATACTCCTCGGGATCAGTCCCACCTACAAACTTAGGCATGGAAAATTGGAGCTTGCCTAATCCATCATCTTCATTGCGTGGACGATGATAATGGTCATTGTAATGCAAAGCAAAATCACCATCCCATTCTATCGCATGTGCAGCACCCCCACGGCCTCCACCTAGACCTTGGCCACGCCCTCCATGGCCTCCTCGTCGTCCTCCGAGCTGTGGTGGACGCACCACGTTGGCCGCCACTCGGTGTTGCGGTGCAGGAGGTACAAGTGCAGCAGCTTCTCCTCCTTGAACACTTGCTTCATCGCCACCATTGCGAGCTTGTATGAGCCTAGTGAGGGCTCCAATGTCCTCCCACAATTGGTGCACATTTTCATTAGCTTGTATCTCCATATTTTGCATCTCCCTTGTAATTTGATCAGCAAAAGCATCATGTTTCTCATGGAGTTGATCGAGCCCTTGGCGTAGCTCACGTTGAAAGTGTTCATGAAGTGCCCCAAATTGATATTGCTTGATGAATGCTTGAGTTTCATTTGTCTCACCACTCTCATCATGGTGCTCTCCTCCACCTGACATGGTTAGCTATGCAAGAAACAAATAGCTATGTAGAATCATGCTTCATGAAAATCACTCAATCTCACTGTTTTCTCTCCCAAGTAAAGCTCTTACCCTTTCTGAAGTGAATTAAGGCCAATAAAAACTTACACCTGGTAGAAGTGACAACAACACTGTGATGATCAAGCGAATTTAAGAGTGTTGATTACTTGCACAACAACGGTTATATGGTGGAGCTTGGTATGAAAGTGTTTATCCTACACAATCTGAATTCACGATGTTGTAAGATTAAGTAATAATCCAGGCTAGAATACTTTGCCTAAGTGCTAATCCAAAAGATTTAAGTGAAGTATATGAACACACACGCAAAGATCAATGTGACTCGATGCAAACAAAGGAATGAGCTAACTAGAGGCAATGTGAAATTAAAGATAAGATAGCCCGTTTTGCACCAAGTACTAGGAGAGACGCTAGCCAATTGTAATGATAAATGTAAGGGCACGAGATTGCTCAAGAAATTAAATTACGCAATCTGAATTTATGGGCTAAGAACTCACCCAAATTCGTCCCTTGTTTTTTTATTCTTTTCTTCTTCTTCTTCTCTCTCTCTCTCTTTTTGTCAATCTGTGACTTCTTTTTTTCAAAGGCCGAACTAGATTTAATAGTCTCTTTGAATTTCCACAGGTCACAAATATTTAGCAAGGTGTAAAATACTCAAGAGCAGCCCTTGATGCAATATTCAACAGCTAGTCTCAATTGATGAAAAAAAATATCAGCAAGATTTTTTTTTGAATTTTGGATTGGACATAAATAATTTGGCATAAGGTAGTATATCGTTCCCACGAATAGAAGGAAATTCATTAAGAAATAAATTCACCTGACAATATTTAATGCGGCTCAATACTTCTTTCCAGTGAAATGATGTATTTGACTTAAAAGTGCTAAGCATGTGCATATCCGCATCACTTACCCCTTAATCTTTGCTTATCCTTATCTCAATTCATGTCATTTTTGAAAACCTATTCCTACATCTTCCCTTGTTCCAAAACAACTTTAGGTGGCAACAGCTGGAATTCTTCGACCCTGTCGCCACTTCAATCTTCGCCTCGAAGGATCATGCTTCGTACCTCGAGAGCCACACAGGATGACCACGAGACGACCCTTACCCCTTTAGGATGAGTTGTTAGGCTAGCTAATAAAACGTTGTTATGACCTGTCAAGCTTTCTCTTTTGTTGGCAGCCGTAACTAGCACTTATTAAAAGATTAATAAAGGATTTATTAAAGTTAAAGTTTTGTTTTAGGTTGTGCAAAATATCCCCTATCCCTTCTTTGCCTTGAGTCTCCTCTCCCCTAATTCTTAAAAGCAACTAGCAGATGGTGAACACAAGGAACAACGGCAACGGTAGCATCAATGGAGCACGAGGAAGTCAATCTGTTCCAACCTCTCCTTGAGCAAATGAACCTGACTGGGCTCAGATGATGGCAAACCAGACTCAACTCATTCAGCTGTTAACACAGACCATCAACAACAATGCACCACCAGCTCTGCTTGTGCCAGATCAAGCTCCACAATCAAGACTATCGGAGTTTATGAGGTTGCGTCCCCCGACCTTCTCGAGCAGCACTGAACCCATGGATGTAGATGATTGGCTCAGGGCCATAGGCAAGAAGCTGGATATTATTCAATGCAGCGATCGGGAAAGAGTTTTGTTTACTTCACATCAGCTGCATGGACCAGCATCAGAATGGTGGGACACCTACACTGCCGCCCATGCCAATGATCACGCTATCACTTGGAATGAGTTCATGCGGAACTTCTGCAAAGCTCATGTTCCCACTGGCACCGTCACTCTCAAGAAGAGAGAATTTCGAGCGCTGCGCTAGGGAAGCCACTCTGTCAATGAGTACTTGCAGAAGTTCAACCAGTTGGCACGCTATGCACCTAAAGACGTCGCAACCGATGAAGCCAAACAGGAAAGGTTCCTAGAAGGACTCAATGATGACATATCGGTTCAACTTCTCCCCAGTGACTACGCCGATTTCCACCAGCTTGTCAGCAAGGCGATTCGCCAGGAGTCCAAGCACCAGGAGATTGAGAACCGAAAGAGACGGATGCATGGTCAGCATATGAACACCGGCAGCTTCTCCAAGGCCAGAAGAGTCCCATCACAGACCAACAGATTCCAACCTTCGACCTCAATAGGAGAGCTAGTTCCCATGGAACCCTCCTCCAGCACTGAAGACAACAAGGTCTTGAAGGACTCAAACCCTGCAGCGGGAATCACTTGTTTCAACTGCCATGAGATGGGACATTATGCTAGCAACTGCCCCAAGAAGCAGCAAGGGGTGAATAATGGAACAGCCAACTACCTTCAGGCAGCAAATAGAAGGCCGAAGAAGTTCATGAAAGGACGCCTGAATCAGATATCAGCTTAAGCCATGAAGAGTAAGATCCAAACCCAATTCTTGCAAGCCAACCCGAATCTCGGGGACGAGATTCTTTTTAAGGGGGGTAGATTGTAACAGCCCAGGTTTTTATGAAAATAATAATAAAAAAATTAATTAAAATAAAATTTTAAATTAAAATAAGTATTTTTGTGCCTAAATTTTAAATTTGGATTTGCCTTGAAATTCTGTCTTTCAAAACTAGATTTAAAAAGTATTTTGTGTAAAATCTAAAATTATTATAATTAAATAAAATGATATTTTGATTTTCTATGAAAATCTTATGTCAAATTAATTATCTGGATTTATTTGGCTCTTATTTGGTTTCCTGGATTTTTCTGAGTTTGAAAATGTATTTTTGAAATTAAAAAGTATTTTAAGTATCAAAATTAAATACCAACATTAGTTGGAAATATTTTTATTAAGTCCAAAATGTCTCTAGGGAGTTCTCTGAATTTTTCTGGAAATTTTGGAGTTTATTTTATATTTTTCTGAGGATTTTTGAATTTATTGGGCTTTTCTGAAAATCCTAAAACAGAAAACAAAAATTTAAAACCCCAGCCCCTCCCACCGGCCGCGACATGGATGGCCGAATTGCGCCTATCGGTCCCGCCTCTCCCCTTCCCGGGCTGCCACCTGGCCGGCCCAGATCGCCACCCTCCCCGCCAACCGGCCCATCTAGCCGTTCACCCCGCTTAACGCCCTGGCCACCTGATCCCCATCTGACGCTCGCGCCTCCCTTCCGCTCCCCCTCTCTCTGCCAGCCTGGGCCCACCTATCAGCTTCGCCCCCTTCCCCGCAACCTCTCCTCCACCCTACCCAGCGCCCCCTCCCTCCCGAGCGCGCCGCTCCCCGCCCCATCGTGCGCCGCAAGACCGCGCCCGTTTTCCCCCTCTTCCCCATCTCCCCACTTCCCCGATTCGGCCGCAATCGCCGCGCCCACTCCGTCACGCCGACAAGAAATTCGCGCCGACTCCGCCCCCGTCCGCCCCTATAAAAGGCACCTCCGACCTCCCCTCTTCCCGCACTTCATCCCGCGCCGCTCATCCCTCCCTCTCGAGCGCTCCACCACCATCGCCTAGACCCGAGTGCCGCCGTCGCCCTGCGCTCGCTGCCAGCCATCTCCGCTCGCCACCGGTAAGGTCGTGCCCCTCTCTGAGATCCCCGCGGCGCCCTCTCTCTCTCCTAACCCTCGCCGCCGGCCACCGCCCGCCAGAGCACCGACAAGCCCGCCGTGCCCGTGCGCCACCCCGACCGGCCGGCCACGTCAGCGCCTCTGTGCTTGCGTGGCGGCTAACATGGTGCCACGCCAGCACCACCTCACCCCGTTCCGCCCATGTCGGCTGCCACGCCACCACCCCACCACCTCAGCGCCGTTTCCCTCCCGTGGGCTCGGTCCATGGACCAAGGGCCTAATTATCAGCATGATTCCCCTGGCTGACGTCATGCTGGCGCAGTTAATCCGAATTTTCAGTTGAAAAATAATTCGGCTGAAATTAAATCCTTGCTGACGCAATAATTCAGATTTTCCTTTAGGAAAATAATTCCCAAAAATCCAGTTTTTCATTTTCTCTGATTTTTAAACTTCCCGAAGCCCGTTCTCCTTCGTCCTAACTCCGATTTAGCCCATTCAAATTTCTAAATTCATCAAAAATTCCCCTCTATCCATTTCTAGCCTCAATTCAAAATTTTGAAGTCAATTTGAATTTATTTTGAATTTATTTGAATTTGGTGGGTTATTTTCACGTGTAGACTTCGACGATTCGGGAAAATTCTTCAACGAAGATTCAAACCAAATTGAAGTGCAAGGCAAGTCACACTCCTTGATCATATTGATCCCAGTTTTCAAAATAAAATTATGTTAATTTAAATTATTCTGCATGCATATTTTTATTCAATTATTTCTTTTCAGTTTTGAATTTAGCTATTGCCTACTTGTTATTATCTCCATTGACCTTGAATCACCTTGATACCTTGTAACCCTAGATTAAAACTCTAGTTGGTACATTAGTATGGCTAGAGACTTTATGATTAGAGAATGCTTAGCTTTGCTTAGACCTAATTATGGGTTGGGATACCTTTCACATAAAATGACGAACCTTTTCACATAAAATGATATGCTTTTGATATGTACTCTTGATTTTGGTGAGTCAAGGAAGTTTATGAAATATTTTAAAAACAAAATACCAAACTTGGTTTAGACTTAGGCAATTGGCTAGATTGGTGGGTGCAGGCATGCCCTGTTGGTTGGAGCCGCAGTGGTTGATTGTCGTGCACAGGGGTATGTGGTTGGGCCTAAGTTAGATTAAGGACCGGTCTATGAGCTACTGTTGCAAAGTGTCGGGACTCGGAGCAACAACTCCAGAACCCACTGTGTTAATCGCACTATCCCAGGAAAAGCTAGTGCACACAGTATCACAAAGACAAATATCATGCGTAATGACAAACTTTATATAACTAATATGAGCTTGATGGCCAAAGTTTACAATAATAGCAAAAGAAGACAGCGGAAGAAATACATAAAGCAGCAGCCCATCCAGCCTTCCCATAAGGCGAATGACTATAAGACGTGGCCTAGTCGTAATCCTCACCGAAGTCGTCGAAAGCTTCCTCTGGAAAGAGTTAAATTGAGCAACATGAGTACAAAAAGTACTCCACAAGTTACACCAGGAGATTAACAGAATTGATGCATGCATATGGAGTATCAAAGGAAGGCATAATATGGTTAATTTGCATAAAAGGCGACATTGAAATAAATATCATAAGTAAGTGCAAAAGCTAAATTTGATACATTAAGTAAAACAATGTTGTAAAAAAAATAGATACCGTTAGTGCAGGTCCATCCCCCACACTAATCTAACTACGGGCATCCCTCCCGGACCATCTTTCCAGAAGATATCATATGGATTTCATCCATCCATACACTTTTAAACTTTCTCATGGATTCCATCCATCCACATGGTTTTCGCAAACCATTTTGAAAACCAAAGTCTAATCCGTGAAAAACTTTACTCAGCTTGCCCATAACCGTGGGCACGGCTATCCAGGATAGGTTATACACTCTGCAGAGGTTGTACAACTTTACCCACAAGACATGATCATCCCGGTTTGCCACGCGAGTTACACACTTCCTTAGGTGTGTGGTGAGGAGATCATGACAAGGCCTTTACAATGATCCATTGTCGACATAATCACGCCGCCACTAAGGTTTCACCACAACATGAATCCACATGTTGGAGCCCCCTCTTGTGCCGTGTGAGACTTCTCACGGCTTACGCCGCGCTCACATTCAGCCTATAGTGAGATCATGTTGGAACTTCACAAATTATTTGGCCAGGTCTGTCCCATACCAGACTTATGGTAGTACGATAAGGCTTTGCAATAGTAGCTCACAGACCGGTCCTTAACATGACTTAGGCCTAACCACTAACCCCTTGTGCCTGGCAATCAACATCGAGTCACCAAACTACGACGCATGCCAGCAAGCACCCACCACCGTACCATTGCCTAAGTCTAAACCAGTTTTATATTTTGTTTGGAAATAATTTTATAAACATTCTTGACTCACCAAAGTCGAGAATCCAATTTTAAAGTTCATCATTTTATATGAAAGATCATCCCAAACCATAATCAGTATAAGCATGGCTAAGCATTTCTACAAAATTCCTAGTTAGTGCTAATGTACTAACTAGGTTTTATCTAGGGTTGACAAGGTTTAATGGTAAGCAATATCAAATTTGGCTTTCCAAAGAATTTGGGTGTATCTAGAGTTCAAAATTGAATTTAAACTAACTTGAATAAAATTACGGATGCAATAATAATTTAAAAACAACATAATTAATTTAAAATATTAGGTTCAACATGATCAAAGGTGTAACTTGCCTTGCTCGAAGACCTGGTGCGAAACGTCGGCGTCGTTCTCTCCGAATTCGTCGAAATCTACGCGCGAAGAACCAAACAAATAAATTCGAATAAAATCTAAAAATTATAAAATATATACTGTCAAATAGATTATGATTTTATATAAATTTAGAAATTTGAATCACTGGATTCGGAGTTCGGACGACAAAGAACGAGCGATTGGAAGTTTGAATGAATTGGAAATTCCAGAAAATGCAAAACCGAGGGAATCTTCTCTGAAATCTTATTTTTGGCTGGTTTTTGGATATATTTGAGTGTATGACGTGTGGGGCCCGGTTGTCATTGAGGTACAGATTTTTATTTTAATATTTTATGACAAGTGGGTCCCGCTTGTCATTGACTAGAGGTGAACCAAAAATTGGCTAAAGCCAAACCGAAATTTGCTTTGCCCAGGACATGAACTCACAACCTCCAATAACCAAATGAGAACTTGCTCTTTCTTGACAAAAGAACAACAACAAGACAAAATAAACAGGGAGGAAAATGATTAGAGAAGGAAACATGAAGTAGACACAAGGGGAAGCGCGCGTCAGCAGACTCTCGCCGTGGCCGAGAGGCGGGGCGAGCGGCGGTGGTAGAAGAGGTGGCGCGCACCTTCCCACGGCGCGGCGGGGCCTCGGGTGGCTGCCGGCAGCGGCAAAAGGTGGCGGCGGCGGCGGGGTGGTGCGGGATGGCCGGCGGCGCACGGCGGCGGGGTGGTGGCCGAAGGAGAGGGGGTGGGCGGTGGTGAGAACAAACCGAAAGGAAGAAAGGAGAACCAGAATTTGGGGATTTATAGGAAGAGAGAGAGAGGAAGGGATTTCGGTTTTGCGGGGATTAAAGGACGGGAAACGGCCGGGAGATTGGTGGGGATGATTAGGGCTTCCGTTTCCACGCTTTAATCGGGAGTTAAGAGGAAGAAATAGGCGTCGATTAAAATCTTCATTCGGCTCTAATGGTGGAGGAGAGAAAGAGAGTTAGGGGAGGAAGAAGGAGAGGTTGAAGAAACATATGACATGTGGGGTCCATATGTCATAAAGAGAGAGGAAGTGAAGGGGTACGGGCCGTCGGATTGGCGACACGTGGCAAGTGGATGATTCATGGCTTTTGGATGGATATGAAGGGGTAAGTGACTTTGTATGGCTAGGATTAAATCGTGCAGAGAGAGTGATTCAATCTGAGAGCGACACGTGGCGGGCTTGGATTAATTTGATTTTTATCTTCGGAATAAAATTTCAGAAAATAATAGAAATTTATAAATACTAAGAAAATAATAATTAATGCCTAAACAATTCCAGAAAAATTATAGAATATTCCTGGAGCTCTTTTAGACTTAGGAAAAATATTTTGTAATTTCAGATTTTCATTTAATAATTTTATAAAATACTTTTTAACCTTTAAAATTGATTTTTAATTCCAGAAAATTCTCAAAAATTAATTAAAATTTCAGGGAAGTCTAGGAAAAATAAAATAAACTCTTTTTGGCTTTACTAAAATATTTAAAATACATTTTCTTGCTTTAGACTTTGAAATAAAATCCAGATAAATCCAAATAAACTCCGGAAAATCAATAAAATGCAAATAAAAGCCAAAAGCTTTAAATACTTAATTTGAAAAAGTGTTTTTACAAAAGTTTTCAAATACCTTTGTGTTTAATCATAATTTTATGTTTTTTTAGTTAAATTACTTTTAACAAAAGCCTTTTTCCAAAGCTGAAAACAGACAAATAAAATCTTTAAAATTTAGGCAACTAAAGAACACTTTATTTTATTTTTAATTAAATTAAATTTTTTTACTGAAATTTTTGAAATAAACAGCTGGGCTGTTACACAAAGCCCTAATCGTACTATCACATGGCTTGTATGGGACAGCTCTGGCTGAATAATTTGCGAAGTCCCAACCTGAGTCAAGTCGTAGGTTGAAAGTGAGCGTGGTTGGTGCCATGTGAAGTCTCACTTGGACGAGCATGGTTAAGCCATGAGAAGTCTCGTCTAGGCTCAAGAGGGGGTCCTGGTCTGGTGGATTCCTTACTGGGGTGAAACCTTAGAGTTGGCTCGACCAGGTTGAAGGCTTTGCATTGTAAAGGCCTTGTCATGACTCCTTGCCGCACACCTAAGGAAGTGTGTAACTCGCGTGGCACACAAGGATGATCGTGTCTTGTGGGTAAAGCTATACAACCTCTACAGAGTGTATAATCTATCCTGGATAGCCGTGCCCATGGTCATGGGCATGCTGAGTAAAAGTTTTTCATGGATTAGACTTTGTTTTTCAAAAATGATTTTCGAAAACCTTATGGATGGATGGAACCCATGAGAGAGATTGGAAGCTTATGGATGGATGGAATCCACGAGTGTTTGGAAACGTGTGGATGGATGGAATCCATACGTGATCTTTTGGAAAAGATGGTCCGGGTGGGATGCCCGTGGATAGGTTGGTGTTTGGTCGAAGCCTGCACTAATGGTATTATTTTCAACTACAGTTATTGTTTTTACTTACTGTATTAAATTCAGCATTTTCAATCTATTTACTATATTTTTTAAATGTTGTTTTATGCAAACTAACCCTATAAGCCTTCCATTGAAGCCTTTATCATTATGTTGTATTTCTTCGTGTGATTTGCGGAGTACAAGTTTGTACTCACCTTGCACCCTCCCTACAGAGAAGGATGATGTCGACTACGGTGAAGATCTGGACGAGTAGGCCGCGTCTTACTGTCGTTTGCCTATGGGTAGGCTTGGGCTTCACTTCTTTTCAGTTTGCTTCCGCAGTTATTTGCTTTAATTACTTTTGCCAATGGGCGTTGATGTAAGACTTGGCCATAAGGTCATACTCTTTTATTTAATATAATTGGTCATTTGTGCTTGGTATTTATCTTTGTTGTACTGTGTGCACTAGCTGATCCTGGACTAGTGCGATTTACACAAAGGATCCAGGAGTCGTTACTCCGGGTTCCGACAAACGCTAACCTCAATGTGGGGACCGGATCATCATCACCTGGAGCACGTAGTATTGCATCCAATATGGTGATGATATCGGATACGATGTTGTATTATGGGACTAGGGATGTGCTTGAGAGGGCAGAGGAGATGTCCAACAGATGGAGGCACCAGTATATTATGAGTGAGCATAGGCATAATGAACTCCAGGAGGCCATATTCCACTACATAGCCCAAGGATCTCATCCTCCTAACCCGCTAGCCCCACCAGACCAGGGACTGGGAGGGTACCCAGGGAACCCACCACGTAATGATCCACCACCACCTACAGCTCCACCACCTGCTCCTACGGTGTATCTAGATTTGGGAGGACCTTCAGTGCCAGTTCCCCAGTATCTAGAGATTCCACAATAGGACCGTCCTCCTAGCAGACACACGGCGTTCCGTACGGCCCCTATTAGTGTACATCCCGAGCCATCGAGACGGGCAGCCGCCACTAGTGCAGCCTTTTCAATATTTGGGAGGAGGTTTGGTAGGAGGGGAGACGCCACCACTTCCAATGCTGGTAGTAGCAGGACCAGCAGGGGCAGCAATAGAGGAGGTGGGAATGGGTCAGATGATGGGGATGAGGGTAGCCAAGATGAGCGTGATTGAGGTATTAGCTCTTTTCAATAGTTAGAATGTATAAATCTGCATAAAGTTTTCCATTTGAAAACTAATAAAGGGTTATAAAAAATGTCATGATGAGGAATTGCTAGATAAATCCCAATCTTAGTGAAATGTCATGTTTATTAGTTTAGCTAGTGACATCAATCAGGCAGTATGCACTATATTGATGTTTACAAACAACTTAGGTAGTGAGAATGGGAAATTATAATTTTTCTCAGTGTTTACATCCTTCCTTGCATTCAAATCAGTAATTATTGCTCTCATTCATGTGCTGTTCAACATAAGTTTAGTGGCAACCTAGAGTAACAAAGACTAGCTATTATTGATTAAAATGAATTAGAGAGGATTCCAATTCAGTGACCTCTTATCTTTTCATTCTGAGAACAAAATAAATTCCTTTGCCATCACAGAAATCCAAATAAAGGATATTTGAAGATAATGAACATGATTACTATGGATGGAAAGGAATACCACCACTTAAAATTTGCCTTATCATATTCTGCATAAAAGATTTCCCAGACGAGTGGTCCGTGGTGCTCCCGAACACGTAAGTTTCGGGCGTACCCAAGAGCGAAGTCTTGGGCGTACTCGGGGATGAGCCCTGAGCGTGGTCCCAAATGCGTAGTTTTAGGCAATCCTGATAGCGAGTTCTCAGGCATGCCTGGGCGCAGAGATCCATGGTAGTGTAGGTTTGCACTCAGAGGTAAGCTCTAAGTGTGGTCCCAAACACGCAGATTTGGGTGGTCTCGAGAGCGAGTTCTCGAGCGTAGCTAGGCACGTAGTCCCAGAGTAGTGTAGGAATTTGGTTCTTTTTGCATCTCCTTGTTTCTTGGGTTTTATTTGCTTATGTATGATGTAATATGATTGATGGAAACATGACCTGAGAAAGGGAGGGATAAGTAAAAATTTGGTCTAACTACTTAATCTAAATTAAACTCTTACCTCAAAACACTGCTAAACAATGGGAAAAAATAGCACCAAACAAATCACAAAAGAATCTCAGGTCACAACCATTATAATGGAAGCTCTGGATAGCCATGTTGATAAAAATTGTAACTACTAGGTCAAACCATAGTAAGGGTTAACTAAGTTGAACTGGTATCATTACAGATGGCGAATCCTAGTCAAAACATACCAGGCCAGACCATAGGGTTGGGATCTGAGGGTAACAACCCACCTGGAGGCAATCATCATTCAGGCACTCAAAGTGTGCTACCAGGACAAGGGCAGCTAGTTAGTCTCGCTGAGATAGGAAATGGTCAACCAGAAGTTAGAAGCAGTCAACAAGAAGTCAGAGGTGGTCCACAAGAAGTGGGAGATACCAGCAATGTAGGGGCCGTAAACAACTTGAATAACTTGGGAGATGTTCTCAAGTTTATGGAAAATTCTCAGAAGGAGTCGCAGGAGAATCAAAATCATTTTCTGGAGGCCTTAGTGACTAGAATGGCAAGTCCGGGACAACGCCAGCTCAATGTAGGGGTTAGTCTTGGAGATTTCTCCAAACTCACCCACCCACTTTCTCCAGGTCTGTAGTCCTGTTAGAGGCAGATGATTGGCTGCAAGAAATAGAAAAGAAATTAGATACAGTTAGTTGTTCTGATGAAGAGAAGGTATGTTATGCGTCACACCAATTGATGGGACCGGCCGCCACATGGTGGTTGAACTTTCAGCAAAGCCAAGCCACTGACCGTCCCATCACTTGGGTGGACTTTAGGAAGAGTTTTAGTGCTTCTCACATTCCCTAGGGGACAAAAGAGATCAAAAATCAAGAATTTCAAGCGCTCACTCAAGGGAGTAAGAGTATCACTGAATACTTACACCTTTTCAATGAACTGTCCTGATATTCCCCTGATGATGTGTCCACAGATGAGAGAAAAATGGACCGATTCAAGGGAGGAATGAACCCATATATTAGATACACCTCTCCATTCACCGGATAACAGAGTTTGAAAACATGGTGGACATGGCAATCATATTAGAGAAGGAACACACTAACTTAGGAGAAGAAAGGCACAAGAAAGCAAGATATGATCAGCGTGCCCGTAATCTGAGCCGAAGTCGTCTCACCATACCTCAGCAGCAGAATAAATATCAGTCACAGTGATTTATGCCAAGACCCATCAGTCAGCCACAAATATTCACACAAGTATCCGGTGTGATAGATGCAAGGGGAGGCACCTCACCAAGGATTGTTTTCATAGGGTGACTGAATGTTTCAACTGTGGGAAGGAGGGACACATTAGGGCCAATTGCCCTTATCCTGTCCGAACCACAGGGCTACCAAGACAACAAAATCAGGCACCCAGAGCACCAGCCCCAACACAAAGTTCAGCTGGAGGACGCGGTCAGGGGACATCTGGAAATGCAGTAAGGAAGATAGTAGGATTAGGGAGCCAGTCCGGAGGGCAAGCCCGACTTGCACATATAGCAGCTGAATAGCTTGGAGAAGCAACGGATGTGGTCATGGGTAAGTTAGTTATTCCACCATCTGTAAGTACTTTTGTTTTTGATCCAGGAGCAACCCATTTATTCATATCCCAAGAGTTTGCAAAAGAAAATGGGTTAGTAGAAGTACCATTAGAGAAGTTGTTAGGAGTTCATACTCCCGCGGGAATTATAACAGTAACCTCTATTTTAAGAAATCAGCCCCTATTCATCCAAGATATCGAGTTCTCTGCCAATTTTCTTGTAATTAGCTTGACAAATTTAGATGCCGTATTAGGCATGGATTGGCTAGCCACAAATGGAGTGAAAATAGATTGTGAACTCAAAAATGCCTCTATAAGAACACTAAATGATTCTAGGTTAATTTACTCTGGAGGTAGGATGGAGCCGTCCCAATACAAAATGAGAGTAACCAACATCCAAGGAGTTGAAGTAGTAGACATACCCGTAGTTCAAGAATTTATCGATGTATTCCCTAATGAAATACCAGGCATGCCACCAAGCCGAGAACTAGATTTCTCAATCGATCTTGTTCTGGGTACAACTCCCATATCTAGAAGACCCTACCGAATGACATCAACAGAATTGGTAGAACTAAAAGCTCAGTTAGATGAACTAGAAGCTAAGGGTTACATTCAAGAGAGTGTATCCCCATGGGGAGTTCCAGTGTTATTTGTAGAAAAGAAGGACAGAAGCCTCTGACTGTGCATAGATTACTGAGAATTAAACAAAGTCACCATAAAGAACAAATATCCACTGTCCAGAATAGATGACCTATTCGATCAACTCAAAGGGGCATGTGTATTCTCGAAGATCGATTTAAGGTCAGGATACCATCAAATAAAAGTAAGACCAGAAGACATTCCTAAAACAACATTTGTATCCCATTATGGACATCATGAATACACTGTTGTTCCATTCGGGTTAACTAATGCACTAGCCGTATTAATGAACTTAATGAACAAACTCTTTATAAAATATCTGGATAGATTTGTAGTTGTCTTCATTGACGATATCCTGATATTCTCGAAGAGCGAAGAAGAACATATTCAACATCTTAGAATTGCCTTACAAATCGTACAAGAAAATCAACTCTATGCCAAGTTTAGTAATTGTGAATTCTGGTTAGATCAAGTTGCATTCCTTGGTCATATAGTCTCAGGCAAAGGCATAGAGGTGGACCCACATAAAATTGAGGCTATCCAGTCGTGGGATCGTCCCACTAATCCCACTGAGATCCGGAGTTTCTTAGGTCTAGCCGGATACTACTGCAGGTTCATAAAAGGGTTTCCCAAATCGCCTCACCACTCACTAAACTATTGAAGAAAACCGAAAATACCAATGGACAGAAGCATGTGAGCAGAGTTTCCAGAAGCTCAAAAGTCTTCCCACCACTGCACCTGTATTAACCTTACCAGAGAGTGGCATCGAGTACACCGTGTACTGTGATGCTTCGAGGTTGGGACTGGGATGTGTGTTAATGCAGCAAGATAAAGTTATAGCATATGCTTCAAGGCAACTAAGACCACATGAGGTGAATTACCCCACGCATGACCTAGAATTGGGAGCCGTAGTATTTGCACTCAAAATTTGGAGACATTACCTGTTCTGATCCAAATGTACCTTATACAGTGACCATAAGAGCCTTAAATACATATTTACCCAAAAGGAACTGAACATGAGGCAACGACGATGGTTAGAGCTCATCAAAGACTGCGACTTAACCATAAACTACCATCCTGGGAAGGCTAATGTGGCCGCAGATTTACTTAGTAGAAGATCTCGCTGCAACTACCTCTCAATTGCGGATTACAACCCCAGCCTACCACAAGACATAGCCAAGATGGAGATCAAATTATAACCTTCCACCACAGAGGCCACTATAGCCACCATGACTGTCCAACCCACACTATATGACCAGATAAATCAGGAACAATCAAAGGACCCCTTCATAGCTAAGGAAATCAACAGAGTTCAGTTGGGACAGCCATCAGAGTTCAAGTTGGATAAATAAGGTGTGTTACGCAACCATGGTAGAACAATGATGCCGGGATCAAAGAAATCATTCTCTGAGAAGCCCATGATACCTTATACACCATACACCCAGGGAGTACCAAGATGTATAGGGATATCAAAGGAAACTTTTGGTGGAATGGGATGAAAAGAGAAATAGCTACATATGTAAATAGCTGCGACACTTGTCAAAGAATAAAAGCTGAACACCAACGTCCCACAGGGTTGTTGCAACCGTTAGAGACACCAGAATGGAAGTGGGAAGGTATAAGTATGGATTTTATAATAGGTTTGTGAGAGGCCATGTGGAGGTCATCCCGTGTGTATGATGAGTAATTGACATCGGTTTAGGAAAGTCGAGTTTGGTTAGGGTGGTTCGGACCGTGACATTGCGAGGTGCAATCGGGCTCGGTCGAACTTGGTCAAACCTGGTCAAAATGGTTAGGATGCATATTATGTTGATTTGTTAGGTTTGGGCTATTTCATTAATGCATTTATGCTTACATGTATCGAGCGGTGCTATTTGATGTGTTTCTTGTTTGTGATGGCTGCAGGACGTCGAGGCGGAGTCGTGGCGAGACACGAGGTGACCGGACTAGACACGGGCGGTGTCGAGGTCAGAACGATCGAGATGTGTCAAAGACGACGTAGCCTAGAGGTGGTTGCGAGTCGTGGACGACAAGGAACGCGGAAGCTTCCCGGAAGGTGCAGGAGGGGCGAATTGGTAATTTCGCAAGGCTGCACAAGCGGGAGCGGGTTCCGTTGGATTTAGCGGGTGTAACGGGGTGGAGACCCGTTAGTCAAAGGCTATAAATAGGAGGGAGTGGCTGCATGCCCCCTCATGGCTTTGGGAGAGAGTTAGGGTTTGCTTTAGTCAAAAGAAGCTTTGGAGAGGTTGTTTGCTTTGAGGCTTTAGTGGTTGTGGGCAGCAGGGAGTGTCTCCCACGTTCATCCCCTCTCTATCTGTTCTTCCAAGAAACATGTAGAGTGTGTGGTTCTTGAGTTTGGGAGAGGGAGAGGATGAGTTGAGAATCCATGTAATCATTCCTCTTGTTCTAATGTCCAAGCGTATGGGGACTCCTATGTATTCCTTGTTTTGTTGGAATGAAATTTCTGAAGTTCTTCTCCCGTGCTCCTGTTTCCCTTCGATGCCTTTTTGCATGATTTCTTGAGATTTTCGTTTCCTTGTTGTTTCTTGCTAGTGAGGTGCAAAATGGGTTGCTCAGTGATGGGAATAGGTCTCAAGATCATTTGATTGGATTTTCCCAAGAGCAAAGTGAGTGAATCAAAGATTTGCACTTTTTTAGTTTTTCTGTTCTTGGTTTTCATTTCTAGGGTTTGAGGTAGATTTTGATCCCCTTAAGGAGATGGCTTGGTTTATGGTCTGGGGAGTCCTTTAGCTATTGCTAACTTGTCTGCAAACTCTCATGGGCAAAGGACTTAAGACCATTGACTAATTTGGATTTTGTGTTGTCCCTGTTCAGTTCATGTTCATTTCTAGGGTTTTGTTGTATTTCTTGATTCCCTTCATGAGATGGCATGAAATTTGGACTCTCTAGTCCTGGGGCTTTTGCTATTATATCTGCAAATTTTCTTGGCCATAGGATCAAAGGTTGGATGGCAATTTGAGTTTTTGGTCTGCTCCCTGTATTTTTCAAGCTCTTGTCAAATTTCTAAATTTCATGAGTTGTTGATGTTTCCTCTTGTTGTTTGGAGCCCCTAGGTTATTTAGTTTAGTGTCTTGACCTTTTGGGCTTGGTTAGAAAAGAAGAAAATCTCAAATACCAAGTTTTAGTGAGGTTCTCTGAAGTCTTACTGAATTTTTGGGCTACTGGAACCAAGGGAGCGGTCAGACCGGGGAGTAATGGGCGATCAGACTGGCCGTTATGGGGCGGTTAGACCGGCATGGCCTAGGCGATCGACCGCCGCCGTGGAGCGTCGATCGCTCGATGCTCGCGGTCTGACCGACCCAGTGGGATTTTTGCTGTTTGTCATCCCTGTGTTTTTATTTCATGTGTTGTCTCTGTTATTTGTGTGTCCTGTGTTTCTCTCAGTAAGCACAAGGTTCCAGAGCTCTTTTTAACTCAGTTTCATAGCTTTCATAGCTATTGAAAAAGAGTTTCATTCGAGGTTCTTTTGAGGGGTCGTTTTTAGAAGTCGACATTCACCCCCCCTCTGTCGCCATTTCGGTCCAACAATTGGTATCAGAGCTGGTTAGCTCTTCTCAGTAGATCTTAACCGGTCTCTAGGGGCATGGCGACAGACAAGTACTCGACCAAGCCTCCCGTCTTTGATGGCATCGATTACCCCTTCTGGAAGAGCCGAATGGAGACATACATCAAGGCTCAGGGGTATGCCATCTGGTGAAAGGTGAAGGTCCGGTTCGTTGTTCCTGCCAATGGAACATCAACGCCGAGAATATGGCTGATGTTGAGACAAACGCTAAGGCAAGGAACATCATTATCCAGGGCCTGAGTCGTAGCGAGTTTGACCGCATATCTCATGTTTCGTCCGCCTTCGATATTTGGGAGACCCTCGATGCTTACCATGAGGACACCACCCAAATAAAGATGGTGCGACAGGACCAGTTCAAGCGATATTACAACAAGTTTGAAATGCTCGCTGGCGAGTCCCTCGATGAGTGTTTTGCGCATTTTCACAAGATTCTGAGCAACCTCCCAGCGGTCGGTCTCACATACCCCGACTCGGATAACGCTCGATAGATGCTCGCTGCACTCGACCTTTGTGTTTGGGAGATGAAGGTGACTACCATCAAGGACACCATGGACCTCTCGACTTTGACTCTTGATGCACTGTACTCGCACCTCAAGACTCACGAGACTGACATTGTCTCTCGCAAGTCGAAGTCACAGTCGATGGCCCTAGTCACCGATCCCAGTTCGGCTTCTGGTCCTTCTTCTGATTCGCTGTGTGGATTCTCCCTTGCTACTCTCTGTGACATAACTGATGATCAGTTAGAGCAGCTTGCAGATGAATAGTTAGCCCTCCTATCTCGGAGATTTTCCCATGCTTACAAGAGGAGGAGGGATGGAAAGAGAGGAGGACCCGTGATTTGCTTCGAGTGTGGTGGCCCCAACCACATTCGGGCAAATTGCCCCAAGCTGGGGAAGAGCAAAGGTGACTACGGCGGTTCGGACAAGAACGACTACATCGATAAGAACCGCAACAAGAAGCCCTCAGCTCCCGCACAAGGCAAGAAGAAGTTCCACGACCTTGGCAAAGCCAAGAAGCTCTTCCACCGCGTCCTCACCACCTTCGACGACCTCGATCTCAGCGAGGTGGAGGGGTGGAGCGACAACGATGGAACCGATGAGCAAGAACCCAAGGGCGGCGACGACGTCTCCGGCATGTGCTTCATGGCCCTTGAGGGCAAACTGAGCGACAGCGAGCTGTACTCCGACTCCGACGAGGTATCCCCCACCTATGACCAGCTTAATGATGCTTTTCTTAAGCTAGGTAGATTCCATGCTAGATCTAGAGCTAGGTGTAGCGAGTTGGAGAAGGAAGTAGAGAGTTTGTCACGGGAGCTTACTTCACTTAGATCTGCTCCCTCCCGTGACGATTGTGATGTATGTTCTGCTTTACTGGATGACATGGAGAAGCTAAGGACCTGGCATGATAGTGTGTCCTCCAAGTTTGACATGATTAAGGTGGAGAACATTAGTCTTCTTGCTGAGCTTGAGATGAGTAGGACAGTTCTTGTTTCATCTACTACTATTGAGACTAGTGCATGCACCTCATGTGAGGATAAGGACAACGCATTTAGAGGTCTTTACACCATGTTGCTTGATCTGCCCGAGACTTGTGAAAACTGCAATAATTTGAAGATGAACCTAAAACGGGCAGATCATAAAATTGCTGAATTACAAGCTTTTCTTCTTGAGCCTATTGCTTCTTGTGTGAATTGTCCCAAGCTTATCACGAGCTTGAAGTCGTCTCCAAGCAGTTTCAAGAATTAGTTGATTACAACAATAGATTGGCTCAAAATGCTTCTAAGGACACTGTTAGCTCACCATGCATTAATTGTAACAAACTAAAATCTGACTTGGTTGCATTGGATGAAAAAAGCGTGAAGCTAACTAAGGACATACTAGAGAAGCCACCTTCTGCTTGTAATGTGTGTGCTGTTGAGGGGGAGAAGCCCAAGGGTAAGGTTGAGATGCTTAGCGACGTGAACCAAACTGCTAGCAGTAGGACTGTCCCTTCTGAGTCAGCTGTGCGTGCACAAGCCATTCACTCTTCTGCTATTGGTTCTTCATCTGCTCCCTTACCTTCTGCTACTCCTTCTTCCCCCTGCTCTTCTTGCACCTCTCTCTTTCGGGAGTGTCAGTATCTTATGAACACTCTCGAGATATTTGTAGGAGGCAAGTAGAAGCTTAATCTTATTCTAGACCAATCCAAGATTTGCAGATTTAATCAGGGTCTAGGATATGATTTCTATGAGGACATGAGGAAGCATCCACCTGCCGTGCTTAGACCCATAGCACCAGGTGTGATCGAGACTGAGCCCGGACCGAGAAAGTCCAACTTAAGTTAGCGGGCTTTGTCCAAGGGATTTCTGACAGCAAGGTGATTCCCCCTGCAGCTTTGGCCTCTCAGAAGGCGAAGCCTCACCGTGTTACTTCTACCTCTCAGAAGGTGAAGTACCACTGCACCTTCTGTCAGAAGGATGGGCATTTGATCGATCGATGCTTCAGGCGTGCCAAGATCACGTGTAGAGACCGTGTTCGTGATCTTAGGCGTATTCAGGGTCAACCCCAGACCTTGAGTGCACCTAAGACCAACACGAGGTCTAGGCTGGCTTCTGTTGATGGGTTTGGGCAGCATTGAGGACTTGGTTTTTTTGAGTTTTCTGGTTTTCGTCTTTGTGCTCCCTTTGGTCGTGACTTCTGCCGTTCTGAGGGTAGATCTCATTTTCCTCGTCGAGATGGCTACCCGCGGCGTGATCAGCATGTTGCCGGTGCTCCGACTCGCTCTCCCGTAGCAGTCGGACCCAGCAACAGCTTTCGATCTACACATAGACCTTCTTCTTCTTTGAGTGACAGAGAGCGTAGGGTAGATAGAGGTCAGTCGTGTTTGACTACTTCATCTGCTCGATGTGTTACTCGGTATTGGGTGCCAAAATCACTCTTGATTTACCCCAGTACTGAGACTTTACTCTCTTGTTGACTCAGGTTTGCCGGGCAGGGAAGGAAAAGGTTTGGCTCGTAGACTCCGGGTGTTCTCGACACATGACCGGAGACTCCCGTTGGTTTTCTTCCCTTGCCTGTGCTCCAGGTGATGAGACAATCACCTTGAAAGACGCTTCGTCTGGGCGCGTCATCGCCAAAGGTACAGTGCGCGTTAATGATTCTTTCATTTTAAAAGATGTTGCTTTGGTTAGTAAGCTGCAGTATAATTTGCTTTCCGTTTCTCACCTTACAGATGACGGTTTCAAGGTGAGCTTCAAGAAAAATGCTTGCAAAATTCTTGATTTTTCGGGTAGTCTGGTTTGCAGGATTTCTCATTTTGGGAGGATGTTTCGTGCTGATTTTTCTAAGTCTTCTGGTGATCCTCTCAGGTGTTTAGTTGCTTCTGAGCCCCGCGACCTTTCTTTCTGGCATAGGAGACTTGGTCATATTGGATTTGACCATTTGACCCGAGTTAGCGGCCACGACCTCATTCGTTGTTTGCCGAAACTCAAGATGGTCAAAGATCTAGTTTGTGCTCCTTGTCGGCACGGCAAGATGGTTGCCGCTTCTCATCCTCCGGTCACAGTTACTATGACCGATGCACCAGGACAGCTGCTCCATATGGATACAGTTGGACCAGCTCGAGTGCAGTCAGCAGGAGGGAAGTGGTATGTCCTTGTCGTGATCGATGACTTCTCGAGGTACTCTTGGGTGTTTTTCTTAGCCTCGAAGGATGAGATGTTTACACATTTCCGAGGTCTGTTCAGTAGGCTTTCTGTTGAGCTTCCGGGTGCCTTACGAGCGATCCGCAGTGACAATGGCACGGAGTTCAAGAATTCCTACTTCGAGAGATTATGTGATGAGATAGGTGTAGAGCACCAGTTCTCTTCTCCGCACATCCCACAGCAAAATGGCATCATGGAGAGGAAGAACCGTACCTTGGTCGAGATGGCCAGGACAATGCTCGATGAGTACTCTACACCGTGGAAATTTTGGGCTGAGGCTATAGCTACCGCGTGCCATGTTTCTAATCGAGTTTTTCTTCAGGCACACTTGCACCGTACTTCTTATGAGTTGAGATAGGGGCGAAAGCTCAACATCTCTCATTTTCGTGTGTTTGATTGCAAGTGCTTTATTCTGAAGTCCGGCAACCTAGACAAGTTCGAGTCACGTTCTTGTGATGGGATCTTTCTAGGTTACTCGACTTCTTCGCGGGCTTATTGGGTTTGGAACTGCGAGTCTAGTAAGATGGTAGAGATCTGTGAGGTGACCTTCGACGAGGCTTGTCCGAGGACTAGGCCCGATGTCTTAGGTTCTTTAGAGCAGTCCGAGCCCATCTTTGTGGATGATGAGGACGATGGAGATGAGGGTTGTCTACCCGATCCAATCCCTCATCCACTCCTTGAGGTGCCCTCTTCCACCGCACCTCGAGGCGATCAGCCCATGCCTTCTGCTTCTTCTGGAGCTAGTGGCTCTGTTCCTACCTCTTCAGCTCATGAGGTAGAGGCCACTTCTTCATCTCATCCAGGACCTCCTAGACATATCCAGAAAGCCCATCCTCCTGAGAAGATTATTGGAGACCTGTTTGAGCGAGTCACTTGTTCAAAATCTGGCATGTCTCAATTCTGTCTCCATTCTGCCTTTGTTGCTTCCTTTGAGCCCAAGGACATTTGTCATGCTCTCTCTGACGAGTCTTGGGTCAATGCCATGCATGAGGAGTTGGAAAATTTTGAGAGAAACAAGGTTGGTCGCTTGTTGGGCCCCCTCGTGGTCACAATGTCATTGGGACCAAGTGGGTGTTCAAGAACAAGCAGAGTGAGGATGGGGTGGTTGTTCGAAACAAGGCTAGACTGGTAGCTCAGAGGTTCTCTCAGGTTGAGGGTCTAGATTTCGAGACCTTTGCCCCTGTAGCTAGACTTGAGGTCATTAGAATTCTGTTTGCCTTTGCAGCTTCTAAGGGTTTCAAGCTTTACCAGACGGATGTCAAGAGTGCCTTCCTCAATGGCTTTATTGAGGAAGAAGTCTATGTGAGACAGCCTACAGGTTTCGAAAACCCTAAATACCCAAACCATGTCTTTAAGCTTTTCAAAGCGTTGTATGGACTTAAGCAGGCCCCTAGAGCTTGATATGAGAGGCTTAAGTCCTACTTGTTGAGTCATGGTTTTGAGATGGGTAAAGTAGACAAGAACTTGTTCATTCACCGGCATGGCACCGACCTCTTGCTCATCCAGATTTATGTGGATAACATTATCTTTGGTGGCTCTTCTCATACTCTCATTTCACAGTTCTCGGATGTCATGAGCACCGAGTTTGAGATGAGTATGATGGGCGAGTTGACCTTCTTCCTTGGCTTCCAGATCAAGTAGACTCGGGAGGGTACTTTCTTGCATCAGGGCAAGTACACTCGTGACCTCCTGACACGCTTTGACATGAGTGCTGGTAAGCCCATGTCAACTCCCATGGCATCTTCCGCCACTCTTGACCCAGATGAGGACGGCAAGCCAGTTGATCAGAAGAAGTATCGTAGTATGATCGGCTCCCTCTTGTACCTCACTGCCTCGAGACCGGACATACACTTTGCTGTGTGTCTATGTGCTCGCTTTCAGGCTTCTCCTCGCGTATCTCACCGCCAGGCGGTGAAGCGCATTCTTCGGTACCTTTGAGCTACCATTGACTATGGTATCTGGTACTCTTCCTCGTCCGGTCTTTCGTTGAGAGCCTATTCGGATGTAGACTTTGCTGGCTGTAGGATAGATAGGAAGAGCCCTTCTGACACCTGCTAATTCATTGGCACTTCTCTCGTTTCCTGGTCTTCGAGGAAGCAGTCCGGTGTTACACAGTCCACCGCAGAGGTCGAGTACGTTGCTGCAGCCGATTCTTTCAGAGCAGTGCTTTGATGGCTTCGACCTGCGGGACTTTGGGTTAGTCATAGATAGTGTTCCACTCTTTTGTGATAACACTTCAGCGATTAACATTGCTAAGAACCCAGTGCAGCACTCTCGGACCAAGCATATTGATATTCGCTATCACTTCCTTAGAGACCATATAGAAAAGGGTGACATCGTGCTCCAGTTTGTGGAGAGTGACCACCAGTTGGCTGATATCTTCACCAAGCCATTGGATAGCTCTAGGTTTTCAGCTCTGCGGGGAGAGCTTGGGGTGGTTTGTCCGTATGGACTGTTGTGAGGGGGAGCTTTGTGCTTTACTGCTTTAACATATTGATTATGCTCTTACTCCTTTCTGATTGCATTGCATATGGGTGCATTGGGTTTAGTCCTTCTAGCATAGGCTAGAGTGGTTCTTTTGTCTAGCTGCTTAGACTTCTTGCTCTTATCTTGTGATTCTAGGATGCTGCTTATTAGCTGTTTCTCTTCTCACTAGGTTGAGCTCACTCACTGCTTATAGGTTCTAGCGAGGGTCGGGCCACCCTTGGGTAGACAGGGTACGTGTTTGCTTCTTAGTCTGTTAGATGATCAGTTGATAGTCCTAGAGTCATATGGGGTAGATGAGAGTCAGTCTGAGCCATAGTATCCTCTATATCTTATCTGTACTTTAAGTACTGCCTATTTGGTTTGCTTTGCCAGCTTCTCGATTTTATTGCTTTGGTTCAGGGGAAGTTCATTTGGGAGCTTCTGGAGCTTAATTTTGACATAACTCAACTTGAACTAAAAGTTGCATCTCATGTGAGGGGGAGCTGGATTTTCTTGCATTTTCAGCATTCTGCATTGTAATATAACTACATTGAGCCTTGATTATTATCCTGTTATGACATGTTTACAATGCTCTACACCTTGCCATGACTTGTGCTTATTTGCTAGATTTATCATGACTTCATATGTGTAGACTAGCTTTTGCCATGATAAGTTAATTAAACTTGCTCAAATTGAATTAAAACTTGTCATGTTACCACTCGAGACTAGTCTTTCTTGAGTTATCCTTTTATGATTGATGCCATGTCAAATAGGCTGAGTTGAGCGTTGAATCTCTATTGAGCCTTAGATTGAGCTATTTTAGTCTCTTGATGTAGCATGAGTTAGTACAACATGTTAAAAAGAAAAAAGATCTCTTTTGTGCGAAAAAACTAATCTCACCAATTCTTTCTCATGAGACAGCTTGCCATTGCACAAGGCATGAACTCAGGGGGAGTTTTGGATGACCTAGACCATCTTCTTAAGCTTCGTGCTTGGAGTGGTCGCATAAGGCTTGAGATCTAGCACATGACTAAACAAAAATCTTGGTTGGCAACAATCATGAGTTTTCCCAAAGTAAAAATATGTCAATTGTGCTCAATTTGCTAAAATTTCAAAGGTTACAAGTACTTAAACGAATGTTTCACTCTTGAGCTTGTAGCACTCTAATTTGACTCAATACTAGCTTCTTGGTTCCGCTTAGCTTATTGATATGGTTTGCATCATCCTTGGATACCTCTAGCTAGACTATGATCATGGATGACTAGACATGCTAAGAATTTGCACTAAAATTTCAGATTGCGACTTAATTGGTTTAGATGGCTTATACATGTCTTGTTATGATCTAGATAGCATGTTTATGTGTTATGGCTTGGTGTAATACTTGATGGTCATCTTGGATAATTCCCATGGCTCTAGATGCTTAAAATAAACAAACTTCAACCATTTCATCCAATACCATCTCATATTCTCTCTTTTTCATCCTTGATGTGTTTATTGCCAAAAGGGGGAGAATAGTGGTAGAAAAAGCCATTTGGGAAGCTTTCTAGAGCTTTGGAGAAAAATTTGCTCTTTCTTGTGTAGCTCTAGTGCTCCTTTGTCGACATGGTCATGAGGCTCTTTTGCTTCTTCCTTCGGACCATGTTTGACTTCTTTCTCGAACTCAACTTTGCGCTTTTTCTGGGTTTGTCAATATACTCATCAAGGGGGGTATTGAGAGACCATGTGGAGGTCATCCCATGTGTATGATGAGTAATTGACATCGGTTTAGGAAAGTCGAGTTTGGTTTGGGTGGTTCAGACCGTGACATTGCGAGGTGCAATCGGGCTCGGTCGAACTTGGTCAAACCTGGTCAAAATGGTTAGGATGCATATTATGTCGATTTGTCAGGTTTGGGCTATTTCATTAATGCATTTATGCTTACATGTATCGAGCGGTGCTATTTGATGTGTTTCTTGTTTGTGATGGCTGCAGGACGTCGAGGCGGAGTCGTGGCGCGACACAAGGTGACCGGACTAGACACGGGCGGTGTCGAGGTCAGAACGGTCGAGATGTGTCGAAGACGGCGGAGACTCGAGGTGGTTGCGAGTCGTGGACGACAAGAAACGCGGAAGCTTCCCGAAAGGTGCAGGAGGGGCGAATTGGTAATTTCGCAAGGCTGCACAAGCGGGAGCGGATTCCGTTGGATTTAGCGGGCGTAACGGGGTGGAGACCCGTTAGTCAAAGGCTATAAATAGGAGGGAGTGGCTGCATGCCCCCTCATGGCTTTGGGAGAGAGTTAGGGTTTGCTTTAGTCAAAAGAAGCTTTGGAGAGGTTGTTTGCTTTGAGGCTTTAGTGGTTGTGGGCAGCAGGGAGTGTCTCCCACGTTCATCCCCTCTCTGTGTCTGTTCCTCCAAGAAACATGTAGAGTGTGTGGTTCTTGAGTTTGGGAGAGGGAGAGGATGAGTTGAGAATTCATGTAATCATTCCTCTTGTTCTAATGTCCAAGCGTATGGGGACTCCTATGTATTCCTTGTTTTGTTGGAATGAAATTTCTGAAGTTCTTCTCCCGTGCTCCTATTTCCCTTCGATGCCTCTTTGCATGATTTCTTGAGATTTTCGTTTCCTTGTTGTTTCTTGCTAGTGAGGTGCAAAAATGGGTTGCTCAGTGATGGGAATAGGTCTCAAGATCATTTGATTGGATTTTCCCAAGAGCAAAGTGAGTGAATCAAAGATTTGCACTTTTTCAGTTTTTTTGTTCTTGGTTTTCATTTCTAGGGTTTGAGGTAGATTTTGATCCCCTTAAGGAGATGGCTTCATTTCTAGTCTGGGGAGTCCTTTAGCTATTGCTAACTTGTCTGCAAACTCTCATGAGCAAAGGACTTAAGACCATTAACTAATTTGGATTTTGTGTTGTCCCTGTTCAGTTCATGTTCATTTCTAGGGTTTTGTTGTATTTCTTGATTCCCTTCATGAGATGGAATGAAATTTGGACTCTCTAGTCCTGGGGCTTCTTGCTAGTTGATGTTTCATCTTGTTGTTTGGAGCCCCTAGGTTATTTAGTTTAGTGTCTTGACCATTTGGGCTTGGTTAGAAAAGAAGAAAATCTCAAATACCAAGTTTTAGTGAGGTTCTCTAAAGTCTTACTGAATTTTCTGCCATCGAACTGGGAGCGGTCGACGGGAGTAATGGGCGGTCAGACCGGCCGTTATGGGGCGGTCAGACCGGCATGGCCCAGGTGGTCTGATCGCCGGCCAGGGAGCGGTCAAACTGGCCTGATGCCTGCGGTCTGACCGGCCCAGTGGGATTTTTGCTGTTTGTCGTCCCTGTGTTTTTATTTCATGTGTTGTCTCTATTATTTGTGTGTCCTGTGTTTCTCTCAGTAAGCACAAGGTTCCAGAGCTCTTTTTAACTCAGTTTCATAGCTTTCATAGCTATTGAAAAAGAGTTTCATTCGAGGTTCTTTTGGGGGGTCATTTTTAGAAGTCGACATTCAGCCCCCCCTCTGTCGCCATTTCGGTCCAACAGTTTGCCAATGACCTAGAAAAAGAAAGACAACATTTGGGTAGTGGTAGATCGACTCACTAAGTCAACCCACTTCATTGCCATCAAACAGACATACACGTTTGATAAGCTAGCATAACTATACATAGAAAGGATAGTAACCTTGCATGGTATCCCTAGAGTAATTGTCTCAGACAAAGGGTCTATATTCACTTCTAGTTTCTGGAAGAGTCTCCAAACCGCTCTAGGAACCAAACTCAATTTCAGCACAGCCTATCATCCACAAACTGATGGCCAAACTAAACAGACCAATCAAAGACTTGAGGACATGCTGAGGGCAAGTGCCTTAAACTTTGAGAATCATGGGACAAATACTTACCGCTAGCGAAGTTCGCTTACAACAATAGTTTCAATCAAGTATCCAATTGGCAGCTTTTGAAACTCTGTACGGTAGAAAGTGTCAGTCGCCCATTTGTTGGTATGAAGTTGGGGAAAAACCGTTATTAGGTCTTGACATCATACGAGAAAATGATGACAAAATTCAGATAATGGTGACTGTTGTAGCTACGGGCTAAACAGGAATGGAGGGGACCAGTAGAAGGAGAAGAGGAGAGCTAGATCTGTGGAAGAGGTTGGTGAGAGTGAGAGGACCATCCCCCCTGCCCCTCCTGGGGGCTTATATATATGAGGGGTAGAATGGAAAATCCCCATTCTACCCCTTAGTATTTACAAAGGATGAGGGTACATTGGTATATTTACACTGGTATACTCCTCTACACTATTGGGCCTATTACATGTTGGACTAGTTGCACGGCCCAGTCACGGGGGGTTGGGCCACCCCACAACAAGATACTCCTCGGCAAGAAGCGCCGAGGTCCCAATGGGCGAGCCGACGTGATCAACCACCCCACCCCGCTCCTCGACAAAGAAGCGCGAGGGTGCCGATGCAACCGTAGCTCGCACCCTAGAGGCAATGCCTATGAAGAAATCGATGAAGCGCCAAGACGCCGCCGAAGCGGCCGGTTGCGCCGCCCCGCCGAGGCGATGCCTACGAGGCGGACGGCGGAGCCGAGTGCGAAGACGTGTCGTCGAGCACCGAAGATGTGCCATCCCGCTAAGGCGATGCCAACGAGGCGGACGGCGGAGTCGAGCGCCGAAGTCGTGTCGTCGAGCGCCGAAGACGTGCCGTCCCGCCGAGGCGATGCCTATGAGGCGGACGGCGGAGTTGAGCGCCGAAGTCGTGTCGTCGAGCGCTGAAGACGGGCCGTCCCGCCGAGGCGATGCCTACGAGGCGGACGGCGGAGTCGAGCGCCGAAGACGTGTCGTCGAGCGCCGAAGATGCGCCGTCCCGCCGAGGCGATGCCGACGAGGTGGACGGCGGAGTGGAGCGCCGAAGACGTGTCGTCGAGCGCCGAAGATGCGCCGTCCCGGCGAGGCGATGCCGACGAGGTGGACGGCGGAGTCGAGCGCCGAAGACGTGTCATCGAGCGCTGAAGATGCGCCGTCCCGCCGAGGCGATGCCGACAAGGTGGACGGCAGAGTCGAGCGCCGAAGACGCGCTGTCCCGCCGAGGCGATGCCTACGAGGCGGACGGCGGAGTCGAGCGCGGAAGAAATGTCAGTGAGCGCCGAAGACGTGCCGTCCCGCCGAGGCGATGCCTACGAGGCAGACGGCGGAGTCGGGCGCCAAGGACGTGCCGTCCCGCCGAGGCGATGCCTACGAGGTGGACGGCGTAGCTGAGCGCCGAAGACGTGTCGTCGAGCGCCGAAGTCGTGTTGTCGAGCGCCGAAGACGTGTCGTCCCGCCGAGGCGATGCCTACGAGGCAAACGGCGGAGTCGAGTGCCAAAGACGTGCCGTCCCGCCGAGGCGATGCCTACGAGGCGGACGGCGTAGCCGAGCGCCGAAGACGTGTCGTCGAGCGCTGAAGTCGTGTCATCGAGCGCCGAAGATGTGCCGTCCCGCCGAGGCGATGCCTACGAGGCGGACGGCGGAGCCGAGTGCCGAAGACGTGTCGTCGAGCGCCGAAGATGCGCCGTCCCGCCGAGGCGATGCCGACGAGGCGGACGGCGGAGTCGAGCGCCGAAGACGTGTCGTCGAGCGCCGAAGACGCGCCGTCCCGCCGAGGCGATGCCTACGAGGCGGACGACGGAGTCGAGCGCCGGAGACGTGTCGTCCAGCGCCGAAGACGCGCCGTCCCGCTGAGGCGATGCCTACGAGGCAGACGGCGGAGTCGAGCGCGGAAGATGTGTTGTCGAGCGCCGAAGACGCGCCATCCCGCCGATGACATCCCGCCGAGGCGATGCCTACGAGGCGGACGGCGTAGCCGAGCGCCGAAGACGTGTTGTCGAGCGCTGTAGACGTGCCGACACTGTCGTTCTCCTACCTTCAAAATGACTGCCCGCGAAGACCGGCCGCTTGCGGCGTAGGCCGAGGGTGCTACGCACGCGGAGGCAAGGAGACGAGACCGCCGTTCCCCTACCTTCAAAAGGAGTGCCCGCGAAGGGCGAGCGCTTGCGGCGTAGGCCGAGGGCGCTGCGCACACGGAGGCAAGGAGGCGAGACCGCCGTTCCCCTACCTTTAAAAGGAGTGCCTGCGAAGCGCGGGTGCTTGCGGCGTAGGCCGAGGGCGCTACGCACGCGGAGGCAAGGAGGCGAGACCACCGTTCCCCTACCTTCAAAAGGAGTGCCCGCGAAGAGCGGGCGCTTACGGCATAGGCCGAGGGCGTTGCGCACGTGGAGGCAAGGAGGCGAGACCGCCCTTCCCCTACCTTCAAAAGGAGTGCCCGCGAAGGGCGGGCGCTTGCGGCGTAGGCCGAGGGCGCTGCGCACGCGGAGGCAAGGAGGCGAGACCGCCGTTCCCCTACCTTCAAAAGGAGTGCCCGTGAAGCCCGGGCGCTTGCGGCGTATGCCGAGGGCGCTGCGCACGCGGAGGCAAGGAGGCGAGACCGCCGTTCCCCTACCTTCCAAAGGAGTGCCCGCAAGGAGCGGGCGCTTGCGGCGTAGGCCGAGGGCACTACGCACGCGGAGGCAAGGAGGTGAGACCGCCATTCCCCTACCTTCAAAAGGAGTGCCTGCGAAGGGCGGGCGCTTGCGGCGTAGGCCGAGGGCGCTGCGCACACGGAGGCAAGGAGGGGAGACCGCCTTTCCCCTACCTTCAAAAGGAGTGCCCGCGAAGAGCGGGCGCTTGTGGTGTAGGCCGAGGGCGCTACGCACGCGGAGGCAAGGAGGCGAGACCGCCGTTCCCCCTACCTTCAATAGCTTGCGGTGCACTCCCTGGTGCAACGCGTGCGAGGGCGCGATATCCAAGTGGTGCGCCGCCTAAAGCGAGGCACTCCCTAGTGTCTCGGCCGCGTCGCAATTTATGACTTAATTTATAGTCTGTAGACTTGCGCATGCGGAGGCGGATCTCGACGTTACGACTTGATTTAGAGTCCGTGGACTGGTGTGTGCGGAGGCGGACCTCGATGCTACGACTTAATTTAGAGTCCGTGGACTGGTGCGTGCGGAGGCGGACCTCGACGGTACGTCTTATTTAAAGTCCGTAGACTGGTGCGTGCGGAGGCGGACCTTGACGCTACGTCTTAATTTATAGTCCGTAGACTCGTGCGTGCAGAGGCGCGATGCTACGTCTTATTTAAAGTTCGTAGACTGATGCGTGCGGAGGCGTACCTCGACGCTACGTGTTAATTTATAGTCCGTAGACTCGCGCGCGCGCGGAGGCGGACCTCGAAGCTATGTCTTATTTAAAGTCCGTAGACTGGTGCGTGCGGAGGCGTACCTCGACGCTACGTCTTAATTTATAGTCCGTAGACTCGCGCGTGCGGAGGCGGACCTCGACGCTACGTCTTATTTAAAGTCCGCAGACTGGTGCGTGTGGAGGCGGACCTCGACGCTACGTCTTATTTAAGGTCCGTAGACTGGTGCATGCGGAGGCGTACCTCGATGCTACGTCTTAATTTATAGTCCGTAGACTCGCGCGTGCGGAGGTGGACCTCGACGCTACGTCTTATTTAAAGTCCGTAGACTGGTGCGTGCGGAGGCGTACCTCGACGCTACGTCTTAATTTATAGTCCATAGACTCGCGCATGCGGAGGCGGACCTCGACGCTACGTCTTATTTTTAGTCCGTAGATTGCGCCGACGCTCGAGGCAATCGTGTGATTTAAATTAAAAATGAGGACCAGAACAGAGGCATCGAAGAAAATAAAGGAACGCGCGTAGGCTACGAAAGCAGAAAATAAAAATTTCTACGGCGCACACCAGGACATCATGCTAAGGAGGGATCATAGATCGTTACCACTAGACGCGCAGCGCAGCGGAAGATGAGTTGGAGAAGCCGATCCAACCACGCGCGTCGAGGTAGTAGTGGAAGTAGCCGATCGTCCCGAACAGATCGTCTCCTCCACGCGATCAACCACACCACGAGTCCGCTCCAATCGTAGTTTGTTGATGCCGATCAACGCCGCAACGAGCGCCGCCTCCGGTATCCACACGTCCGGGCCGAACGCCGATCGCGAGTGTACCAAAGACTCGCGAGCGGCTAGGGTTTCACTCGGGAGGTGGCGGCTAGGGTTTTGCTCGGGAGGAACAGATGCGTACATCCCTCAGCCCCCCGCCTCCAAATATATAGACCTCCTCACTTGGGCCTCGTGGACCGAGGCCCAATAGTGTGTCTATCCGGATCTCTATCCGAATTGAGCCCACATCCGAATCACATTCGAATTAGTGTTCCAACCCGTTAAGTGTGCGACCCTGTAGGTTCACGTATACTTGGTCGTGACCCGGAAATGCCTTTCCGGTTACCCTGTTAATAGCGGCCTCTAGCAAGACATATTAACCCCAAAGTATACATAAAGATCATATCGGCTGAACCTGTAATGTTCTCATGTACGAATCCCTTTGCCTCACGATATAGATTAAGCTCAAGGCGAGACCTGTGTCATCCTCTTAATAGCTCAATCACTCTCTCGATTCCGTGATGGATTATAAACTTGTGATTGACTCCTCAATCACATTGGCATGGCCATGCACTTTCATAATCCATTACATCGAGGGGCCCAGAGATATCTCTCCCATAAGGAGGGGCAAATTCTATCTTGATCATTCACATCCCACTACATGTTTCACAAAGAAACCCGAAGACTACTTTTATGACTACCCAGCCACGGAGTAGTGGTTAGTAGTCCCAAAATAGGCTACTACGCATGTTGGGAACCATGATGATCTCAAGTCTAAGGATTCTACATAAACACTACTTGAGACCAACTAATGACACATGGAATCTCTGCAGTGTCTCATGGCGGGTCTATCCAACATATGTTCACTAACACATGTCCATATTATTGATTTGGTATCACCATACCATGATCCATGAGACATGATCATCAATCAATACATATGCTGATCTTTGAATCATATTTGTTCCTCATATGATATATGATCAGGGATCATTTAGAAATAGCAACATTTAAGCATTAAGAGTCTCATGAATAAGTCACATACTCATTAATCAATAATGATAATGTCTATTTCAAGGAACAAAGTAATGCATCATAAACATAGTATGTGATATATTCAACATCTCCATGTTGCCTCTAGGGCATATCACCAACAGAAAATGGCTGGAGAAATGCGATAACAACACGCTCCAGAACGCACGGACAAATCAAATGCTCTTACACTCGAACCACAAATGCAATAAACAACATGCTGCATAACCACTTAAAGCCACGCACGCACGAAACACAGCGGGAATTTAGTAGAGCCTCACAGGTACCCGTATGCAATACGTACCAGGCCAGGTGGAGGCGACGCGGAGTAGGCTCCACATCTCACGACAGGGTCTTCGCCAGCTCCGCACGGCCTAGCGCCTCCCCTGTTTTCCGGCGGCTTCCCATGGGCGGAGGCCTTGAACGTCGTCTCCAGCCAGCTCTGCGACCTCGCTACCAGCTGAGCGGGGGCCGGTGAGGTCGTCTCGAAGGTGAGGCGAATGTCGACTTTGTCGTGGGTATGCGAAAGCTTGGTGGAGACCCTGTAGAGGTCGGTGCAGACTCCGAGGAGCTCGCCGAAGACTCCAGGCGGTCTGGCACGGAGGCCGGGCCCCTTGCCCATGCTCGTGCGATGCGAACACCGCAGTATGCAAGCACTGATGCCATTGTCGTCAGCCACTGTTGCCGCCTAGGATGGCGGCAAGTGCCTGCCCGGAGTCATCGCAGCCAAGCTCGCCGACGAACTCCGCCGTGCCGCCTGGTCGCGCGACCGCGATGGTGACACCGGCCGGCGCGCGAACTTTGTCGGCGCGGGGCAGGACGGCGACATGGACAGAGTAGACCTCACCGCGAAGGCGCCATCGCCGAGCCACAATGGGTGCCAGCGCGTGGACGCCGTTGCCACGGAGTAGACCTCGCCGACGTGGAGCTTGGCGGAGCCATCAGGCGAGCCAGCTTCGGAGGAGACTTCGCCGGCATACCGAGGCCTCCGACAACGCAGGGCCGCAGCTGCACCTGCGCGGAGTCCACTTCCTCATCTTCGGCAGCGCGGAGGCACTTGTGCTTTGTCGAGGCCTCCGACAACGCGGAGCCGCAGCCTCACCTGCGCAGAGTCCACTTCCTCGTCTTCGGCAGCGCAGAGGCACTTCTACTTTGCCGAGGCCTCCGACGACGCGGAGCTGTAGCCTTGCCTGCGCGGAGTCCCCGGTGGAGAAGGTCCTCATCTTCGGCAGCGCAGAGGCACTTGCGCTTTGCCGAGGCCTCCGACGACGCAGAGCCGCAGCCTCACCTGCGCAGAGTCCACTTCCTCGTCTTCGGCAGCGTAGAGGCGCTTGTGCTTTGCCGAGGCCTCCGACGACAAAGAGCCGCAACCTCACCTGACTGCGGAGTGGACGAGCCACCGACCCAATGCGTGCGCGCGGTGCAGAGGACTCGCGCTGCTGGCTGCGAAGTGCGAAGCGGAGTCTCGGCGGAGGCTAGAGCGGTGCAGCGCACCCTGCGTTGCTTGCTTCACTGCTCGACGAATAGCCAGCTGCCACACGCTGCTCCGACGCGCCAAACACTACCGGAAAGCTGCTATATGCAGAGTGTCTGGAGTTTTGCCGAGTGCAATCTATCGGGCACTCGGTAAACAACCACTTTGCCGAGTGCCTCCACGGGAACTCTCGGCGAACATAAACACTCGGCAAACAATCTTTTGCCGAGTCCGCAGACAGACACTCGGCAAAGAGCTCTTTGCCGAGTCTTGACAAGAAAACACTCGGCAAAAATAAAACACTCGCACCAACCGTCCATTAGAGCTCAGCCGCCGTTAGAACTTTGCCGAGTGTCTTGAGCTGACACTCGGCAAAGAGGTCTTTGCCGAGTGCTTTTCTTGCGGCACTCGGCAAAGAAATAAAACCTTTTCCTTTCCTACCCTTCAAACTTTTTCTACTCTCCACATACAACATATGGTACTCCATGTTAAAATTTGGTATATTTTTGTATTTGTTTGCTATATTTAATTAATTAATTGCATTTCAAGCAATTTTTTTAATCAAGTCAAATTTGAACTGCAAGTTATTCAAATAATAGAAAAAAATGAGTAGAAAAATGATATTCATGTTATTCAACCCGGTTTGAGGCCTTATCTGTGAAATGAAAAGGAATTTCGAACATCTTGTTCAGGAAACACGACCACGAACGTGTGGCCGAATGGTTTTTAAATTTTAAAAAAAGCAAACGAAGTCTGAAAATCATGAGATTTGTCAAGATGTCATGATATCATACGTGGAGGCTGTGGTAAAAAATTGAGAAGATTTCGCATAAGTTGTCACGTACGATGCTTAGAAACCGAAGCATTTTTGAAGAAGAAGCGTAGAGTTGAGAAGGATCCGGTAAGATTTAGAGTCAAAGTGATGGTCGAATTGTGGTTTGACTACAAAACTTTTTGTATGGGCAATAGACAACAGAGATTGTTTCATGTGAAATTTTGGTAATTTTTCGGATCCGTTTGATAATTTTAATTTTTAAACTGCAATTATAGAATTTTAATTGATATAAATTGAATTTGAGCTATAACTGCATGAAATAATGGTCTAATATTCGTAGAAGCATCGAATATGCATTGTTGAGTGAATTTGACAAGGCATTTTCAAAGTACATTCGAACAAATTTGTAAAACACGTTATGGAAAAGAAAGAGAGGAAAGGAAGTTTTATTAAAAAAAGATCTTTGCCGAGTGCCTTGTGGGCGACACTCGGCAAAGTAGTAGCTGTGCCGAGTGCCAGATCGGGGGCACTCGGCAAAGGGAGGAAGGCTTTGCCGAGTGCCAGATCGGGGGCACTCGGCAAACAACACAAAACACACATAACGTTTCGTTTCCTGCGCCGCGCACACACTCAACAAACGAGCCCGCCGCCCGCCTCGCGCGCCGCGACGCCGCCGCCCGCCCGCGCGCGCCACGCCGCGCTGCCCCGCCCCGCCGCCGCTGGCCGTGCCGCCGCGCGCCCGCCGCGTCGTCCCCACCCGCGCCGCCGCCGCGCCCGCCACGCCGCGCCGTCCCCGCCCCCGCCGCCGGTATGTGGTAATGTGGAGCTTGCTGTGCAAATTTTTTTTATATTTTGTATTTCAAGAGTAATCGGCACATCACCAGCTAGGTCATTGCCACACCAATGAAACCACCTCCGAAACTGTCTTAGGGGTTATTTGTTCCGGTTTCATAAGTTCAAGGTGTAGAATACATTGTTTTATAGTTCACAGGGCTAAGTAGATGAACCTTCAAACTTCTGGGTGTGAAGTAGACTTTTCCCTTTTAAGAATTAGACGATCTGTCCAGGTCTTCAAATTGCCTTGAGATGCTGGCTATTATGATTTGATGCAAGCCACGTAATCGTGGATCGTGATAGGGTGAATGGCTAAGCTCTCATAATAGTTTAAGTAGGGATAAACCCCGGAATACCAATACCACTTGACAATAATGGTTGTCGGCCATCGTGCCGTTGGTGTGTTGTCGGCCATCGTGCCGTTGGTGTGGTTGTCAGCCATCGTGCTATTCGTTTGTTGCAGGTTTTGGAAACCTCACCGTGCAGGGGAGGTGCTGCCAAAATTTTCAATTGACACTATTATGTTCCTTTTTTTGCAGGAGAGGCTATTGCACTGTCCGCCGCCGCCGCCTTGGCTGAGGGCGGTTCCTGGGCTCCCGACTGCGCGGTGTACCTCTGAGTTACCCTTTTCCTTGCTCGGTTTACAGTTCAGCTATTTATTCATGTTCATAGATTACGTAACCTAGTTAGGCGTCTCCCGTTCGAAAGAGATACGGTTGGAAATATGCAGATCTTTGCATATCTATAACCGATCTGCTTTAATTGTCCACATTTTTGATAGCCGAGGATGCGTAGAGGGGTTCGTGTCCATGGTCTACTCGATCCGTGACAGTTTCGCATCATCTCCCTGTTGTTCTCCAGATACACAATCTCCTTGCTAGGATGTGTATTTGGAGAACAGCGGGGAGGTGCTGCCGAAATTCTGTCTCGGATAGGAGTAGAGCATGGAAACTAACCTCATCTACGCATCCTCGGGTGGGATTAGGACCTATCTTCACCTATTAGATAGGAGAAAGATCGTGTAGATGCATTTGATTCTTATATTACTCCCTGATATGTTAGAGGATGGATGACCGTGAGTGGATGTACACGGGCAGCTCAAGTCAGGGTTCGTTGTCCGATGAATGGATTAAGACCGATGCTTTCTTGGAACTAGCATTTGCTAAGGTTAAAGGAGCACGTGCCACTTGGTGTCCCTGTAGCAGATGTGCAAACATGCGTCGACAAACAAAGGAGGTCATGGGTAAACATCTTTGCAAGTTTGGATTTACGGCAGACTATACCCGTGGATCTACCACGGTGAATCCGATCGATGAGAGAGGAGGTCGTGAGACCACGCGTCGAGGATTATGATGCTGATGGCGGGTAGGAGACATGTTAAATGACTATCATGAAGCACACTTCGCTGAAGGACGTAGGGAGGAGGAGCGAGAGGCAACCGCAAAGGCGATACGACATGTTGTCTGCGCACGAAACCCCTTCACAGCCGCACGAAGGTTTCTCAACCGATGGCATTGGACGCGTAATGGCCTTGAAGTCCCGGCTTAGCTTGAGTCGAGACGCCGATGCTATGTTGACGCTTTTGGCAGCATGCTTCGAAGGGTCACATTCGCCAAAGAGCATGTACGAGTCAAAGAAGCTCCTTCGTGCACTTAAGATGCCATATGAGCAGATACATGCTTGTCCGAAGGGGTGCATCCTATTTAGGAAAGAACACGCGGAAGCAAAGTACTGTGCAAAGTGTGGATCCTCTAGGTTCCTGGAGGTAGACTCTGGTGATGGTCAGAAGAGGCAGCTTGCGATCCCCGTGAAAATCCTACGGTACCTTCCGTTCATACCGAGGATCCAATGGCTATACATGACCGAGGAAACCGCGAAACAGATGACATGGCACAAAAATGGACGTCGATACAATCCTGAGAAGCTGGTACATCCATCCGATGGTGAAGCATCGACCCACTTTGGTGTGATTCATCGTGAGAAAGCTCTAGAGGCTCGTAATGTACGTGTTGCACTGGCAATAGATGGGTTCAATCCTTATGGAATGATGGCCGCCCGATACACTTGTTGGCCCGTGTTCGTTATCCCCCTCAATCTCCCCCTGGCGTCCTCTTCCAACGACTTCACATATTCTTGTCGTTGATAATTCCTGAACACCCGGGGAATAATATGGGTGTGTTCATGGAGCCTGTGATTGATGAATTGGTCCGTGCTTGGGAGGAAGGGGTATGGACATACGACCGAGCTACAAAGAGAAACTTCAAAATGCATGTTTGGTACCACTACTCCTGCATGACTTCTGGCGTATGGGATATTCTCGCGTGGGTGTGTTCACGGAAGTTCCCATGCCCGATATGCAAGGCACTCTCAAGTTCATTTGGTTGCTGAAGGGTGGCAAGTATTCTTCGTTCGACAAACATCGACATTCCTCCCTCTTGACCATGCATTCAGACGAGACATCAAGAACTTTACGAAAGGTGTCGTAGTTATAGACCCTGCACCGTAGATGATGACCGGTGCCGCGGTTCGTGCTCGATAGATGCTCGAGGTCAATCAAGAAGAAGGTGGTTTTGTGGGATATGGTGAGCAACATGCATGGACTCATAAGTCGGGCTTGTTGAGGCTCCCCTATTTTGATGACGTTCTTCTTCCACATAACATTGATGTAATGCACACTGAAAAGAATGTCGCCGAGGCACTTTGGGCAACAATCATGGACATTCCCGATAAGACAAAGGACAACATTAAGGCTAGAGTGGATCCGCAACGTTATGCGATAGACCAAAGCAAGAAATGAAGCCTCCTAGAGGCGGCAGACATGGAGAAAGCCTAAGGCCGAATTCGTCTTGACCAGCCCCAAAGGATGGAAGTACTAGAATGGTTCCAAGCGTTAATGTTCCTCGATGGGTATGCAGCGAACTCGAGGAGGAGTGAACTTATCTACTATGCGAATCAATGGGCTCAAGAGTCATGACTACCACATATGGCTTGAGCGGCTTCTTCCGGTGATGGTTCAAGGCTATGTCCCTGAGCATGTCTGGCTAGTGCTGGCAGAGTTGAGCAATTTCTTTCGCCAGCTTTGTGCCAAGGAGTTATCTCAGACCGTGATTGCAGACTTGGAAAGAATGGCACCGTGTTGCTCGTAAGTTGGAGAAGATCTTTCCACCCGGCTTCTTCAATCCGATGCAGCATTTGATTTTGCACCTCCCGTATGAGGCACGAATGGGGGGGCCCGTGCAGGGCCGTTGGTGCTATCCAATTAAGAGATGTCTAAAGGTTCATCGAACTAAATATAAAAATAAATGCAAAATTGAGGCTTCCGTTGCAGAGGCATACATTTTGGAGGAGGTGTCAAACTTCACAACAACGTACTATGGTGACAACCTTCCTAGCGTGCACAATCCACCCCTCGTTACAATGTCGGCGAAATGAATCGAACCTCGGCATTTTCTCGAGGGCAACTCGAAGTGCAAGTGATGCGACCCCCAAGACCTTGAAACATGAAGAGTGGCGCACTATCATGCTATATGTGTTGAACAACCTTTCCGAAGTGGAGCCGTACATGCGGTAAGTTGTCAACAAACTTGTTCTCGAGTAGTCACTATTCTGCATCCAACCCCTTGTTTCGTTGGTGCAGGAATTTCATCATCAATTCTGGCGTGAATCAAGGGAACCTACCCTGCAGGAAGCTGAGACCCTTCTTAGACAGGGTGCGGGAAATGGAATGCCCGATTTCATTTCTTGGTTCAAACAGAAGGTACTGTCCAATTTAGCTCGTACTTAGTTTGACATTACAAGTTGCTCGTACGGGCGAATAATATAACGAACTATCCTGCTTGAGCTTGCAGGGCCAAACCGATGCGTCTATGAGTGCCGAGTTGAGACAGGTTTCCGATGGCTGTGCCTATAGGGTAAGCTCATTTACCGGTTATGACGTGAATAGATATGGCTTTCACACAACAAGACATGAGCAGAGTCGGCCCAATCGAAGAACCACAAATACCGGAGTTTTTACGCCTGGCCTTGATGGTGTCGAGTATTATGGAGGAATTGAAGAAATATACGAACTCACGTTTCATGGTTGCAAACCTCTTAATCCTGTCATATTCAAATGCCATTGGTTTGATCCTGAAGTAACGAGACAGACCCCTAATCTTGGGCTAGTCGAAATTCGACAATCATCCGTCTTACCAGGAGATGATGTGTATATTGTGGCTCAACAGGCCACGCAAGTTTATTATCTCTCATACCTGTGCCAAAAGACGACCGCCTTAAGGGTTGGGATGTTGTGTACAAGGTATCGCCACACGGTAAACTACCTGTCCCAAACAATGAAGATTACAACTTTGACCCAAACACATATGACGGAGAGTTCTTTCAAGAAGAGGGGCTAGAAGGGAGTTTTGAGATAGACTTAACCGAAGCGATCGGAATGGAAGTAGACAATGAAAGGGTTGTTGACGAGGACGCTGGAGATGAGGTTCAAAATGTGAAGGACTTAGAATTACTTCAGCGATTATATTTAGGCAATGACAGTGATGACAACATTGCTCCTTCGAATAGTGTTGATTATATGGACATGGCTGATAGTGATGATGAGACTTATGATCCAGCTAATCCCGATCATGATGATTATTTCCAATACATGTAATACTTTGTTATTTTCTAATTATGTTTTGTTTATTTTGCATCTCTTTCTAAGTACGTCTTGTTTATCTGTGCTTATTGGTTTACTCTATTTAATTGCAGGTGATTGAACAAAGATGGTGGGCGGTATGAGGAACGTAAGGTCGCTTTACCAAAGACGGCCCGATGCAGCTGAGCAGTCGGGGAGCAGGAGTAGGAGGAGCGGGAGGAGCAGCAGGAGCAGCAGGAGCAGGAGCACTCTTGAGAGGGAGCGGGAGGAGAAGCGGGAGTGGGAGGAGGAGCGGGAGCGGGAGGAGGAGCAGGAGGAGGAGCAGGAGGAGGAGCAGGAGGATGAGGAGGAGGAGGAGCAGGAGGAGGAGGCGGCAGGGGGTTCCGCTTCCTCTGGTTCGTCGGGTGTCTGGTTGCGAGGTCCCTCGACCCTCCCGAGGCGACCGATACCGCGTGAGAGACACCCGCTGATTCGACCCACTGGGGCTAGGTAAGTAACTTTAGATGTTATCACTACTTTTTCATTTGATATGTTGAAAATCACAATAGAAACTAATAATTTATCTTAATCACTTGGGCAGGGGTTGGACGCTTGTGGCTGCAGGTGATCACAAACGCCATGTCAATGGCATCCTGGTCTTTGTGCAGGCTACACTTCCTGGCCCGGTTGCGCTTGGCGAGGGCGGAGCCGCCTACACGTGGGACCACTACGTCGCCTTCCCCGATTTACCAGATCGGGATGGCAGGGTATTCGCCAACAAGGCGGAGCGGGTGACGGCCGAGCTGTGGGTAAGTCTTCCTCGCACTACATTGCTCAATACATCGCATTCATTGGACATTCTTGAAATAATGACTGGATACATCGCGTCTATATGCAGGATTTCTTCAGATGCCAGAAGTGATATGAGGCCAAGGCGGCTAGTGTGGCTCACAAAGCCTGTTATAAACTCGTGAAGGACATGCATTACAAGGCGCGCGTCCAGGCCATCGTAACATACAACACTACCTACCTTGGAGTGAAGATCAACAAAACTCAAGCAAGAAACATGAGGCTGACCCGGGAAGAATACATGCAGGTAAATATAGAACATTAATACTGATTTTTTCTGAGATTAAGTACGCTTAATTTGATCTTCTTATATGTCATATACTTGATGACGTGTAGGTGCCTCCGTGGTGGTGTGCCCAGCATCTCCAGTGCTGGGCATAGATGGTGGACAAGTGGTGCGCCGCCGAGTGGGAGGAGACGCACAACGCTTGCCGGGAGCGGCGTTTGATGATGCCAGGTGCACCACACCATCAAGGCAACCATAGCCTCGATGAATTCGCAGCTACATGGGTACGCGAATTCATTTCTTTATTATAACGCTTAATTCTGCATAATTTCTAATCATCTTGCTGTTTTTTTCGTAGTCGTCGTCACATGGTGGCCAGCCTTGCTCCCAGTTCAAGGCATGGGCTTTGGCCCACAAGGGCAAGGCGACGTCCGACGTCGACTACAACCCGGAGGACCCGCCCTCGGTGTACAGCAATGCGACCGTCCACAGCCGCCTCAGTGAGTACACATCGATGGCAAGGGCGGTCCATGGGCCAGAGTATGATCCGAGCACCCAGGACCTTGATGGAGAAGTCGTCATGAGGGTGGGAGGAGGCAAGAAGCATGGGCGGTACTGGATTGGCGACAGCACACTCGACACGGCCACTACTCCCACTCTCTCCCAGATTCGAGCAAGGAGCACGAGCTCAAGCCCGGCCATACGCCCACGGCCGGACACTGCACAGTCCCGGATGGAGGCACTCCAGGTTATTTCTGTTTTATTCGTCATTCATTAATTTTTACATACCTTTGCTTTGCATTGTAACATTTGGGGTGAAATATTGTAGGCCCAGCTGGAAGAAGAGAAGAGGCTACGGGAGGAGATGGCGGCGAGGATGGAGGCCGAGCAGCAGAGGATGGAGCAGATGTTTCAGTGGATGCAAAGTCTTGGCGAGAGGATGGGTCAACCTCTGCCACCGGAGCTATTCCCTCCTCCACCTCCTCCTGCAACTACTCCTGTGAGTTTGCCTTCTCTACCTTGAGCTCTTTACTTACCATGTTTATTGCTTTCGCTTGTGCTTTGCTTGTATGAATGTTTAAGTTTGTATGTTCCTACCTTAAATCTTGTCTCACACATGCAATCTCTTCTCCTTTGTGCAGAATTAATCAGCGGCTTCGAATAATGTGCCTCATGAGTCATGACCCACCACATCAGTCGGGGTGGCCAGCTTGGTGAATGATACTTGTGGTTGTGATGCTTATGTGATATATTGTGGTGAATAATGTCGGAATGATACTTGGTGATGCACTTGGATTATATGTGATATATTGTGTTTGCACTTGGTGAATGGTTGTGAATGGCACTTGTGGTGATTACTTGTGGACTATATGTGATATATTGTTGATATATCTGTGATATATTGTGACTTGTTTGAGTGGGGTGCAATAAACAATTAAAATAGACAGTTTTTGGCCACTTTGCCGTGTGTTACACTCGGCAAAGGGAGGCTTTGCCGAGTGTCATCGTAAAAACACTCGGCAAAGTAACATTTCTGTGCATTCTGGGAACATGCTTTGCCGAGTGTTTTGACTTTGCCGAGTGTCATGTTAATGACACTCGGCAAACTCTCAGTCTTTGCCGAGTGTCTTTACCATGACACTCGGCAAAGCTTAAGATTTTGCCGAGTGTCATTACCACGACACTCGGCAAACTGGAAAAATTTGCCGAGTGCCATTCCGTCCCGGCACTCGGCAAATGACACCGTCACCGTGTTCTCACCGTCCACTGACCTTTTTTTGCTGAGGGTCATTTCGGCACTCGGCAAAGCCTTTGCCGAGTGCTCGATGAAAAGCTCTCGGGAAAGAGCTCTTTGCTGTCAGAAACTTTGCCGTGTGAGCTATGCCGTGGGTGGCACTCGGCAAAGCCGTTGCTGAGTGTTTCTCGTGCTTTGCCGAGTGCCACTAAGCCCGGTAGTGAAATTTCCACCAAGGCTTGGCCGTAATCGACGAATGCGTGACGGAGCCGGGGCGGGGTAGGCGCAGCCAGCTCGGACTTCGGCGAGGCGAAGACCGAGGTCGACGCGAAGGCGGGCGAACACAGGGACAAGTGGACGCGACACCTACGGCTCGCCCCTGCCGTCGTCGAAGTTGAGCAGCGAGACTTCGTCTCTGCGGAGACTGCACCGTTGCGGAGGCCGTGGCTTGGAGGCAACCTCGTCACTGTGAAGGCCGTGACGCCGCTGCGGAGGACTCACGGCCGAGGGCTGTTGCTTAACATGCGGATGGATATGCCGCGCGGAGCCGCCGTATACTCCGATGGGATCGTGCATGCAGACTGCGCCTGCTTGCTTTGATAGATACTGAAGTGCATGCATGAACATATGCATGGACGTGTGCATGGCTAGATATTTATGCATGCCTGGATATCGACGTGGGCGAGTTTGCCGCCGTGCATGCGCGTATGAATACACACCGGCGGTTCATACGTACATACTCGTGGAGGCGCGAAGACTCGGCGCGGGGGCTCGACAGAGAGGCTCTGCTTCACGCGGGGACTCACGGAAGCTCGTCACGTAGGCTCGACACGTGTCGACGAGATAGGCGTCGTGGAGCTGCAGCGCATAGGGCTCCCGCTCGGGGAAGACTTCGCCGACGCGTACTTGGCTCGAAGACGACAGCGGCAGGCGAGCGGCGCGGTCGGCATCCAGTCCGACCTCATCGCCGGCACTTTCGCCAAGTGCGGCGTCGCCATTCCATGCGGCATCAGCGCCTCCACCAGCTGGGTCGAAGTACGCGTACACCATTTATATACGCTGCACTAGCCTGTACACATCTACGACGGATACTAGTTAGTAGCAATTCGTACTAATTAATACATTAAATAACATGAAATAACGCTGCGCGCTAACACACGCCTACTTGCAATGCCGCTGCATGCCATCATGCCTACTGCTATGCTGGGACATGCATTTACTGCGCACCCACACGCAGGGCTAATACACGCAAGCATGGCATACAACCGTGAGATGCATGTAAGCACTAATGGAATGGAATGGATGCAAGCTGGGAATGAATGGATAAGGGATACGCCCTAGCAGCGGAGTCTCGCGGAGGCTCCGAGGCGGCTTCCGACGGCGCGGAATCTCGAAGCCACGTGGCAGTCGCGGGCGAGGAGGCTCCTAGGCAGCCTTCGACTGCGCGGAGTCCCTAGGCACTGCGCGGAGTCCCTAGGCACGCTGAGATGAGGGGATACTCGACGCCATGCGAAGGCCACGGGCGCGGAGGCCACGGCGACCCAGATGCCCGGATGCAGGCTTGGGCGAGGGCCAGTGCGGAGCCGCGCTGGCGGCGACCCAACGTCTACGAAACAGTTCGTGCATCTGGATGTTGCTGCACCTAAAGACCTATCCATCTACTCCAGATCTACTTTACTATGCCTATGCATATAATGAATGCAGACGCATTCCCAGGGATGCTCTCATGCATAGTATATACATATACCGAAGCTAATAGGCTAACACCAAGGACTTATCTGCGGCGCTCATGGCGACGGATCAATGGATTTTTGGTAGTGCCTTCTGTTCCCGCCGAACGGAGTCCAGCACGCCAAGACGTATCCCCGCCCGGCCAGCGACTCTTCTGTGCGCGGCTTCTCGCCCAGTCTCCACGGACGGCGCCATCTGTTGTAGCTACGGGCTAAACAGGAATGGAGGGGACCAGTAGAAGGAGAAGAGGAGAGCTAGATCTGTGGAAGAGGTTGGTGAGAGTGAGAGGACCATCCCCCCTGCCCCTCCTAGGGGCTTATATATATGAGGGGTAGAATGGGAAATCCCCATTCTACCCCTTAGTACTTACAAAGGATGAGGCTACATTGGTATATTTACACTGGTATACTTCTCTACACTATTAGGCCTATTACATGTTGGACTAGTTGCACGGCCCAGTCACGGGGGGTTGGGCCACCCCCACAACAGTGACTATGTATATCTAAAGGTATCACCGATGCGGGGATCCGTCAATTTGGATTAAAAGGAAAGTTAAGCCTTAGATATGTTGGACCCTTCAGAATACTAGAGCAGAGGGGTAGTTCAGCTTACCAGCTGGAGCTACCCAAGCAATTGTCCAGAATTCATAGCCTATTCCACGTATCTCAACTTAGGAAATGTTTGAGTCAACCGTCAGAACAAATAATTCAAATGGACGTTCCATTATAAGATGATTTGTCATATGAAGAACATCCGTTAAGAATATTACAAATCGAGGATTGAAAGTTAAGGAAATGGACAATTCGCTTTTGTAAGGTTTAATGGAGGAACCACACCACGTGAGAGGTGACATGGGAGAAGGAGGTCTACCTGCGCCTTTTTAAGTAAGACCTTGATTTCGAGGATGAAATCTTTTCTAAGGAGGGTAGATGTAACGCCCCGCGTTTTCAAACTAATCTAAACATCGCAAGTAGTGTTACACTACTAATTTTTGGGCCTATTGCAACGGCGTCGAAACGTTGCAATATGCCCAAAATGGTTGCAATAGCACCTATTGCAACGCTAACTTTTCGTTGGGAGGCGTGGCAAGAAGTTGCGTGGTCTAAAGTTTGGGCCACGGTATTTCGGTTCGTTGCAATAACGTTTATCTATTGCAACGCAATAAAGCATTGCAATACATAGTTTATGCAACAATGTATTGCGTGGCAAAAATAACTATTGCCACGCAATGAGGCGTTGCTGTAGATAGCATTTGCAACATACCGATTTTGTGGTTATAAGTTAAATTGCAACGAAAACTGGTGGTAGCAATAGACTATATTGCCACGCAAAGGATTCGTGGTAATAGGACATAGTGATATTGTCACTCAAAGAATTCGTGGTAATAGATTCAATTGCCACGCACATACTTTGGTTGCAACAGCCTCTATTGCCACGCTTACTATTTTTGTTGCCATAGCTTCTAATGCCACGCTTGATCTTTTGTTGCTATAGACTCTTTTGGTACGCTGTTTTTTGTTGCTATAGCATATATTACCACGCCAAAAGTTGAAGGGAATAGTGTATATTGCAACGCATTGCTTTAGTAGCAACAAGAATTATTGCAACGCCATTAATGTTTGTCACAACAGGAATCAACCGATGTAGTAAAATCATTATATCAAAATAGAATTTGTTGCTACACATATCTAAAATGAAACCAACTTTAATTGTGACAAAAATTTGAAGTTGTATTACAAGCATCACTAAAATATCCCTAGCTATCACTGCATTGAAGCTTGGCTTGACCTCGATGAATAGCTTGAATTGACCTTAGCTTCCCATGGCTAGAGCACTGCATTCAATTTGTTCCTTCCTCCTGAATGAAATCATTCAAAATGGCATATGCATCAGTTGTTCAGCTCATCACGACATTAACACATTGTAAATGGAATAAATTTTCATAACATGAATACATATGTTCATTACTGCATCAATGCAACTGTTTAGAGATATAGACATGATTGTCAAAATATGTAGAGCTCAAGAACCACTAGAAAGGTAGATGATGAATAACCCAACCAAAAAATCAAGAAGTGACCAACCACCAGAAGCATCCCCATTGTGTACTTCAGCAGTGACCAATGGTGTAAAGGTGATAAATCTTGATATCCTACAGATTGCCTACATAAATTTGGAACTCTTTTTGTGTTGACTGTTATTCTCTATTAAATTTCTATTCCTACAGTTAGTAGTCAAAAAAACAGAGTTAAGGAGCCAAGCAATCCTACAGTGAGCAGGTTAGATTCCAATTAACGTCATTGGTGACATAACGGAGAAAGGAGCCAAGCAATCAAAACAGAGTTAATATAGTGAACTCAAGGAGAAAAATCCAGATCAGTGCAGTTTACTTTTCATATGCAAAAGTATGTGGCTGGGATCTGCAGTTCTCCACTGAAAAATGATGTGAAGTGCACTAACAAGAGACATTCTCCACAGAATTTTGTCATTCAAAGCATACCAATAATACCTATGTTTTAATGAATCTTTTCCTTTTCACTCTGCTGGAAGGAATTGATTTCATATGAGTTTTGGACATCAACTGCTACAATGAACCATAATCATCCTAGGAAACCAGTAACAACTTATATGTTCTATAATAAAGATTTAGCTACAAGCCTACAACTATACTTGATCTATCGGTGATCTACACGGTGATGTCTCACTAATAACAAGTGGCAAAGCATAGCAAAGATATGCACTCCAGATTTGCATACACTCTGTGGATCATCAAACCAAGCACGAGATGCTCAAGGCATTTAGCTACAAGCCTACAACTATATTGATCTACAACTAATAACAACGACAAAGCATAGCAAAGATATGCTAGAGGCACTTTAATCACATCTAAAAACATTATATTACTGTGTCTAAAAGGAAGCTACACAATGTTTTTCAGATTTGCAGTCAAGATTTGCATACAGCTCTGTGGATCATCAAAACAAGCACATATGCCTGAAGACCATTGTGTAGGATCCCGGCTTAATTTATGGCGTGCAGCAAGGAGGAACATACCAGGCAGGAGGTGGCGACGATGGCGTTCTACTTCTGTGCGGTGGGGGAGGACTGAAGGAGAGGCGGCCAGGCGGGAGGCGACGACAGCGGTGTCGACAGCGGTGGGGACGGAGAGGCAGGCGGCGGCGCCGCCGGTCTGCGGGGGAGGAGAAGCGCCGGCGCAGGTCTGTGACTGTGGGGGAGATACGGGAGGGGGAGACGAGTAGTAGACGAAGACAAAGACGACTAGCCGGCGCTGCCACCGGGGATCTCGATCTGAGGGCGCCATCGATGCTCCCGCAGTCCCGCTCAGCGCTCGCTAAGCCGACTAGCCGCCGCCGCTGGGGGATCTCGATCTGAGGGCGCCGCCGCTCCCGCAGTCCCGCTCGGCGCTCACTACTCCCGGCTCCCGCAGACCCGCAGTCTAGGGTTGGACGGTTGGTTAGCGTCGCTGGTCCACTCGGTCGGATGGATTGGGCCCCGATTGCCGATTGGGCCATTAGCGTTATCCGCTTGCAAATCTCCAAGTATCTGCATGGAAAAGACACATATATCAATCATGATAAAAGGAGTACTATATCTGCTTAATTAACCAAACAAAAAATGATCGATGAACTCGTACCATGGGATATCCTCGTCCATGCATGCTGCGGCGATGCTATCATCCTGACCCAACACTACGCCTGCTGTTGAACCTGGAATCCCGGGAACGTAGGAACTAATACTCAAGACGGGTCGGGCATTCAATATCGTCCAACTAGTATGCACCGGAAATAACCATTAAGGCTGCATGGATCTTAGCACATGTGAACGGTTGATTTAGTGAGTGTAACTACACCTAGGAGTGTATATATATATATAGAAAGTCCAACCTGATCCATTGAATTAAATGACGACAAACCAACATCAGAATGCCCGAGGACTCCTTTCAGAAGTAGCAGCCTAGGATTGTGACAGCTGGTCGGCATGTGCTCATGAGCAGTGTTCTTCTTGAAGACTAACGCTTTGATCACCTCACTGCAATCAAAATTACACGGGGAACAGGTACAATTTGAAACATACACAGAAATTACATTATTTTTTTAAAAAAATCTTTTTAAAGAAAAAATAAATTATGTTTCACCTTTGCCAGCGAGTACCAGATGCTATACATTTAACCTTGATGTAAACAGCTGCACGTACGGTCTCGTCTCGATGCAGACGAAGCGACGAGCGGCGCATCACGTGCGATGCGGGTCTCGCGATGCTTACGCTGCAAACCGTCTCGCCGACAAACCGTCTCGCCGCCGACGACCGGTGGGTCCCACCGCCACAGGGTATGCCGGGGCCCACCCGGCATACCCTGTAGATCCGCCACTGCGTGCCGCCGCTTTTTCTTCTTCAATCTATTCGATCTGAATGGCTGCACTACTAGAACAACCGCCGTAGCCTCTTTTTCTCTTGTTCGTTCAATCACAGCACGCCTTCACAATTCTAGCAGCCCCTGCACCATGTTTTTATACATACGAAGAAAACCAATTGTCACCCCATACCAACAGCCGGTCACCTACACGGACACCAACTCCAAAAAGGAAACGGCCGTAAGCCTTACAGGCTTTTCAACTCCAACACGGAGACTCCACTTATTATTGTTTAGGTACAAAATTTTCCACGTATAATCACAACTGTGTTCGTGTCCTAGTGGTATGAGCGTTGGCTACCAATCAAGAGGTCCCTAGTTCGATTCCTAGGTGGCTTCCCATTTTTTCAATTTTCATAATTTTTTTGCTGCATGACTGGATAGCTAAACAAAAGCCCACGAAACAAAAGAGTTGCAATAGAATACCATATTGCAACGAAACGCACTACTCTATAGCAACAAAATATACACGTGGCAATATAAATATGTTATTGCATCGATTTAGTTTTTCGTTGCAATACGCACCTACCTCTCGCAACGCCACAAGATTATACCAACGAAAAAACATCATGGCAATGGTATCACCCAATAGCAACGAAATTATATATGGTTGCAATAGGAGCAAATAATTGCAACGAAAATCAACACTAACGCAACAAAAGAGTGTCGTGGCAATATATCCAACCTATTGCAACACTTTTTCAAAATGGTTGCGATAGCACCTACCTATTGCAACGACATTCACGAATATCGCAATGCAATATAATAGTGGCAATAAAGTCCACCTATTGCCACCGTTTTGGAAAAATGTTGCAATAAGTCCTACCTATTACAACCAAATTGGTGGCGTTGCAATTTCTTTCGTGGCATTAGGCCGAAAATCTAGTAGTGTTACTAATAACAATTAAGTGGCCAAATTGACATCAAGGATTAAGTTATTTAAATTCGGTTATTGCCAAACCAATAGCAACTTATTTATTCATCAACACAATTACAATAGAGAGCACCAATTCCAACTGGAGATCCATCTCGTACTTAAATATCACTTTCGGGGTAATTGAGGATACAAATTACATTATTCTGTGTACATCAATATTAAGAGAAAGCTGAAATACATTCAGACCATCTCATACATTAGAATCCACCATCGAATTGCCACCACTCTGCTAATCCAATTGTGAGTGAACCAGTAAATTGCAATACTGAAATAGACCGAACAAAAGAACAAATATAAATAAGCGAAGCAAGGAAAGAAGATAGAAATTGCCGTTAGAGCCCTAGAGGTTAAGTTTGTGCGGGACAGTCCATTCACGGAGATACCTGACCGTCCAGGGGCCAGTTGGCACCTCTCACAACCATAGGATCATCACTCGGCATAAACAAACCTGGCGTTGATCCAAATACCATAGCCACCAGCCGAATACCCCAAAACCGTAAAATATCACTCGGCCACCACAACCCTACTACAAGAAAGGGACAGCGCGGCTTCTCTAAGTGAACCAGCCACAGAGCCATAGAAGGGACAACAAAGCATCGAGAAGGCACAGCACAGCCACAAGCCAAATAGCACACGCAGCCAACAGAGAAGAGAGAAGAAACATCACGGCAGAGCAAGCCATCACTGTCTCTCGTTCCAAACCAAACCCTCAAACCATCCGACCACAGAGCAACCGCCACCACAAGCACCAAGAAGCACCAAGCCGCAGTAGGAAAGCGGCAAGATACCAGACTACCAGCCAGCAACCGTAGGAGGAGGAGACCACCAACAAGACCAGCCAGTCCACAATCAACCGGGAAAGCAACCACCGAGCACAAGTCGCCATCCTCACCAAAACAACCAAACCCACCAGCAAAGGTAGCCCACCAATCACACATAAATTTTACATTCATTTCAATACTAAACCTTGCGTACCACACACAATAAACCACCATTTGTGGTCGATTAGCACCACTTGGCAACCATGAACAATCACATAGACCTCTAATCAGAGGTAGAAGAGGAGACTAGAGGGAGTAAATAGGACTGAGGTTTACCGTAGATGAAGACCGGCGGTGGCGTATTACCATCAGCGTAGCCACGCACCTAACCACCACCGCGCACTCCCCTGGTTTGCGGCCGGCTTATAGCTGGTCGTGACTAGCCAAGGCAACTCACCTCCATGCCTATCACATCATGAGCAAACCAAATCAAACCAAATTGAAATAGCAAGCAAACCAACCATAAAATCGGGTCATATTCGAGGGAGGAGGCACCAGATCCAAGCCATAGGCCACGGATCTAGTAGCAGCAAACCATGCGAAGTGCGAGTGGCATGGCGAGGATGGCCGTGGCTGACGGCGCCCAGGCAGCGTGGCGCGGCATAGCTGGGACTGGCAGCGTGAGGGGAGAAGCGAGTAAGGGAAGGGGCGCCGCAAGGGACGGAGGAGCCGAAAGTAGAGGCGCTAAGGCTGGAGAGGAGCCGAGGCGCTGACGTGCTGGAGAGCTGGGGCGCGGCGCTGGGCTTATCTGGATCCGGGGAAGGAGACAGCCAAGAGAGAGAGAGGAAGCGGGGAGGAAATGAGGCGTCGGCGGAAGAAAAGAAAAGGGCCCAGGCAAAAAGAAAACGAAGAAAGAGAAAGAGAAGGAAAAGAAGAAAAAGAAAAAGAGAAAAGAAAACAAATTAGGTAAAATAAAAGATTACAGGCTAGATTTTCCTAAATTTAGGGATGCTCATAGACGTGCTTTATAGAAACTTTGTGATAAAAGAGTTGTCGCAATTAAAGAAACTAACTAAAGGACTAGAATGTTAGTCGCATCAACATGATAGGAATTCTTTTAGAAACTAACTGAGAACTAGTAAAATCCTTGATGTCAGCATAATATTCTAGAATTTTTACACATATAAATAATGTCTGTTAAATAAAGTGTAAGTGTCAACCGACCAAGTCGAATCAATGAGAAATTGTAAGAGCCGATTATAAGCAAAGCAAGAAGCCAGAAACCCTGCGAGCACATTTAGTAGAATCAGCTTAATTAATTAGGCCATAGCATCTCTTCGACATCATAGATTAATCCCCAGTATAATTTACAGGCGAAGGGCCAAATCTTCAAAGGGAATTATATCAGGGTAACGAAGAGACTCAGAGCTTTATTGTAAGCGCAGGCAAGCATTCCTTTGAACAACTCTTCATAGTATATTTCATAAAACAAGTATTTTTGTATTAATCTAGTATCACCATGCACAAAAGAAATAAAGAGTATTTAAATCGAGCAAGGGCTATAAGAGATAAGAGAAAAGAGATAGATGGCAACTGATGGAGTAGTTGGCCACCTATGTTAATTAAGAAGGTGAGTAGAGGTTGCTAGGGCAGGTAACAAAAGGATAGGTTGGGACCTCTGCATAAGAATAGAACACAAAACTCACCAGCTTCATCCATGTCAACAGACCGTACCAAACCGCATTTGGGTGCTGGGTGGGGGACCCACGGGAGAACCCACAAGATTCGAGCCAGCATTTGGGTGCCAGGTGGAGGATCCACAGTCGCAGGAACCCACAAGATCCTGGCCAGCACTTGGGTGCCGGGTGGGTGATGCGAGCGCATATAATAGTGCAGGTGGAGTGTTGGGGAAGGGCGGGACCGCCCCAACCATCAACTATGTCAAGGTCGATAGGTGCCGGGCAAGGGTGAGAAACGACCCCGAGCCGCCAGTTGAGAATGGTTGGGTGGAGATATAACTACTGAGATAGATGTAAAAGTACTATACTCTGGTCTAGGCACCGCATCAAAGGAAATGCAGAGATCCGGAGCCAACAGGATCAAAGTGGTGATTGGTAAAGTGGTACAAGCTTGTGCAATGCTATACAAATCATGAATTCATGCCTATCTCTGGGAAAGGAGAATTACGAAAACTTTTGGGGGTTTTGGCTGTTCATATGTATGTTCAGTAGTTTTGCAAAGTAATGAATCTGAAACTTTCCTAACTTAAATACATTATTTTCTATAAATCTAAGATTGAGAATGGATATAAAAAATTAGGGAGAATAACAGAGGTAGAACATGAACATCCAGTGCATACTTGTTATATAAGCTTGCTGAGTACTCTGTACTCACCCTTGCTATTATTTCCTTTGTTTAGAGGATAGCCAACTGTATTCGGGCGAAGATGAGGCCAGCACTGAGGAGCCTTACTGATAAGAATATTTACCCTATGGATACAACCATATTTGTTATACTTGTTGTTCCAATTACAAGAGCTCCTACGCATCACTTAAATTATGAAGTGAGCTCATTTCAAAGAGATTTTACTTCATTTGATAAAGAACTTATCATATTACATAATGAGAGTTTGTTGCGTTTGTTATCATGTACCAAGATTTATGATCAAGATCATGCAATACATGACACTACACCTATGTTAAAACTGAGGATGGTTTTCTATCAAGAAGGGGAGGATGATGTGACTAGGGCTGTAAAAAAAGCTCGAGGCTCGCGAGCTGCTCGAGCTTGGCTCGCTCTAGACTCGATTCGAGCTTGGCTCGAGCTCCAAACGAGCCAAATTCGAGCTTCATCCTAAACTCGCGAGCTTTAACGAGCCGAGCTCGAATAGCTCACGAGCTTAGGATTTTTTTACCCCCTCCCCAAATCCCCCCACCCCTCCCGGCTCCCGCCTCCTCCTCTCAAATTCACCCACCCGTGAACCGACCCCAGCCGCCCAGCCCCAGCCCCCAGGTCCCCCGCCGCCACGCGCCTCCCCCCCCGTGCCCCGCAGCCTCCGCAGCCCGCCGCCCCACCCGCGCCCCCCCGCCCCGCCGCCTCGTCGCCCCGCCGCCCCCCTCTCCCGCCCCGTCCCTTTCCTCTCCTCTCCCTCGCGCCGCATCCCCGCCCTCCTCGCCCCGCCGCCACCTCCCGTCCCCTCCCTCCTCTTTCCCGCCCGCCTCTCTCTCCGCCGCCGCCCGCCTCCTCCCCCCGCCGCGCCGCCTCCCCGTTCCCCTCCTCGGCTCCTCGACTCCCGCCGCCGCCGCGCCTCTCCTCGCCCCGCGCGGCCTCGTCCTCCCGCGCCCCTCCTCTCCCCGCGCGCCCTCCTCTCCCCGCCGCCGCGCCTCTCCTCCCAGCGCCCCTCCTCCCTGCCGCGCCTCTCCTCCCCCGGCGCCCCTCCTTCCCCGCCAGCACCGCCCCTCCTCAACCGGGATCCGGCCAGGTATGCACCGAGCCCTACACGAGCCGAGCTCGAGCGAGCTCGAGTTTTGTCCGAGCCGAGCTCGAGCCTAATTTGAAGTTCGATGTTGATTTTAGGCTCGCTCGAGCTCAGCTCGAGTTTCTACCGAGCTCGAGCTTGCTAGGTCAAGCTCGCTCGAGCTCAGCTCGTTTACAGCCCTAGATGTGACCACGCCACCAACACATACGACCATAGCAGCCAATATCAAGATTGAACTAAAGGTGAATTCGTTTCTTCAACTTCAACACATTTTAAATGAGAATATGATGCTACCTAATGATCAAAATATATATAGTTGTAGCACCACATCACTTTGGAACCAATTGAAGCAAGGGTTCAAGTTGGACAGGTTTTGGAATCCAATTCGGCCTCCAGATCAATTTGGATTCAGCCTGACAAGCCAACTTCAAACAACCATAACTTTTGATCCAGAAGGCTTCTCGGGGCCCGTGAGTACTCGTTGGAAAGCTCTTGGAGTCTACATTCAGATGGATCTAGTATCACCTCCAAATTCCATCTGAGCAGATCAAAAACTGTGAAACAAGTCACATTATTTTTTTAGTCCGAGTCAAAGTGGGCTGAGGACCTTGTAACTTAGGTTATTTGTACCGATCTGTTTTGGTCAGAGCCTTTGGATCATCAACGTTGAGATCTCCACAATCGACTTATCAGTACCTTTCAGAAGATCGGGCCATCGACACATTAGTTACAAGGCCATGGTACTGTTCATGTAAACAGTACCGACCCAAATAACCTAAATTACAAGGCCCTCAGCCCACTTTGACTCAGACTGGAAAAGTGATATGACTTGTTTCACGGTCTTTGGTCTGCTCGGATGGATTTTGGAGGTGAGACTAGATCCATCTAAAAGTAGACTCTAAGAGCTTTCCAACGAGTACTCACGGGACCCGAGAAGCCTTCTGGATCAAAAGTTATGGCTGTTTGAAGTTGGCTTGTCAAGCTGAATCCGAATTGATCTGGAGGCCGAATTGGATTCCAAAACCTGTCCAACTTGAACCCTTGATTCAATTGGTTCCAAAGTGATGTGGTGCTACAAATATATATATTTTCATCATTAGGTAGCATCATATTCTCATTTAAAATGTGTTGAAGTTGAAGAAATGAATTCACTTTTAGTTCAATCTTGATATTGGCCGCTATGGTCGTATGTGTTGGTGGCGTGGTCACATCATCCTCCCCTTCTTGACAGAAAACAGTCCTCGGTTTTAACATAGGTGTAGTGTCACGTATTGCATGATCTTGATCATAAATCTTGGTACATGATAATAAACGCAACAAACTCTCATTATGTAATATCATAAGTTCTTTATCAAATGAAGTAAAATCTCTTTGAAACGAGCTCACTTCATAATTTAAGTGATGTGTAGGAGCTCTTGTAATTGGAACAACAAGTATAGAAAATATGGTTGTATCCATAGGGTACATGTTCTTATCATCCTCCCCTTCTTGCAAACAAAGCCGTCCTCGACTTTTGATAAGCTGAAAATATGGTAACAAAGAAGCCAAGGTGTATGCATGGTATATGTATATGTCATCCGTTTTAATAGTTCTTCGTTGTTGCACAATTAATATTATAAAATAGCAATGATCATAAAAGCTCATTGTATTATTAACCCAAGAGTAATCATATATGTTATTGAGCAATTCAAAATTTCTCACACAATAATTATTGCAACTTGTTTTGCAAATGTAAGTGAAGCATTTATACAATTCAAATATTTGAATTTGTAAACTTGTAGTGGTGGCACATATGGACAAAACTACAACTTTTGGAATCAAGCAAAGTTCATCCATATGATCATATCTCAATCGAACAATAGCAAATTCATCTAGCCAGGGTGAAGAGATTTGTATGTTCTGCCATAATTCATCATCTTTATTCAGATTGTCCATACTAGATGGTGCAAAAAGAGTTGAACACATAGGCATTGGATGAGTACTAAATTTTACTTTCCTCTCACATTGAACATGATTTAGCATACAAAAATTGTTATCCCAAACAGCAAGTTTCAATTCATCCATGTGATCGCAAGTTATGCATATTCGATATACAAGAAATTGATTTTCCACACCATAATCTCCAATCAAATTAAACTTATATTTAGAGGTGTAGGTACTAAATAAGAATTTCGAACATGCAAGTTCAAAAACTTTCTCCATAGCATGTGACAATTTCATAGGTAGATCCAACATGATGTAACACAATGGATTAGCAGGAGAAATTCTAGTCAAAACATCTTTATGTGTTATTAATTCCACATGTACAAAATTATGAGAATTTAGATCAGCACATGGTTCATTTAAGTCAACACAAGGAATATTAAAAGATTGCACTACAGCAGGTATACACTCACAAGGTTGCTCTATGTCTTGTTGTAGCACCAAACCAGTACCGTGAGCGATGATAGCACCATGTTCTTTACCTTTTTGGCTCTCCTCAGATGATGTAAGTGCATCCATCTCCTTATCTTCATTCTCAACCAATGGGGTCAGTGATACAATCAGCTCATGCTCCTCTTCGGCATGGTTCTCAACTACCTGCAAGTTGTTAGTCACAGAAAAGGGCACAAACACAGGTTTGTTCTCATGATCATCACCATTGCTTGCAAGGTTAGCTGCAAGAGCATATTCATCCTCAACATCACTATCACTTACATAACCACCATCTTCTGTCGTAATGTACGCCCGCTGACTTGGACAATCTCTCATGACATGGCCCATCCCTTTACAACGGTGGCACACAATGCCCGTCGTACGGCCCCTGGAAACAACCGATGAAGAGCTTTGTGCTGGTGCTTGCACACTAGTAGATTTGCTCATCTCGGGTGCGCATGATGGTGGCGATGGTGCTGCTGAACACGCCCTACTCACAGAGGGGGCAGCAGCTCGACAAACAGGAGGTGGGGCTACCTTGGCTTGCCCAGGCGTCGATCTCGATGTAGACGTACCTCTAAAGTTGCTCCTTGCCCTTTGTTGCCTACCCTGCAATTCTTTTTCTGCCAAACAAGCAAGCTAGAACAATCTATTGATATCGTTATACTCTTTATAATCAATTATGTCCTGAATTTCACGCCTTAAGCCCCCATAAAAATGAGCCATCTTATCCTCCTCATCTTCTACAACATTACAACGCAACATGCCTATTTGTAGTTCTTGATAATATTCCTCGACATATTTATTACCTTGGTCTAAGCGCTGTAATTTCTTATGCATTTCATATTTAAAAGCAGGAGGAACAAATCTAGCACGCATAGCTACCTTCAATCTATCCCATGTATCAGGTGTTAAACCAGAATTAACTACTCGAGTCCACCAAATGATAGCAACATCTTTAAATTCACTAGTAGCTTGTCTAACTCTATGCACTTCAAGAACTAGATGGGCATTAAATTTTTATTCAGCTGTCATCTCCCAATCTAGATAAGTTTCAGCATCATAAACACCCGCAAAAGATGGTATGGTAAATTTAACTTTAGCAAATGGGTCATGATTAGCACGATTATTGTAGTGCTAAAAATTATTACCTCCCATACCGTGATGGTTTTGTTGTACTCGATGTCGTGGGCGTGCATCTTGGGCAGCAAATGCAGCGCCGGCGTCGCGGTTTTGTCTCTCATTATCATCTCCCTCCTCAAGATCTTGGCCTGCATTGTGATCATACTCGTGTCCATTGTTTGGCGGCCGATTCAACATTCTTTTAAGGCGTGCAATACTCTCGTTGATGGCGCGCTGCAATGTATCTGTCGTAGCTTGAAGCTTCCTGTCGAAGTCCTCAGTAATGGTAGTGCATTGTTCATCCAAAAGCGTCATGAGCTCTCCCTTTAAAACACACTCTTCATCATGAGACGACCCACATGTCATGGTTAGTAGAAAACAAAAGACAACACAAAGGTATTATCCCTATCAACTACTAGGTGATGGAAGGTGGAATCACACATTCTCAAACATCTTACCACACTCTTACAAGTGTTCTTACCAATGCAGCATGTGGTACAACCAGTGGCTATTTCGTGATACCATGCCGAGCGTGGGTATGATTGCAAGAGGGAACCTATTCTGATCAAGAGTACGTGGAACTTGGAAGGCACAATATGTAGCAATGGAGAACAATCAGTTAATTTCAGAAATTGCATATAATTGAATTATAGGTCGTATCTAGCATTTAGCCTATGTTGCTGATCAACTAAGAATGGAAGAAGCCTAAAAACAAGTGTATGGCAATGTGTAGGAGTGGTAAACACAAGATAATTCAATCCAATATAATCTGGAATTGATGAACACAAGGATTGACCCAAAACTAAAAACTGAAGATTTCTGTCCACTCGACAGCACGTCGGTATTTCGGCCGTAACTTTTTTTCAGATGCCTATTTTTCACTTATTCTTTTTTGACTATTTTCTGACGGCTTTTTCTACAGATTTTATTTTGCGGCCAACTTCTGAATCCCAACACTGAAATTTGCATAAAAATCACAACTGCTGACTGTTGCAGATTCAAAACAGATAATTGGGTCAACTTTCACCGCATATATCTCTTAACTGCCTTGCTGGAATGATGTGACATTTTACAGATATATGGATAATGAATTTTTGAATCTAATGGCGGTGGCCTCACTCAAAAATAATCTCGGAATCAAAAGGTTTGGCGTTTTTGGTGGCGGCTGCAGAGAAAGGAGAAATCAGCCGAATTGGAATTAGGGTTTGGGGTGGGGAATTGTTTTTCTTTTGTTTGGATTTTTAATGGAACAAAGATGTTACCAGCAACTAGACAATGCTAAGATGAACACAAATTCAATTTAGCAAACCAAAACTAACAGATTGAAAGGCACAACGGGGTTTGGACAGCGGAAATTAACTCTTTTTGTGGGGCAATTTTTTTTCTGGACTATAGAAAATAAAAACCAATCTATTAACTAGGGATACAAGAATTACCTTACGGGTAACCGTTGCTCTGATACCAACTAATGTGACGATGATCCGATCTTCCGAAAGGTACTGATAAATCGATTGTGGAGATCTCGATGTTGGTGATCCAAAGGCTCTGACCAAAATAGATCGAACCCCTCGCAATCACTACACCACTGCTCCTTTGGTTATCAACCGTGCCGAACACGATTGACCTCGCCAAGAAGGCTATCTCCTGCAAGCGAATCGAGAACACAAGCAAAAGAGTTCAAGATGCAATCTGAAATTGTATTGCGAATAAAGATTAAGTTCACAAGTTGGTGTTTTTCAACCGAACATGCGGCAAAACTGCTAAGCAGAATAATCTCTTAAGAAAAATCCGAGAAAACTAAAGGGGTGCGGCCTCCTTTAATAGGGGAGGGGGAAGCCACACTTATCTAATGAAAAAAGATGTGGTATTATTCCTGGTTACTGTTCATGCAGCTGTGGTACTGGTCATGTGAACAGTACCGGCCCAAATAACCTAAGTTACAAGGCCCTCGGCCCACTTTGACTCGGACTGGAAAAGCGATGTGACTTGTTTCACAGTTTCTGATCTGTTCGGATAGAGTTTGGATGTGAAACTAGATCCATCTAAAAGTAGACTCTAAGAGCTTTCCAACGAGTACTCACGGGCCTCGAGAAGCCTTCTGGATCTAAAGTTATGGCTGTTTGAAGTTGGCCTGTCATGCTGAATCCGAATTGATCTGGAGGCCGAATTGGATTCCAAAACCTGTCCAACTTGAACCCTTGCTTCAATTGGTTCCAAAGTGATGTGGTGCTACAAATATATATATATATATATATTTTCATCATTAGGTAGCATCATATTCTCATTTAAAATGTGTTGAAGTTGAAGAAACGAATTCACCTTTAGTTCAATCTTGATATTGGCCACTATGGTCATATGTGTTGGTGGCTTGGTCACATCACTTATTCCCCAGGGTAGGGATGTTGTATCACAGACAAGCCATTTGAGGGTCACCCCATATACGAGGACTGGGATGATTAGAGACATAGGTGCAGCTCGGACTCTACCACTAGGGTACCTATGATATTAGTGTATTATAGTTGTATAATTCTTCTGTATAGTCAGAATTCTGAACTACTCTTTTCTAGTATTGTAATTTCTGAACTGAATAAGTTGTGTAATACTTTAGCCCTGCGTGGCAATGTGAATGTATGTAGTCTTCTATCTCTAATGATTGTTCTGTTGCAACACTCTGATTGGCTTATTATTCGGTAAAGCGATGTTTTATTGGATAAAATGAATAATAATCCGTTAACTAGCATTATTATCCCATGGTAATAACATGGGTCGTCACAGTGCTCTACTGCCACGGTTCATCGCACCGGTCGTCCCCTCCATATTCAGCCGCCAGTAACTCCGTCACCACCCCTTCTTCACTGAAGCACCCCGGTTCAATTGCTTGCTATGGGATCACTTCCTTGATGTCCTAAAGCTTCCCCAAGCATCGGCTGCGGCTTCCCTTCGCCCCAGTTCATCGGCACCATAGAGCCACCATTGTCGCCACCCGTGCATGCTGCCAAACCTCCTCGGCCCTTCTTTGGCTTCGCCCACTATGTGGTGAATCTCCTCCTACCTTCCCTCAGCTCATGCTCACCTCCATTCTCACCTTCCCTCATCATGGTGCCACCATCCCTTTCAACCCCTACCACTGGTCGCCTAGGGCCATTGCCAGCTCGCCAACGGTGCCGCTCAGAGCAAAGTGTCACCTCCCCTTGCTGCTATCCCACCTCGGTGACCCACTTTCAAGGTTTCCTTCGCCTCCCAGCCAATCTTCCACTGTTGATGAGTTACACCCTTGCAGTCACCGCCGTGAGCGCTAGCTCCTCCCCTGTCTCGAAATAGAGGAGCTCCTCTTTTGTGGGCATGTGTGCATGCAGGTGGGCCCTCCCTTTTTATTAGAACTAATGCATTTGATTAATGGCTAATCAAATCATGATCAGTGTAAGGCAACATTAACAACTGACAAACGACATGAATTAAAATTTTCCACTAGGAACTAATTATGTGAGATTTAATTAATTAGCATAAATTTAGTTTAAAATAGAGATAAGAATTTAATTAGAGAAATAGAATAAAGTGTTGTGAAAACTAAGATTTTTAAGGACATAATATTGGATTAATTATCATATACGAGTAACTAGTGTGCCTTGATTATTTATTTCAAATCTAATTGCTAATTAAAGGCATTAACAAAATATGACTTTGGTTAAATGTCCAAAATTAATCCTAATTAAAACGACAGCTAAGTTAAAGATGAGAGAATTAAATTGGATATTATGTTTAACTATAAAAGCAAGGCTTCAAATTAAAGATTACCCTTAATTATAATATATGCCTTGACATTTAACATGCCGCCATTAATTAAATCTTAACGGCAGATTTAATTAATAATGACAATGAAATATAATCTTGTATAACAAACTAGGTCCAACATAAATAGGTTTACTTCTAGAATTAAACTATACTGAATAACAACAAAGGATACATAAAGTTTCAATGAAATTTAATTTTGATAGCGTCACAAATGAAATATAACCTTGCATGTCAATTATAATATAAATGACCCCAGGGTGATCCAGATCATTAAAATAATCTCATTAATATATAATTTGATGTCCAATGATACCAGGCATAGTTAGGAGTGCATTTTATCCAAGATGAGTTTAAACCCTAGAATGATTTAGTAGTTGCTGATTAGTAGTAAATAGTAATCTAATTAAAGCTAACCATTAAATAGTAATAATTGCATAAGTAATCTCATGCTTTAATAAATTATGGGGCCAATGACGGTTGAGGTTTAAATATTTGATCGTTTCTGGTAGTTGGGGAAATTTGAAGGTTGGTGTATCGCTTGGATGGTCTTAGGTTCATGTGCACAGGTACACATCAAATTGTATGTCCCGGTGTTGAGGGGGCACTTGAGACATCCGAAGTTTGAGGTTTCATTAGAACCTTTGACAAACAAGTATAACCGTACCATTGAGTCCTGTTCGATGCGTATTCTAGAGAGATCGGAGTGAGTGTTGAGGCACAACATGTTGGTATGTGTATTATGTTGTGGTCATGTCAATCTGAGAGAGGGATGACTTGGGAGTTGGAGTCTCGCTTGTGTAAGCAATATCCAGGATTGTTCACATCAAGTATATGCTAGTAGATGTTAGTGATGAGGACATCACTTCTTCGGATACACACAACATTCCTCCACTTGACATTCAATGACCAATCACTAGAGCTCACGCCCGACAATTGAATTTACAGGTGAGCTCGTTCCTAAGTACTTCTTTTTGTTCATTTGAGAATCGATTGCTACCTAATGATTTAATTATGATTAGGAACCATGGAGAGGACCTGGAAGTACTTGGAGAAGGGCTACGAGGCGCACAAGTCCAGCAAGGGCGGTCGAATCATGTTGGAGGACCAACTCAAGCCGACTTCGAATCCAATTCAGAGTCCAGGACCAGGCCGCACTAAAATGGACGCCCAGATCGCATCCGGGCTCCGTTTTGGACGTTCTACATATGGATGGAAAGCTGAGAAGACAGCCTTTCTAATGGCTCTAGTCACATGTCCAAATTCCTTCTGAGTCAACAGGAATCATCGAAACAAGTGGGTATTCAGAATCTGTCAGGGTGCTGCACCACCGTCTTTTGGGCCATTCGGCTTTGTATCGTCTTGGAGCCCATTAGGGCGCGTCCAGGGGTTTTGCACGCCTCTCACTCCTCTATATCCAGCTGCCACCCCCACTATTACGGTTTGGGTTTTGCTTAGATTATTCTGTCTTTGAACAGTTTCGCCGTTCATCGGTTTGTGAGACCCCAACTCTTCGAGTGCTAAACCAATACATCTGCAATTCAGTTGTGTTCTTCCTTGTTCTTGCTTGTGTTCTTCGATTCACAGGCGAGGATTAGCCTTCTTGGCAAGGTCAACCGGGCTGCGCACGATTGATAACCTGAGGAGACGTGGTGCTGCGATTGCGGGGTTCGGAACGTGTTGTTTGGAAGCCAGATCGATTTGTGTCGCGCCTCCACCAAATCGAACATATCCAGAACCTGTTGGAAGATCGGGACCCCGTTCCTATCAAGTGGTATCAGAGCTTCAGGTGTTCCTTCAGGTTCGAGTTTACCCTACCTTTGTTGTTTTCGGTTTCATCGTAGAGTCCAAGAAAAAGCCCTACAAAAAAAATTGTAGTCATAGGTTATTTTCTGTCCCAGATCCCATTTAGCCTTTTGCACAATTTGATTTCAGAGTCCGTAGTGTTGAGTTTGTGTCCATAGTCGAGTTGTGTTGCTGGTTTAGATCGTGTTTTGTTTCGGGTTGTCTTGCTTCCGCTACCTCTCATAAAACCCTAGCCGTCAACTTTTGTTTTCCCACCCATATCCAGAACCTGTTGGAAGATCGGGACCCCGTTCCTATCAGTTAGTTTTTATATTAGTTCTGTGTCCCGTGTAGGATCGTGGAGTGTAGAATTCGGGGTCAAATTCTGTTGAAGGGGCATAGAATGTAATATCCCGTTTGGCACACTAAAAATTATTGCATAGAATTAAAGAATCAATTGCAGAGATTAAAAAGAGAAAATTCAGAAAAAAGATTAAATTATGCCTTTGGCCCATGACAGCCTGGCCCAAGTGGGCTGGCTAGCCATTTAGTGGGCTAGGGGGTCTCTTCCCCATCAAAAACCCTAGCACCCACCCTAGCCCTTGTGCCACCCCTCTTCCCACCACCTTCCAGCTAGCACCTCCAGAAGTGCTGTGGTGGCAAGGATTTTGGCTGCCACAGTAAGGATTTTGGCTATCGCAGCAAAGAAAGAGTTATCATTCACATCATTCCGATGAACGGATTACGAGTTATGGGCATTACCATGTTGTTGTGAAGTCTGTCCATTCAATTTTGGGCAGTCCGTAGGAATTAAAAGATTAAAAATAGAAAATGATTTTTCCTGCAGAACCCATGAATAGGAAAGTTATATAGAACTCAGAGACCTAGTTTTTGTTTTTTTCCATAATCTTTGGATGAATGGATTGGGCGCGATAGAGGTTGAAATTTTGCTGTGTAGCAGAGTTGGTTTTAGGATTTAGTTCCTGTTCGGGGGCAGGTTCGGAGGCCCTAATGATTTTTATAAATTTTCTCATAATAACGAAAGTTGTAGATAATGTTGTAATGTAGTTGCTGGTAAAAGTTTATAATTTTAGGAGTAGTTTATTGTTGGTGCTGGTCTATAGAAGCTCGCTGATCAAAACTTAGAGGCAAATTCTATCCTCTATTTTCCATTGTGGATTACACCCTTTTAACAGTGGAATAAAATTATGGTGTCTCTGTGAAAGTTGTAGCTTTAGTTATGTATATTTCAAAAAATTTATATATTTCTATGGTCCATTTTGAGGATGAAAAGATACGAAAAAGACAGGCAGCGCTGCTATAGTGATCTGAGTGTGGGAACGACAGTTTGAGAGGGAGTTGTTGGGTTTCGGGCATAGTGGCACTTTACCTTTTAGTTATGAATATTATATTGAGGTTTTGTGCTGAGCAGTGACTTGTGGATAGGTGGTTTCGCTCCTAACCGTGCTTGAGCCCTTCGCCCCTTCGGTGGAGGCAAGTAAACATAGCGATTGTTGCTACAGTTTAACTATTTGATTGCTTTCACCATAATTGTTGAGGTTTGGTAATTAATCCACCTTTAAAGAAAGATGCTTGATATGCTATATGCCTTATTTTATATATTTTTGTCCATGTGTTTATATTTCTAATGAATCAATCGTGGTCATATCATGCATATCATAGCATGTCATTTGCATTGAAGCTATGTCGCCGCACCTAGCCGTGACCGTACTGGTATAACATCGTACATTGCATAGTACGATGCACACTCTTACGTTGCTAGGTAAGAGTTCAGTACATCATTTGCATACATATGCATTTCATGAGGATAATTCTTGTTGTGAGGTTTTAAGAGGTATTAGCTCGTGAGAGTCATTTGTGGCATGCGATATGTTCTTGTGGTTGCTGATGGTGGTGGTTGTGGTTTCGGATGTGAATGAGGCTACAGTGTGGATAAGGAGAACTATTTGTTAATGCTTTATCATTATACCATGAGAAGTTAATTTGATTCTTAATCATCTGTAGTTAAATTAGTTTGTTAAATAGTTTACTTGTTGAGATTTTATCTCACCATTGTATTCTCTCTAACTACTACAGATACTGTCATCACAGATGGTTCAAAACTATCATCACAAACGGTTCCTGAACTGTCTGCGTTTATGTGTCAGTGATAATAGGTGGTTATCATACACGGCTCCCACACCGTCTGTGATAACATACAATACAGACGGTTTTTCAAAAAAACCATCTGTGATACTCAACTATCACAGACGGTTTTTAATAAAAACCATCTGTGATATGAGTGATATTACAGACAGTTTTCTGAAAAGCCGTCTGTGATATGGTTCATATCGCAGACAGTTCGGAGTCCAAACCGTCTATGATATACACCATATCACAAATAGTTAATAATAAAAACTATCTGTGATATCATTCATATCACAAACAGTTTGGAACACCGAACTCTTTGTGATAGCTATTTTAACAACGATTTTATTTACTGTTTTCGGCTAGCCTCAGGATATGCTAGCTATGCCCTCTGAAAACAAGCAAGATCACATATATATAGCACAGGACAATCATTACATAAATCACACAGATGAATGAAACAATACAAGCAGATCACACACACACATATAGCATGACAATCGTTACACAGATCTCTCAAATGTATTAAATTGAATGAATTGTTTGATTACAATTGAATCCAGTGTTTCAACATCTAATAACCATTGCCGGGGTGGAACTCTCTAATCTTATTTATGACCTCTGCTAGCAAGAATTGGGAGAGGTTTCCATGAATTTTGATGAGTTTGTCAAGATCAAATGCACTTTCGTCAAAGTCCACCCGCTGTCGCTAGGAGCAATGTTAAGTCATTAATTAGCATGTGTGTGTATATGTACACATATAATCAAAAAATAATAATTATTGGAAGGTTGACAAACCTCTGGATCATTCATCTTAGTGTCCATGATTTCTTTAATATGGCGGCAAATGTAGAATCCACATACATTGCCCTATAGCTGCTAGTGACACTTCAAAAATAGAATTACATATATAGGTATTGTCAATTCTAAAGGCATTATAACAAAGTGTGATATATGATTGTTGTGTTGTAGTGGGTACCGAAAATCGCGTCCTGTGTCGCAGCGCGTCACTGGATTCCTTGTGTCTCCCTCCCAGGGCAACATAAGCGGTAAATGACCTATGTGGTTCCAAAAAAGTTAACCTCGGCCATTGCAAACGAAAGAAAGATTACAACAGTCTATGTATGGAGGAAATGAGTTTACCTGTTAATTGCTTCTTGCACGCGAGTGAAGTAGGGAATCAAGATATATTATCTTGCTCCATTTTGGTACAATCACAATCAGAATCCAGTGAGACTTAGTCATGTGTGCCACCATAGTGATTAATCCTAAGTTCATGTTGCATATAAAGTACAAATGAAACTTGTGTGGCAACTAGTAAAGCACTTACCCTTGGTTGAAGGGTACCATGATGTACTCCTTGTCACTGTGAGCAATCAATCCCCTCGTTATGTAATCTTGGACGAAGAATGCATTTTCATTGATGGATTGCTCAAAGATCAAGTGTGGGTCGAGGAAACCTACAGGTTGTCACTATCGCTGGACTTGTTGGATCATATATCTATACATAAAGAAAGAGTAATGACATTTATCGGTATGACGTGAATGTAGAACTTTATTGTACAGTACACTTACAGTGTCCAGCATCGTAGAAATGAGACGTCGAGTTCGTCGAGGTTGAATAGTAAGAATAAGTCTTCAAATGTCACGACGAAGTAGCTCGAGCTGTGTAGGACATGCACCTCTGTGTATCTCACAACAAATCCACTATGCCGGTTTGGTTTCATGTTGGACCTCTACATGTACTAGGTATGCAATGTATTACAAACCAGACCAAGCCGGGGTAATTGTGACTTGGGGACCAACGACACTCTAAGAACAAACTTCCATGGCTTAGGACGCACCTTACTTTTCTTTGGTTGAGTCTTAGAGCATCGCTTATGATACGTTTTCGGTGGCATCTCCACGGGAGCCGATGCAACAAGCTTTAGAACCGGAGCTGGAGGTGGAGCCACCAGAGCCGATATGATAGGTTCAGGGCGATGTCCCTCTTGGGCCACTAGATGTGGAGATCATGGCACAAACGAGTCGAGGGCGATTTCCCTCTTGGGCCACTGGATGAATGTGTGGATGGCATCCCCTAATACCGTAATCTCTTTGTTTGGGGGCTTCTCAAGAGGGACGGTCTTGAAATCATCATTAATCATGTCCATCTGAACCTTCAGGAAACCAATCTCTGCTTGTACACCATGCACCAGTGTCCCTGACAACCATGGATACGCCATCCCCCACCCAGCATCAATGGGAATGGAGCTAACAAGCCTGACTCTAAGGATGCAAGGCGTGGACTCCTACATAATAATACAAGATGAGCTAAGGCGTGCACTAGAGAGATCTATGTAGCATTCTAAAGAGGTACATTACCTAGACGTCATTGGTAGGTAAGTGGGTATCACTATGTTCAGTAATTGGCATGGACGCGTAGCTACTCCAACGTTGAGGGGGATTAGGTACCGCGTTAATGGGGGTGGGTTGCGATTGGTTGCAAACTTATCTCAGTTCTTCCCTTAATGAATCTATCTCTCCTCGAAGTGAGGCAGATAGTTGTTTCTCAAGTTGTGCACTCGTTTGCAAACCCGGCAAATGGTAGGGAGGTCTCCGATTGGATTGTGACCTCGTCCTGCATCCTCCACTACGGGATTTTACCCGTGTACCCAGTGGTGCTGAGTCTGTGAGGGTGAGTGTTTTGTGACCGGAGAGCCTTGTGCGCTGCACTTTGTTGTTCAAATTCGGTTGTTGTCTTCATCTGCACAAAGGCCTCCCATGTTTCCGGCGACATGAAAGGATACCTCGTGAAGGGTGTGAGATCCTTGGTCATGTACTACATGACAAGAGTGCTCTTAAAATTCTTCCATACTTTTCCCATTGCGAGAGTGCCTACCATTGCACGAGTCCTTGGATCTCGAAGGAATTTGTAATTTTCTCCCATAGCTGATTTTTATGATCCTTTGCCAAATCTTTCCAGCTTGCTATGGTGATGGGGACCCGTTGCCTTCCAATTATCCCGCAGATAGTTCAAAATGATACCGCTGCTTTCTTTAGTTATCCCAATCTTGGGAGCCTGAGACCCAGATGACGACGATGATGACTGTATGGACTCCATCTTTCTTCTAAGAAAAAATTAACTGCAGTGAGCTATGGACGTAAACAAAGTTATATGAATCAAATTACACAATCCAGTGTCTCAAGTTCATTGAACATGATACACTGGAGTGTGTAACTTGCTTCATGCCCTTTGAAGGTCTATGTGGCATATATTATTACTACAAGGTCCCTTTGGAACAATAACATGCCATTCCAAATAGATCATGTAGCTAACAAGTGAAGCATATATCATGAAGTACTAAAGGTCATAAAACAAATTAGCCAACTACTAAAGATCACAAAACAAATTAGCAAACTATTGAGATAAACCACAATGTTGACAAATGACAATAATAGTAAAAATTTTTGGGCGATGACTATGTGGATGCCATATCTCTCATAAGAAAAAACTAACTACAGTGACCTATGGGCGTAAACAAAGTTCTATGAATTAAATTACATAGTCCAGTGTCTCAAGTTCATTGAACCTGATACACTGGAGTGTGTAACTTGCTTCATGCTCTTTGAAGGTCTATGTGGCATATATTATTACTACAAGGTCCCTTTGGAACAGTAACATGCCATTCCAAATAGATCTTGTAGCTAACAAGTGAAACATATATCATGAAGTACTAAAAATCATAAAACAAATTAGCCAACTACTGAAGATCACAAAACAAATTAGCCAACTATTAAGACAAATCACAAGATTGACAAATGACAGTAATAGTAAAAATTTAGAGCTGAAGCTTAATTATCTAATTTTAGTATTAGATCTTGTAGTTAACAAGTGCAACATATGTCACGAAGTACTAAAGGTCATAAAACAATTTAGCCAACTGTTGAGACATACCACAAGATTGACAAATGACAGTAATAGTAAAAATTTAGATCTCAAGCTTGAATATTCAATTTTAGTACTAGATCTTGTAGCTAACAAGTAAAGCATCTATCATAAAGTACTAAAGGTCATAAAATAATTTAGCCATCTACTGAAGATCACAAAATAAATTACCCAACTATTGAGACAGACCACAACATAGACAAATGAGGGAGAGGTGAACGGCGTCAGGAAGGAGAGGCGGCGGCATGAGGTTGAGGCGGCCGGCGTGAGGTTGAGGCGCCGTCGTTGGGATATGTATGATATCATAGACGATTTGGAACACCGAACCATCTGTGATATGCGCCATATCACTGACAGTTAATAACAAAAACCGTCTGTGATATCGTGCATATCACAGATGGTTAATGCAAAAAACCATTTATGATAGTCGAATATCACAGACGGTTTTTCAGAAAAATCGCCTGTGTTGTAAGTTATCATAGACGGTGTGAGAGCCGTCTGTGATAACCAGCTATTATCATTGTTACATAAACATAGATGGTTTGGAAACCATCTGTGATGATGGTTTTGAACCGTCTGTGACAACACTATCTGTAGTGGTGATATCCTCATCGGTAGCTCTTGTAGAAGCAGAAACGCCATTAATGTACTCTTCACTCACACAGTTCTCAGTGTATATCTAGCATCGGTCTTACGTTACAGATATAACAATTTAGTATAAAAAATTCAATTCATTAATTACTATACTATATATGTACAATCTAAATTAAGTATCTATATGTTGCAATAATAATTAATTAAATTGAATTAAGTACAAATAGACTATGAATTGACTAAACCCTAAACTTTAAATCATGCTAGATGTAAAATAATCTTTTCTCTACATCAAGCTAGCCAGATCAACCATCTTCAATTCTCCTTTCGCCAAAAGTTACAAATCTAAATTATAAAGCAACTAGGAATAAACTACTAACCATAAGTAGTCAAAAACTTAGTGGATCTTGTTGTGGGGGTGGCCCAACCCCCCGCGACTGGGCCGTGCAACTAGTCCAATATGTAATAGGCCCAATAGTGTAGAGGAACATACCAGTGTAAATGTACCAATGTACCCTCATCCCTTGTAAGTACTAAGGGGTAGAATGGGAATTTCCCATTCTACCCCACTCATATATATATAAACCCCCACGAGGGGCAAGGGGGAGGCTCTCATTATCACCAACTCTCCAGATCTAGCTCTCCTCTTCCTCTTCTACCAATCCCCCTCTCTACTGTTTGGCCTGTAGCCACAATAGATGGCGCCGTCCGTGGGGATCGACTAGAAGTTGCGTATGGAAGGGATTTCTCCAGCTCTCAACAAAAGCGGCAGCTATGTGGATATTTCCTACTCCTGGAAGCGGGGATGGCAGATAAGTAGTTTGCTCGCTAAAGATTTAGCCATCTCGATTGTGTGTTCGCTCTGTTTTGTATATGCTGCGTGGAATAGATCTAATTGAATCGCTTATTTCTACGTTGCTATTATCTTCAATCTGCTGGGGGTGTGCATGCAGGGAAGGGCCACATCTGTGCTATGGCTGGGAAGAATTTAATGATGTGGTGCTGCGGCAACTAACGTGGCTCTCGCGCTATAGCGTCCCCGGCCTGTGCCAACGCCTCCGGCTTTCAGGACAAGATCCCGGGCCCCTGCGTCCCGCTCGCCTCCGCGCTGTAGAGTGAGAGCCTTCGCGCGCCCGCGGCGAGGTCCACCCCACGCAGGCCTAGCTCGCAGCTGTCTCCGTTCTGTGAGACCTCCGCTGTGGCCCCCTGATGTGACGATGGCCCGATCTTCCGAGAGGTACTGATAAGTCGATTGTGGAGATCTCGACGTTGATGATCCAAAGGCTCCGACCAAAACAGATCGAACCCTCGCAATCACTACACCATCGCTCGTTGGTTATCAACCGTGCGAACACGATTGACCTCGCCAAGAAGGCTATCTCCTGCAAGCGAATCGAGAACACAAGCAAGAGAGTAAAAGATGCAATCTGAAATTGCGAATAATGTTTAAGTTCACAAGTTGGGGTTCCTCAAACCGAACATGCGGCGAAACTGCTAAGCAGAATAAACTCTTAAGAAAAACCCGAGGAAAACTAAAGGGGTGCGACATCCTTAAATAGGAGTGGGGGAGGCCGCACTTATCTAACAAAAGGGGGTGTGGTACTATTCACGAGTACTGTTCACGTGAACAGTACACCCATGATTAGTGCAGGCCCAAATAGTCTAAGTGCGATTACAAGGCCCAAGGCCCACTTTGACACGGGCTGGAAAAGTGACGCTACTTGTTTTGCAGTTTCTGATCGGCTCGGATGGAATTTCGAGGTGAGACTAGATCCATCTGAAAGTAGACTCCAAGATCTTTCCAACGAGTACTCACGGGCCCTGAGAAGCCTTCTGGATCAAAAGTTATGGCCGTTTGAAGTTGGCCTGTTAGGCTGAAACCGAATTGATCTGGAGGCCGAATTGGATTCCAAAACCTGTCCAACTTGAACCCTTGCTTTAATTGGTTCCAAAGTGATGTGGTGCTATAAATATATATATTTTCATCATTAGGTAGCATCATATTCTCATTTAAAATATGTTGAAGTTCAAGAAACGAATTCACCTTTAGTTCATTCTTGATATTGGCCGCTATGGTCGTACGTGTTGGTGGCGTGGTCACATCATCCTCCCCTTCTCGATGGAAAATCGTCCTCATAATTTAAGTGATGCGTAGGAGCTCTTGTAATTGTAACAACAAGTAGAGCAAATATGGTTGTATCCATAGGGTTCATGTTCTTATCATCCTCCCCTTCTTGCAAACAAAGCCGTCCTCGGCTTTTGATAAGCTGAAAATATGGTAACAAAGAAGCCAAGGTGTATGCATGGTATATGTATATGTCATCCGTTTTTACAGTTCTTCGTTGTTGCACAATTAATGTTTTAAAACAGCAATGATCATAAAAGCTCATTGTATTATTAACCCAAGAGTAATCATATATGTTAATGAGCAATTCAAAATTTCTCACACAGTAATTATTGCAACTTATTTTGCAAATGCAAGTGAAGCATTTGTGCAATTCAAATATTTGATTTTGTAAACTTGTAGTGGTGGTATATATGGACAAAACTACAACCTTTGGAATCAAACAAAGTTCATCCATATAATCGTATCTCAATTGAACAATAGTAAATTCATCTAGCCAGGGTGAAGAGATTTGTATGTTCTGCCATAATTTATCATCTTTATTCAGATTGTCCATACTAGATGGTGCAAAAAGAGATGAACACATAGGCATTGGATGAGTACTAAATTTTACTTCCCTCTCACATTGAACATGATTCAGCATACAAGAATTGTTGTTCCAAATAGCAAGTTTCAATTCATCCATGTGATCACAAGTTATGCATATTCGATATACAAGAAATTGATTTTCCGCACCATAATCTCCAATCAAATTAAACTTATATCCAGGGGTGTAGGCACTAAACAAGAATTTCGAACATGTAAGTTCAGAAACTTTCTCCTTAGCATGTGACAATTTCATAGGTAGATCCAACATGATGTAACACAATGAATTAGCAAGAGAAATTCTAGTCAAAACTTCTTTATGTGTTATTAATTCGACATGTGCAAAATTATGAGAATTTAGATCAGCACATGGTTCATTTAAATCACCACAAGAAATATCAAAAGATTATTCTACAACAGGTATATACTCACAAGGTTGCTCTATGTCTTGTTGTAGCACCAAATCAATACCGTGAGCGATGATAGCACCATGGTCTTTACTTTTTTGGCTCTTCTCAGATGATGTAAGTGCATCCATCTCCTTGTCTTCATTCTCAACCAATGGGGTTAGTGATTCAATCAGCTTATGCTCCTCTTCGGCATGGTTCTCAACTGCAAGGTTAGCTGCAAGAGCATATTCATCCTCAACATCACTAGCACTTACATAACCACCATCTTCTGTCGCAATGTACGCCTGCTGACTTGGGCAATCTCTCATGACGTGGCCCATCCCTTTACAACGGTGGCACACAATGCCCGTTGTACGTCCCGTGGAAGCAACCGATGAAGAGCTCTTTGCTGGTGTTTGCACACTAGTAGATTTGCTCGTCTCGGGTGCGCGCGATGGTGGCGGCGGTGCTGCTGAACGCGCCCTACTCACAGAGGGGGCAGCAGCTCGAAAAACAGGAGGTGGGGCTATCTTGGCTTGCTCAGGCGTCGATCTCGATGTAGATGTTCCTCTAAAGTTGCTCCTTGTCTTTTGTTGCCTACCCTGCAATTCTTTTTCTGCCAAACAAGCAAGCTGGAACAATATATTGATATCGTTATACTCTTTGTAATCAATTATGTCCTGAATTTCACGCCTTAAGCCCCCATAAAAACGATCCATCTTATCCTCCTCATCTTCTACAACATTACAACGCAACATGCCTATTTGTAGTTCTTGATAATATTCCTCGACAGATTTATGACCTTGGTCTAAGCACTGCAATTTCTTATGCATTTCATGTTTAAAAGCAGGAGGAACAAATCTAGCACGCATAGCTACCTTCAATCTATCCCATGTATCAGGGGCTAAGCCAGAATTAACTACTTGAGTCCACCAAATGATAGCAAAATCTTTAAATTCACTAGTAGCTTGTCTGACTCTATGCACTTCAGGAACTAGATGGGCATTAAATTTTTGTTCAACTGTCATCTCCCAATCTAGATAAGTTTCAGCATCATAGGTACCCGCAAAAGATGGTATGGAAAATTTAACTTTAGCAAACGGGTCATCATGAACATGAGCATTGTGATACTGAAAATTATTGTTGCCTCCCATACCATGACGGTTCGATGAGGATGGTGTCGTGGCCGTGCAGCACCGGCGCCACGGTTTTGTCTCTCATTATCATCTCCGTCCTCATGATCTTGGCCTCCATTGTTTGGTGGCGATTCACCATTCTTTCAAGGCGTGTAGTGAGTGTTGCAATGCTCTCATTGATGGAAAGTTGCATTGTATCCATCTTCCTATCGATGTCATCGTAATGGCAGCGTTGTTCATCCAAAAGCGCCATGAGCTCTCCCTTTAAAACACACTCTTGCGCATCGACGCCTCACCGCCATGGTTAGTAGCAAACAAAAGACAACACAAAGGTATTATCCCTATCAACTACTAGGTGGCGAGAAGTAGAATCACACACTCTCAAGCGCCTTATCACACTCTTACAAGTGTTCTTACCAATGTAGCAGGTGGTACAACCGGTGGCTGGTTCGTGACACCGTGTCGAGCGTGGGTACGATTGCAAGAGGGAACCTGTTCTGATCAAGAGTAGGTGTAGCTTGGAAGGCACAATATGGTAGCAATGGAGAACAATCAGTTCATTTCAGAATTGCATAGAATTGAATTATAGTTCGTATCTAGCACTTAGCCTATGTTGCTGATCAACCAAGGATGGAAGAAGGCTAAGAATAAGTGTATGGCAAAGTGTAGGAGTGGTAAATACAAGATAATTCAATCCAATTCAAACTGGAATTGAAGAACACAAGGATTGACCCAAAACTGAAAACTTCAGATTTCTGTCCACTGGACAGCACGTTGGTAATTCGGCCGTAACTTTTTTTCAGATGCCTCTTTTTCACTGATTTTTTTTTTGCTGTTTTCTGACGGCTTTTTCTACAGATTTTGTTTTGGGGCAATCTTCTGAATCCCAACACAGAAATTCGCACAAAAATCTCAACTGCTGACTGTTGCAGATTCACAACAGATAATTAGGTCAACTTTCACCGCACATATCTCTTAACTTCCTGGCTGGAATGACGTGAAATGTTACAGATAGATGGATAAGGAAATTTTGAATCTAATGGCGGTGGTCCCACTCAAAAATAATCTCGGAATCAAAAGATATGATGTTTTTGGTGGCGGCTGCAGAGGAAGGAAAGATCAGCCGAAATTGGAAATTAGGGTTTGGGTTGGGAATTTTTTTGTTTGGATTTTCAATGGAACAAAGATATGACCAGCAACTAGACAATACTATGACGGACACAAATTCAATTTAGCAAACCAAAACTAACAGATTGAAAGGCACAACGGGGTTTGGACAGGGGAAATTAACTCTTTTTGTGGGGCAATTTTTTTTTGGACTATAGGAAATAAAACCAATCTACTAACTAGGGATACAAGAATTACCTCACGGGCAACCGTTGCTCGATACCAACTGATGTGACGATGGCCCGATCTTCCGAGAGGTACTGATAAGTCGATTGTGTAGATCTCGACGTTGATGATCCAAAGGCTCCGACCAAAACAGATCGAACCCTCGCAATCACTACACCATCGCTCCGTTGGTTATCAACCGTGCCGAACACGATTGACCTCGCCAAGAAGGCTATCTCCTGCAAGCGAATCGAGAACACAAGCAAGAGAGTAAAAGATGCAATCTGAAATTGCGAATAATGTTTAAGTTCACAAGTTGGGGTTCCTCAAACCGAACATGCGGCGAAACTGCTAAGCAGAATAAACTCTTAAGAAAAACCCGAGGAAAACTAAAGGGGTGCGACCTCCTTAAATAGGAGTGGGGGAGGCCGCACTTATCTAACAAAAGGGGGTGTGGTACTATTCACGAGTACTGTTCATGTGAACAGTACACCCATGATTAGTGATTACAAGGCCCAAGGCCCACTTTGACTCGGGCTGGAAAAGTGACGCTACTTGTTTTGCAGTTTCTGATCGGCTCGGATGGAATTTGGAGGTGAGACTAGATCCATCTGAAAGTAGACTCCAAGATCTTTCCAACGAGTACTCACGGGCCCTGAGAAGCCTTCTGGATCAAAAGTTATGGCCGTTTGAAGTTGGCCTGTTAGGCTGAAACCGAATTGATCTGGAGGCCGAATTAGATTCCAAAACCTGTCCAACTTGAACCCTTGCTTTAATTGGTTCCAAAGTGATGTGGTGCTATAAATATATATATTTTCATCATTAGGTAGCATCATATTCTCATTTAAAATATGTTGAAGTTCAAGAAACGAATTCACCTTTAGTTCATTCTTGATATTGGCCGCTATGGTCGTACGTGTTGGTGGCGTGGTCACATCATCCTCCCCTTCTCGATGGAAAATCGTCCTCATAATTTAAGTGATGCGTAGGAGCTCTTGTAATTGTAACAACAAGTAGAGCAAATATGGTTGTATCCATAGGGTTCATGTTCTTATCACCCCCCGTGTAGCCCTCCGCGTTGGAGCCTCCGAGTGCTACGTTGCTCTACGCTAGCGAATTCTGATCCGATTCCGTGCCTTCACCCTGGCCTCCGCGCTGCCGAAGCTGGGGGCTTCGACCTCTGCTCACGCTCCACTCGGAAAACATCAGGTAAGGATGTCAAGCTTCACGAATGCGTACACTAGATGCCTCGATAGCTTGGTATCTGCATGCAGGCATTCACGTAGCAAAGTCTCACGTATGCACGGGTCTCAAGTACTAATCTATCCGTGCAAGCGCCTCAAGTACTAATTCATGAACAGTAACAAAAAAAAGAGAGAAAAAAACCTGCCTGCATGCGCTAGGTGACGGCGTCCAGGCATCCACCGGTTTATGCATGCATTCACACACCCATCCATTCACGCGTGGAGGCGCTAGGTGACGGCGTCTAGGCATCCACCGGTTTATGCATGCATTCACACACCCATCCACCCAGCTCTGCGCCCCGCCTCTTCAACGGCTCCGCGCCTGTCTCCGCATGTCGTCATGCAGTGAGACCTCGGCACGGGCGGAGTCCCTGCTGTCTCCGTCGTCACGCGCAGGCATCTGACCTCCACCAGCTCCGAGCCCATCTCCGCGCGCGCCCCTACACCTTCGCATGGGACTCCACCCGACCACCGCCGTCGTGCGACGTCGCCTGGCCTGCTCGATGAGCTCCTCGCCAAGGACATCGCCATCCTAGTAGTCGGCTGCAGTCTCTTCAACCCGGCAGCCGGTGCCCGACTCCTGGTGGGATCCTTGGTGGTACACGGCAGCGACGGCCGTCCAAGCGGCGCGCGGCACCAGCAGCCAGGCTGGTCGGCGGCATGGAGGTGACAGGATGCTTGCCGGCCAACAGCGGTGGCATTGATTTGCTTCACCGAAGTTTGGGCTGGGCGGCAACGCCTTCGACCTCGACTGGGTTGAGGGTGCATGTACTCTCTGCATGACTCCGAAGCCGTCATGCGTTGGCAGCATCGACCTCGCCTCTCCATGGCTCATCATGGACTCGACATAGCTGGCCCTCGCTAAGCTCTGGCCTTTTCGACGGGAACCGCGGGCACGGGTCTATTGCGGCCACAGGATGGATAGCAACTCTATTCAGCTAGGGGTCGTGGTGGCTCCGCAAGAGCATCCCGGCGGGAAGCTAGAGCACCTCGGCGTGATGAGAGACCTGGGGGCGCTCGACGATGTGTGGGACACTAGCCTAGGGGCCAAGCCCCGCGGTGAGCCATGCCGACTAGACCGGGAGCGGGGTGGTCAACACCACGCGCAGCTACGACGTTGCCAGGGCGGCCGTGACACCGGTCGACAGCGGTGAAAACAGCTGGCCTGGTGGGGCAGCGGCGGCATACGGCGGCGCTCGCACGTGTTCCACGCATCATCTTCGACGCGTTCCGGCGCGGTCTCCTCCGAACTCCACGCACACGCCCCGGTGAGGTCTCCTCCGAGCTCTGCGTCGGTGTCACCCCGGCGAGGTCTCCTCCGAGCTCCGCGTTGACACTGTCCAGGCGAGGTCTAAGTGAGAGGTCTGCGAAGAAGGCCTCGACATCTGCGGGTTTTGCGCTGCGTGTGCCCGCGGCGAAGGCAGCGGCTTGTGCACAGACGAGGACTACCTCGACTGTGGCCTTCGCACAGAGGAGGTGGACGCCGCACAGACGAAGTCTCGGCCGATGCTTCGTTGGAGTCCGAGCAAGCCGAGCCCCCACGTCTGGAGTCCCGCCGAAGTCCCCTGGGGGCTGCGAAGCTCATTTCTAGTCGTGAAGCTACCGCTTCTGACGGACTCCGCGCTACCAAGGGTGGGCCTCGATTCCGCGCGACAGACTTCCTGGGGGTGACGTCGGCCTCCGCACGGTGTCCACGACCTGGGCTCCGACTCCGCGTGACGTAGTCTGGTCACTGCACGCAACGACGGACCGAGGCACAAGTCTCCATCAAGGCACCCAGTGTGGCTTGGCGACAGCGTCTTCCCGGCGAGGCCTACTCCGCGCAAGCCTCCAGCCTGCCCCACGCCAATCAATGTCGCCATCACAATCATGCTGCAGACGGGGACACCAGCGCCACAGCGTCCGCACTTATCGTCTCCGCGCAGGACCTCGCCCCCGCGGGATGGACTTCGAACGCGCAGCCGACGACGTGAGGCCGGCCTTGGCTTGTGCGTTGTCGCACCTGCTTCCGCTCACCGTCGAGCCCCTGTGCCACCATCCGCGCCAAGCCTCCGTCTCCACGTGCATGCATGCGCTCATTCTGTATTGCGTGCAGAGCATGCACTGCATGTACGTTCATAGCGTGTACACTGCGGTAGCTTCGCGTGAATACAGTCGGCTCTGAGCTTTCGAGAGTATCCGAGACGGCGAGGTCGCCTCCACGCCACGGCCTCTGCTGCGAATATCTGCGTCGTCGATACCCTCCTCGGGCGCGGACCCAGCACAGGCGAAGACCACTTCAGCCGTCGGCTCCGCTCTGTCGAAGACCTCAATCACGGACCCCGTGCACGTGAAGGCTCACCTCGGGACATGCATTGAGGATGCCACGGCAGGTACTGTGCCTTGAAGTCATTTCATGGTGGAACAAGCTAGCCGCGTCCTGTCATGATTTGCTTTTACAATTTTTGCTTGACTGGCCTGTCCCTTGCTTTCATTACTGTCCTCGCTTGTTTGCTGGCCTGGGCTCGGACCCTTTTATTGCTGTTGCGTCCTCTTTCGTGCAGCGGTGTTTGATCGGCTCCTGGCTTAAAATCGCACGATGGCCTCGCGCCTCGGCATACTCTCCGGAGTATAAATAAGACGCGGATGTTGTCCCTGCGCACTCTACTGAGTATAAACAAGGCGCGGATGCTCCGCGCACACGTGGACGTTGTCCCTACGCGTACTCTCCGGAGTATAAACAAGCCGTGGATGGTATTCCCACGCACTCCACAGAGTATAAATAAGACGTAGCGCGAGGTCCGCCTCCGCACGCACCTTCACCGCCCGCAACGCGCGGAGGCTTGTCTCCACGCGTAGTCTACGGACTCTAAATAAGACATAGCGCGAGGTCCGCCTCTGCACGCACTCTACGGAGTATAAATAAGACGCAGTGGAGGGACGCCTCCGCGCGCACTCTACGGAGTCTAAATAAGACGTAGCGTCGAGGTACGCCTCCGCACACACCTTCACCGCCCGTAACGTGCGGAGGCTTGCCTCCGCGCATAATCTACAGACTCTAAATAAGACGTAGCGCGAGGTCCGCCTCTGCACGCACTCTACGGAGTATAAATAAGACGCGGACGTTGTCCCTGCGCACTCTACGGAGTATAAACAAGACGCGCATGCCGCGCACGCATGGACATTGTCCCTATGCGTACTCTCCGGAGTGTAAATAAGACGTGGATGTTGATCCCACGCACTCTACAGAGTATAAACAAGACGCGGATGTTGTCCCTGTGCACTCTACGGAGTATAAACAAGACACGCATGCCGCGCACGCATGGACATTGCCCTTATGCGTACTCTCCGGAGTATAAATAAGACGTGGATGTTGATCCCACGCACTCTACAGAGTATAAAAACTGCACGATGGCCGATACACCAGGGAGTGCATCGCCTTAGCTGGACGGCCTCCGCGTGCGTAGCGCCCTCGGCCTACGCCACAAGCGCCTGCTCTCCGCGGGCACTGTTTTTCAGGGTAGGGGAACGGCGGCTCCGCCTCCCTGCCTCCGTGTGCGTAGCGCCCTCGGCCTGGGCCACAAGCGCCCGCTCTCCGCGGGCACTATTTTTGAAGGTAGGGGAACGGCGGCTCCGCCTCCCTGCGTCCGCGTGCGTAGCACCCTCGGCCTACGCCACAAGCGCCCGCTCTCCACGGGCACTGTTTTTGAAGGTAGGGGAACGGCGGCTCCGCCTCCTTACCTCGGCGTGCGTAGGGCCTCGACCTCGCCACAGCGCCGCTCCCGCGGCATCGTTTTTGAAGCTAGCACAGCGGCTCCGCCTCCACGCGCGTGCGCGTACGCCCTCGCCTCGCCATGCGCCCGCTCCGCGGCACTGCTTTTTGAAGGTAGGGGAACGGCGGCTCCGCCTCCTTACCTCGGCGTGCGTAGGGCCCTCGACCTATGCCACAAGTGCCCGCTCCCTGTGGGCACTGTTTTGAAGGTAGGGGCACGGCGGCTCCGCCTCCTCCGCGTGCGCGTGACGCCTCGGCCTCGCCTGGCGCCCGCTCTCCGCGGGCACTGTTTTTGAAGGTAGGGGCACGGCGGCTCCGCCTCCCTGCCTTCGTGCGTGTATCGCCCTCGGCCTACGCCACAAGCGCTCGCTCTCCGCGGGCACTGTTTTAGAAGGTAGGAGAACGGCGGCTCCGCCTCCTTACCTCGGCGTGCGTAGGGCCCTCGACCTACGCCACAAGCGCCCGCTGCCCGCGGGCACTCTTTTAGAAGGTAGGGGAACGGCGGCTCCACCTCCTTACCTCGGCGTGCGTAGGGCCCTCGACCTACACCGTGTGCCCGCCCCGCAGCAATCGCTTTAGAAGATAGGGGAACGCGGCTCCGCCTCCTTACCTCGGCGTGCGTGGGCCTCGACCTCGCCATGCGCGCCGCTCTCCGCGCACTTTTTTTTGAAGGTAGGGGCACGGCGGCTCCGCCTCCCCTCTCGCGCGTACGCCTCGGCCTACACCGTAAGCGCCCACTCTCCGCGGGCACTATTTTTTGAAGGTAGGGGAACGGCGGCTCCGCCTCCCTGCCTCCGCGTGCGTAGCGCCCTCGGCCTACGCCACAAGCGCCCGCTTCCCCGCGGGCACTGTTTTTGAAGGTGTCACCGGCGCTCGACTTCGCCATCTGCCTCGTAGGCATCGCCTCGGCGGGACGGCACGTCTTCGGCGCTCGACCACATGTCTTCGGCGCTCGACTTCGCCGTCCGCCTCGTAGGCATCGCCTCGGCGGGACAGCACGTCTCCAGCGCTCGAGGACACGTCTTCGGCGCTTGACTTCGCCGTCCGCCTCGTAGGCATCGCCTCGGTGGGACGGCACGTCTTTGGCGCTCGACGACACGTCTTCGGCGCTCGACTACGCTGTCCACCTCGTAGGAATCGCCTCAGCGGGACAGCACGTCTTCGGCGCTCGACTTCACCGTCCGCCTCGTAGGCATCGCCTCAGCGGGACGGCACGTCTTCGACGCTCGACGCCACGTCTTCGGCGCTCGACTTCGCCGTCCGCCTCGGAGGCATCGCCTCGGCAGGACGGCACGTCTTCGGCGCTCGATGACACATCTTCGGCGCTTGACTTCGCCGTCCGCCTCGTAGGCATCGCCTCGGCGGGATGGCATGTCTTCGGCGCTCGACTTCGCCGTCCGCCTCGTAGGCATCACCTCGGCGGGACGGCACGTCTTCGGCGCTCGAGAACACATCTTCGTCGCTCGACTTCGCCGTCCGCCTCGTATTCATCGCCTCGGCGGGACAGCACATCTTCGGCGCTCGACGGCACGTCTTCGTCGCTCGACAGCACGTCTTCGGCGCCCGACTTTGCCGTCCGCGTCGTAGGCATCGCCTCGGCGGTGATGTGACGATGGTCTGATCTTCCGAGAGGTACTGATAAGTCGATTGTGGAGATCTCGACGTTGATGATCCAAAGGCTCCGACCAAAACAGATCGAACCCCTCGCAATCACTACACCACTGCTCCGTTGGTTATCAACCGTGCCGAACACGATTGACCTCGCCAAGAAGGCTATCTCCTGCAAGCGAATCGAGAACACAAGCAAGAGAGTAGAAGATGCAATCTGAAATTGCGAATAAATATTAAGTTCACAAGTTGGGGTCTCACAAACCGATGAACGGCGAAACTGTTCAAAGACAGATTACTCTAAGCAAAACCCAAGGAAAACTAAAGGGGTGCGGCCTCCTTAAATAGGGGAGGGGGAAGCCACACTTATTTAATGAAAAGGGATGTGGTACTATTCCTAGTTACTGTTCACACGCGTGGTACTGTTCACGTGAACAGTACTGGCCCAAATAGCCCAAGTTACAAGGCCTTCGGCCCACTTTGACTCGGACTGGAAAAATAACGTGACTTGTTTCATAGTTTCTGATCTGCTCGGGTGGAGTTTGGAGGTGAGACTAGATCCATCTGAAAGTAGACTCCAAGAGCTTTCCAACGAGTACTCACGGGGCCTAAGAAACCTTCTGGATCAAAAGTTATGACCGTTTGAAGTTGGCCTGTCAGGCTGAATCCGAATTGATCTGGAGGCCGAATTGGATTCCAAAACCTGTCCAACTTGAACCCTTGCTTCAATTGGTTCCAAAGTGATGTGATGCTACAAATATATATATTTTCATCATTAGGTAGCATCATATTCTCATTTAAAATATGTTGAAGTTGAAGAAACGAATTAACCTTTAGTTCATTCTTGATATTGGCCGCTATGGTCGTACGTGTTGGTGGCGTGGTCACATCATCCTCCCCTTCTTGATGGAAAACTGTCCTCGGTTTTAACATATGTGTAGTGTCACGTATTGCATGATCTTGATCATAAATCTTGGTGTATGATAACAAACGCAACAAACTCTCATTATGTAATATCATAAGTTCTTTATCAAATAAAGTAAAATCTCTTTGAAACGAGCTCACCTCATAATTTAAGTGATGCGTAGGAGCTCTTGTAATTGTAACAACAAGTAGAGCAAATATGATTGTATCCATAGGGTTCATGTTCTTATCATCCTCCCCTTCTTGCAAACAAAGCCGTCCTCGACTCTTGATAAGCTGAAAATATGATAACAAAGAAGCCAAGGTGTATGCATGGTATATGTATATGTCATCCATTTTAACATTTCTTCGTTGTTGCACAATTAAGGTTATAAAACAGCAGCAATCATAAAAGCTAATTGTATTATTAACCCAAGAGTAATCATATAAGTTAATGAGCAATTCAAAATTTGTCACACAGTAATTGTTGCAACTTGTTTTGCAAATGTAAGTGAGGAACAATCCAGCTATATAATCATATCTCAATCGAACAATAGCAAATTCATCTAGCCAGAGTGAAAAGATTTGTATGTTCTGCCATAATTCATCATCTTTATTCAGATTGTCTATACTAGATGGTGTAAAAAGAGTTGAATACATAGGTATTGGATGAGTACTAAATTTTACTTCCCTCTCACTTTGAACATGATTCAGCATACAAGAATTGTTGTTCCAAATAGCAAGTTTCAATTCATCCATGTGATCGCAAGTTATGCATATTCGATATACAAGAAATTGAGTTCCCACATCATAATCTCCAATCAAATTAAACTTATATCCAGGGGTATAGGCACTTAACAAGAATTTTGAACATGCAAGTTCAGAAACTTTCTCCATAGCATGTGACAATTTCATAGGTAGATCCAACATGATGTAACACAATGAATTAGCAGGAGAAATTCTAGTCAAAACTTCTTTATGTGTTATTAATTCGACATGTGCAAAATTATGAGAATTTAGATTAGCACATGGTTCATTTAAGTCAACACAAGGAATATCAAAAGATGGCACTACAGCAGGTATATACTCACAAGGTTGCTTTATGTCTTGTTGTAGCACCAAATCAATACCGTGAGCAATGATAGCACCATGTTCTTTACCTTTTTGGCTCTCCTCAGATGATGTAAGTACATCCATCTCCTTATCTTCATTCTCAACCAATGGCGTCAGTGATTCAATCAGCTCATGCTCCTCTTTGACATGGTTCTTAACTACCTGCAAGTTGTTAGTCACAGAAAATGGCACAAACACAGGTTTGTTCTCATGATCATCACCATTACCTGCAAGGTTAGCTGCAAGAGCATATTCATCCTCAACATCACTAGCACTTACATAACCACCATCTTCTGTCGCAATGTACGCCCGCTGACTTGTGCAATTTCTCATGACGTGGCCCATCCCTTTACAACGGTGGCACACAATGCCCGTCGTACGGCCCGTGGAAGCAACCAATGAAGAGCTCTGTGCTAGTGTTTGCACACTAGTAGATTTGCTCGTCTCGGGTGCACGTGATGGTGGCGGCGGTGCTGCTGAATGCGCCCTACTCACAGAGGGGGCAGCAGCTCGACAAATAGGAGGTGGGGCTATCTTGGCTTGCCCAGGCGTTGATCTCGATGTAGACGTACCTCCAAAGTTGTTCCTCGACCTTTGTTGCCTACCCTGCAATTCTTTTTTTGCCAAACAAACAAGCTGGAACAACTGGTTGACAGTAGTAAAATCTTTATAATAAACAATGTCGTGAATTTCACGCCGTAACCCCCCGTAAAAACGACAAATCTTATCCTCCTCATCTTCTACAATATTACAACGCAACATGCCTATTTGTAGTTCTTGATAATATTCCTCGACAGATTTATTACCTTGGTCTAAGCACTGCAATTTCTTATGCATTTCATGTTTAAAAGCAGGAGGAACAAATCTAGCACGCATAGCTTCTTTTAACTGCTTCCATGTATCAGGTTGTAAGCGCATGGTACCCATATCATTCCACCAGATAATAGCAAAGTCCTTAAACTCACTAGTAGCTTGTCTAACTCTATGTTGCTCAGGAACCAAGTGAGAATTAAACTTTTGCTCTACCGTCATCTCCCAATCAAGATATATTTCAGCATCATAAAGACCAAAAAAAAGATGGAATGGTAAACTTGACTTTAGCAAATGGGTCATGATTAGAACGATCATTGTGGTGCTGAAAATTATTACCTTCCATACCGTGACGGTTTTGATGTAGGCGGTGTCGTGGGCGTGCATCTTGGGCAGCAAATGAAGCACTGGCGTCGCGGTTTTGTCTCTCATTATCATCTCCCTCCTCACGATCTTGGCCCGCATCGTGATCATACTCGCGTCCATTGTTTGGTGGTCGATTCAGCATTCTTTCAAGGCGTGCAATACTCTCATTGATGGCGCGCTGCAATGTATCTGTCGTAGCTTGAAACTTCCTGTCGAAGTCCTCAATAATGGTAGTGCGTTGTTCATCGAAGAGCGTCATGAGCTCTCCCTTTAAAACACACTCTTGATTTTCAGACGACTCACCTGTCATGGTTAGTAGAAAACAAAGACAACACAAAGGTATTATCCCTATCAACTACTAGGTGGTGGAAGGTGGAATCACACATTCTCAAGCGTCTTACCACACTCTTACAAGTGTTCTTACCAATGCAGCAGGTGGTACAACCGGTGGCTGGTTCGTGACACCGTGTCGAGCGTGGGTACGATTGCAAGAGGGAACCTGTTCTGATCAAGAGTAGGTGTAGCTTGGAAGGCACAATATGGTAGCAATGGAGAACAATCAGTTAATTTCAGAATTGTATAGAATTGAATTATAGTTCGTATCTAGCACTTAGCCTATGTTACTGATCAACAAAGGATGGAAGAAGGCTAAAAACAAGTGTATGGCAATGTGTAGGAGTGGTAAATAGAAGATAATTCAATCCAATGCAATCTGGAATTGAAGAACACAAGGATTAACCCAAAACTGAAAACTGAAGATTTCTGTCCACTAGACAGAACGTCGGTATTTTGGCCGTAACTATTTGTCAGTTGCCTTTTTTTCAATGATTTTTTTTCTCCGTATCCTGACGGCTTTTTCTACAACTTTTGTTTTGGGGCCAAGTTCTGGAAACCGACCGAAAAAGTCGCACAAAATTCGCAAGTGCCGACTGTTGCAGATTCAATCTGGAATTTTAGGTCAACTTCCACCGCAGATATCTCTTAACTGCCTTACTGGAATGACGTGAAATTTTACAGATAGATGGATAAGGGATTTTGGAATCTAATGGCGGTGGTCCCACTCAAAAATAATCTCGGAATCAAAAGTTATGACGTTTTTGGTGGCGGCTGCAGAGGAAGGAAAAATCAGCCGAAATTGGAAATTAGGGTTTGGGGTGGGGAATTTTTCTTTTGTTTGGATTTTTTAATGGAACAAAGATATGACCAGCAACTAGGCAATGCTATGACGGACACAAATTCAATTTAGCAAACCAAAACTAACAGATCGAAAGGCACAACGGGGTTTGGACAGCGGAATTAACACTTTTGTGGGGCAATTTTTTCTGGGCTATAGGAAATAAAACCAATCTACTAACTAGGGATACAAGAATTACCTCACGGGCAACCGTTGCTCTGATACCAACTGATGTGACGATGGCCCGATCTTCCGAGAGGTACTGATAAGTCGATTGTAGAGATCTCGACGTTGATGATCCAAAGGCTCCGACCAAAACAGATCGAACCCCTCGCAATCACTACACCACTGCTCTGTTGGTTATCAACCGTGCTGAACACGATTGACCTCGCCAAGAAGGCTATCTCCTGCAAGCGAATCGAGAACACAAGCAAGAGAGTAGAAGATGCAATCTGAAATTGCGAATAAATATTAAGTTCACAAGTTGGGGTTTCACAAACCGATGAACGGCGAAACTGTTCAAAGACAGATTAATCTAAGCAAAACCCAAGGAAAACTAAAGGGGTGCGGCCTCCTTAAATAGGGGAGGGGGAAGCCACACTTATCTAATGAAAAGGGATATGGTACTATTCCTAGTTACTATTCACACGTGCGGTACTATTCACGTGAACAGTACCGGCCCAAATAGCCCAAGTTACAAGGCCTTCGGCCCACTTTGACTCGGACTGGAAAAGTAACGTGACTTGTTTCGCAGTTTCTGATCCGCTCGGGTGGAGTTTGGAGGTGAGACCAGATCCATCTGAAAGTAGACTCCAAGAGCTTTCCAACGAGTACTCACGGGGCCTAAGAAACCTTCTGGATCAAAAGTTATGGCCATTTGAAGTTGGCTTGTCAGGCTGAATCCGAATTGATCTGGAGGCCGAATTGGATTCCAAAACCTGTCCAACTTGAACCCTTGCTTCAATTGGTTCCAAAGTGATGTGATGCTACAAATATATATATTTTCATCATTAGGTAGCATCATATTCTCATTTAAAATATGTTGAAGTTGAAGAAACGAATTCACCTTTAGTTCATTCTTGATATTGGCCGCTATGGTCGTACGTGTTGGTGGCGTGGTCACATCAGGCGGGATGGCACGACTTCGGCGTTCGAGGACTCGTCTTCGGCGCTGGACTTCGCCGTCCGCCTTGTAGGCATCGCCTCGGTGGGACGGCACGTCTTCGGCACTCGACGACACGTCTTCGGCACTCGACTACGCGGTCCGCCTCGTATGCATCGCCTCAGTGGGAGGGCACGTCTTCGACGCTCGACGGCACATCTTCGGCGCCCGACTTCGCCGTCCGCCTCGTAGGCATCGCCTCGGCGGGACGGCACGTTTTCGGTGCTCGACGACAAGGCTTCGGCGCTCGACTTCGCCGTCCGCCTCATAGGCATCGCCTCGGCGGGACGGCACGTCTTCGGCGCTCGATGACACGTCTTCGGTGCTTGACTTCGCCCTCCGCCTCGTAGGCATCGCCTCGGAGGGACGGCATGTCCTTGGCGCTCGATGACACGTCTTCGGCGCTTGACTTCGTCGTCCGCCTCGTAGGCATCGCCTCGGCGGGACAGCACGTCTTCGGCGCTCGACTTCACCGTCCGCCTCATAGGCATCGCCTCGGTGGGACGGCACGTCTTCGGCCCTTGAGGACATGTCTTCATCGCTCGACTTCGCCGTCCACCTCGTAGGCATCACCTCGGCGGGACGGCACGTCTTCGGTGCTCGACGGCACGTCTTCGGCGCTCGACAGCACGTCTTCGGCGCCCGACTTCGCCGTCCGCCTCGTAGGCATCGCCTCGGCGGGACGGCACGTCTTCGGCGCTCGAGGACACATCTTCATCGCTCGACTTCGCCGTCCACCTCGTAGGCATCGCCTCGGCGGGATGGCACATCTTCGGCGCTCGACAGCACGTCTTCGGCGCCCGACTTCGCCGTCCGCCTCGTAGGCATCGCCTCGGCGGGACGGCACGTCTTCGGCATTCGACGACACGGCTTCGGCGCCCGACTTCGCCGTCCACCTCGTAGGCATCGCCTCGGCGGGATGGCACATCTTCGGCGCTCGACGGCACGTCTTCGGCGCCCGACTTCGCCGTCTGCCTTGTAGGCATCGCCTCGGCGGGACGGCACGTCTTCGGCACTCGATGACATGTCTTCGGCGCTCGACTTCGCTGTCCGCCTCGTAGGCATCACCTCGGCGGGACGGCACGCCATCGGCGCCTGACGACACGTCCTCGGCGCTCGACTTCACCGTGCGCCTCGTAGGCATTGCCTCTGGGGTCTACAAACTACCAGTTGCATCGGCCCACTAGTCGATACCCTTGCGCTTGCTGTCGGGGAACGGGGGGCTGGGATAGTTGATCACGTCAGCTCGCCCATCGGGACCTCAGCGCTTGTTGTCGAGGGAGTACCTGTTGTGGGGGTGGCCCAACCCCCCGCGACTGGGCCGTGCAACTAGTCCAATATGTAATAGGCCCAATAGTGTAGAGGAATATACCAGTGTAAATGTACCAATGTACCCTCATCCCTTGTAAGTACTAAGGGGTAGAATGGGAATTTCCCATTCTACCCCACTCATATATATATAAACCCCCAGGAGGGGCAAGGGGGGAGGCTCTCATTATCACCAACATTCCAGATCTAGCTCTCCTCTTCCTCTTCTACCAATCCCCCTCTCTACTGTTTGGCCTGTAGCCACAACAGATTTATAATTACTCTTGACAAATAGTCTCCTTTAACTAAATGGCCTCAAAGCCCTACCTCCAACTCATAGCAGCAACATAGATCTGGAATTTAAAATAGAGGATCGATGGGTTTGCATACAATTAATATAGTGGAATTATCACGGATGGTTTTTTATACAAACCATATGTGATGACTTAATTATCATAGATGGTTTTTAATACAAACTACTTGTAAAGTATCACAGACAGTTAAATAAAAGACCATCTATGATATTTGGAAACATCACAGATGGTTCTTATTAAGAACCGTTTGTGATACTCCACAAACAGTTTTCACCACAAACCGTCTATGATATTTTCTCTCCAAAGATGATTTTTAGGGCTAGCAACAATGCAGACAGTCTCTAAACTAACATTGTCTGTGATTGTATTTAATACAGATGGTTTTAGGGAACCATCTGTGATGTGGCATCTAATATTAGGCTTTTTGTAGTAGTGTGCAAACCATAGTTTGTTATCAGCGTATTATGAGGTAGGCAGAATGCTATTCTCCCCATCTTGAACATGTCATGGCACTACTTAGATGAGGCCAGTTGCTCATCGACCTATTTCAATCCTATCATTACGGGTTCTCTGCAAGGCCTCCTGGAAGACGATGCGGACCGATCATGTAGATATGTTAGCACCACACCTCCAAAAAAAGTGGAGGCATGTCGCCTACGTCATGCCCATCATCGCCATGGCTAGCATGTGACATTGATTCTCTACGTATGTGAAGGCAAAGCAAGAAGTCAATACGTTTGTATGTATCATGCAATAACTAGGTTGCACTAGATATTGAGACATTGAATCTGGCAACAACAATGACATGTGCCCATTCCCCACAGGATGAGAACAATATTTAATTCAGGACCAATGACAAGCAAATAACAAAGGTTTCAATAGTACAACCAAATGGAACACAAATTAGTACAAATCTCACAACAGTACAAATGACTCACGAATATGAACTTGACCAACCAAACCAAGTAGTAAAGTAACTAAATAACTATGACAGAACACGAACATGAGAAGTAACTAAATCACTACAACTGGAACACACTCAGAATCACCCTTGTGTGTGTGCCCAAACCCCGCGAAGCCATCCAATGTGGCCCTCCCATGTAGGCATTGTGAGGAATAGACAGAGTTGAAGTGCTTGTCGCTACACTTGTCGCAGTAGCCCACCTTGACCAAGTCAAGTAGGTTGTGCATCACTTGCCAAGCTTGATCGGGCTGGGCAATAGAAGGGGTTGTGACCAATGGACGGCTTGGCTGTGACCTTTCGTACAGATTGATGAGGTGCTCAATTGCATCATCCACTCAGTTGCTCTTTGATTTCTTCTCATTTGGCGTGTCAAGTAGAGATGTGTGGCTCCTCCCCTTGGAGGGCTTCCTGCGCGACATGCTGGATGAGAAAATGTCCTACTCAGTAGTGTCATTGCTTGAGCTCATGTCAAGGTTTTGTTGGCTGGCTCCAGGAATAAATGTTTGTTCATTTGTGCATGTTGCACTACCAAAGATGAAGTCCAAGAGCTCCTCGTTAGGCAAGGGAGCATTCTTGAACTTGCCACAACCGTACATTGCCTGCATCGAATGCACACACAAACCTTTAGTACAAACAGAAGGCATAGACACATTTTGCAAAGAAACAATGCGGATGTCTACTTACCACGTTCTACTGCTCCCACCAGTTGTCACTTATGGCTATCGACCTTGTAATATTACTAAACAGAGGCATTCAGTTTCAAAGTTTTCCATTGCATGTAGTCATGTTTTAGTGCATCCTAATGGTTCTTCGATTGTTTTGGTGTACTCTCTACTGGTGCATTCTTTGAACTTCCTAATGAAATTGTGGTACCCTCTCCTATTGAGATAGCCCATTGGTTGGTTGTTCACCGGAACCTCCTCACAACAAATCTCAAGCATGGCTAAGTGTGCAACATCATCCCAAATGACTTCAATTTGCCATCTAAATCCAGTGACAACAATACATAAAATGATCATGCATTTGTAGAGGAAACTAATGATACTGATTGGCCATGATGTTGTGGTGAAATTCACCAAATGCATCTCCACGTGCATCATGAAATTGGTCACTGCATATTGAAATTGAGCATGGACAGGAGTTAGAGGACATACCATGGAGGCACATAGCAGAGGCTCGGTCCTGGAGGGGGAGGTGTTACACAAGACAGCCTCAGCGACAGCTGGGATGATGGCATGCATGATAGCCTTAGTGACGGTGGGGAGATCGTCTCAATGACACCAGGGATGTGGCACGCAGTAGAGCATCCCACATGGCATGGGAGGCAGTGTGCACTTGGGGGCTCACACATGTAGGGGAGGTGGCATCTAACCATAGTGGAAGGTTGGATGCACAGTTCGATGCGGGGATGAAAGCGGCAACTGAGGACAACATGGAAGAAGCTGAAGGCTAGGAACCATAGAGTGGCGATGGAGGAATACAAGCAGTTTGTGTGGAGTTGTGCAATGACTGGATGAAAAGTGTAATGGCATCTATTAGTGATGTGCCCTAGAGGTGATCATGCAGATGATTATAACACTTTTATATGTTTATGATCTTTTCAATAATATGTTATTTTGTCCCTTAAATAAATGTATTTCCTATTGATCAACAAGTATGTGACTTGGTCGTGGGACTCTTTATTCGTGCATTGGTGTTATTCTAAATTATCTCAATCTTATATCATTATATAGGACAATTATGATTTATGGATAAATACATGTATTTATTGGCGATCATGTTTCATAGACCATGGATATGGGGATGTCAAATCAATAATACGGACACATATTAGAGAAGCATGACCATGAACTTTTTTAATCCAACCATATCAAGGGGCCTAGAGATATCTCTCTTGTTATATAGGAGGGGCAAAATCCATCTTGATAGGTCACATTCCTCCACATGTTTCATACTAAACCTAAAAGCTAGCTTTATGGCCACCCAATTAGAGAGTAGTGTTTGGCAACCCCTACGTAAAAGATTGCACATGTAGAAAACTATTACGATATCAGGTTTAAAAATCCTACATATACTATGTATGAGATCAACTGATAATACTTAAAAATATAACAATTCCTACAGTGTCTCATGATAGGCCTATTTAACACTATAGATTGTGGTTGAGGAGTCAATCACAAACCAAGTAATCCACTAGAGATTCAAGTGAAGGATCGAACTATCATATAATGACACACTTCTTGCCTTAAGTTCGATCTAGTATCGTGATGCAAGGGGACCAATACATAAGCTCTATATAATTCCGTCCGATGTGATCTTTATGCATATTTAGGAGTCGCTATATCCTGCCAGGACAACTACCGACTTATGGACTGGAAAGGAGTTTTGGGCCATGGCCATATATATATATATATATATATATATATATATATATATATATATATATATATATATATATATATATATATATATATATATATATATATATATATATATATATATATATATATATATATATATATAGATATATATATATATATATATATATTATAGGTCACATACTTAACGGGCTAGAACGATAAGGGTCTGGATGATAGACTCCGAGTGGGATAGATCTCTACTCGTATTTGATAAGAATTCGGTCGGAGGCTCTCCGAGTGGGATATAATCTCTACTCGTATTAGATAAAGATCTAGTTAGAGGCTCTCTAAGTTGGATACAATATCTAAGCGTATCGGATAAAGATCTATTAGAGACTATATATTAAGAGAGGCACGGGGCTGAGGGAGGCATCCTGAGACACACTCATCGAAACCCTAGCCGCCACCTCTTTAAACCTCTATCATGCGCGCTGGTGCTAGTACATCGACGTACATTATTCTATTCCTGTACGTGTGGACCTCAATAGATTGTGAGGAGGAGATGGTTGGCCAGAGAACGATTAACTACTTCCTCTACATTGACGGGCACTATGTTGAACCGGCCGCTCTAACTCTGCTTTCGTTACACTGCGCGTCTAGTAATAATAGTGTATGATATCTTACTAGCATGATTTTCTGATTTACGTGGTAGAAAATTTATATCTGAGCTAATGTAGCATATCCGTATCCTAACAGTATTGAGTAGAAACTAGTTGAAATATGTAGGATTTTGGGAGTCATGATGTTGTCATGAGCTCCAATTCTGAGCAGGGATCAGTCAAAACTCAAAAGAAAGTTGTAATGCTAAGGGCCATAAACTGAAATTTACTGTCCCTCGAGATTAAAAAAAAGTTTTTGTGTCGCTTTTCTTAATGAAAATTAGAGCTGGGTTTCTCCCTTTGGTTCTATTTTTTAGAGAGGCGTATTGTGCTGACACGGTGGAACGTTGACATACAGATTCACCGTTACATACACTATAACATGTCTCCAACAGTTTTGGCCAGACAATCCTGATAGAAGAGTATTGGTCAGAAAAGGATTTAAGACCTTTTGGAACACAAGAATAAAAAAGGTAAGAATAGAAAAAAAAAGAATGATTAAGATGTCATGGCTTGTTCCCACGGGAAACAAAATCATAGAAACAGCTTAAAAAAGGTGTTTGTATGCCTCATAAAAAAATACAAAAAATTTTAAAATTATATGCTATTAGAGGGGGAAGGTGCATTGGAACTCTCGAAATTTTAACATGAGCTATGAGGTGGAGCTCATGTTTGGTAAGGAACTTCGTATACTCCTTTGATGCGTACACATTTTATATCCATGAATAAGCAACCGCGCGCGCAGAGGATCCCAACGGCTAACTATCTCCTGCCAAGTGCGAGCAGGACGTAGGCGCTAGGATGACAATTCCGGCTGGGTCCTACGGGGATAATCTCTATGGAACCGCGGTTGGGTGGGGTGGGGGAGTGGGGGGAGTGGAGTGGGATCCGTTAGTTGACGGGGGCGGTAGGGTGGCCAAAGAACCTCATGGTGTTCTACAGTGATCCATCAGAAATTTAAAATATATTATCTTATTTATATAGATTTTTACTATAGAATATGTATTTTTTATATATGTGGACAAAATGTGTATTTCTATATATTGTGTTATATATTTTTTATTAAAAAGTATACATAAAATAATTAATAAAGTCATTTTAATATTTTAAATATATATAAAATACTTTTTTACTCCCTGCGGGATCTCTATAGGGGATGGGGCCGCGAGGAACGGGGGCGTGTTGCGCCCAGTCAAGCTTCGTGGGGTGAGAGTGGGGAAGCTTTGCGGGAATTAGAGTGGGGGCACGAAGTTGCCGCTGTCCGTTGCCATTAGGGCTGTAAAAAAAACTCAAGGCTCGCGAGCTGCTCAAGCTTGGCTCACTCTAGACTCGATTCGAGCTTGGCTTGCCATCCCTACGCCTGCCAGCGTCACGCATGAGCATGATGCATGGATTGCTGGAAGCAACCGATTGAGCCTGTACCGCAGCTGCTGAATCTCTCTACCCTCCCTGATCATCTCATCTCCTTTCATCTCACCCGTGTTCTGACGTCCACACTTCACTCCTCTACCTCCTTTTCCTCCGTGCCTACCGAGATACAGGGGAAGACAAAGCAAGAAGGTTTGAGATTGCACAATTTAGGCACTTCACTACCAGGAATTATTCTTTTGCAAAAAGCTTATTGAATTCCAAGCATTATCTTATTTTTTTATTGTTACTAGCTGAATGCCCGTGCATTACTACAGATTTTTAAAATTTATCATACTACATGTTTTAAAACTTACGGGTAGTAACAATTTTTAAAATATGCAAACGAACATGTTCTAAAATTTTTTAAATCCGTCAAGTAAGTCGAAAGCCGTCGATCACACCTCATGGTCATAAGTCAGAAAACATCGACCACGCCTCGTGGTCGTAGGTCAGGAGCCCTCGAGCACACCTCGTCGTCGTAAGTCAGAAGCTGTCGACCATCGCGCGTGATCTTAGGTTGGGAGCCGTCGACGATCAATCGTGGTCCTTGTTGTGGTTATGGACCAAACAGAGAGAGAGAGAGAGAGAGAGAGAGTATAGTAGTGGAGAGTTAGGTGAGCAATGCTTGGGGGCTTCCCCATGGCCTGGATGGCTTATATATATATTCACATGGGGAGTGTTTTACAATTATATCCTTACACCCAAGTATCCCTCTCAAGGGTATTTATGTCATTATACTATTTTCGGCTAGCCTCGGGATATGCTAGCTATGCCCTCTGAAAACAAGCAAGATCATATAGATCATATATATATATATATATATATATATATATATATATATATATATATATATATATATATATATATATATATATATATATATATATATATAGCACAAGACAATCATTACATAAATCACACAGATGAATGAAACAATACAAGCAGATCACACACACACACATATAGCATGACAATCGTTACACAGATCTCACAAATGTATTAAATTGAATGAATTGTTTGATTACAATTGAATCCAGTGTTTCAACATCTAATAACCATTGCCAGGGTGGAACTCTCCAATCTTATTTATTACATCTGCTAGCAAGAATTGGGAGAGGTTTCCACGAATTTCGATGAGTTTTGTCAAGATCAAATGCACTTTCGTCGAAGTCCACCCGCTGTCGCTAGGAGCAATGTTAAGTCCACCTCCACATGATCTCTCATCATGTGCAAACGCAATAAAGATTGGTCGAAATATGTGTCCCCGCCGCTTTTCATGACCGCGGCTGTCTCCGATTAACTCGTAGGACTTGGTACCTCGTACTCGCGCTTCGTAGCCAAGGTACATGATCGAGCGCTCCGTCCACCACCCTTCGAAATGGTGGCAGCGGAGCTGGGCCTAGTCATAGTAGACGCGCGAGCGCTCCATCCCCTGCCCTTCGAAACGGTGGCAGCGGAGCTGGCGCCTAGTCGAAGTAGACGTGCGAGTGCTGTGTCCCCTATCCTTCAAAGTGGTGGTGGCGGAGCCGACGCCTAGCCAAAGTAGACGTGCGAGTGCTCCGTCCTCTACCCTTCGAGGTGGTGGCAACGGGGCTGGCGCCTAGTCGAAGTAGATGCACGAGCGCTCTGTCCCCTACCGTTCAAAATGGTAGCAGTGGAGCTGGCACCTAGTCGAAGTAGACGCGCGAGCGCTTCGTCCCCTACCCTTCGTGGTGGTGGCAGTAGGGCTGGCACCTAGCCGAAGTAGACTCGCGAGCCCTCCGTCCCCTACCCTTCGAAATGGTGGCGGCGGAGCTGGCGCCTAGCCGAAGTAGACGCGCGAGCGCTCCATCCCCTACCCTTCGAAATGGTGGCGGCGGAGCTGGCGCCTAGCGAAGTAGACGTACGATCGCTCTGTCCCCTACCCTTCAAAATGGTGGTGGCGGAGCTAGCGCCTAGCCGAAGTAGACGCACAAGCGCTCCGTTCCCTACCCTTCGAAATGGTGGCGGCGGAGCTGCTGCCTAGCCGAAGCAGACGCGCGAGCGCTCCATCTCCTACCCTTTGAAGTGGTGGCGGCGGAGCTGGCACCTAACCGAAGTAGACGCACGAGCGCTCCGTCCCATACCCTTCGAAGTGGTAGCAGCGGAGCCAGTGCCTAGTCGAAGTAGATGCGCAAGCGCTCCGTCCCCTACCCTTCGTGGTGGTGGCAGCGGGGCTGGTGCCTAGCCAAAGTAGATGCGCGAGCGCTCCGTCCCATACCCTTCGAAATGGTGGCGGCGGAGCTGTTACCTAGCCAAAGTAGACGCGCGAGCACTTCGTCCCCTACCCTTCGAAGTGGTGGCGGCAGAGCTGGCACCTAACCAAAGTAGACGCACGAGCGCTCCATCCCCTACCCTTCGAAGTGGTAGCGGTGGAGCCAGCACCTAGTCGAAGTAGACGCGCAAACGCTCCGTCCCCTACCCTTCGAGGTGGTGGTAGCAGGGCTAGTGCCTGGTCGAAGTAGACGCACGAGCGCTCCGTCCCTTACCATTCGAAATGGTGGCGGTGGAGCTGGCGCCTAGTCAAAGTAGACGCGTGAGCGCTCCGTCCCCTACCCTTCGAGGTGGTGGCGGTAGAACCGGCGCCTAACCGAAGTGCACCCCTCATGCCGTGCACCCACTTATACGAAGGCGCTTGGGCAACGGCTGCCGCTCTCGCACTGAGCTTAAAGGAAATGAAGTCCTCCAGATCCCAGCCAAGCAGGCTCATCCCGCGAAGGCTGGCCCAAGAGCGGGGCTGCTTGCCGGCGCTTTCTTCTGCATACAAGAAGCGAAGGAGCAGGGTGCGAGTGCTGCTTGGTGTCCCATCACACATGCGTATGCAGGGAAGTCTGCATGTGATGACTTCCGCATGTTCCATTTATACTTCGTGGAGTGCGCACGGGGACAACATCTGCGCATCTTATTTATACTCCATAGAGTGCGCGCGGAGACGGGCCTCCGCTGTGTCTTATTTATACTCCGTAGAGTGCGCGTGGAGGCGAGCCTCCACTGCATCTTATTTATACTCCGTAGAGTGCACACGGAGGCAAGCCTCCACTGCGTCTTATTTATACTCCGTAGAGTGCGGGCGAAGGTAAGCCTCTACTGCATCTTATTTATACTCCGTAGAGTGCGTGCGGAGGCAACATCCGCGTCTTATTTATACTCCGTGGAGTGCGCGACAACATCCGTGTCTTATTTATACTCCGTAGAGTGCGGGTGGAGGCAAGCCTCCGCTGTGCCTTATTTATACTCCGTAGAGTGCGCGCGAAGGCAACATCCGCACCTTATTTACACTCCATAGAGTATGCAAGGACATCATCCGCGTCTTATTTATACTCCGTAGAGTACGCGTAGGGACAACATCCACGTATCTTTTTTATACTCCGTAGAGTGCATGTAGAGGCGTCCCCCCACGTGTCTTATTTTAACTCACGAAGAGTGCGCGTGTTTACCGCATGTCTTTGTTTACACTCACGGGGAGTGCGCGCGTTTACCACGTGCCTTTGTTTATACTCACGGGGAGTGCGTGCGTTTATCGCATGTCTTTATTTATACTCACGGGGAGTACGAGCATTTACCGCGTGTCTTTGTTTATACTCACGGAGAGTGCATGCGTTTACCGCATGTCTTTGTTTATACTCACGGAGAGTGCACGCATTTACTGCGTGTCATTGTTTATACTCATAGAGAGTGCGCGTATTTACCGCATGTCTTTGTTTATACTCACGGTGAGTGCGCACGGAGGCGAGCCTCCGCACGTCTTTGCACAAAATAAGACAAGTTTTGCAAACGGTGGACTTTATTAATCTCCCGTTTGCGCGGGTGAGCGATTACAAAAGATAGGATACTAACCACGAACCGCTCGAGGATGAGAATGGCAGTGACTGCAGTTGCCGTGATGGCGAGGTAGGGCACAAGGGGAGCCTCTGGTGCTCCTAGGAATCTTGGTGGACCTTGCAGTGTGGGCCTTGGGCACCAAGCTCTATGCGCAGGGCGATGTCCTGGTCACCGCAGGTAGTGATGATACCTTGCAGGCCCGGGAGCTTCATGCATAGAAAGTCGTAGTGTGGGACTGCCTCGAAGGAGTTGAGGGTTGGGCGCCCCAATATGGCGTTGTACGGATACGAGATATCGACGATGTTGAAGGTGACGTCTTCGCTCCTCGCGTTGTTGCCCTGGCCAAAGGAGACCTGCAGGCATATCTGGCCCAACGCCCTCAGCAGCAGACCTCCGAAGCCCTGTAATGGGATTCCCGATGGGCCTAAGCGACTTCGCGGGATCCCTATTTGGTCAAAGGCCACTGCGAACAAGATATTCATGGAGCTTCCTCCATCGACTAGGATGCGCTTAACGTTGCAACCCGCGATGGCAGCCTGGATGACCAGGGGATCTTGGTGAGGGAACTCCACGCCCTCGGTGTCAGCGGGTGTGAAGGTAATTTTATACTGCGCCCAGTCCGGCGGTGCCTGCGTCGGGTATGCTGCCACGTGGTGTAGCCTTCGCGCGTAGGCCTTCTATTGCCGCGCCGAGGCGAACTCCAGCGAGGAGCCTCCTGAGATGACGTTTATAATCTAGTGTTGGGCTCCCTCTAGATTGAATCCGCAGGGGGCCTTCCTGGGGTTGATGCACATGGGCTTGAATCCGCAAGGGGCCCTCCTGGGGCTGCAGCCCATGATCTTGGATCCGCATGGGGCCCTCCAAGGGTTGTTGGACGTGGGCCACGATGGGCGGCCGCACCTCGAGGGTTCTAATCCTGGTGATGCTCTGACAAAGCGCCGCAATGGTGGTGCATGCACACGTGTCGTGGCCACCTCGACCATGCACCTCGAACCACTAGCCATAGGGCTGGTCTTCTTGTTCTGCACGGGGCCTATCATCGTAGCCTTGGCCGCGCCCCCGTCCCCGACCTCGGTGACCCCGGCCACGACCGGCGTGGGCGCTGTCTTCGGAGCCGCCCTCAATGTCGAAGATGTAGCGGGCTCTCCGGGACTTGTGTTGGCCATGCTTGGGCTTGTCGCTCGATGAGTCCTTGTGCTGGGCGTCCTTGCGCTCAGGAGCGTCCTTCGAGGGCTCTTGCTTGCGCTTGCCCTTCGAGGAGCCTTCCTTCGGCGAGTCTCCGTTCTTCGTCGAGCCCTCCGCCTGATTGGTGTCGGAGTCATCGCCTTGGCGCCGTCGCGCGTCCTCCTCTGCCCTGGCATACTCTTCGCGGGACACGACTGGAGGTAGGGGGCATCGCGGCTATCCGCCCGCTCTGGCGTGGGCTCCGTTACAACCACCGATGGGACTAGTTGGCTCTGAGCCTCTTGTATATCCCGCATGGCTCTGCGGAGGTCCACCAACTCCCACTGTAGTGTAGCGATGGCCATTAACAGAGCATTCTCCACCGCCGTCGAGGTTGTGGTAGTTGGGGCAGCGGGTTGCACCGTCGGGCTGGCAGCAACCACGGCTTGCACTCTAGAACCGCTCATCACATCGGTGCGGTGGGCTCCGGAGTCGGTGGTGGGGCCAACGACGGGACCGGTGCTGCCGCCTAGGCCCCTTGCCGCTCCCTCACCGGGCGCGGTGCCAGCGACCATGGTGCATGGGCACTCCCAGCGGCCTGCTCGGTACCCGTGCCGACTGTCGTGCCAGCGATTGGGACGATCGTCGCGCCATGAGCGTCGGGGTCGACAGTCGCGGTGCCGACGCTGCCGCCCGCGCCCGTAGGCGCGGCGCTATCGCCCGCACCCGAGGGCGATGCGTCGTTGGGCGCTTCTTTCGTGCTCCTCTTCTTCTTCACCACTGCTGATGATGAAGCCTTCTTTGGTGCCATCCTTCTTCAGGGCTTGGAGCTTGCTCTCGCTGCTCCCCACGGACGGCGCCAACTTTTGTGGTTACAGACCAAACAGAGAGATGGTAGTATGGTAGTGGAGAGTTAGGTGAGCAATGCTTGGGGGTCCTTCCCCATGGCCTGGATGGCCTTATATATATTCACATGGAGAGCGTTTTACAATGATGTCCTTACACCCAAGTGTTCCTCTCAAGGGCACTTATGTTATTATACATGTCCCATTTTGGGCTTTACAACCTTCTAACAGGCTGGCTGGGCTTAGGTGGGGGCCACCCCTGCACCACTTTGGATCATCACGTCGTGTTCTCCACAATTGACATATCATTACCTTTCAGAAGATTGGCCACAGTCACATCAGTGGTATCAAGACAAATGTTGCTTGTTAGGAAATCACAATTTTTCCCTTTCAAATTAGTTGTTGTTCATCGTCCTAAAACTCCAGAAAATTTGTCCCACAAAAAAATATTTTGTTCGTCGTGTTCTTGTGTTGTACCTTCACCCTTTGTGCCCATGAATTTTCTGTTCTTGGTTTCACGTTGTTGAATTTGTGTCCTTTGTCGAAGTCATATTCTTGGTCTCTATTCATCACCCTCTGCAGTCCTAATTCTTGTCTGCACCACCTCATTCCTTTTGTTTTGACTACAGTCTTGAAACCGAACCCTACATCACCTCTTTTTCATCTAGGTCTTGCAAGCCTCCTGTGAATTAGTAGCCACATCTAGCCCTCCGTTCTTCATCCGCAATCCTATTGCTAGCGCACCCTAATCATTGTTTGGGTTGCACAATTTGTGAAATAGGGATGCTTAGCCCTAAACCAAAAGAGAGATGTGAAGTGCGCAGAAAACTCTAGATTGCACATCGTTTAGTAAAACGGGCATAATTTTGCATACAAGCTCTGATTTGGGCATAATGTTTTTGAAAGATAATTTCAACACCGACGCTATGAAAACTACACAGCTTTGCTTTGTAGCCCAGGAGACCTCCAAAATTTGATTGTTTTCATGCTGTTTTGAGGCCCACAAGTTTTAGCACCTGTTCTTGCTGATCTGTCATCATCCAGTTTGAGACTTTCATGATTCCAATTTCTACCATTCTTGTGTTCAGAATCTTTTTCTCAATGTTTGTTGTAATATTTGGAAAAAAAGAGAACAAAAAAGAAGCAAAAAGAGAGAAAGAAAGAAGCAATCAGATTTGCTAGCATCCCTTGAATCCTTTGTGCTTGGTCCTTTGTTTCCGTCTGCGTTGTGCTAGGGGCTAGGGACACATGTAGACCAACAACTGTGACAAGTACTTTGGACCCTTACTCAGCTTTGCTAATTGGGTTATGATTTTTGCTAATCCTTGCTATCGTATTGTGCTTTCCGAGCTCCACCTACTCTTGATCAGAACAAGTCTCCCTTGCAATCATATCCACGCTTGACACATTATCACAAACTAGCCACCAATTGTACCACCTGCTTCATTGGTAAGAACACTTGTAAGAGCGTTGTAAGACGCGTGAGGGTGTGATTCTACTTTCCACCACCTAGTAGTTGACAGGGATAATACCTTTGTGTTGCCTTTTGTCTTCTACTAACCATGACAGGTGAGACGTCTGATGAGAAAGAGTGTGTTTTCAAGGGAGATCTCATCACGATCTTGGATGAATAATGCACTATTATTGATGAGGACATAGATAGGAAGCTTCAGCTACTACAGCTACATTGCAGCGATCAATCAATGATAGTATTATAGCGCTTGCTACATGCCTAGAAAGTATGGTGAATTGGCCACCAAACAATGGACGCGAGTATGATCATGATGCAGCCCAAGATCTTGAGGTAGGAGATGATAATGAGAGGTGAGACCGTGACGCCAGTGCTACTCTAGGTGCCCAAGATGCATGTCAATGGCATCGCCTACACCACAACCGTCACGATATGGGAGGTAATAATTTTCAGCACCATAATGCTCGTGTTAATGATGACCCATTTGCTAAAGTTAAGTTTACCATACCATCTTTTGCGAGTGTTTATGATGCTGAAACTTATCTAGATTGGGAGATGACGGTTCAACAAAAATTTAATGCCCATCTAGTTCTTGAAGTGCATACAGTCAGACTGGCTACTAGTGAATTGAAAGATTTTGCTATCATTTGGTGGAATCAAGTAGTTAATTTTGACTTAACACTAGATACATGGGATAGATTGAAGGTAGCTATGCGTGCTAGATTTATTCCTCCTGCCTTTAAACGTGATATGCATAATAAATTGCAGCACTTAGATCAAGTTAATAGATCTATTAAGGAATATAATCAAGAACTACAAATAGGCATGATACGTTGTGGTGTTATTGAGGATGTGGAGGTAAGATGGCTTGCTTTTATAGGGGCTTAAGGCATGAAATTTAGGACATAATTGCTTACAAAGAGTATAATGATATCAATAGGTTGTTTCAGCTTGCTTGTTTGGCAGAAAAGGAATTCTAGGGTAGGCAACAAAGGATAAGGAGCAACTTTGGAAGTACGTCTACATTGATATTGACACCAGGGCAAGCCAAGATAGCCCCACCTCCTATTTTTTAGTCTGCTGCCCCCCTTCGTGAGTAGGGCATGTTCAGCAGCATTGCCACCACCGTCATGCACACCCAAGATGAGCAAATCCACTAGTGTGCAGGCACCAGCGCAGAGCTCTTCATCGGCTGCTTTCACTGGTCGTGTAATGGGGATTGTGTACCACCATTGAAAAGGGATGGGCCATGTCATGAAAGATTGCCCAAGTCAACGAGTGTACATTATGATAGAAGACGGTGGTTATATAAGTGCTAGTGATGTTGAGGATGAATATACTCTTGCAACTAACCTTGTAGATAATGATGATGATCTTGAGGCCAATACAATGGTGACGAAATTTTAGATGCCGCTACTACGAAGAATTATAGGACCATAATTGTGTAGCGAGTGTTGAGCACTCAAAGGGAGCAAGCGAAGAAGCTAGAGTGCCATAATTTGTTGTAGATGTTCCTCATCGTCAAGGATTGTCGTGTTCGTGTCATAATTGATGGCGGGAGCTGTAATAAATTAGTGAGTTTAGATTTGGTCAAGAAGCTTGGCTAAATCACATGTGTGCATACTCATCCGTACCAATTCAGTGGTTCAACAACAATGGTACGGTGAAGGTAACACAATCTGTGAGTGCATTTTTCCATTGGTTCCTCCTATGCAAGCCTACTCATTTTTATTAGATTGTCCATGGGAATTTGATACTGATGCAACTCATCATGGTAGAAGTAATAAATACTCTTTTGCACAAAGGAAAGAAAATAATTTTGCTACCATTGACACCTGCTGAAATTGTGAAATGTGATAAATAGATAGCTAAAAATGAGAGGAAAGAACATGAACATGAACATGAAAATCAGCAAGTAGTGAAGGACATTTTTCCCACCTAAGAAAGAGAAGTTGGTGCCTAGCTCTAGGATTGAGGGAATTAAATTAAAGGGTTGTGTCATGCTTGGAAACAAATCTGATCTTGCTGAAAATTTTGATAATGATATGCCATGCTATGCTTTGATATGCAAAGATGCATTATTTTCACTTGATGATATATCTAGCTCTTTGTCGTCTGCTGTTACTAACCTTTTGCAGGAGTACAAGGATGTATTTCCAACTGAGATACCCCTGGGACTAGCACCTATTAGAGGGATTGAACACCAAATTGACTAAATTCGGGGAGCAACTTTGCCAAATCGTGTGGCGTATAGGACCAATCCGGAAGAGACTAAGGAAATTCAGTGATAAGTCCAATATCTTTTGGACCGAGGTTATGTACAAGAAAGCCTAAGTCCTTGTGTTGTTTCTGTTCCTTTAGTTCCTAAGAAAGACAATCTTTTAGTTCCTAAGAATGATGGTAGTTGGTATATGTGTGTTGATTGTAGAGCCATTAATAATATCACAATATAGTATCATCACCCTATTCCTAGATTAGATGACATGCTTGATGAGTTGAGTAGTTCTATTATCTTCACAAAGATTGACTTGCGTAGTGGGTACCACCAGACTAGAATGAAATTGGGAGATGAATAGAAAATGGTATTTAAAACTAAGTTCGGGCTATATGAGTGGTTAGTGATGCCTTTTGATTTAACTAATGCACCTAGCACTTTTATGCGTTTGATGAATGAAGTTTCGTGTGCTTTCATTGGAAATTTTGTGGTGGTTTATTTTGATGATATTCTAATCTATAGCAAGTCATATGAAGAACACATGGATCATTTACATGCTGTCTTTAATGCTTTGAGAGATGCACGTTTGTTTGGTAACTTGAGGAGTGTACCTTTTGTATGGATCAAGTCTCTCTTCTTGGTTATATTGTTACTCCACAGGGAATATAAGTGGATGAAGCAAAAATTGAATCCATAAGGAGCTGGCCGACCCCTGAGAATGTCACATAGGTGAGAAACTTTCATGGTCTTGTAGGGTTCTATCGGCGCTATGTTAGGGATTTAAGCACCATTGCTACCCCACTGAATGAGATGATAAAGAAAGGAGTGCCCTTCAAATGGGGGCCTGCGTAAGAGAACACATTCAACTTGTTGAAGGAGAAACTCACCCATGACCCACTACTCCAACTCCCAGAATTTGGTAAGATTTAGTTAGAGTGTGATGCTAGTGGAAATGGGATTGGAGGCGTGTTGATTCAAGCAGGTAAGGCAATTGCATATTTCAGTGAGAAGTTAAGTGGGCCAAGTCTGAATTATTGTACTTATGATAAGGAATTGCATGCTTTAGTTCACGTACTTGAAATTTGGCAACATTATTTATGGCCCAAAGAGTTTTTTATCCATTCTGACCATGAATCGCTAAAATATATTAGAAGTCAAGCTAAACTAAATAAACGACATGTTAAATAGGTAAAATTTATTGAGTCATTTCCATACATCATAAAACATAAGGAAGATAAAGAAAATGTGATTGCTGATGCACTGTCTAGACGTTATACCATGTTATCTCAACTTGATCATAAGATTTTTGGTTTAGAAACAATAAAGGAATTATATGCTGCTGATTTGGACATTAAAGAAGTGCTTGATAATTGGAAGGATGGAAAAACATGGAATAAGTACATACTAAATGATGGTTTGATTTATCGTGCTAACAAGCTATGCTTTCTAGCTAAGTCCATTCGTCTTTCGTTGTTGCAGGAGGCGCATTGAGGAGGCCTGATGGCGCATTTTGATGCTAAGAAGACTGAAGATGTGTCGTCCACCCATTTCTTTTGGCCAAAGATGAGACGCAACGTCGAGCGCTACGTGGCTCGTTGCACTACATACAACAAAGCTAAGTCCCGTCTCAATTCACAAGGACATTATATGTCTCTTCCTATTCCTAGTGCACCATGAGGGGATATATCTATGAACTTTGTTTTTGGATTGCCTAGTACAATGAGGGGAGAGACAATATTTTTGTGGTTGTGGATCATTTTTCTAAAATGGCACACTTTATACCATGTCACAAGAGGATGATGCTACAAATATAGTTGCTTTGTTTTTCAGGGAGATTATTCGCTTACATGGGGTACCCAATACCATTGTTTTGGATCATGATGTTAAATATTTGAGCCACTTTTGGATGTAAGTTTAGAACAAGTTGGGGGACAAAGCTGCTATTTTCTACTACATGTTGTCCCCCAAACAGATGGACAAACTGAAGTTGTGAACCACACCTTGTCTACAATGCTATGAGCTGTGCTAAAGAAGAATTTGAAGTGTGGGGAGAGTGTTTACCGCACGTTCAGTTTGCTTATAATAGAGCGATACACTCTACCATCAATGTAAGTCCGTTTCAGGTAATGTATGGGTTTGATCCTTGTGCTCCAATTGATATTTTTCCCTATCCTACTTTTGAAAATTGAATTTAGTTGCTCAAAAATGTGTTAAACTAATTCTAAAAATGCACGAAATCATTAAAAAGAGCATTGAAAACATGACCAAGAAGTATAGAATTGTGGGTAGTCAGGACAGGAAACATTTATCTTTGGAACCTAGTGATCTCGTATGGTTGCATTTGAGAAAAGATAGGTTCCCCAAGTTAAGAAAGTCAAAGTTAATACCAGGTGTGATCAAGACTGAGCCCAGTATCGAGAAAGTCCAATTTAAGTCAGCGGGCTTTGTCCAAGGGATTTCTCACAGCAAGGTGATTCCACCTGTTGCTTCGGCCTCTCAGAAGGCGAAGCCTGATCGTGCTACTTCTACCTCTCAGAAGGTGAAGTATCACTGCACCTTCTGTCAGAAGGATTGGCATTTGATCGATCGATGCTTCAGGCACGCCAAGATCGCGCGGAGGGATCGTGTTGAGTCTCTTAGGCATATTCAGGGTCAGCCCCAGACCTTGAGTGCACCTAAGACCAACACGAGGTCTAGGTTTGTTTCAGCTGATGGGTTTGGGCACATCGAGGACTTGATTTTTCTGAGTTTTCTGGTTTTTGTCCTCATGCTCCCTTTGGTCGTGACTTCCACCGTTCTGAGGGTAGATCTCGTTTTCCCCGTCGAGATGACTACCCGCAGCGTGTTCAGCGTGTTGCCGGTACTCCGACTCGCTCGCCTGTAGCAGTCGGACCCAGCAACAGCTTCTGGTCTACACGTAGACCTTCTGGCTTGTTGAGTGACAGAGAGCGTAGGGTAGATAGAGGTCAGTCATGTGTGGCTACTTCTTCTACTCGACGTGTTACTCAGTATTGGGTGTCAAAATCACTCTTGATTTACCCTAGTACTGAGACTTTACTCTCTGTTTGACTCAGGTTCGCCGGGCAGGGAAGGTAAATGTTTGGCTCGTAAACTCCGGGTGTTCACGACACATGACCGAGACTCCCGTTGGTTTTCTTCCCTTGCCCGTGCTCCAGGTGATGAGACGATCACTTTCGGAGACGCTTCATCTGGGCGCGTCATCGCCAAAGGTACAGTGCACGTTAATGATTCTTTTATTTTGAAAGATGTTGCCTTGGTTAGTAAGCTGCAGTATAATTTGCTTTCTGTTTCTCAGCTTACCGATGACGGTTTCGAGGTGAGCTTTAAGAAAAACAATTGCAAAATTCTTGATTCCTCGGGTAGTCTGGTTTGCGGGATTTCTCGTTTTGGGAGGATCCTTCGTGCTGTTTTTTCTGAGTCTTCTGGTGATCCTCTCAGGTGTTTAGTTGCTTCTGAGACCCACGACCTTTCTTTCTGGCTTAGGAGACTTGGTCATATTGGATTTGACCATTTGAACCGAGTTAGCGGCCACGACCTCATTCGTGGTTTGCCAAAACTCAAGATGGTCAAAGATCTAGTTTGTGCTCCTTGCCGGCACAGCAAGATGGTCGCCGCTTCCCATCCTCCGGTCACAGTCACTATGACCGATGCACCAGGACAGCTACTCCATATGGATATAGTTGGACCAGCTCGAGTGCAGTCAGCAGGAGGGAAGTGGTATGTCCTTGTCGTGGTCGATGACTTCTCGAGGTACTCTTGGGTGTTTTTCTTAGCCTCGAAGGATGAGACGTTTACACATTTCTGAGGTCTTTTCAGTAGGCTTTCTGTTGAGCTCCCGGGTGCCTTACGAGCGATCCGCGGTGACAATGGCACGGAGTTCAAGAATTCCTACTTTGAGAGGTTCTGTGATGAGACAGGTGTAGAGCACCAGTTCTTTTCTCCACGTCCCACAGCAGAATGGCGTCGTGGGGAGGAAGAACCGTACCTTGGTCGAGATGGCCAGGACGATGCTCGATTAGTACTCTACACCGCGGAAGTTTTGGGCTGAGGCTATAGCTACTGTGTGCCATGTTTCTAATCGAGTTTTTCTTTGGGCACACTTGCACCGCACTTCTTATGAGTTGAGATATGGGCGAAAGCCCAGTGTATCTCATTTTTGTGTGTTTGGTTGCAAGTGCTTTATTCTGAAGTCCAGGAACCTAGACAAGTTTGAGTCACGTTCGTGTGATGGGATCTTTCTAGGTTACTCGACTTCTTCGCGGGCTTATCGGGTCTGGAACTGCGAGTCTAGCAAAATGGTAGAGACCTGTGAGGTGACCTTCGACGAGGCCAGTCCGGGGACTAGGCCCGATGTCTCAGGTTCTTTAGAGCAGTCCGAGCCCATCTTTGTGGATGATGAGGACGATGGAGATGAGGGTTGTCTACCCGATCCAGTCCCTTATCCACCCCTTGAGGTGCCTTCTTCCACCGCACCTCGAGGTGATCAGCCCATGCCTTCTGCTTCTTCTGGAGCTAGTGGCTCTGTTCCTACCCCTTCAGCTCATGAGGTAGATGCCACTTCTTCATCTCATACAGGACCTCCTAGACATATCCAAAAAGACCATGCTTCTGAGCAGATTATTGGAGACCTTTTTGAGCGAGTCACTCGTTCAAAATCTGGGATGTCGCATTTCTGTCTCCATTCTGCCTTTGTTGCCTCCTTTGAGTCCAAGGATGTTTGTCATGCTCTTTCTGACGAGTCTTGGGTCAATGCCATGCATGAGGAGTTGGAAAATCTGGTCACTTGTTAAACCCCCTCGAGGTCACAATATCATTGGGACCAAGTGGGTGTTCAAGAACAAGCAGAGTGAGGATGGGGTTGTCATTCGGAACAAGGCTAGACTGGTAGCTCAGGGGTTCTCCCAGGTTGAGGGTCTAGATTTCGAGGAGACCTTTGGCCCTGTAGCTAGACTTGAGGTCATTAGAATCTTGCTTGCCTTTGCAGCTTCTAAGGGTTTCAAGTTTTACCAGATGGATGTCAAGAGTGCCTTCCTCAATGGCTTTATCGAGGAAGAAGTCTATGTGAGACGCCTCCAGGTTTCGAGAACCCCAAATACCCAAACCATGTCTTCAAGCTTTCCAAAGCGCTGTATGGACTTAAGCAGGCCCCTAGAGCTTGGTATGAGAGGCTTAAGTCCTACTTGTTGAGTCATAGGTTTGAAATGGGTAAAGTAACAAGACCTTGTTCATCCGTCGGCATGGCACTGATCTTCTGCTCGTCCAAATCTATGTAGATGACATTATCTTTGGCGGCTCTTCTCATACTCTCGTTTCACAGTTCTCGGATGTCATGAGCACCGAGTTTGAGATGAGTATGATGGGCGAGTTGACCTTCTTTCTTGGCTTCTAGATCAAGCAGACTCGGGAGGGTACTTTCTTGCATCAGGGCAAGTACACTCACGACCTCCTGAGATGCTTTGACATGAGTGATGGTAAGCCCGTGTCAACTCCCATGGCATCTTCCGCCACACTTGACCCAGATGAGGACGGCGAGCCAGTTGATTAGAAGGAGTTCCTCAGCATGATTGGCTCCATCTTGTACCTCACTGCCTCGAGACCGGGCATATACTTCGCTGTGTTTCTTTGTGCTCGGTTTCAGGCTTCTCCTCGCGTATCTCATCGCCAGGCGGTGAAGTGCATTCTTCGGTACCTTCGCGCTACCATTGACTATGGTATCTAGTACTCTTCCTCTTCTTGTCTTTCCTTGAGAGCCTACTCGGACGCAGACTTTGCTGGCTGTAGGATAGATAGGAAGAGCACTTCTGGCACCTGCCAATTCATTGGCACTTCTCTCGTTTCCTGGTCTTCTAGGAAGCAGTCCGGTGTTGCACAATCCACCGCAGAGGCCGAGTACGTTGCTGCAGCCAGTTGCTGTAGCCAGGTGCTCTGGATGGTCTCGACCCTGCGGGACTTTGGGTTAGTTATCAACAGTGTTCCACTCTTTTGTGATAACACTTCTGCGATTAACATTGCTAAGAACCCAGTGCAGCACTCTCGGACCAAGCATATCGATATTCGCTATCACTTTCTTAGAGACCATGTAGAGAAGGGTGACATCGTGCTTTAGTTTGTGGAGAGTGACCACCAGTTGGCTGATATCTTTACCAAGCCATTGGATAGCTCTAGGTTTTTAGCTCTACGGGGAGGGCTTAGGGTGGTTTGTCCTTACGGACTGTTGTGAGGGGGAGCTTTGTGCTTTACTGCTTTATTATATTAATTATGCTCATGCTCCTTTCTGTTGCATTGGATTCGGGGTGCATTGGGGTTAGTCCTTCTAGCATAGGTTAGAGTGGTTCTCTTGCCTAGCTGCTTAGACTTCTTACTCTTATCTCACCAATTCTTTCTCATAAGACTGCTTGCCATTGCGCAAGGCATGAACTCAGGGGGAGCTTTGGATGACCAATACTATCTCCTTAAGCTCATTGCTTGGAGTGGATCAATCAAGAATTTTCATTTCTCAGCCTTCTCTGTTCTTCATTTTATTTCTAGGGTTTGAGGTGTTTCTTGATTCCCATCGTGCGATGGCTTGAAACTTGGCTTCTAGAGCCCGGTGGCTATCAATTAGCTTCCCTCAAAGTTTCATGGCCAGAGGATCAAAGATTTGTGAGGAATTTGGATTTTGGTGAAACACTCTGTAGTTGTTCAGGTTTTTGGCATTTCTAGGGTTTGGTAAGATTTCCTCTTCTCTCTAAAAGGAAGTGGCCTGACTTGATTTTCTGAGCCCTTAGGCTATTGCTTTTGTTTCTGCAAAGACTCATGGGCAAAGGTCTTGAGATTGAAGAGCAATTTGAGATTGAGGGCAGCACTCTGCATATTTTCAGTTTTTATGACAAATCTAAAATTATTAGCCTTGTGTTGGTTTACTCTGTTTCCCAAGCCTCTCTAGTTATTTAGAGTGTTTGTGTGCTACTTTGGGCCAAAAGATTGGGAGCAATCTCTTGATTTCTTAGGTTTTCTGAAAGTCTAAAGTATTTTCGGGTTTCAGCAGCTTTCAGTCTGTAGTCAGGTCTGTTTTCCCGAAGAGCGGTCAGACCGGAGAAGGCATGGCGGTCAGACCGGACCTAGCCGGTTAGACCGGCCTATACACGGCGGTCAGACCGGCGGTGTACGGGCGGTCTGACCGGCCCAAGTACATCAGTTTGACCGGCCCTGGCTGAGCTGCCTCTTTTCAGTTGTTTTTCCTCTGCAGTTTTGAGCCTTGGATGTTTTGTTGTTTTCCTCTTCAGGGTGTTTGAGGTTTCAGTGAGTAAGTTTTCAGTAAGTTCCTCTTTCTTCATACCACTTGTTGCTATTGGAGAAAAACATTTAAATTGAAAACTTGTGGGAGATGAATTTTCTTTAATGACATTCACCCCTCTCTGTCGCCATTTTGGTCCAACATCACTCCTTCAGATACATGCCCTACACAAAATCCTCCGAATACAGTTGCTGAACTACAAGGTCTTGTGACAAGAGATCATACACGTCACTTAAATTATGAGGTGAGCTCGTTTCTAAGTGCTAATAATTTATCTATGGAGAATAGTATACTATGTAATAATTGTGATCTTTTGTTACATAGGAATAGTGGGGAGGATTCCTCAAGCCATGGTCAGCCAACGCTTGGTCCCTTTGGCGCCAATACATCTATGACTGCTCGACTCCGACTGCGAACACTCCTTCTACGAATGCTCGACTCCAACTACGGCCGCTCCTTCTATGGCTGCTCAACTCCAACTACAACCACTCCTTGTATGATCGCTTTAACCATAGTGCCTCAACCACGGCCACTTCGACCACGGCATTTCGACCAGGGCACCATGGCCACAGCCACTTCGACCAGGATGCCACAACCACAGACGCTTTGACCACATCACCACGACCATGCTGTCTTGACACAACTCCGGTCGTATCGCTCACACAGAACTGATTATGGATTGAATCAAAGTCTGTCTTCCGGTATGCATATTTGAAGGGAAGGATCATATCAGTGACCAAATAATATCTCTACACCCAAGGAAAGGAATCCCACCAGCACGAGATATCGTCCCCACATTTTCAGACTGGCCATAAGTTTTTTACTTCGACTTCATCTTTTCCTGGCCAAGAGCAATAGGTTCTACGCCACTTTTCCTTGACCTATTAGTCATGTAATAGGATAGGAAACGAGGGCTATGCACACCCCTTGTGCGCTAACCCCAGCCAAACTTCCCTCTCCTCTTTTCTTCTCATAAATAGATAGGAAACATCACTTCTTTAGATGGGTTTCTTTTTAGATTATTCTGCATAGCAGTTTTGCCGCATGTTCGATTTGAGGAACTCCAACTTTGTGAAATCATTATTCACAATACAATTTCAGATTACATCTTCTACTTTCTTGCTTGTTTTCTCGATTCGCTTGCAGGAGATAGCCTTCTTGGCGAGGTCGGCCACGTTCAGCATGGTTGATAACCATTGAAGCAGTGGTGTAGTGATTGTGAAGGGTTCAATCTATTTTGGTTGGAGCCTTTGGATCATCAACGTCGTGTTCTCAAAATTGACATATCATTATCTTTCGGAAGATCAGGCCACAGTCATATTAACTCATTCAAGCCATATCCTTGCGCAACATTCTACACAATTGAAGCCCCAAAATCCACTAAACCGTCTGATATATGTGAGTCTTCATTGGAACTCCCACCATCATGAGTTGGCAATCGTTGGATGCATTAAGGTTTCTGCAGATGTGTTACGATTGCATTTCTATGTACGTGAACTCAAATTCAGTAGCTCAAGTTAAATCTACAATTTCATCTGTAGGAGACAAAGGTAGCCCTTGGAGGCATACATTACTGGTGTCAAACTGAAAACATTCACAACATTGGATGATTCAGAGGCATATATAGTTTCTTTTGATGTGGCTAAACAAATGGATGGAGGCAACCGTAGTGATTTCTGGCAATAAAACATTGCTCACGCGGTACAGGAGCGCACCACCTTGGACTCACGGCCGCGAAGGGCAGGCAGCTCGTGCAGTGAGGGAGCGCCATCAGGTGGGTCGTGCGCTCGGGGAGCGCGGGAGGGGACTAAAATTGCAATTTCGCGCAACCCGAGCTAAAGCCGGAATTTGCGTGCCACGGGCCATAAACGCCAAGACTGCGCTACAAGCTATTTACGTATTTACCTCTTCCCGAAATTATTGAACTAGCTGATGTACATACTCGATTCAGACGTACTTGCATGCTACACCTTACAACTTTCCGCACCGTAACGATGGTATCCATGCACAGTCCAGCTCACTTGCTGGCAGGCACAACCGGCGGCGGCGGTGTCCGCCATGCTGCTGCCTTTCCTGTCGCCGGTGCAGCAGTCGCGTGGTCCCGCTGGATCCTCTTTCGGAAGTTGTTGATGAACACGTCGGCGCGTTCGTCCACTGTGCTGTCCTCTCCCTCGTTGGGCTCCATGAGGACCGTCTTGGGCGTGCCCGTGGGCTCGACGGAGCGGGTGGGCATCACAGGAGTCCTCGTCGGATGCGTAACGTCTGCTCCGGCCGGTGGTGCAGATTGCGCAGCGGGCGTGCGGGGCGTGATCTTCGAGAGGAGGTAGGAGGAGGAGGCCATGATGAGGTTGGCCGTGATGATGGTGGAGGACTCGAAGAGGGAGGAGTTGTTTTTGCGGCGTGACGGCGGCATGGCCGGGTAGCTGTGACCTGACAAGTGCAACTCTTGCAGGGTGGTTGTATGTGTGTGCAAATAATGGAGATGTTTTTGGTTTTCTTGACGGTACAAGCCACAAGGTGCTATTTATAGGACTTCTTGGGAGTTCACTGTATGTAGCAAGGTAGAAATATCTAGGTTGGGCTAAGTATCTACATGTGGTGGTCCTTGCTTGAAGAAATGTTCCCTTGGACCTATGAGTTCATGCTACTTTTCGTTGTAATAATTTGTTGTACTTATCTAATTATATATGTATAACCCTACCCAATTATTCTTATGTTCCTTTTTCATTTTATCTTTCGAGAATTTTGGGCTGTACCACATAATTTGTCCAGCCGTTCGTCCTTGTAAATTTTTATGACTTTCGTAAATATATCAAGATATATTGTTTAAATTTCAAAATTTCCGCCTTGCAAAATGTTTGTCATGATCCTGTGGTTTAACTGATGCAAACATGGAAATCAAATGACCAAAACATATTATGTATCATCGTTGATTTGCTCGATTGGATGCATGCATGGTCACTAGTGGTGGTGTGTCTCAAGCACCCAAACATGTTGTCTCGTGTGCGCAGTGATTTACTTAACGTGTCAATACCACTTAAGGGACCGCTAGCTCGAGCTGGACGAAGCATCACATTATTGCTTCTTTAGAGGTACGACGTGTTCAAGAACATTTTTCTAACAACATATATATTTTAAGTAATATTATACCAAATAGTAATACATCTCGTAATTTTGAGCATCAATAATTCAACATAGTTGATGACAATGTATGATGATCAAGAAGTAGAGATTAAAATGCATACCAAAAATGAAGAAATCAATTAACAATATTGGTTAATTGTAGTGTGAAGACATTAAGGGTGACATCATAGATAAAAGATGGTTAACATCAGTAAAATACATCATCTGACATCAATGGCCTATAAAAAGGAGAATAAAATTACTTAAACCTAAACTGAAACCTAAGTCTTAACCCTACAATTTCATAAAAATCAATCAACATTCATGACATTGAAACCCTGGCTAACATATTTGGTCCCTCTGCCTTGAGACAAATCGAAAGAATTGAGATAAATTTAGAGCAAAGTATATACCATGTGATGATTCATTAGTTGGGTGATTGGGTCATTTGATTCATGTGGGTGTGAGGCAAAATGGGAGTCCAGGCGTGGCCGTAACAAAATGGCAAGCGAGGGCAGCTAAGAACTATCGATTTCTCCTTTTCTCTGTTGACGGGTGATCGGTGGCTCTACTTGGCTAGGTGTGATCGTGCAAAGCGACGTGCGTCTCCTGCTTGTAACAGTATGAGACCATCAACGATCGAGTCATAGATCTTATAAAATAATATGAGAAAGATTGCTAAAATCCTTGAGAGAGAACAGGAATGCTCTTTATTTCTATGAACTGGTTATAGTGTGCCTTTAACAAGGCGTGAGACTAGCCCTAGTTACACATAATTGAATGAGAATGTCAATTGTATTGTCTAATTGCTTCATCTGAATTGTCTTTGATCGTCCTTCTATCTTCTCTCGTCTAGCCTTGAATACTAATGAAGAGACACCACTTATCCATGCGGGAAGACGCCATATGGAATCAATGGTCCAGTTGGGTGGCAGTTATTATCAGAGAGATGATGTTTGATTGTCGATTGTTGTCAGTGGGAGATGAATGTGGGAAACAACCTCATAGCTGTTGTTTGTCAGAGACTCAGGGCAGAAACATTGTGTTGTTTGGAGTGGATAAGGCATGTGTTTTATCCATCACACGAAAGGAATATCCTGAAATTAGGTCCAGTTATCGGTCATCCGGTCGGACAACACACACAGTGTTTCTGTAACCAGGTTACTCGGGGAGCAACCTTTGGAGGTTTACAATCACAGGGTCCCTTGGTCTTAATTAAATATTAAAGTCATATTTAGGGATTAATTCAATCCTCATCAACTAGCCCTTGAACATTTTAGTAAATTTATAATATGAATATCTTTTGATTGATTTTAATCAGGAAACTACTCCTTTAATTAGTAAGAGCAAAGAAGTGATTCTTATTCACTTTAAAGTTGAGAAACTAACTGGGAAACTGAAAAGTTTTGTGTCTATTGGGATTCAGATCGGGTAACTCTTATTCGTAGTTGGAGAAATACCCTTATAAAACCCTTAGCGTGCCGCTTTAGGGTTTCACGCTTTCAAGGAAACCTTTCATCTTGTTCTTTCTCCACCCTAGCGCTCTTTACCCGTAGCCTCGAATCCTCTTGATCTTCTTTCAATTTTCCTCCACTTAGACAAAATGTCAGATCTAATCATCGATTGGCCTGCATTCAAGCTTGGATCGAAGAAGCTAAAGGCCATGGAAGAGGAAGAGGTGCTTCCCAATAGGGTTTTGGTCTCGTGGAGGTTAGCAGTCAGAGAGAAATTTCTGAGCTGAAGAATACATTCTAGTGTGTTCTAAGTCTTTGTGGTCGTCTTGGAAGAAGCTATGGTTCTACATGACACCGAGCAATGAGGATAGCCTTTCTTTGACTAATTGGATGGCCGTCGAGAACCCATGGTGGAGGTCCTCCTCAATGCAGGAAGGAAAGATAGGGTGATGGATTGATGCCATCGTCCACCTCAGGGAGAGAGGTCTTACTTCATGGCACATGGTGAAACATTTCACCATACACCTGATAAGTTCTCTGAAGTCACATGACCATACCATGTTTTGATACACGGGTGAGAATGACTCAACTAGGGATTTTTGGAACGTAAGTATCAAAAAAAATTCCAACCAGTCAAACTTTGTTTTTGTTTGGTTGAATATTTTTGACCTTAAAGTTTTTTTTGATTTTATAGCCCTATCTCCTATTGAGGTGAGGGAGAGGATCAAGATGATCTGTGTGGGGTTGTCTGGCTAGAAGGTAGAGGTGCCCTCAATTCTTGCTCTTACCTCTTCGAAGATAGGATCGAAATACTTAAGGAAAAATGATAATCCTTTTCATCGATTATATATTTTTTGATCGGTGTGTTGTAATTCTCTTATGATATGTAGATGGTTGGGTCGAAGAGTGGCGAGCTGTCCGAGAGCTTGGGAGATGCTCCTCCGAGCCCCAAGAGATGGCTAAGCATGTGGAAGTCGTATGGTGACTAAAGATCAAACCCTATTCCATTGACCACTACTTCGACCGTCCGTCTGAGCGCTGCTCCGGCTGCTCCTATGTTAGCTATGACTTTGATAGTTTTCTTATAAACCTACCACTCCTCTTATAAGGTGGATAGCGAAAAGGTACCGATAAGAATATATTTCTTGGATGAAGGACTTCATCGCTGAGCTTACTTTTGTCAGTCATCAGGTGGAAGAGAGGGAAGAGCCGCTGATCAGAGCCATTATGACTGTATAACCAAGTTTAACGGTCGTGGGCTCTAAGGTGGTCATGATAAACCAGGCTAAGGCTCTGGTGGTCATCCCTCAAGCGTGGGAGGAAACGACTGCTCCGGTAGTCGAGGGAGTTCTAGCATCCAAGCAAGTGGTTGGAGAAGGTGGTTCTGACCACCCCATGGAAGATCTGACTAAGGATAAACTTATCCAGTCGAATAACTTAAAGGGTCCAACTAATCCTACTAGTGCACTATTGGTGAAATCGATTGGCAAGAAGAAAATGAAAGAAAGCACTCTGGACTATGCTCTAGAGCATTTTAACTTCAAAATGATGAAGACCTGGTATGTACTAGTAAAAATGCATGTAAATTCATACCTTTGTATTTTTTGCCGTTTTAAAGTTCTTACTTTTTCCTTTTCGTTCTTCTTTCTTTGTGGCGCCTCTAGTACTCCGATCAATCCTGATCCGAGTACTCCTTGTGAGAAAACTAACAAGGGGGAGTAGTCAATACGGCCCCCTGAGTGGGCAGTGGAATCAGCAATTGCTACTGCTCGGGATTCTTTGGTGTCTCATACCCCGTCCAAGGATGTGGAGGCAGAAGAAAAGTCTCGTCAGTATTTGACTGCTGTTGAGACACAAGTGGTCAAAGAGGAGGTTGCAGGTATGATTCCTCCTCTCTTTGGCGGTCTTGAAGTGGAGAGCTTTTCACTAGTTAGGAAATCTCCACACCCCAAGGACATCCCCAGACCAACTTCTAATCTTCAACAATAAGAGATTCGAGGAGCTCTAGTGGAGGAGGGTTTAGGATTGTCGGTTGAGGACTGGTTCTAAGGTACTTTACTCTGTATATGCTGATAAAGCAGTCTAGGTAAGGTCTCACGACCATTTTTAGATGCATTTTTGGAGTTTTTTTAGAAACTTTTCTCAGTTTCTTTCTCTCCTATTTGCTTTTCTAGCATATGTTGGAGAGTGTCACTATGGTCAAAGAATTGACTAGGTGAACGTTAGCTTTGGAAAAGGAGAGGGCTACCCTCCGTTGAGAAGTTAATGAATAGTAATGATTTTTCCTTCCCTATTCTGGCCATGAAGTAGTTTTTCTTCCTGTAGTTCTTTTATTATTCTTTTCAGGTCAGGTAGCACCATCATAGTGCTGAAGCAAACCCTAAAGAAGGAGAGGGCAATGTTCGGGTCAACCTTGACCAAAACTAAACAACTCCTCATTACTCTTGAGAAAAAAAGCCTTCAATTGAGAAGTAAGTGTTCTCTTAAAAATTCTTCTGTTGCTTCTTAATCTTTGTTTTTTCTTAGCTCTTCCCTTGTCGTGGTTGACAGAGTTACAAGACTTTGAAAAAGAGGGCAAAGTAGGCTGTAATTATGAAACTTGAGGAGATGTGTAAAGCTAAGGATTGATTGATCGAAAATTGATCGACCAGGTTTAACGAGAACCTACTCAAGCACAGGGAAGCTATCAAAACATATGAGAAGAAGGACCAACATAACTGGTCATTAATCTGACTAGTTTATTATACTTTTGTTTTATATTTCCTAACTTGGAGTTACTCGTGCAGAGCAAGCCCAAAAATTTGAAGGACTAGAGAAAGCTTTTGATTTCAAAGAGGATAAGGAAAAAGGATTGAATGAAGCCATCAAGAGAAAATACTTTCCTTCAACAAAATGCATGCTGACATGGGGTCAAAGCATTTGAAACCTCTTCAAGAGATAGAACCAAGAAGGTGAATTGCCTTGGCAGACAACTCAAAATCCTTCAAGGCCTGCTTGCAATTTCTCAAAGCAACCACGAGCAGACAATGAGAGATGTCGTGACTGATGGAGTTAACTTTGCCTTGGCAAAGTTTAAAGCTTTGAAACAGACTTCAGCTGCTTGGAGGTGGATGCAACCAAGTTCTTTGAAGAGACCAAGCCCTTTAGAATCAAGGTTGTTGAGGAGATGAAAGTCGAGTCTCCATCGAGCAACTATTAGACTGGTGGCTTTGATGAGTAGACAACTATTGAAGTAATATGTATAATTCTCATGTAAAAAACTACCTTTGTTATCAATGAAGTTTATGTTATTTCCTCAATTGAATGAGTACTTGTATTATTTGTAGCCCCCAACTACTTGTTTTGTAGTAGAACTTACTAAGGAAGCAGTAGACCAAGATAAGATACATTTTATCTGATCAGTGACATTCAATTATGTTGTAGAAATGATCTAGCAGTTTTTAGGAAATCATATTAGGCAAAACCAATGAATGATTTTGACGAGTCTAACCAAGAATTAGATCAGTGAAAACTATGACATAAACATATGAAGAACAAGAAAAATCATGCAAGTGTGTATACAAGAATGATAAGTGCTTTTACTTCTAAATTTTCTGAAATGGTCATAAGATTGCTGAGAAATAAAGACATGAATAGTACTTCTCAAAATGTACTCATACTCAAGTTTCAATTAGTAGCAAAGATCGTAGGAAAAAGACCATCGCTAGGAAACTCCTTCCAATGGGCAGGACGACATGCAAAGAGAAAAGATTTTGACTAGGAGGATTTTCGTGTCTTGACCAGGTTTAAACAAGAGAAGAACATAATGTCAAAGTGAGAAAGAAAGCCTTCAAGCCACCCAGCATGTCAGCAATTATGTCTAGTTGTCTATGTGATTGTTCTTTTACTTGAATTTCTTTGAAGAAAGTGTGCAGATTATCATGAGAACCATCTCTGTGAAGGTCACAATGGGAATCCACAAGGCGTTTGATGAACATGTCAAAGCCAAAAGTAAAAGACATCCCTTAGAAGGGGTTCAGAAAAAATAGATCTCTTCGACTAGCTCAAATAATAATAGTATGTGACCAAACTTGAGATAATGATATACAAATAAAAGTATTCATTGGAGATGAAAGAAATATAATGTAACTTTATTGAAATAAAAAGTATGTTACACATAGAACTTATACAATTGATCAATGTTCCAAGAATTAGATAGAATATGCCCATATGACATGGCCAGTCACATCAAGCCTGGTCTGGTGACTTTGACCATCGAGAATGGACCTTTCCATTTAGGTGAAAGTTTGTTGTGATTTGGTAGGTTCTGAATTTTTCTGAGAATCAGATCACTTACAGCTAGGTTGCACCTTACGACTATGGTATCTTCACATGGCTTGTTGGTAGACTGCCAATTGTATTAAGGCTGCATTTCATCATTCTTCAAGGAAATTAATTTCATCAATACATCATTTGGTTTGATCGTTATAGTTATAACAATTATTTTGAGTAGAGCTAATCTTTAGTTCTAGAGAAGGCATGGTTTCTATACTTTAAGCTAGAAAGAAGGATATTTCACTGGTCACACAAACTGGTCATGGTCCAAACAGCCCATAATATAGAGGGAAGTTCTTGAACCCAAGCTCCTGACCATTGTATTAACTACTCGAACACTTGACGTTAGATCCCTTGTATTAGTATGCCATTGGCTTGTTCTACTATCCTGTTATTGTGTCGAAGAGCCACTGAGGTGTAATATACCTTGATACCTAGATGTTTGAAGAATTCCTAGAAATTTCCACTTGAAAACTTGATACCTTGATACTACGTTTTTGTGATGAATTTCTTGGTGGCTTCAGTTGTGATTTTAACAACTGCCTCAACTTCTATCCATTTTGTGAATGTATCAATCGTTACAAAAAGGAATTCAAAACCCCTAGGTGCTCTTGGGAGATGTGCTAGAATGTCTAGCCCCTAGGTTACAAAAGTCCAAGAAGAGGTATTATTTGCAAAGTTTGTACAGGTTGATGTACTTGTCGGCTATGAAACTAACATTGTACACACTTTGTCACAAGCTCTTTTGTATCATGAAGGGCAATTGGACAGTAGCATCTTTGTCAGAAGCCTTTACTAACTAGTGTTTTGTAGGAATGATGCACTCCATAGTCTCCTTCATGTATATCAGATAGTAATTTCAAACCATCCTTTTGAGATATGCATCTTATCAACACTATGTGAGTTCCCCATTTATAAAGGGTACATTCGATCAGAGTGTATGATTTGGCTTTTCGAGTTGTACGATCAGCCGCTATGTCATCTTCAGGAAGTGTGCCATGCTGAAGATACTCGTAGATTGATGTCGTCCAATCATTACTGGGGTTGATCTATATGACCCGCAGTGGAGCGTCTTCGGAATGCTCGACTACCGAGAGTTTGTCAAGTTGCTCTAGGAAAACTCTGGGTGGGACAGGTGATCTTGAGGAAGCCATTCGTGCCAACTAGACTACTAGAAAGTTTTACTTTCTAGGAATATGTTGTATCTCAAAACCGAAAAAAAACCTTTCAACTTTCCTAACTTCTGCTAGATAAGACGACTTCATAGTACTCGAGCATTGATACTATTTCCCGACTTGATTCACTACTAGTTGAGAATTGCTTTTTACTAGTAGTCTGTGAATCTTAAGCATTTTGGCTGCTTGGAGCCCTGCCAGTAAACCTTCATATTTTGCTGTCGTGGTTTGATCAAGTCTCAACTTTTTGGCTTGGGGTAGAAACACCTCTCACTGTTCTCTGGCCACACTCGCCGATCTGACTGCTCTCCCCATCACTGTTGGACCACACTGGTGAGATCATCAACCAACAGTTGGTCTAATCGGCCCACCGGTTTATGTTGGGTGGTTGTGTTAAGGTGCATGATACATGGCTTTATAATATGAGTCAAGTGTACAGAACTTGTGCTTGAGATGTCATCATGGTCATGGATATTCAGGTGGCTTAGAAAATGTTAGCGGTTGGCGGTAATGAACTGGGACTAGACAGGGGATCTGAGGTACGAGTGGTCGTGTAAGTCTGGATGAGGCTATATGAATCGAGTAGGAAGCACAGAGAAGACAAGACAAGGATTGTGAAGAGGTGAGTTAGTGCATATGGTGCGCCAAGTGACGAGGCTGATGCATGTAAAGACAGTTTAGGAATGATTGAATGCGTGAAGGTATGATGATTAGTCATTAAGCACTATGGATTATGTGTCAAAGCATGTAGAGATGCTTTGAGATGGAAGTGAAGATGGAGTTAAGGGAGGGTGCATGAATGCTTCATTGAGAGTATGTTGGTAGTTGGCCAAATACCAGGTTGGTGCCTTGATCAAAACTGCGACGCTGGGAGGTCCGAAGATGCAAAGAAGAAGTGCTTTAGGTCAAGAAGAGCTGGAATTGCCAAGTGGATCAATCTTTAAAGGGTTAGCGGGTTTAGTCTTGTAAATGCTTTGAGAAGCGTGCATTAGTGTGTAAAACTCGTGTTAGTGGGGTTGACAAGGGTTTGCCCAGTAGGCCTAATGGGTTGGACTCGTTGGGATTGTTGCTGGTTATTAAAAGGGAGGAGAGGAGGTGGTAGATCTAAGGATTCTAGGATTTAGATTTTTGTTCTACCACCTTGTCTCATTCCAGGATTGCGAGAGAGAAAAATTAAGCGAGGAAAGAGTGGTGCTTTGGCTACACCTTGTAATCATCCATGAGTATGTAAACTTTATCCTCTATTGGAATAGATCAAACATTTATCTCAATCATGCTCTTGTTTGCATTCGTGCTTTGTATTGCTTGTTCTTAAGCTAGATTTATGATTTTATGTTCATGGGAGTTCTAACTCAATCTCTTACTTAAATTATCTTACTATGACATATTTGGTTATAGTTTCTTGTGAGCCTCCATATATAAGAAGGGAGAGGTGTTGGCCCTAAGCCCGGTTATGCTTGTTTTTGGCTCAAATTTAGGTTTTTATGGTCAAGATAGTTTTATCCTGAATCTATACCTAAATGAGCTCACTATGACATATAGGAGTAGATCTAGATCGTCCTCTTGATAAGAAACTTCTCGAGTAAGAACTAATTTAGATTTTATTGTTTTTGGTGTTCTTGAGACATAGATTTGATTTTCTTCAAATTAGTGAATTGAGACTAAGAACCTTGTGATTCTTGCAGGGTTTAGATTCCTAATGCCTTCAATAAGTCTCATGCAAAATTTAGGGATGTTGGATGAGATTTGTGCAAGTTCTTGAGAATTGAGTTTTGACCCGAGAGCTTTCTAAGTTTGAGAATAGGTGTTTGGTCAGACCAGCATTGAACCTGTGGTTAGACCGATGGAACAGTCTGACTGGTGTTGTCCTAGTGGTCTGACTGCCTAGTTAGACCGGTCTTAAACCTTTGGTTAGACCGACCTAGTGACAACTTAGATAATTTTGTAATTTGATTGTTTCCTTGGGTATTTGACTTTTGTTTAAGGGTTGTTTCATTGTACATCTAATCTTCTTAGCTCTCTCGAGTTATTGGAGGGAAAAGCTATTGTTTCAAATAGGGTTGATTTTGTTAAAGTAGAAAAAGAGGTAAATATTATTCACCTTATCTGATCTCTGCTACGGGTCTTATAAAACGGCATTTCTCTAATTAATGAAATATAGCCCGAGGGAAATGGAAAAGCATTTGCTCGAAATATCTGGAGTAAGTGGCGTGGCGGAAGAATATGGATCACATCCGAAAAGAATCGCGTGGCGGAAGAATACGGATCACATCCGAAAAGAATCTACTATTGTTTTCAAGCGAAGGCATGGATAGAGTAAAGTCCATTACCAGTCCTTAAACTTTTTATGTTGTGTCATTCCGGTCTATAAACTTTTAAATTATGTCATCCCGGTCCTTAAACTTTCAAAGTGTGGCAATATCCTATGTAGTTGTAGCAGTGAACTTTTTATGCTGTGTCATCCCGGTCCATAGACTTTCAAAAGAAATTGCCACACTTTGAAAGTTTAAGGACCAGGATGACATACTTTAAAAGTTTATGGATCGAGATGACACAGCATAAAAAGTTTAAGAATCGGTAATGGACTTTACTCGCATGGATATATTGATAAGTCCGACTGATGTTGCCGCACATGGGTTGTGATAACGTCTACTGTTTAAATTTTCAATCTACTGCTCCACTGAATTTAGGTAATCGAGCTAACTGGTTCAGACTGCTAGCTATTATCCTACTAGAACTTACAAGTTCTATTCCCGCGTGTATATTGGTCCAAGAAGTGCTACGTCTTATTGTCATTCTCAATATTTTGGTTTATTTTCCGGAACACTCAATATTTATGATTAGAAAATTAACCTTGCAGAGAGTTAGCTCTACCTGTTCTTTCTAAGATGCTTTAATCTCCCACCTTATATTTGTATAAACATTTTTTTGCATACAATAAAGTTTTCCACCTTATAATTTGTACGTGCCTCCTACATGGCATATAAATATACGACATGTTAGAAGTATTATTTTCTACGTTGTGCAAAAAGCAAACATAATTAATACAGTGAACATTTTATAATTTATTTTATATCGAACACTAGCTTGTCGCGAAGCTCACTACGTATAACCATAGCCAACTTTTCTTCCCTAGTATTAGTAGAACTAGCTGATTTATCCGCGTAAGTGCGCGGCTAGATATATGATATAATTGTCTTTGGTATATAACTCTACTACCTATAATTAAAATACAATTGTATTTGTTATATATATATATATACTATTTTGCGCGCAGGTAAAATGCACACTGAAAAGTTATTGCCATTTGTGAGTGAAGTTACCGCCAAACACATGTAAAGTTACTGTCAGTTGTAACACTACACAACTGATAGTAACTCTACATATATTTGACAGTAACATCACACACACATACATATATACATACATACTGTTGTGGTTACAGACCAAACAGCGAGAGAGAGTATGGTAGTGGAGAGTTAGGTGAGCAATGGCTTAGGGTTTCTCCCCATGGCCTGTGTTGTATATATATATCCATATGGGTAGTGCTTTTACAATTATACCCTTACATCCAAGTACTCCCCTCAGGGGTACCCATGTCATTACACATGTCCCATTTTGGGCCTTACATTCCTCTACCAGGCCTGCTGGGCTTAGGTGGGGGCCACCCCTACAACAGGAGCCTCTTATGGTGAAGGGCCTCACGGGCCGAAGCCATGTTGCCAAGCCCTTTGGCCCCCCTTCGTCCCTGCGGCCTGTGAGCTTTCCCAACGTTCGGTGGAGCCTTACTGCTTGGTGTAGTGTTCGTCCTGCCGCGAGGGTATGGCGCTGGGCGGTTGACGAAGTGTTCGTCGTCCACAGGGCGACGTCGGCGTAGGAGTCGGAGTCGAAGTCGGGGTCGAAGTCAGAGTTGGTGCGGAGGCAAACCTCGCGCCAGTGGCTTTTCCTAGGGCGAGGTGGAGGCAGCTCCGCAGTCTGGTAGTGCGCCTTAATGGCTCCTGGAATCGCATCGACCTCTGGGCTGGCAGGAGCAGGTCGCTGCAGCCATACGTGCTTTTGCACTTGGGGTGTACACGCGGCATGCCATGATTGGTGCGCCATGGGCTGTCAGCGGTCTGCATGACCACGGCCGTTCGGCCTTTCCCTAAGAGGCGGGAGACGTGTCAGGGTGTTATGGGCGTGTCGTTCGTCGTCTGCCCACCTACTCGCGCGCGTCCCCAGTTATCAGCGGTTGCGCTTCCCGATCGTGGGTAGCCAAACCGCTGGCCTCCTGCCGGTTGCGCCACACTGGTGAGGGGTTGAGCCAGCTTTATAAGGCGTCGCCATCAGCATGGGTATGTTCCTTCGCATTGGTCGCTTCAGTCTGTCTTCTTTCTTTTGCCGCCCGCGCAACCCACCCCTGCTCCTGCTGCTTTAGCGCTCTATCTCTAAGAGGAATGGCTTGTCGTGATGATCCCGCTCGCCGGCTCAGCGGCAGCGCCTCGTCCGACCGGTACAATCTGTCGCCTCCCTCGGGGAAGTACTCGCTGGTGGTGCGAGGAAGAGCGCACGTCAACAAGCGGTGGGACGCCATGGAGCACTCGGGAGGCCGCTGCTCCCGCGTATTGGGGTGGAGCCGCGTTACTGAAGAGATGCTCAAGAGACTCGTCCGGAGGGGAAGATCACGGAACGTGATGGGGCTCGTCTACCCGGCCCTGCCGAGACGGAACCGCAACCGGCGAAGACGGAGGCTATTGTCTTTGTCGCGTTCTTTGATGCCAGCCTGCGGATGACCTCGACACTCTTCGTCGGCGAGGTCTTGCGGGCGGACGAGCTGGAGCTGGCGCAGCTGACCCCTGCGCGATAGTCCGCCTGGCTGTGTTTGCTTGGGCCCTGCGAACAGAGGGTCACCGTCCCAGTGCAAGTCTGTTCGCTATTATGCACGACGCGCGCTGTCAGCCAAAGAAGCTCGAGGGGGGAGCAGAATCGAACTTTGGCAGCGTCAACTTCGTGCTGAGGAAGCAGTGTGCGGGGCTCTGCCCTGCATGGGCGTGCGAGGGAAATGGGAGTCCGGTTGGACACGTCGGTGGTTTTACTACCTCGTGACGAGCAAGAGCGGTTTGTCATGCCGGGGACAGCCGATATCGTTCAACAGCTCACAAGACGTGGAGCCGATGTCCGACGATGTGCAGAAGGCGTGGAGGCTTGCCGGTATTGCCCGCCGCTTCAACATGCGCGACCTTGCCGAAGAGTTTACCATGTACAGAGCGGCGCCGCTCTCCGGCCGGTGGTAGTACGATACGGGGCATTATCCGCGAGGATGGCGTCCACCCGACTGTATCCTGCCTCCTGAGACCCTCCGCTTCTTATAAGTCCCTGGACCGTCGGATATGCACATGCTCGCATAATCACGTGACTTCCTAGGGATGATGCTCCATTCTTGTGCGTAGTGCCTCGGCTAGAAGATGCAGAGCGCGTAGTCGTTGCGCTCCTCGGGCCATACACGGCGAAGGAGCACAGGCTGCGCGAGGCCGTGACCTCCTCGGCGAAACAGGGGCGGATAAACCAGGTCTGCGAGGTCTTGGGCATTAGTGTGCCCGAGCGCGCGGTGCCGGTGGAGACCCCGAGCCGTCATGATGACGATGGCGAGGTGGAGGCGCGGCCGCCTCGGCGTAAGGCTCGATCTGAGGCCACCAAACCTGGCTCATCGGTCGCACTGCCGGGAGGTACTACCAAAGCGGGAGGCGCGGCCGACGCCAGGTCCGAACCGGCCGATTCGGGGAGGAACGTTGCCCCTACTGAGGGTTTAGATGGCGGCGAGGCGGCGAACCTTGGTTCTGTTGACCCTGGAAGTGAGGTGGCACTGCCAGCAACGACCACCGAGGGTCTGCTGCCTGCGACGGCCATCTGGGATTTGCCGCCTACTGCCGGTGCGGCTGTGGAAGGGTCGTCTGCGTCCCCAAGGGCGAAGCGCCACCGGGTACAGTCATCTCCACCTGCGAGGGGGTGATTCGGAGTTGCTGGCGCGGTTAGTGGGTCTTGGCGCCCTGTGAGGAGGTCGGTGAGGTTGGTGGAGAAGGCACCACTCCTCGGGCCGACGAAGACCCCATTCCTTGTATGGAGGTTGCGCGGGCACCTTCCTGCACCATGGCCGAGGGTGTCGAAGGTAGGCGTGATTCCTTTTCCTCTCATGACTTCGCGAAACTCTCTCCGATTTGCTTGCTCATTCCGCCGTCGACATCAGGCAAGACGAGGTCTCCCGGACGCGGTCAAGGATCGAGCAACGGGGGTACACGCAAAGTCGTGGACCTTGCTATGTAGGACTCGGCGCGGATGTCTGGTGGTGCGAAAGCTGCTGGGCCGAGGCCCGTCATCTCCGACTTCATCCCGCGATCAGAGATGCTTCGTGTTCTTAGCTAGGCCGCAGAGCGCGTCGGCAGGAGCTTGGATGTGCCGGCGTTGGCGACATGCGGGGGAGACCTTCTGGCACTTGCGTTGGGTGCCTCGGAGATAAGGGTAAGTGGTTTACAGCCTGAGCCATTATTTGAGGTCGTTCTAACCCGTGTGGTCCTTCCCAGAGTCTTGCCCTGAGCCAAGCCTTGGAGGAGACTCGTGTTCGCGAGCGAAGGGCGCTGCAGAGTGAACTTCGTGATGCGGACAATGCTCACGCTGCCAAAGACGAGCAGATCCATAGGCTGGAGGCAGAAAAGGCGATGACAGCTTCCAATGCGGAGGACGCCGTGGCGGCGGCGCGACGCGCCATGGCGGAGGTCTAGCGCGCTGCGACGGAGGAACGCACCGCCTTTCTTCAGCAAATCTCCACGCTGGAGGAGGAGAAGATCCAACTCGACGCATCCCTTGTAGAGAGGACCGAGGCCCTAGACAACGCATCTCTGGCGGCATGGAGGGCGATGGGGTCGTTGGAAGGAGCCCTCCGGGACCTCATCATCGACGTACCCGAGGTTACGCATGGCCCTAAAAATCTAACGGAGACGCTTGGGCGGATTGAAGAGGGCTTGGACCTTGTTCTCCGCGGTGCCAAGTCCTTCGGCGATCACTACGGCTTCATGGGTGCCTCCTTCGCCCTTGCCTTACTCCACGCCCGGGGGTGCGGGCATGTCGGCGAGCTGCTGGATTCTCAGCTAGGTCTGCCGGCCGAGCCCGAGGTGATGTCTGACGCCATCCTCTTCACCCAGCCAACCACACAGAATTTCTATGATCGGATCTGGAGCTATGTTGGGGAAGACGCAGCCAAGATCGCGCTGCGGCGCACTCTGCGTAAAGAGGGGGACCTCCTCCGGTGGCTCGAGGGAGTTCCTCGGCATGAAGGAAACGACGCAGATCAAGAGTGATGCCGGGGTTGGGTGTGTTGCGTCATGTACACGTTTTTGTATGGTTGCTCCGCAACCTGCTCTTTTATGTGAGTGAAGCAGTGCCTGCCCCATATGTTCGTGTTTTTGCACACCCCCACTCTAGGCGATTGGCCCATACGGTAGATTTTTGTGCTCGGCTCGACCAGACCTGTAGATAGTAGCGTCCGACGTGGACTCACGAAAAGGACGCCTGCGGGGCTGCCGCCTAGTCGGAGTAGACGTGCGAGCGCTCCGTCCCCTACCTTTCGAAAGGGTGGCAGCATAGCTGGCGCCTAGTCGGAGTAGATGCACAAGCGCTCCGTCCCCTACCTTTTGAAGGGGTGGCAGCGGAGCTGGCACCTAGTCGAAGTGGACGCTTATTAGAGCTTGGGTGCGTGGGAACTTCGACCACGTCTTGTTTATACTCTGGGGAGTACGCGCAAGGACAACGCGTGCGCGTGCGCGGGGATGTCCGCGTCTTGTTTATACTCTGTAGAGTGCGTAGGGAGAACATCCGCGTCCTATTTATACTCCGTAAAGTGCGCACGGAGGTAGGCCTCATGGTGCATCTGCACAGGGAGAACATCCGCATCTTATTTATACTCCGTAGAGTGCGCACGGAGGTAGGCCTCACGGTGCGTCTTCTTTATACTCCGTAGAGTGCGCGCGGAGGTGTCCCTCCGCTGTGTCTTATTTAGAGTCCGTAGACTACACGCGGAGGCGAGCCTCCGCGCATTGCGGGCGGTGAAGGTGCGTGCGGAGGGGGACCTCAACGCTACGTCTTATTTATACTCCATGGAGTGCGTGCAGAGGCGGACCTCGACGCTACATCTTATTTAGAGTCCATAGACTGCGCGCGGAGGCTCGCCTCCGCGCGTTGCAGGCGGTGAGGGTGCGTGCGGAGGCGAACCTCAACGCTACGTCTTATTTATACTCCGAGGAGTGCGTGCGGAGGCAGACCTCGATGCTACGTCTTATTTAGAGTCCGTAGACTGCGCGCGGAGGCATCCCCCCACGCGTTTTTGTTTATACTCATACCCGTGTTTTTCACGGAGAGTGCGCACGCGGACGCGTGTCTTTGTTCATATTTATGAAGAGTGCGTGCAAAGATAATACTTCGCGCGCTTCTTGCGGGAAAGAAGACAATTTTTTGCAAATGGTGAACTTTATTAAATTCTCGTTTGCGCGGGTAAGCGATTACAAAAGGTGAGGGGCTAACCACTGACCGCTTAGATGAAAACAGCTGCAGCTGTCGTTACCCGGTGATGAGGCCGTGCTCGATGTGAGCCTCTAGTGTTGGAGGAGTTCACGCGGGAGCCTGGCAAGGTACTTCCTGAAGCCACCAAGGATCCTCGCACTTGCGCCCCGGCTTAGGCATAGTACCGCCGTAGCCTGTCTGCGTTCCATGTATGGCGAAACGTCTGCCCTTCCAATGTGGCAAGGCGGTATGCTCCCTTGTGGAGGGCTTTCACGATGATGTACGTAAAGGAATGCGCGTAGGCTACGATAGCAGAAAACAAAACTTTTCTGCCGCGCACACCAGGACATCATGCTAAGGAGGGATCATGGATCGTTACCACTAGATGCGCAGCGCAGCGGAAGAAGAGTTGGAGAAGCCGATCCAACCACGCGCATCGGGTAGTAGTGGAAGTAGCCGATCGTCCCGAACAGATCGTCTCCTCCACGCGATCAACCACACCACGAGCAGATCCAATCTGTAGGTTGTTGATGCCGATCAACGCCGCAGCGAGCAGCGCCTCCACCAGTATCCACACGTCCGGGGCTGGAACGCCGATCGCGAGTGTACTAGCACTCGCGAGCGGCTAGGGTTTGGCTCGGGAGGTGGCGGCTAGGGTTTGGCTCGGGATTACCGTAGCATGCCCTCAGCCCTCGCCTCCATATATAGACCTTCACTTGGGCCTCGTGGACCGAGGCCCAATAGGAGTCTATCCGATCTCTATCCGAATTGAGCCCACATCCGAATCACATTCGAATTAGTGTTCCAACCCGTTAAGTGTGCGACCATGTAGGTTCACGTATACTTGGTCGCGACTCAGAAACGCCTTTCCGGTCACCCTGTTAATAGCGGCCTCTAGCAAGACATGTTAACCCCAAAGTATACATAAAGATCATATCGGCTGAACCTGTAATGTTCTCATGTACGAATCCCTTTGCATTACGATATAGATTAAGCTCAAGGCGAGACCTGTGTCATCCTCTTAATAGCTCAATCACTCTCTCGATTCCGTGATGGATTATAAACTCGTGATTGACTCCTCAATCACCTTGGCATGGCCATGCACTTTCATAATCCATTACATCGAGGGGCCCAGAGATATCTCTCCCATAAGGAGGGGCAAATTCTATCTTGATCATTCACATCCCACTACATGTTTCATAGCAAACCTGAAGACTACTTTTATGACTACCCGCCATTGAGTAATGGTTAGTAGTCCCAAAATAGGCTACTACGCATGTTGGGAACCATGATGATCTCAAGTCTAAGGATTCTACATAAACACTACTTGAGACCAACCGATGACACATGGAATCTCTGCAGTTGTCTCATGTCGGGTCTATCCAACATATGTTCACTAACACATGTCCATATTATTGATTTGGTATCACCATACCATGAGACATGATCATCAATCAATACATATGCTGATCTTTGAATCATATTTGTTCCTCATATGATATATGATCAGGGATCATTTAGAAATAGCAACATTTTAGCATTAAGAGTCTCATGAATAAGTCACATACTCATTGATCAATAATGATAATGTCTATTTCAAGGAACAAAGTAATGCATCATAAACATAGTATGTGATATATATAACATCTCCATGTTGCCTCTAGGGCATATCACTAACAGTCTCGCACTTGCACTAGACTCAACCATGTAGGTATCTAATACCCATTGCCCTAGTGTGAGCCTCATGCTTTGGCTGGGGAAGCGGCTTTGTCAACGGATCTGCAATGTTCAAATCCGTTTGTACTTTGCATATCTTCACATCGCCTCTCTCCACAATCTCGCGGATGAGACGAAATCGCCATAGAATGTGCTTGGACTTCTGGTGTGATCTAGGCTCCTTGGCTTGCGCAATGGCCCCACTATTGTCACAGTAGAGGTCCATTGGGCTGGAGGCACTAGCCACCACACCAAGCTCAGAAACAAATTTCTTGATCCAAACAGCCTCTTTAGCGCCTTCGTGAGTCGCTATGTACTCGGCTCTTGTAGAATCAGCAACCGCCTCCCGCTTGGAACTCTTCCACTCACCGCACCGCCATTCAGCAGAACACAAATCTAGATTGCGATCTAAAATCATCTTTGTCGGTTTGTAAGCTAGCATCGGTGTAACCATTTACAACGAGCTCTTCCTCACCCCCATAGACGAGGAACACATCTTTTGTTCTTCTCAAGTACTTCAAGATGTTCTTACGGCAATCCAGCTGACTTTCACCGGATCTCGACGGTATCTACTTGTAGCACTTAAAGCATACGAGACATCCGGGCGTGTACAAAGCATGGCATACATAATGGACCCCATAGCCAAGCATATGGAATCGCATTCATTTTATCCCGCTCATCGTGTGTACTAGGACACCGACTCTTGCTAAGATTTATACCATGTGACATAGGTAGGAAGCCTTTCTTGGAATCCTGCATGTTGAACCTTTTCAACACCTTGTCAATGTACGTATCTTGGCTTAAACCAATTAGCCTTCTTGATCTATCCCTATAGATCTTGATGCCTGAATATATGCCGCCTCTCCTAAGTCTTTCATAGAGAAACTATTTTTCAATGAAGACTTAATGATTCGAGCATAGGAATGTCATTTCCGATCAGTAATATGTCATCCACATATAAGACCGTAAACACGAGTGCGCTCCCACTAGCCTTTTGTAAACACAAGGCTCTTCTTCGTTCTTGATGAAACCAAACCCTTTGATTACTTCATCAAAACGAATGTTCCAACTCCGAGATGCTCGCTTAATCCATAAATGGATCTTTGCAGCTTGCATATCTTTCACTGATTGCGGATCGACAAAACCCGTGGGCTATGTCATGTACACATCCTCACTCAGATTTCCATTAAGGAAAGCTGTTTTGACATCCATTTGCCATATTTCATAGTCGAAATAAGCAGCAATCGCTAGAATGATCCGAATAGACTTTAGCATTGCGACGGGCGATAAAGTTTCATCATAATCAACACCTTGAATTTGTTTGAAACCTTTGGCCACCAATCGCGCTTTATAGATGTGAACATTTCCATCTATGTCTATCTTTTTCTTGAAAACCCATTTGCACTCAATGGTTTTAACACCATCAGGTGGATCAACCAAGTTCCAAACTTGATTACTGTGCATGGATTCAATTTCGATCTCATGGCTTCAAGCCATTTCTCGTAGTCCGGTCCCACCATCGCTTCTTCATAGGTCTTAGGCTCATCGTTGTCTAACAACAATATGTCCCGTTGTTGAGTAGTCAAGAACATGTACCTCTCAGTGCACGACGTGACCTCTCGACCTACGTGGTGCTGGTGTGTCCACAACAGTTCTTCAACAGCTTGTTCATCCTGTTGTGGTTCTCAGAGGAGCTGAAACATTTTCAGTGTTTCTCGAATTTCTTCAAGTTGCACCGTGCTCCCACTATCCCTTCTTGAGAGAAACTCTTTCTCTAAGAAGACACCATGCCAAGCGACAAACACTTTGCCTTCTTCTTGATTATAGAAGTAATATCCTTTTGTTTCCTTAGGATACCCGATAAAGAAGCATTTATCAGATTTAGGACTGAGCTTATCAGATTGTAAACGTTTTACATAAGCCTCACATCCCCAAATCTTAAGAAAAGACAAGCTAGGACGTTGTCCCGTCCACATCTCATATGGTGTCTTTTCTACTGATTTTGATGGAACCCTGTTTAGTGTGAAAGCGGCTGTTTCAAGAGCGCACTTCAAAAAGACAACGGAAGATCACTTTGGCTCATCATGGAGCGCACCATATCTAATAAGGTGCGATTTCTCCGCTCGATACCCCATTCCATTGAGGCGTTCTGGCGAGTCAATTGTGGAACAATTCCACAATCCTTTAGATGATTGCCAAACTCATGGCTCAAATACTCGCCTCCACAATCAGATCGTTGAAACTTGATTGTCTTGCCTAAATGATTTTGCACTTCATTTTGGAATTCTTTGAACTTTTCAAAGGATTCAGACTTATGCTTCATCGTAGATATACCCATATCTACTAAAGTCATCAGTAAAAGTTATGAAGTACTGAAAACCACCTCTAGCTGTTGAGCTCATTGGTCCACATACATCAGAATGTACGAGTGCCAATAAGTCACTTGCCCGTTCACCTTGACCGGTGAAAAGTGCCTTTGTTATCTTGCCAAGTAAACAAGATTCGCATGTCTCAAATGATTCAAAATCAAATGAGTGCAGAATACCATCTCTATGGAGCTTCTCCATGTGTTTCTCATTTATGTGACCTAAGCGACAGTGCCAAATAAACGTGGGATTCAAATCATTCGAACGTTGCCTCTTTGCATTAATGTTATAGACCGGTGACTCTTCAAGATTAAGAACATATAACCCATTCACCAATGGAGTATGACAATAGAACATATCTTTGAAACAAAGAGAACAACTATTGTTCACAGATCTAAAGTCATAACCTTCTGCTTGCAAACATGAAGCAGAAATAATGTTCTTTGAAAGAGATGGAACACAATAACAATTATTCAATTCCAAAAGTAATCCTGAAGGTAAAGACAATGGCATGGTGCCAACAGCCACCGCAGCAACTTTTGCTCCATTGCCAACGCGAAGATCCACTTCGCTCCTCCTCAAACTTCTACTTCTTCTTAGCCCCTGCAACGATTTGCAAATGTGAGCAACCGATCCGGTATCAAATACCCAAGAATCAGTAGATGAAGTAGCAAGATTGATTTCTATAACATTTATACCGAGTGGAAGTCGGACTTCCTTCTTCTTCTCAAGATCCTCCAAGTACTTTGGGCGCCTTTTCCAATGTCCCGATTGCTTACAGAGTAACAATCGCATTAGGAGCAGCGCCCTTCTTGACTTGCTTGGCCTTAGAACTGCTCGCGATCTCATCGAGCTAACTTTCTTTGACCGCGCTTTCTTGACATTGGGCTTGCCCTTGCCTTTCTGCATCATCATCACATGATTGCTGCTTTTCTTAATGCTTTCCTCGGCAGCTTTTAGCATCCCATGCAACTCGCCAGGTCTTGTCCATGTTGTTCATGTGATAGTTCAAGATGAATGGCTCAAAGCTCGAGGGAGCAACCGGAGAATCACATCGATAGCCAACTCTTGGCTAAGGGGAAACCAAGCTTTTTCCGCACTCTCAATGTAGCCAATCATCTTAATCACATGAGGGCCGACGGATTCCCGTCGCAAGCTCGCACGCAAACAAGGACTTTGAAGTGTTGAACCTCTCATCCCTTGCTTGGTTCTCAAACATACCACGCAACCCCACAATGATATTGTAGGCATCTGTGTTCTCATATTGCTTCTGAAGCTCAGAGGACATTGTGGCAAGCATGAGACAGCTCACATCAAGGCAATCATTCGTTTGCTTCTCATAAGCTCTCCGTGCAGCCATAGTAGCATTATCAGGCAAGTCATCAGGATAAGGAGACTCAAGGACATACTCCTTGCGCTCTTGCTTGAGAACAATTCTCAAGTTGCGATACCAATCCATAAAGTTCGTTCCATTGAGTTTTTCGTTTTCAAGAATAGATTGCAAATTAAAAGAACTGGATGCGGCGTTAGTTGACATGATCTACAACAAAGAATATGCAAAGTTTAGCACTATGTTTATGTTCATCTTTTATTAAACTATTTAACAAAAGACTCCCACTATGTGTTTTGCAACAAAACTCCCTCTAAGTTACATAGTGGGTCAAGATCCTTATTTCACTAATTCCTAGTGAGCTTTGGCATCACGGCTAGAAAACTAGTGACATGGGTAAGCAACACCTTGCTAATCACATCCCTATGTGACTCTTGCTTGTTGGGTGACATCAATATGCCCCGGCCCCAACCTATGCCCCAAGGTCCAAAACTGTTTTGATAACCTTGTTAAGTAAACCAAATGCTTCCGCATGTAGATGTCCGACATCTACCCCAAATAATGATGATAACCGACGGCACTCTACTTTGGTAGACCTACCATGCGGTGATCATTATCTTTTGGTGCAACATATGGAAGGGCATTAACACCTAATTTTTATGAGGGATTCTATCCTACCAAAGCAACATATCACATATATCATTGCATAAGAATAAGATAGATAACATCACAGATAAACACATTCAACTGTGAAGTAGTATGGCCCAAAAATGGTGATCTCCATCTCTATGTAGGTGTAGACGATCTCCATCCTCCACATCACTCCTTTAGGCCACCATGCTTGAAAGCTTGTAACCTCAAAACTAGGCTACTACCTATAATAGCTAGAAATTGAAGATTACAAAGATAGATTCAAGCATTAAGGTCGACACGCAGGTCGTTAAATACAATATAGACAGCTAACAATAGCTGAAATAATCATGACACGCAGGCCATGAACGAATGTTACATGCATCACATACATCTCATACATTCCAATAAGATATAGGGCCATACTATTCACATCATCCCCTGCAAAAACAAGTTAGACGTAGAATCGCATTCTACCTAACGATGTGAACCCATGACGCTATACAATGCGATACGCACGGTGGTCCAATCTATGAAATCGCAATGGAAAAACTATTCGGCACAACCAACTTATGCCGATCCGAGACATTCTCTAGGACGCTAGTTTTTCCACTGGGCCGAGGCCATCAGATCCATAACCTACTAGTATTAGACATAACCACCTTATGCCGATCCGAGACAATCTCTAGGACACTAGTTTTTCACTGGCCCGAGGCTATCAGATTCATATCCTACTAGTATTCGACATAACCACCTTATGCCGATCCGAGACAATCTCTAGGGCACTAGTAGTGATACAATCTATGCCTCATCTAACCCCTATTCACCGATTGATCTCATCAACCCGTGCTACCATCGATTCATCACATGAACCGACTGATCTAGACTGTAATAGATCCAATCTACTACAACCGCATATCAACATATGCGCTGATCCAGATCGCAAACTAAGCAAGATGGCTCTGATACCACTAAAGGAATGCGCGTAGGCTACGATAGCAGAAAACAAAAATTTTCTACCGCGCACACCAGGACATCATGCTAAGGAGGGATCATGGATTGTTACCACTAGACGAAAGCAAACGCAAATGAAGAAGAGTTGGAGAAGCCGATCCAACCACGCGCGCCGAGGTAGTATCGAAGTAGCCGATCGTCCCAACAGATTGTCTCTCCACGCGATCAACCACACCACGAGCAGATCCAATCAGAGGTTGTTGGTGCCGATCAACGCCGCAGCGAGCAGCGCCCCACCGTATCCACACGTCCCGGTTGGAACGCCGATCGCGAGTGTACTAGCACTCGCGAGCGGCTAGGGTTTGCCTCGGAGGTGGCGGCTAGGGTTTGGCTCGGGATTACCGTAGCATGCCCCTCACCCCTCGCCTCCATATATAGACCTTCACTTGGGCCTCGTGGACCGAGGCCCAATAGGAGTCTATCCGATCTCTATCCGACTGAGCCCACATCCGAATCACATTCGAATTAGTGTTCCAACCCGTTAAGTGTGCGACCAGAGGTTCACGATACTTGGTCGCGACTCGAAACGCCTTCCGGTCACCTGTTAATAGCGCCTCTAGCAAGACATGTTAACCCCAAAGTATACATAAAGATCATATCGGCTGAACCTGTAATGTTCTCATGTACGAATCCCTTTGCCTCACGATATAGATTAAGCTCAAGGCGAGACCTGTGTCATCCTCTTAATAGCTCAATCACTCTCTCGATTCCATGATGGATTATAAACTCGTGATTGACTCCTCAATCACCTTGGCATGGCCATGCACTTTCATAATCCATTACATCGAGGGGCCTAGAGATATCTCTCCCATAAGGAGGGGCAAATTCTATCTTGATCATTCACATCCCACTACATGTTTCATAGCAAACTCGAAGACTACTTTTATGACTACCCAGTTACGGAGTAGTGGTTAGTAGTCCCAAAATAGGCTACTACGCATGTTGGGAACCATGATGATCTCAAGTCTAAGGATTCTACATAAACACTACTTGAGACCAACTGATGACACATGGAATCTCTGCAGTGTCTCATGTCGGGTCTATCCAACATATGTTCACTAACACATGTCCATATTATTGATTTGGTATCACCATACCATGAGACATGATCATCAATCAATACATATGCTGATCTTTGAATCATATTTGTTCCTCATATGATATATGATCAGGGATCATTTAGAAATAGCAACATTTTAGCATTAAGAGTCTCATGAATAAGTCACATACTCATTGATCAATAATGATAATGTCTATTTCAAGGAACAAAGTAATGCATCATAAACATAGTATGTGATATATATAACATCTCCATGTTGCCTCTAGGGCACATCACTAACAGTACGGGCCTTCCCATCTGGACTCCAGCTTGCCTACCGTCTCCGCATGGAGTGCCATCTTGAGGACGAGGTCCCCCGGCTGGAATTCGCGCGGGTACATGGAGCGATCCCGAGCGCGTACCATCTGCCGCGCATACTTGATGACGTGCTGGGTTGCGCTTGCCCAGTATCCATCAAGGAGGTCCATGGACAATTGGCCCTCCTCTTCTGGTGCCTGGACGAGGACCCTTCTCGAGCCTGCCTTTATTTCCTCGGGTGTTACCGCCTCGTCGCCGAAGAGGCGCTTGAATGGCGTGAACCCCATCGGGCGTGTTACCGTTGTGCGGAGGGACCAGAGGACGTTGTGGAGCTCGCCTGGCCACTTGCCCTTTGGCAACCCGATAAGGCGTTTCTTGATCGCGGCGGTGATGGCGCCGTTCGCCCGCTCTACCGCGCCGTTGGACTGCGGGTGTCCCACTGAGGCGAACTGGAGCGTGATGCCCATGCTGTCATAGAATTCCTTGAATGGGGTTACGTCGAATTGCAGGCCGTTGTCGACGGTGATCTCCCTGGGCACGCCAAAGCGGCATATGATGTTCTGCCAGAGAAAGCGCTGCAGGGCTGCCGAGGTAATCTTGGCCAGAGCTACCGCCTCCGGCCACCTGGAGAAGTATTCCAAAGTGACCGCTATGAACCGCAGGTCGCCCGGAGCCCTGGGAAGTGGTCCCACGACGTCGATGCCCCACCGTGCCAGCGGCCACACGGGGGTTATAGGGTTGAGGCTCGTCGGGGGCCTGTGGATGGCCCGCCCCATCCATTGGCAACCTTGACACCGACGCATGAGATCTTGGGCGTCGGCATTGCCTGTTGGCCAATAAAAACCTTGCCTAAATGCCTTGCCGACTAGCGATCTTGGTGCAAGATGCGAACCGCATAGGCTCGCATGAATTTCTGCAAGGAGCTGCTTTCCTTCTTCGCGCGAGAGGCATTGCAGAAGCGGTGCGCAGACCCCTGTTTTGTAGAGCACCCCGTCAAGCACCTAGAAGGACCTAGTGCGATGTTGTAAACGCCGGAGCTCGGCGGGGTCGTCCGGCTCCGCGATGCCCTGTAGAAAACCAAAAATGGGTTCTCGCCAGTCACTCTGTTGGGTGATCTGGTGGACGAGGGCTGCATCACGGTTGTCCTGAGCGATGGCTGCTGCTAGCAGGACTTCGTAGAATGCCCCCCCGGGAGTTGGGAGCTGCTGGCTGGCGGCCTTTGCAAGGACATCGGCTTGTTCGTTGTCCGCCCGAGGGATGGCTTTCACCGTGACTCCCAAAAAATGCTGCTCCTTTGCTCTTACGGCTGCCAGGTATTTGGCTAGTTCTGGGTCCTTGGCTTGGTATGATTTGTCCACATGGCCCACCACCGTCGTGAGTCGGTGCGAACGAGGACGCGCCTTGCTCCCAGTGCTTTGAGCTTCCCGAGGCCAAAGAGTAACGCCTCGTATTCGGCCGTGTTGTTGGTGGCAGGAAATGCGAGGCGCGCCGAGTACAACAGGCGGTGCCCCATAGGTGTAGTCACGACTACGCCGATGCCCACACCCGCGACGCCGTAGGCTCCATCAGTGTTGAGCATCCACACCGGATCCTTGGGCTGGTGGACAGGCTAAGCTGGGGGGTCCATTCCGCGAGGAAGTCTGCCAGAACATGAGACTTAATCATCATTCGGGAGCCGTACGTTAGGGAGAATGGGGGCAAGTTCAGCTGCCCATTTGTCGATTCGCCCTATGGACTCCTTATTGTGCAGCATCTTCGCCAGGGGGAACGAGAATGGCACCGTTATCGGGTGGGCTAGGAAGTAGTGTCGGAGCTTTCTTGAGGCCATGACCAGCGCATAGGCGAGCTTTTCGAGTTCCGTATACCGTGTCTTGGCGCCCTGGAGGGCTTCGGAGACGAAATACACGGGTCGTTGGAGAGCACCCACTTCGAGGACAAGGACGGCGCTGACCGCCGTCGCTGAGGTGGCAAGGTAGAGCAGGAGGGGAGCCTCTGGCGCTGGGGCAACTACAGTGGGAAGGCTTGCGAGGTGTTTCTTGAGGTCGTCGAAGGCCTTTGTGCAATAATCATCCCAATGAAAGCTGTCTCAACTGCGGAGAGTCTTGAAAAATAGCAAGCTTCGTTCCACTGCCTTAGACAAGAAGCGGCTCAAGGCCGCCATGCGGCCGGCTAGCCCCTGGACCTCCCTCGTCGTCTTGGGTGGTTCCATGCGCAGGATGGCGTCGACCTTGTCGGGGTTCGCCTGGATGCCTCGTCAAGACACGAGGAAGCCCAAGAGCTTGCCCGCTTGTACGCCGAAAACACACTTGTCCGAATTGAGCTTGATGCCCGCCTTCCTGAGGTTGTCGAAGGTCTCCAGGAGGTCTCGACCATGGAAGGCAAGCTGCGTGGTTTTCACTACCATGTCGTTGACGTAGGCCTCCACATTCCTCCCGAGCTGAGCGGCTAATGCCAGCGCGACGAGGCGAGTGAAGGTTGCACCCGCGTTCTTCAAGCCGAAGGGCATCCTGACAAAGCAGAACGTCCCAACCGGCGTAATGAAGCTGGTTTTATCCTCGTCGTCCTTAGCCATGTAGATCTGGTGGTAGCCGGAGTAGGCGTCCAGGAAGCTCATGAGCTCACACCCTGCGGTGGCATCGACCAGTTGATCTATGCGCGGCAAAGGGTAGTCATCCTTCAGGCATGCCTTGTTGAGGGCGGTGAAGTCGATGCACATCCGCCAGGTGCCGCTGGCTTTCTTGACCAGCACCAGATTGGCAAGCCAGTCCAGATGCTGAACTTTGCGAATAACTCCAGCCTGGAGAAGCTGCGCCACCTCCACCTTGGCCGCTTGCTGTCGGTCCATGGATATACGGTGAAGCTTCTGCTTGATCGGCTTGGCGTCGGGGCGGACCGCCAAATTATGCTTGATGAAGGCGCGGTCCACGCGCTTTGATGTCCACCAGGGACCACGCGAAGACATCTGCGTTACTCCAGAGAACCTGGAGCAAGTCTTGCTCCACCTCCGGAGGGAGACCTTCGCCGATGGACACGAACTGCCCTTCCGCTTGGAGAGGCACCCATTTGACCCCACCCTCCAGGCGGGGCTTAGGTGTCCATCCTGGAGCGGATGGCGTATTCGCCTCGAATTTGTCAGCGAGGGCGTGTACCTTGTGGTGCGGACTTCTAGCGCCGGCTTCGACACGCCTAGCGAGGTCCTGGTCGCCGAAGATGGTGATGACACCCCGTGGTGCGGCACCGCCTCAAAGGAATTAATGGCGGGTCGACCCAGTATGGCGTTGTATGGGTGCGGGATGTCCACGACATCAAAGACGATGTCCTCACTTCTGGCATTGTCGGCCTGGCACAAGGAGACTCGGAGGCGCACGTGACCCAAGGCCTTCAGGGGCTGGCCGCCGAAACCCTGGAGAGGGGTCTCCGATGGTCTCAAGCGACTCCGAGGTATTCCCATGCGATCGAGGGCCTCTACGAACGGGATGTTTGCAAAGCTTCCTCCGTCGATGAGAGTGTGCCTGACGTCGTGACCTGCAATGTCAGCCTGGATGACCAAAGGATCTTGATGGGGGAACTCCACTGTTAGTGATATGCCCTAGAGGCAACATGGAGATGTTATATATATCACATACTATGTTTATGATGCATTACTTTGTTCCTTGAAATAGACATTATTATTATTGATCAATGAGTATGTGACTTATTCATGAGACTCTTAATGCTAAAATGTTGCTATTTCTAAATGATCCCTGATCATATATCATATGAGGAACAAATATGATTCAAAGATCAGCATATGTATTGATTGATGATCATGTCTCATGGATCATGGTATGGTGATACCAAATCAATAATATGGACATGTGTTAGTGAACATATGTTGATAGACCCGCCATGAGACATCGCAAAGATTCCATGTGTCATCGCTGGTCTCAAGTAGTGTTTATGTAGAATCCTTAGACTTGAGATCATCATGGTTCCCAACATGCGTAGTAGCCTATTTTGGGACTACTAACCACTACTCCGTAACTGGGTAGTCATAAAAGTAGTCTTCGGGTTTGCTATGAAACATGTAGTGGGATGTGAATGATCAAGATGGAATTTGCCCCTCCTTATGGGAGAGATATCTCTAGGCCCCTCGATGTAATGGATTATGAAAGTGCATGGCCATGCCAAGGTGATTGAGGAGTCAATCACGAGTTTATAATCCATCATGGAATTGCGAGAGTGATTGAGCTATTAAGAGGATGACACAGGTATCGCCTTGAGCTCAATCCATATCGTGAGGCAAAGGGATTCGTACATGAGAACATTACAGGTTCAACCGATATGATCTTTACGTATACTTTGGGGTTAATATGTCTTACTGGAGGCCGCTATTAACAGGGTGACCAGAAAGGTGTTTCTGAGTCGTGACCAAGTATACGTGAACCTGCTGTGGTCGCACACTTAACGAGTTGGAACACTAATTCGAATGTGATTCAGATGTGGGCTCAATTCGGATAGAGATCCGATAGACTCCTATTGGGCCTCGGCCCACGAGGCCCAAGTGAGGAGGTCTATATATGGAGGCGAGGGATGAGGGGTGCATGCTTCGTTAATCCCGAGCCAAACCCTAGCCGCCACCTCCCGAGCCAAACCCTAGCCGCCGCGAGTGCCGGGTACACTCGCGATCGGCGCCCACCCGGGCGTGTGGATACCGGTGGAGGCGCTGCTCGTTGCGGCGTTGATCGGCATCAACAACCTACGATTGATCTGCTCGTGGTGTGGTTGATCGCGTGGAGGAGACGATCCGCTCGGGACGATCGGCTACTTCCACTACTACCTCGACGCGCGTGGTTGGATCGGCTTCTCCAACTCTTCTTCACGCGCACGCGCCTAGTGGTAACGATCCATGATCCTCCTAAGCATGATGTCCTTGTGTGCACGGTAGAAAAGTTTTGTTTTCTGCTATCGTAGCCTACGCGCATTCCTTCATCCATGCCCTGGGCGTCGGCCGGCGCGAAGGTGATGTTGCAGTGCGGCATCCCCTGGGGTGGCTGCGCTGAGGACCTTCTCGACGTGGAGCCTCCGGAGATGACTCTAATAATGCGGCGCTGGGCCCCTCCCAGGGTCCCGACTCGCAGGGGACTTCCTTGCAGCGGCTGCACGTGGGCTGCTGCAACAGTCGACACTCCCGGGGCCCAAACTCGAGCCGTTGGTTGTCGTAGCACCATAAGTTTGGTGCATGCCCGCGTGAAGTGGTCACCATAGCCATGCACTTCGCACCATCTACCGTAGTCCAGGATTTCCTACTCCGCACGCGGTCTCGCATCGCGGCTTCCTCCGGGCTCCCTACCCAGTTGCGGGGCGAGGATAAGTTCTTGGGGAACGCCCTGTGTGGCGAAGACATGGCGAGCCTTTTGGGACCTTCGCTGGTTGCACCAGGGCTTGCGCCTGCCGCTTGGCGAGTTCTCGTACGCCCCAGCGTCAATGCGTTCAGAAGCGCCTCCCCCGGATGCTTGCTTGCATTTTGCTCTCAAGTCGCCCTTCGCGTTTCCTTTTTGCGACAACTCCTCCGCTCGAGCGGTGTCGGAGTCATCACCCTTGCGCCACAGCATCTTCCTCTCTGCTCGCGCATTTCTTCCATTTTATCAAAGAGCTTCGCCACCGACTTGACTGGCTTCCGCGCGGTATATTCAGCAAGCGGCCCCGGGCAAAGACCCTGTACTACATTGATGATGGTTGTTTCATTGACGTCTTTGATCTGGTAGTGTACCTTAGCGAAGCATTTGTAATAGTCACAGAGCTTCTCCGATGGTTTCTGCTTTACGGCGAAGAGCTGCTCCGCATCGACGCACTCGACGTAGTTTCCTTGGAAGCTGTTGAAGAGGCGGTCGTGGATCTGTTCCCAGGCGTAGATGGAGTTTGGTTTGATGGTAAAAAAACAAAAAGCGCTACTCCCTGCAACGCGAGGGGGAGTCCCTTGACCTTCGTAGTGTCGTCTCTGCCGGCGGCTTCGATAGCGGTCTCGTATACGCGCAAGAACTTCTGAGGGTCCATGTCGCCTTTGTACGGGTCGATGGCACTACGGAACTTGAAGTCCTCCGGCCACGCCACCTGCTGCAGACCTGCAGAAAGCGGAGACTCCGGGTCCACACGCCGCGGCAGGATGCGGCTAGACACGGGGGCACCGCGGCTAACCGCCCTTTCCGGTGCGGGCTCCGATACAACTGCCGGGGGATCTGCCGACTTTGAGCCTCTCGCATATCCTGCACGGCCCCATGGAGATCCGCCAGCTCTCATCGGAGCGTGCCGAGGGCCGTCAGCAGGGCGTTGGCGGCAGTCGTGGCCTGCGCTCCTGGGCTGCCTGCTATGGTGGCGTGGTGGACCCTGAGGCCGATAACGGGATCGGACGTCGCGGCGGTGGTGGTGGGGTCGAGTGCCGCGGCGGTGGTGGTGGGGTCGAGCGTCGCGGCGTTGTTGGTGGGGTCGGGCGTCGCATCGTGAACACTGGTGTTCGCGACCGCCACACCCGCATCGCCATCCACGCCCACGGCTGCCAACACTGAAGCCCTGGTATTGACGCGGGATTCCACCGCCCCCACCTTCTTCTTCACCGCCGATGATGAAGCTTTCTTTGGTGCCATCCCTCTTCGGATCTGGAGGCTTGCTCTTGTCCTCCCCACGGACGGCGTCAACTGTTGTGGTTACAGACCAAACAGAGAGAAAGAGTATGGTAGTGGAGAGTTAGGTCAGCAATGGCTTAGGGTTTCTCCCCATGGCCTGTGTTGTATATATATATATATCCATATGGGGAGTGCTTTTACAATTATACCCTTACATCTGAGTACTCCCTCAGGGGTACCCATGTCATTACACATGTCCCATTTTGGGTCTTACATTCCTCTACTAGGCCTGCTGGGCTTAGGTGGGGGCCACCCCCTACAACACATACATACATACATACATACATACATACATACATATACATACATACATACATATACATACATACATACATACATATATATATATATATATATATATATATATATATATATATACACACACACACACACGGTAGCGCTATTCAGCGCCTGCACACACACAACGCGTAGGTCTTGCTGTATGGCTTCCTGGTGCAAGTTGTGTTTATTCGGCAGTAACTATTACACGTGAAGTTACCATCAGACAAACATGAATTTACTTACTTACGAATACTATAAAAAACATGAATTTTGCAGCGTCGAAACATATTCAACATGGATCTTGTTTTATTAAGCTCGTAATTTCGAACACAATGGAGCAAACAGATCACAGATAGGATTTTCTATGAATGACTTATTGTATTTTTTAGCCTGTAAACAACATAAAAAAAGTCTCCATGTCAACTATACTGCTGCATGCATGTGATAATTTAGTAGATTTGGTCATGAGAAAAGTTATTGCCTATTGTGAGTGAAGTTACTGTCTGTTGTGAGGAAAGTTATTACCTGCTGCATACTGTGAGCGTTCGGCAGTAACTTTACTCGCTACCGATAGTAACTTCGTTCACAGTAGATGATAACTTAAAGTGCGTATGATAGTAAATTCACCATGGGATAATAACTTCGCATGGGGATGATAACTTCATTCTGTATGGATGATAACTTCACGTGTAACCGAAAGTAACTTTCCGAAATAGGGTGGGATGGTAGGGCTTTACCATGGGAATGCTAACTTCATTCTATACGCATGGTAATTTCATGTGTAACCGAAAGTAACTGTAAGCATTACAGATGATAACTTGATGTACATTTGATAGTAACTTTACCATAATTAACAAATGCTAGTAACTGAGTATGAGGTGGGATGGTGGCGCGGTTGGCTTGTTGGGTCAATTAGGGGCACGCCTTATTTTACACTGCGTGATGGTTATTAATTCTATACACACACACACACACACATATATATATATGTATATGTGTATATATGATTAATCTGCACCGTAATAATCAATTAACGTAAGGATTTCTAGGAGATTTTATTTTTAGAATTAATGTGGGATTTTTTAACTTTCGAAACGAAGTCAGTGCCTTAAATCCCACCAGTTATTTTTATTTATATAGATATCTAAAAAGAACAAGATTTGCTATAATCTTGAAAAGTAGCCCTTGAAAAGTAAGCTACCAGATGCATGGTAATTGTTGTGTCCTTGAAGCTACAAGAGTTGGGCTTTCTATCTTGGAAGATCACAAACGCAACATGGACATCAGCTACCAAACTACAACTATATATAAGCTTCTAGACATTGCCAATATCTACTACAATTGACTAATAGACCCCGCCTTGAAAAGACATATTGTTTGAAAGCTAGTTACTGTAATAAAAGTGAAAAGCCACAAGCACTTTCGAACCCAGCCCATATTCCCTTTTTCCCATAGACCACATGCATGGCTTCTAGCTACCAGAGGCTGCCTAATATGAAAGACTAGTAAGGTGTCTGTATGTTGCAACAAAAACTCAAAACTTTGCATCAAATATTATTAGTAGAGATATATATCAACAGAGTAAAAATAAAGCCACTTTTTGTTAGTAAATCTAGAAAGCAATCATCAAGAAGAAAATAATATCCTAAAGAATACTTTAAAAGTACAATGCTATGTCATATTGATGATGTGTTTGGAGCCGCTACACAATACCCATCGTTGTACCTTATCCACCTTTGTTGCTTAAATGAGCAAATCAAACATTGTTAATCTCTATTAGCTTAGAAACCAATAGGGTTTACGTTGGACAAGATAGTAGCAACTATAATTTACCCAGCTTACTATATGGTCAAGGTATGGTAGCTGCAGTGAAGTTATCGAGGTTCACTTCTTATCTCAATCATGATTATGGTGCTAACCAATTAACTAACTATTGATTCCATGGGCTGCACTAACCAGAACTCCACAACCAAATAAACAGGAAAGGATGGCAATCCCTATCCTGGACTGTTGAAGACTACTGAAAGCTTGCTTCTACATTTTTACTATACACATAGTATATAGTCACTTAAACAAAAATTAACAAGAACTAAATATTAAGATGCCTGTTGTAGGGGTGGCCCCCACCTAAGCCCAGTAGGCCTGTTAGAAGGATGTAAGGTCCGAAATGGGACATATGTAATGACATGAGTGCCCCTGAGGGGAATACTCATGTGTAAGGGTATAACTGCACAAGCACTCACCATTTCGATATATATATATATATATATATATATATATATATATATATATATATATATATATGGTATAGGCCACGGGGAGAAACCCTAAGCCATTTTTACTCACCTAACTCCCCACTACCATACTCTCTCTCTGTTTGGCCTGTAGCCACAACAGTTGGCGCCGTCCGTGGGGAGGACAAGAACAAGCCTCCAGATCTGAAGGAGGATGGCACCAAGGAAAGCTTCAACATCGGTGGCGAAGAAAAAGAAGGTGGAGGCGGCAAAATCTCGCATCAATACCAAGGCTTCGGCTTTAGTAGTTGCACGTCCGGGTGGCGGCGCGAATGTGATGACCGTGAGCACCGGCGTTCGCGACGCGATGCCCGACCCTCCCGGTGACGACGCGGGCTTCATCACCAGCTCCAGGCTCCTACGCGCCAGCGCTGCGGGTAGATTGGGCGCACAGGCTATGGTCACCGCCGTCCTGGTTGCGCCGCCGAGCGTGCCGACGGCCCCAACCACGCCCACGATGGAGGCCGCCCTGCTGGCGGCCCTCAGCGTGTGCCAACGGGAGCTGTCAGACCTCTGCAGGGCCGTGCGAGACGTACAAGAGGCTCGGAGCCAACGCGCAACACCGGTGGCCGCGTCTCAGCCCACCTCGAAGAGGGCGAATAGCCACGACGCTATTGCGTCCAGTCGCGTTCCACTACGGCGCATAGACCCGGAGTCCCCGCTCTCCGTAGACCTGCAACAAGCGGCGTGGCCCGAGGACTTCAAGTTCCCGAGCGTCATTGAATCGTACAAGGGTGACTCCGACCCGCAAGAGTTCGTGCGTGTGTATGAGACCGCCATCGAAGCCGTTGGCGGAGACGACACCACGAAGGCAAAGGGACTCCCCCTTGCGTTACAAGGAGTGGCGCTGTCTTGGTTCTTCACCATCGAACCACAATCCATCCACGCGTGGGAACAGATCCGTGATCGGCTCTACAACAACTTCCAGGGAAGCTACGTCGAGCATGTCACTGCGGACCAGCTCTTCGCAGTCAAACAAAAACCCGAGGGGGTTCCAGACTTACTTTAAACGCTTGCCAAGGTACGCTGCCAAGTCAGGGATGTTAGTGAGGCAACCGTCATCAACGCAGTAATACAAGGTCTCCGCCCGGGACCACTCGCTGAATATAGCGCGCGGAAGCCACTCAAGTCGGAGGCAGAGCTCTTCGACAAAATGGAAGCGTACGCCCAAGCCGAGGAGGACGCGCGGAGGCGCAGCGGCAACGGCTCCGACGCCGGGCAAGCGGAGGACTTGTCGCAAAGAAGCAGCACAAGAGACAACCCGAGGACGGAACACAAGCAAGTGGCTGTAGGCGACACTCATGAGCCCATCGACGACGGGGTGCACCAAACCTCACCAGGTGACAGGCGTAAGCCCCGGTGTAACCGGCGGACACCCCAAAAGGCCCACCACGTCCTCGCTGCGCAAGGCGTTCCCCGGGAGGCCGCGTCGATCTCGCGCGTTGGAGGGGGACGCGAAGGAGGCGCGATGAGAAGCCGCGTGCGGAGTAGGAAATCCTAGAATACGGCAGATGGTGCGAGGTACACAGTTACGGGGGCCATTTCACATGGACATGCACCAAAGTTGCGGCATTATGACAGGCGGTGGCCCATGTACGGGCCTCAGAGACACTGACCCCGCAATGTTCGTCACGCGTATGCATGCATGGCGCCTCGCGTGCCGGGTCCCCTGAGAGACCCAAAGGCCGTGGCATTAATGTCATCGCTGGAGGCTCTTCGTCGAGCACTTCCCCAGCACAACTACCTCGGTGGGCGTCCCATTGCAGCATCACCTTCACGTCAGCCGATGCCCAGGGCGTAGAATTCTCCCATCAAGATCCCTTGGTCATCCAGGTCGACATTGCAGGTTGCGACGTCAGGCGCATCCTCATTGACGGAGGGAGCTCCACAAACATTTTGTTCGCGGAGCCCCTTGATCGTATGGGAATACCTCAGAGCCTACTAAAAGCTTCGGAAGCCCCCTTACAGGGCCTCAGAGGGCAGCCTCTGAAGGCTCTAGGTCAGATTTGCCTCCAAGTCTCCTTGTGCCAGGCCGACAACACCAGGACTGAAGATGTCATCTTCGACGTCGTGGACATCTCGTATCCGTACAATGCCATACTGGGCCAGCCTGCCATCAACTCCTTCGAGGCGGTCCCACACTATGCATTCCTATGCATGAAGCTCCCAGGACGGCAGGGCGTTGTCACCCTCTTCGGCAATCAGGATATGGCTAGGAGCATCGAAACAGGAGCTGGAAGCTTGCACCGTAAGGTGCACGTCCTCACCGACAAATGCCAGGCGGACACGCCATCCGCTCCGGGATGGACACCTAAGCCCCACCCGGAGGGCGGAGTGAAGAGGGTGCCGCTCCAGGCGGAGGGGCAGTTCGTATCTATAGGCGAGGGCCTCCCTCCGGACGTAGAGCAAGACTTGCTTCGAGTCCTCCAGGCCAACATAAATGTCTTCGCATGGTCCCCGGAAGATATCAAAGGAGTGGACTGCGCCCTCATCGAACATAACCTCGCGATCCGCCCTGACGCCAAGCCCATCAAGCAGAAACTTCGCCGTATGTCCATGGACTGGCAGCAAGCGGCAAAGGTGGAGGTGGCGAAGCTCCTTCGAGCGGGGGTTATCCGCGACATGTCCAACATCCGGACTGGCTCGCCAATTCGGTGTTGGTCAAAAAGGCCAGCGGCACTTGGCGCATGTGCATCGATTTTACCGCCCTCAACAAGGCATGCCCGAAGGACGATTACCCTCTGCCACGCATAGATCAACTGGTCGATGCTACCACCGGATGCGAGCAAATGAGCTTCTTGGACGCCTACTCCGGCTATCATCAGGTCTACATGGCCAAGGACGACGAGGATAAAACCAGCTTCATTACGCCGATGGGGACCTTTTGCTTCGTAAGGATGCCCTTCGGCTTGAAGAACGCGGGCGCAACCTTCACCCGCCTCGTCGCGCTAGCCCTGGCCGTCCAGCTAGGGAGGAATGTGGAGGCCTACGCGGACGACGTGGTAGTAAAAGCCAGGCAGCTCACCTCCCACGGTCGGGATCTTCAGGAGACCTTCGACAACCTCAGGAAGGTGGGCATTAAAGTCAATCCGGACAAATGTGTTTTCGGTGTACGGGTGGGCAAGCTCTTGGGCTTCCTCATATCCGGGCGAGGCATTCAAGCGAACCCTGACAAGGTTGACGCTATCCTGGGCATGGAACCTCCCAAGACGACACGGGAGGTCCAGAGGCTGGCAGGCCGCATGGCGGCCTTGAGCTGTTTCCTCTCTAGAGCGGCGGAGTGGGGCTTACCATTTTTCAAGACTCTCCGCGGTTGTGATGGGTTTCATTGGGACGACGACTGCGCAAAGGCCTTCGACGACCTCAAGAAACACCTCGCAACCCTTCCCACTCTGGTGGCCCCAGCACCAGAGGCTCCCCTCCTACTCTACCTCGTCGCCTCGGCAACGGCGGTCAGTGCCGTCCTCGTCCTCGAAGAGGGTGCGCTCCAGCGACCAGTGTACTTTGTCTCCGAAGCCCTCCAGGGCGCCAAGACATGATATGCTGAGCTCGAGAAGCTTGCTTACGCGCTGGTCATGGCCTTAAGAAAACTCCGGCATTACTTCATGGCGCACCCGATAACGGTGCCATCCTCGTTCCCTCTGGCGGAGATGCTGCACAACAAGGAGTCCACGGGGCGAATCGGCAAATGGGCGGCCGAGCTTGCCCCATTCTCCCTAACATACACCTCTCGAACGGCGATCAAGTCTCAAGTCCTGGCGGACTTCCTCACGAAATGGACCCCTCCAGCTCAGTCCGTCCTCCAGGTCGAAGACTTGGTATGGACGCTTAACACCGATGGAGCTTACGGTGTTGCGGGCGCAGGGGTGGGTGCCATTATCACCACACCTGAGGGGCAGAGCCTGTTGTACACGGCGTGCCTAGCGTTTCCAGCTACGAACAACACGGTCGAATATGAGGCATTACTCTTCGGCCTCGTGAAGCTCAAAGCAATGGGAGCGAGGCGAGTCCTCGTCCGCACTGATTCCCGGTTAGTGGCGGGCCATGTGGACAAGTCATACCAGGCCAAGGACCCAGAGCTAGCAGTACCTAGCAGCCGTACGAGCGAAGGAACGGCACTTTTTGGGTGTCACAGTGAAGGCCATCCATCGAGCAGACAACGAGCAAGCCGACGTCCTAGCCAAGGCTGCTAGTCAGCAGCTCCCAACTCCCGAAAGGGCATTTTACGAAATCCTACCAGCGGCGACCATAGCGCAGGACAACCGGGATGCGGCCCTCGTCCACCAGATCACCCAACAGGGTGACTGGCGGGAACCCCTTTTTGCTTTTCTACAGGGCATCGCGGAACCGGATGACCCCTCCAAGCTCCGGCGTTTGCAACACCGCGCTAGGTCCTTCCAGGTGCTCGACGGGGCGCTCTACAAGAAGGGGGTCTACGCACCGCTCCTGCGATGCCTCCCGTGCGGAGAAGGAAAGCGCCTCCTCACAGAAATTCATGCGGGACTCTGCGGCTCGCACCTCCAACCAAGGTCTCCGGTGGGCAAGGCATTCATGCAGGGTTTTTATTGACCAACAGCTGTCGCGGATGCCCAGGATCTCGTGCATTGTTGTCAAGGTTGCCAGTGGATGGGAAGGGCTATCCAGAGGCCCCCGACAAGCCTCCATCCCATACCCCCGGTATGGCCGCTGGCGCGGTGGGGCATCGACGTCGTGGACTCGCTCCTGTGGCCCTGTGACCGCGGTTCGTAGTGGTCGCTCTGGAGTACTTCTCCAGGTGGCCGGAGGCGGTAGCCCTGGCCAAGATTACCTCGGCAGCTCTGCAGCGCTTCCTCTGGTAGAACATCATATGCCGATTCGGCGTGCCTCGGGAGATCAGCGTCGACAACGGTCTGCAATTCGATGCAGCCCCATTCAAATAATTTTGTGGCAACGTGGGCATCACCCTCCGGTTCGCTTTGGTCGGACACCCACAGTCCAACGGGGCGGTGGAGCGGGCGAATGGCGCTATCTTCGCCGCAATCAAGAAGCGCCTCGTCGGGCTACCAAAGGGGAAGTGGCCGGGAGAGCTCCACAGCGTCCTCTGGTCCCTTCGCACAATGGTCACACGCCCAACGGGGTTCACGCCATTCAAGCTCCTCTTCTGTGACGAGGCGGTCACACCTGAAGAAATAAAGGCTGGCTTACGGCGGGTCCTCGTCCAAGCACCATACGAGGAGCGCCAATTGTCCGTAGATCTCCTCGACGGAGACTGGGCAAGCGCAACACAGCACGTCATAAAGTACGCGCGACAGATGGTGCGTAGTCGCAATCGTTCGCTGTACCCGCGTGAATTCAGACCAGGAGACCTCGTCCTTAAGATGGCACTCCACGTGGAGACGGTAGGCAAGCTCGAGTCCAAATGGGAAGGCCCGTACATAGTCGCGGAGGCCCTACAGAAGGGAGCGTATCGCTTAGCCACCTTGGAGGGGCACACGCTCCACCACACGTGGAATGCGGAGAGGCTGCTGCGGTATTACGCCTAAGTCAAGCACACGAGGGCAAGGGCCTTCCACGGCTTCGGCGGGGGCAAGCGGCTAGCAGTTAGTGCCTTAACCCTTGTAACCGCTCACCCGTGCAAACGGGAATTTAATAAAGTGCATCGTTCATGCAAATTCTCTTGTTTTTATACCAAAAGCGCGGGAAGGGTTACCTTCGTGTGCACTATGCATGAGCATGAATAAAGACGCGTGGGGGGACGCCTCCGTGCGCACTCTACGGAGTATAAATAAGACGTAGCGACGAGGTTCGCCTCCGCACGCAATTTCACCGCCCGCAACCTCCGCACGCACTCTACGGAGTATAAATAAGACGTAGCGATGAGGTTTGCCTCCGCACGCAATTTCACCTCCCGCAACGCGCGGAGGCTTGCCTCCGCGCGAAGTCTACGGACTCTAAATAAGACGTAGCGTCGAGGTCCGCCTCCGCGCGCACTCTTCGGAGTATAAATAAGACACGGATGTTATCCCTGCGCACTCTACAGAGTATAAACAAGACGTGGATACTCCCACGCACGTGCAGGCACTGTCCTTGTGCGTACTCCCCAGAGTATAAATAAGACGTGGTCGGTTCCCACGCATGTAACGATCGGGCGCACCTCGCGACACCACTTCAAGGGTAGGGACGGAGCACTCGTGCGCTCACCTCGACCAGGTGCCACCGCTGCCACCACTGGCGGGTACGGGGACAGAGCGCCACAAGATCTACCTCGACCAGGCGCCAACTCCGCTGCCACCACTCAAGGGTAGGGGACGGAGCGCCGCGCGTCTACCTCGACCAGGCGCCACCCGCCCACCACTTGCGGGTAGGGTACGGAGCGCCGCACGCCTACCGACCAGGCGCCAGCCGCGCCACCACTTCGGCGGTAGGTACGGAGCGCTCGCGCGTCTACCTCGACTAGGCGCCAGCTCCGCTGCCACCACTTCGAAGGGTAGGGGACGGAGCGCTCGCGCGTCTACCTCGACTAGGCGCTAGCTCCGCTACCACCACTTCGAGGGATACGGGACGGAGTGCTCGCGCATCTATCTCGATTAGGCGCCAGCTCCGCTGTCACCACTTCGGAGTCTGGGGTCTGCGGCGCAAAGCATTCGCAAGCCTGCTTGCTACTATCAGAACGAGGGGCGACATCAAGCCTGAATACCCATGCTTTACATGACACCCCAGCACACAGCATATTACATAACAAAAAGAGCACGGGAGAGTTGTCGCTTAGCCCGCGTAAGACAGTAGTTGCATTACAGAAGCAGACATACGCACGGCGCGGAACGTGCCAAAACCTGGAATTATTCTATGAGTCCGCGCCATCTTCACCACGACGAGTGCCCGCACAGCCTTCGCTGTGCCGAGGGACCTCTTCGAGCTAGCGAAGCACGTCTCCCTCGTTCCGCAGCATCCGCCGTAAAGCAACCGTGGCGGCGCCCTCCCCGATGTAATTCCAAATCTGGTTATGTAAATTTCGGGTGGCGGGCTGGGCGGTGCAAACCGCATCAGATATCACCCCGGGCTGGGTAGGCAAGTCAAGCTGAGGGTTCGCCAACTCATTGACATGCTCACACCCACCAGCGTGCAGCAAGGCAAGGGCAAGGCCAGCACTCATGTAGCCGCAATGGGTGCCGAAAGCCTTGGCGCCGGGAAGGGCGACGCTCGAGCCCTCCTCGATTCGTCCAAGCGTCTCTGTCAGGTCTTGACGTGCACGGAAAGCCCCCGGAGGGCCCGCTCCAAAGACTCCATCGCCCCCACACGGACACACACGCGTTGTCCCAGGATAACGCCTTCTCAGCAACGGAGGCATTAAGCTGCTCCTTCTCCGCCTCTAGCGCGGAGATTCGCTGAAGAAGGGCGGTCTGCTCCTCCGTCGCGATGCGCTGAGCCTCCTCCATCGTGCATTGTGCGGCCAGTGCTACGTTCTTCACGTTCGCGCCCACCAACTGCGCGTCGGCGATAGCCTCATCCCGCTCTGCCATCAGCACCCGAATGTGCTCATCCTTGGCGGCGTTGGCGTCGTCTGCGACGCGCAGCTGGTCCTCCAGCGCCCTCTGTTCACGCGCGCGAGTCTCCTCGAGGGCTTTGCTAATCGCAAGCATCTACACGAGCGCAAGAACAAAGGTTATCCATCAGATAAGCAAAAGGACATTCAGTGAGAGCAGAGACCGTTACCCTCATTTCCGAGGCACCCAACGCGAGTGCCAAAAGGTCACCCCCGCAGGACTGCAGCGCCTATCGATCTAGGTGGCTGCCAGCATACTCCGCCACCTCGCTCCAAGCGCGAAGCATCTCCCGCCGAGGGACGAAGTCGGAGACGCCAAGCCCTAGAGCCCCCGCCTCAGTGCCTTCGGCAGCAGTTGGGGCGCACACAGTCCCCTGCTCAATCAGACCAGCGACATCGTGGGCACCCCCATTGCTTGATTCTTGTCCTCGTCTAGGAGACCTTGTCTCGCTTGATGTCGACGGAATAAGCGAGCAAATCGGGGAGAGTTTCGTGAAGTCGCGAGAGGAAAACGAACCACACCTACCTCCAGTACCCTCTACTGCGGCACTTCGTCGGGCCTCCACCGGGGTCATGATCACCTCGCTGGCCTGAGGAGCGACAACCTCCCGGCCGGGGCATCCTCGCTAGGTGTCGACCTCGACCATCGGGCTCGCCACGCTGAACCGGCCCCTTGAAGATGGCGGCGACTGCACCCGAGGCCGTTTCGCCTTCGGAGTCGCAGGTGAAGCCTCCGTGGTTACCTTGGCAGCCGCGGAAGCCGTCGTCAGCGGCAATGCTGCGGTTGCCGCTGGAGGTGACGATGCATCATCTTCAAGAACAACGAGGCTTGGGCCCATCGCCTCGCCACCGTATAGGGCCTCGTTGGGAGTTGCGTGCCTCCCCGAACCGGTCAATCCGAGCTCAGCGCCCGTCTCGCCTGCCATCCCCACGTTCTCGACCGGCGGCACGTCCGACGAGCTGAAGGCAATGGTCTCCGATTGGACCTCGCATCAAGAGGATGGCGCCACCGCCGTCACGCCGCTCGGCGATTCCGCAGGCACCGGGCGCTCCGGAACGGGAATTTCCAGAACCTCGCATACCCGGTTAATCCGCCTTTGCTTTGCCAAGGAAGTTGCGGACTCACGGGTCTTGTGCTCCTTCGCCGTGTACGACCCAAGAACCGCAACCACTGCGCGCTCCGCATCTTCTAACTGGCGTACTGCATGCACAAGCGGAATATCATACCTAAGGGTTTGCAACCACTCAGGTGGTACTTGGCCTATGGCAGGGATACTTACAGGCGCGGAGGGCCTATGGAGCGAAGACACCCCGGTGGATGCCATCCTTCCGCCGGGCCCCGCCACTGCATTTCCGCCACAAGAAAGCCGAGATATCCCGTACATGGCGAACTCCTCGGCGAGGTCACGCATGTTGAACCGGAGTGCGATCCCAGCAAGTCTCCGCGCCTATTGTTCGTCGCCGGGCCGAGGCATCACATCCGGACAGCGGTTGAATGATATCGGCTCTCCTCGGCTTCGGAGGCCGCTCGTGCTCGTCACGAGGTAGTAGAACCACCGCCGCGGCCCAACCGACTCCCACTTGTCTCGCGTAGCCAACGCGGAAACAAAAGCGAGCAATCCGCCCCGAGCACGGTCCACGCCGCCGGTTCGAGCACGCCCACCTTCCACTTTCTTCTCGTTGGCACCGTGCATCATGCAGATGGCAAACAACTCGCGCCGGGCGGTACCTTCCGTCAGACGCCCAAGTAAAGATGGCCAACTGAACGATCGCGGTCGGAGTCAGCTGCGCCAGCTCCAACCCATACGCTCGCAGCACTTTGCGAACAAAGTATGTCACCGGGATTCAGAGCCCGGCATCGAAGAACGCCACGAAGACGATCGCCTCCGACTCTCCCGGGTTCAGCTCTATCTCATCAGGCCCGGGCAAACGAGCCCCGGCACGATCCTCCAGCTTCTTCTCCCAAAGAAGGGTTTGGAGAGTCTCCTCCGTGACGCGACTCCGCCTCAGCACACGGGAGCAGCGGCCCTTCGACTTCTTCATGGCATCCTAGCTATGGTTCGTCTGCTTTTTGTCGCGTGGAACCAGGCGGTACTCCGTCGGTGGTGGCGTCAAGGATCATCAAGGGCAGCACCCCGGTTAGCAGGGAAGTCATCGTGCGCAGCCATTCCTCTCTCCCCACTGCGGCGACAAGCAGGAACGGATGTGAGAGTAGCAACAGGATGCGCAAGAAAAACGGGAAGGAACGCACAAGCAAGCAAGCAGCCAAGGGGAATGATTGCATGCCCAAAGTGACGACTTATAAAGCCCCCCGTCTCCCCCGTAGGCAGAAGATCGAATGACAGAATTACAGCGGTTCGGCTACCCACGATCGGTAGCCGCGGCAGGCGACGGTAGGTGGGCGATCAGAGCGTAATGCGCCGATACATTCCTGCCACGTGGCCACTTTCCCTGGGGAAGAGGCGAACGGCTGTGGTCGTGGGAACGCTGGCAGCCCACGACGCTCCAATTACAGCGGGCCGCGTGCCCCCACCCAGTGCAGGGCAGACGGAGCAGCCGCGATAGCCTGCCCCTGACAAAGGTCGGCACGATTCCAGGTGTCATTAAAGCGCACTGCCAGGCCACGCAACCGTCTCTCCGCGCTGGCGCTACATCATGCAGAGCATTTCCCGAGACTCGGCTGCCCGGGGCAGCCGACCAAGTTCACCTCGCGCCCACAAATATCTGGAGCGCGAAGTAGGGCATGCCCGGACCTCGGCCCCGTCGTGGCCTTCAGCCTGCTTGGTGCCTTTGGCCTCGAGGCCGCGCAAGCTTGGGGAGCGGAAGACAGCCCTCGCACAAGCACGAACGGAATTGTGAACGCAAGTGTATCTAGGTCATCTAGGATCACAGGCCGATGGGACGGAGGGGGCCAAAGGGCTCAGCGGCATGGCTTCGGCCCATGAAGCCCTTCACCATGAGAGGCTCCTGTTGTAGGGGTGGCCCCCACCTAAGCCCAGTAGGCCTGTTAGAAGGATGTAAGGTCCGAAATGGGACATATGTAATGACATGAGTGCCCCTGAGGGGAATACTCATGTGTAAGGGTATAACTGTACAAGCACTCACCATTTGGATATATATATATATATATATATATATATATATATATATATATATATATATATATATATATATATATATATATGGCATAGGCCACGGGGAGAAGCCCTAAGCCATTTTTACTCACCTAACTCCCCACTACCATACCCTCTCTCTGTTTGGCCTGTAACCACAACAACGCCAATTTGTAGATATCATTATGCCTCTAGCAATCTTAGTAGAACAAGGAAAACACATTGACTAACTCACCAATAAAAGCAATAGATGGAAAATGTGAACTGGACCAAACATGCTTGAGAACAATTTGGCACCTATCAATTCAGAAGTTCATTTAGTTCCCATGCTATCTCTACAAGTTCAGACAAAAGGTCATAAATTATAAAGGCGTCAATTGTCTGAATAACTATCTATGATGAACTATTATATCTCATGCTTACATTTTCGAGGAAATGAGTAGAGCATCCAAAAGCTATAAAAGAATGCTGAATAGCATGTCATCCTGAAATATGAAGGATCATATTACCAAGATTAGTTGTAATTACTCAATCAAGGGAGGAACATATTAACACTAAATAAATTAACAAAGTATAGCAGATAATCATCTTTAGCATTTAGCTTAAATTAGTTTGGACAAACATGGAGTTGAGAGTAGAGGACAGAATGTGAACAAAAGCATTAGCAACTCTCTAGCATAACGGGCATGGCATCTTAGTGAGGCTTAAGATACACCAAAAACAAAAGGCAACTCTCTAGCAATATGCAGTAATATGATCCAAGTATTCTACTGCAAAGAAACAAACTACCCACATATTGGTCAAACAGCCCACTTGTGAAGACAAATCGAAGCAGAAATGCACATATAAACTCGAGTTATCTATAAAATCTAAGTAAAATCAATCAACTAAAAAGGCAATTTATTTTTGATAAAACCAATCTTAACTTTTTGATAAGCTGAAATAATTGCAATGATCACTGTAGGCTTGCACTTTTTGGCTAAACATATGATTATCTCTTTTCTTACATGAACATTGCAGTCTACTGTCATTTCCATTGGAAGCCAAACATATGCAACAACTAAGGAACAAGTGCATAGCCTACCTTTGTAGGTGCCAAGTTGATTTATCCTGAATCTCGCCCAAACCTACAATGCTCAACTGTCGGGACCCGGAGCAGCAACTCCGTAACCCTCGTGTTAATCGCACTATCCCGTGAAAAGCTAGTGCACACAAAGTTGAACAAAGGATACATATCACGCACGATAACCAAACTTTATTATAAAGCAAGAGTACGGCCTTATGGCCAGTTTTACAATAGGTGGCTTCATGGCCAAACATAAAAGTAAACAATGAAGATAATTAAAAGGAGCAGCCCATCCTGCCTTCCCACAAGGCGAATTGATCTGTAAGACGTGGCCTAGTCGCCACCATCCTCACCGGTTGCAGACGCCATCCTCGCAACAGATTTTAGCAAGGTGAGCACATAAAGTACTCCCAAGGTAAGCACACGAAGTGCTTACGCAAGTTACACCAGGGAAATATAACAGAGTGTATGCATGCATAAGGGGTTACAAAAGAAGGCATATTATGGTTTATTTGCATAAACAGTATCATTGAATTAAATACAGTAAAGTAAGTGCAAAAGCTGAATTTGATACAATAGATAGAAACAAGAATTTAACAAAATAATATCGTTAGTGCAGGCTCCGACCAAACACTAACCTAACCACGGGCATCCCACCCGGACCATCCTTCCAAAAGATTTCACAAGTTTCCACAAACCAGATTTTAATAAAACCAAAGTCTAATCCGTGAAAAACCATACTAAGCATGTCCTTGACCGTGGACACGGCTATCCAGGATAGGTTATACACTCTGCAGAGGTTGTACAGCTTTACCCACAAGACACGATCATCCCATATTGCCACGCGATTACACACTTCCTTAGGTGTGCGGCGAGGAGTCGTGACAAGGCCTTTCCAATGTTCCATTGCCAAATTAGTTATGCCGCCACTAAGGTTTCACCACAACATGAATCCACATGTTGGAGCCCCCTCTTGTGCCATGTGAGACTTCCCATGGCCTACGCCACGCTCACATTTAGCCTATAGCGAAAACTAAAATGGAACTTCACAAATTACTTAGCCAGGTCTGTCCCATACCAGACTTGTGGTAGTACGATAGGGCTTTGCAATAGTAGCTCACAGACCGGTCCTTAACTTGACTTAGGCCTAACCGCATACCCTTGTGCCCGGGAGTCAACAACGAGTCAACAAACTACGATGCATGCCGCAAGCACCCACCACCATACCAATGCCCAAGTCTAAGAACAGGTTTTATAATTTGTTTGAAAACATCTCATAATCATTCTTGACTCACCGAAGTCAAGAATACCCTCGAAAACTTTATCATTTTATGTGAAACAAATCTTCCCACCCGAATTATTCTAAGCATGGCTAAGCACTTCCATAAAGTGTTCTAGTTAATACTAATGTACCAACTAGGTTTTCATCTATGGTGACAAGGTATGTTCGTTCAATATCGAAATTGGCCATACAAAGGAAATTGGGTGTAACTAAAGTTTTAAGCACATTCGAACTAATTTGAATAAAAATACGCATGCATATAAATTTAAAAACAACATAAATAATTTAAATTACTGGGATCAACATGGTCAAAGGTGTAACTTGCCTTGCTCGAAGTCTTGCTGCGATTCGTCGAAGAAATATTCTCTGGATTCGTCGTAATCTACACGCGAAGAACCAAAAGAAAATTCAAACAAAATTCAAATAAAATTCAAAAAGAGTCTAGATTTGGGTAGTTTATGATTTTAGAAGAATTTAGAAATTTGAACGGGTTAAATCGGAGTTAAAATGAAGAAGTTATGGCTTTCGGAAGATTAACAGGAGGGAAAAAGGAAAAGGCTGGTTTTCGGGAATTATTTTTGTACTGAAAATTGCTATTTATGATGTCAGCAATTTCGAATTTTCTGAGCGGGAAAAATGATTTGAATGACCGTGGGCCGGCTACCGTGGACCAAGTCCATGGACCGCGAGGTTCGCCGACGTGGCACACCGACCACATGGCGCCATGCGGCGCGAGGTGGCGGCCACGCGAGCGGACCGCCGACGGGAGGCCACGCGGCGCCGCATGGGCAGCACGGGAGGCGACGGCGGCGCGCCTCGCCGGCGGTCGGCGGCCGGAGACGGGCGAGCGGCGGCGGGTGAGGAGGGGCGGCGGGGAGGCCGGGCGCCGGCGCGCGCAAGGAGGCGGCGGTGGTGAAGCACGGCGGCGGCGGGGGCAAAGCCGAGAGGCGGCGGGTGGCGGCAAAGGCGGCGGGAGGCGGCCGAACGGGAGGGGAGGGGCGGCGGTGAGAGGGAGGCCGGATGGGAGGAAGAACCGGGCATGGGGAGAGGTTTTTATAGGTGGTGAGAGAAGAAACGACCGCGGATTTTAGAGGGGGATTAAAGGGAGGAGGTGGCCGGGCGTGAGTGGGGAGTGATGAGGGCTTCCGTTTCCACCTTTAAACGACGATTAAAGAGGTAGTAACGGCCGGGAATTGAAGCTTTCATTCGGCATTCATGGAGGAAGAGAGAGAAGGTGGGAGGAGGAAGAAGGTGAGGTTGAAGAAGGATATGACATATGGGTCCCATGTGTCATAGAGAGAGAGGAGAATGAAGGGTACGGTCATTTGATTGTTGACACGTGGCAAGTGGATGTCTCATGTCCTTTGGATTTTATGAAGGGGTAAGTTGCAATGTATGGCTAGGATTAAAACGTGGAGAGAGGTTGATTTAATCTGAGAGCGACACGTGGCGGGCTTGGAATAAATTGATTTTTATTTTCGGATTAAATTTTCAGAAAATACTAGAAGCTTTGCAAATACTTAGAAAAATAATATTTAATGTCTAAAAATTCCAGAAAAATTAAAGAATATTCCTGGAAGCATTTTAGACTTAGTAAAAATATTTTTAATTTCAGATTTCCAATTAATAATTTTATAAAATACTTTTTAACCTTTAAAATTGATTTTAAATTCCAGAAAATTCTCAAAAATTAATTAAAAATTTAGGAAGGCTAGGAAAATAAAATAAACTCTTTTGGCTTTTATAAAATATTTTAAGTTCATTTTCTTGCTTAGACTTTGAAATAAAATCCAGAAAATCCAAATAAACTCCAGAAAAACAAAAAAAAGGCAAATAAAATTTTTGGGATGTTACATCAACAAAAGAGGGGATCGGTATAAACAATTAATTGGTTTAGAGATATGTTGCAACAAAGGTTGGTTAAGAAGATCCTGAAAGTGCCATTGAGGTAATTTCAGCCAACAAATAATATGTGAGCAATCCTGATGTATGTAAGGTGTAAGTCGCATCATTACCATATGCATTCAAAAAGAAATGATAGACTAATGAGTATCTGACTACACATTGTTTTAATTTCATAAAAAACCTTGATATGCACATTATATTTTTGTAGTGCCACTAGCAGCTAAAGGGCAACATATATTAATTTTACATTTGCTGTGATATGAAAGAAATCATGGATGCTGGGCCCAAGGAACTGTGATGACCCCAGGCGAGGCAGCGCCCGTAGTCGCCGATGTGTTCTGTACTAGTCACATCAGTAGCTAGTACGCACATTCACATCATTGTGATCGCATCCATACACATTTCACACAAACAACTTACATAAAAAGGATGATATATTTAACTGAGGCATAAAAGAGTACATACACGTAAGGCCGACTGGCCAAACATCAACAGAGTTCAAAATAAAAGTGCAGTGGAAGTCTAATAACAAGGTGTCCAGTGATTTGCCATCATAACCTGTAGGCAACTGTGACATCCCAAATTTTCTTTTATTTTAATTTCTTTTTCTGGAATTTAAAGTCCTTCTTTTATTTTTGCCTTGTTTTAAAAGTTAGTAAGTTTGGGAGAAATTTGTGATCAAAATAAGTTTATTTGCTTTTATTTGGGTTCCTTGCATTTTTCTAGACTTATAGGATTTTTCTGGGATTTATTTGGATTTTTCTGCTATTTTCTAAGCCCAAAAGTCTTTATTCGGGTTTTCAGAAAATCAAAAAGAGAAACGAAAATTCAAACCCCTCTCTCCGGCCGCCACGTGGACGGCCAGATGCCGCCCACGTCGCCTCCTCCATCCCGCCTCATCTCCCCCCGCGCGCCACGCGTGCGGCCCAGATAGCGGCCACGCCACCCCGGTCCATCTCGGCCATCCCCGCTCACTCAACCCCCGCCTCCATCCTGGCCGCCCGATCATTTCCGCCCGTGCGATGTCGGTCGTCTCCGCTCACTTAAACCCCCTCACCCGCCCCGGCTGTCCGATCTTCATCCGACGCCACACCTCGCTCCCCTCTCGCCCCACTGACAGGACGGACCCACCTGTCGGGCCCGTCCCCTACCCCGCGCCGTCTCCCTCCTCGCGCCGCCGCCGCCCGCAACCACCTCCGCCCTAATCGGCCGCCTCCTCCCCCTTAACTCTTCCGCCCGCCGCCCCTATCTTCGTGCGCCGCAAGCCCGCGCCCCGTCTTCCCCATTTTCCGCGCACGACGCCCACGTCTCCCACGCGCCGAGGCCACTCGCTGCAACCGCCGCCCACCTCCCGCTTTCTCGGCGAGATTCCGCGCGCCTCCACCCCTCGGCCCTATAAAGCCACCCCGGCACCACCCTTCCCACTCCACCTCACCCACCTCCCGCTTGCACTCTCCGCCGCCCGAGCTTCCCACCGAGCGCCGCTCCGCCAAGGCCGCTGCTCCTTCGGCGAGGAATCACCGGCGAAGGAGAGCCGCCCGAGCTTCTCCGAGGCCGCCCCGAGCTCCGCCACCTCACGCCGAGCCTCCTCCGCCCGTTCCCCGTGCCCGAGCACCGCCGGAGAGCCCCGCCCGCCGGAACCCGATCACTTCGCCGCCTCCACCTCGTCGCCGGCCACCTCCGTCCACCGCCGAAGCCGCGGAGGTGCAGCGTACTCCCGTCGCGCCTCTCCCGCTCTCACTCGCCGCCCTCCGCGTGGGCCGCTACGCGGCGACCCTCGGGACCGTCGGCGCCCGCCGGTGACCACGCCACCTCAGCCGGCTCGTGCTGGCGTGGCGTCCACGTCGGCGCCACCCGCGCACCAGGCCGCCCCGTCAGCGCCACCCGCACCTCCCTGCCACGTCAGCCACCGCCCCGTCCGTGGACCCGGTCCATAGACCGAGGCCCACATGTCAGCCGGCCCAATCCCTAGATGACGTCATGCTGACGCAAAAACTCAGGTTTTCCCGTAGAAAATTCATTCGGCCGAAAATGATTTCGGTGCTGACGTCATAATCCTCAATTTCCTATACAAAAATAATTCCAAAAAATTCCTTTTATCCTTTTTCCCTGAATTTAAACTTCCCGGAGCCTGTTCTTCTTCGTTCTAACTCCGATTTAACCCATTCAAACTTCTAAATTCATCAAAAATTCCCCTCTACCCATTCCTAACCTCAATTTGAATTTTTGAGTTGATTTGAATTTATTTTGAGTTTGGAGGGTTATTTTCACGTGTAGATTACGACGATTCTGAAGATTTCCTCAACGACGGATCTCACCAATTCGAAGAGCAAGGCAAGTCACCCTCCTTGATCATGTTGATCCCAGAATTGCAAATGAAATTATGTTGATTTAAATTATATTGCATGCGTATTTCTATTCAACGTATTTCAATTCAGTTTAAATTTAGTTATTGCCTACTTGTTAGTTCCCTTTTGAATTTGAATTCCTCAATACCTTGTAACCCTAGATTAAAACTCTGGTTAGATCAATAGAATGACTGGAGAAAACTTTATAGTATATGCTTAGCCAAGCATAGATGAAACTTAGGTTTGGGGACACCTTTTCACATAAAATGACAAGCTTTTGGATAGTATTCTTGACTTTGGAGAGTCAAGGAGGTTTACAAAACTATTTCAAAATAAAATATAAAATCTGTTTTAGACTTAGGTTAATGGTTAGAATGGTGGGTGCAGGCATGCCCGTTGGTTGGAGCCGCAGAGGTTGACTGTCGTGCACGGGGGTATGTGATTGAACCTAAGTCAATTAAGGACCGGTCTTTGAGCTACTGTTGCTAAAGCCTTAACGTACTACCACATGGCTAGTATGGGACAGCCCTGGTCAAATAATTTGCGGAGTCCAAACTTGAGTCAAGTCGTAGGTTGAAAGTGGGCGTGGTTGGTGCCATGCGAAGTCCCACTTGGGTGAGCGTGGTTGTAGCCATGAGAAGTCTCACCTAGGCTCAAGAGGGGGTCTCGGTCTGGTGGATTCCTTACTGGGGTGAAACCTTAGAGTTGGCTTGGCCGAGTTGACGGCTTCGCATTGTAAAGGCCTTGTTATGATTACTCAGTCGCACGCCCAAGGAAGCGTGTATTGGCCGACATTATGAGGACATCATATCTTGTGGGTAAAGCTGTACAACCTCTATAGAGTGTATAATCTATCCTGGATAGCCGTGCCCACGGTCACGGGCATGCTAAGTAAAAGTTTTTCATAGATTAGACTTGGTTTTATAAAAATGTTTTCAAAAGAAACTTATGGATAGTTGGAGTCCATGAGCGTATGTTTAATGTGTGGATGGATGGAATTCACATGGATCGTTTTTGGGAAACTGGTCCGGAGGGATTCCCGTGGTTAGGTTGGTGTATGGTCGGAGCCTGCACTAACGTTATGAATTTCATTTAAGTGTTGTTTTTACTTACTGTACTTAATCCAGCAATTTTAATCTACTTATTGTATTTCATAATGCTGTTTTTGTAAATTAACCCTATAAGCCTTCCGTTGAAGCCTCTATCATTATGTTGCATTTTCCCGGGTGACTTGCGGAGTACAATTTTGTACTCACCTTGCTGCATCTTAACAGAGGAGGATATCTACGACTACGGTGAGGACCAGGACGAGTAGGACGTGTCTTGCAGTCGTCTGCCTGTGGGGAGGTAGTTGGGCTTCGCCAGTTATCTTTTATTTTCCGCTGTTATTTCCCTTTCATTTGATTTATCTATGTAAGACTTGGCCATAAGGCCGTACCCATTTGCTTAATATATTTGGTCATTTGCGTTCGATATGTATCTTTGTTTGGCTGTGTGCACTAGCTGTTCCTGGACTAGTGCAATATATACAGAGGGTTTCGGAGTCATTACTTCGGGATCCGACAGCAACTAACTGGAGTCAAACCCTAGAAGGATCCATCGTTGAAATCCCCAATGCCGGGACAAAACACACATCGTCAAGCACATAATCCTCTTCATCCTCTGATTAACAATAATTTAAGCAAAGTTGAATACATTGTGTACTCAACAAGACTTGTAGCCTATCATAAAATTATATATATATGAAAGGCTAACAATGGATGAGGCTCTATGCTAAGTTATGTTCAGCATGAAGCAAGTTTTATTTGCAATATCAATAAGTATTAATTTGCAGAATGGAATTGTAAAGATTATTTGATAGACATGTACTAAAATAACATTTTCATAATTTCCATACCATTAGCTCAAATCCATTAATAGCCTTCCTTGGCTGAGAACATCATACAAAACCCACACATGGGCATGACACACGGAAGACGTGTACATGCCATCCCATATTTTTAATAGCGAAATGGTTTTGAAAAGGGAAAACTATACCGTTTGTAGCTACATCCAAACTTGCTCACGACCACGAGCATGGCTATTTAAATAGTTTTTGACACTCTACAAAGCTTGTACAACTTTACCCACACGAGATAATCAAATACTCTGTTAGACATTACACGCTTCCTTGGGCGTGCAACAAAGTGATTATCTTATAACTTTTAGGTCACCTAGCCCTAACCTGGCACCAACCTGGTGAATGGACAAGCCCTCACTTGGGTGCGCAAAGTGAGCTGCATGACGGACCCTCACCTCAGCGGATTACGTCCCTTTGGTGAGGCATTCACCATTATATTAGTAAGCTTTGATCCCAACACCTTGGTGAAGACAGCCCCTATGAGCCAGACTGTTACGTAGAATGCCCTTACCACTTATGTGCCTACCACAATGCAAGGCTAGATCTAGACAACTTTAATCTGCTATATGCCATAGCCCACATAACACATATGGTAGTATGGTGTTACTTTGATGAGCTTCAATAGTGTTCGGTCCTTAATTGACCCAGGCAAGAATTTCCCCCAATATACATGCGATATTCCCTCTCACATTTGATAGTGTATCATATAACTCGCCCACATCCAAAACTAGGTTTTTATTTTATTTGATACCAAAGTAACAGAGGTTCCCCCTCTAGTCCAATATTTTGAAACCGTCATACCCACGTGAAGATTTTGTTCGAAATTTCAAACTAAGCAGAAACTAATGCTTGTCTAAGCATCTAGAACAAATATCAATGTAGTATTACCAATTTGATATTATATTGTATAAACCATGTCCTAGAGGTTACAACACTTGGGGTATCAAGTTTTCAAGGAGGTTCAATACATACGTGTGGTCGTAACTACCATACCACAGTATAGTAGTTTTATGGAAAATACACGCATGCATAATAGATTTTGTAAACAATATACAATAATTGAAATATTATGGTCAATATGGTCAAAGGGGGTGCTTTCCTTGCTTCTGTTGCTTAGAGAATGTTTCGGATGCGTTCTCGGCGACATCTGATGTGTAGTCATCTAACCGGTAAATAAATCCAGATAAAAGCAAAAAGAGCTAAATAAATAGAGACAAGACTCGAATGTTTTTGTAAATTCAAAAAGATCTTGTTTTTATAAAAAAATTAAAAACAAAGATCACTTAATTGGAGTTCGTATGCAAAAGTTACAAGTGTTTGAGTTTTGGCTTGGTTTGAGTTACCTCGACACTTTTTATAACTAACCAAGCTCCTTGGTCACTACGATGTTCTTCTGACTTCTAACACACTTCGGCTGCTAGCTACTCAATTCAATCTACGAGCCTACAATTGTTGCAGCTTACAACCATCATAGTGTGCGATCTTATATTACGACCATTATCGCTACCGACCACTACGACTACCGATCTTATGAGTACTACTTCGATACTTCGGACGTTCGAACTGCTATGGTACTATACGACTATCGACTGGGTACTGTAACTTACGACTACTAATAATGACTTATCACTATCGACCACAGATTATGACTATCACTATGCTTATGGCAATCATCCACATCCTATGACTATTGACCAGATCTGTAACTTATGACTACCAATTATCGACCAGGTTTTGTAGTTTTCCGACTACCGATCGAGTACTATTACTTATGACTACAACCAGGTACTATAAATTACGATTATGACCAGGTACTGTAACTTACGACTACGACCGGGTACTGTAACTTATGACTATGACTATGTACTATAACTTACTATTATAGCCAGGTACTGTACCTTCAATTACGACCCTACGACCATGACTTACGACTATCGACCAGGTACTGTAGGTTTCGACTACCAACTACAGTCATCGGTCGAAGATTACGAGTCCATTTGTGATTGAAGATTTTGACAACAGTAGTGGTCAAGGGACTCGTTAGTGGTCGAAGATTCCAACATCCAATTGCGGTCCACAATCTTGACACGACATCAGTTGAGGATCTCAAAGCCTGAAAGTGGTTGAAGATCACTGCCACGCTAGCGGTCGAAGATCACAACCACGCAAGCGGTTGAAGATCACGACGATGCAAGTGTTTGAAGATCATGACGACGCAAGTGGTCAAAGATCATAACTATGCAATCAGTTGAAGATCTCGACTAAGCTAGCAGTTGAAGATCATGACCATGCAAATGGTTGAAGAACAGGACCAGGCTAGTGGTCAAAGATCACGACCATGCAAGCGGTCGAAGATCTCGACTATGCAAGCGGTAGAAGATCACGATGATGCAAGTGGTTGAAGATCATGACTACACAAGTAGTTGAAGATCTTGACCAGGCTAGTAGTCGAAGATCATGACGATGCAAGCGGTCGAAGATCTCAACTAAGCTAGCGGCCAAAGGTTTCAGCATAGTAGCGGTCAAAGGTTTCAACATAGCAGCGGTCATAGGTTTCGACACAGTAGCGGTTGAAGGTTTCAACCTCGACTGCCATGGTTCTATTATCATGTTTGACCACTATGGTTTTCTTTACAATTGCTTTTAGTTCTCCTTTACAATTGTTTCGACTGCCATGGAGCTAACTGATGACGATGGCGGCTCATGAGAAGGAGTGGGAGGAGCTAGCGCTGGAGACATCATTAGCAGTGAAAGGGTCCATGGCGACAACGATGTCTGGCAATACAGAAGCTACAAAAAAGGTGTGCATGTGCTTGCATGCATGCATGCGAAAGTACAGGTGTTAGGAATCGAGATATGGCTCATCGGAGAGGGGAAGTCTTGCGGTGGCATCCTAGTCAGAGATGAAGGTGAAGGCCTAGTTTGAGTGATCCACCAAGTGATCCACTACATAGAAGGCCAAACAAATGAGTGGGGTGCTTGAAGAGGCAAGCGCATTGGGATGGAGTTTGGAGAGGAGAGCAGCTCACCGAAGTTGCTAGAGCACAGTAGCATGCTCACCGAAGTCGCATACGACCTTGGGTTTCTCACCATTCCAGAGAGCGAAGGGTTTCAAGGATCGTGCACAAGAGACCAAGTGGTGAGCTTAAGACTATGACACAATCGGTGGTGGGATTTATAGGCACAATCTCGAGCTCTTGCCATGGAGTGCAAGGTAAAGAAGACGACAACGGGGAAGAGAACGGTTGTGTCAGAGCAACGGGTTAGGCAGGAGTAGGTAGTAGCAGAGGGGAAACCATGGGCATGACGTCTCTAACTAGGGGTGGCTTAGGCCACGACCTCAGCGAAGCAGGTGCAGGCGCACAACGTGGATGATGAACCCTGTCAACGGGTTTGGCACATAAGCAAGCGAAGAGAGATGGCCTGACAGGATTGTCTTGACATGAAGAAAGGGTTTAGGAGTCTATGCATTTGAGTACTTATGTTCTCAAGTACCCGTGACAGAGCTTGCTAGATGGTCTAAGCCTCTCGAGCAAGAGCAAACCGGGCAAAGCTCAAGGGCCAACTTAGTAATCGAGAGGCAAAGCTGGGCATAAGGCCGGGATGCATGGAGGAAAGGTGAGGCGTAGGGTGTGGGCTGTTAGCAAAGAGAAGAAACAATGGGCGTGGCATCAAAACAATGAGCATGGTGTTAAAAACTAGTGGCCTATGCTGAGGTAGGCTGGAGGTGGAAGAAGGGTCCTACAAGTGAGCCACACTCCACAGTGAGAGAGAGAGAAAGGGTGAGGTGAGCTGAGAGGTTTGGGTAAACCAAGACACATTAGATGAGCTCAAAAGATAATGAAAATCATTGCGAATACTCCTTGTTGGAATTAATCTAGACTTGATTGGCAAACATTGAGTGTAGAGTAAGAGTCGGTTCAATCCGGTAGTTGAATCGAACTAGGAGTTCAAGTTGTTTTCAGTTTAGGAGTCTAGTTTCAGTAAGAAATTGAGTCCAAGTCTAATTTTTAATTGCCAATGTTTTTCCATCTTTAAGTTGTAAACTTGAGTATAGATAGAGGGGAGTTTACCCAGAAAAGGTGTGGCGATTGAAGTGCCACCAAAAGATTTTGTTTATTCTATTGCTCTATTATTATCAGGTTGTCATCATTGTACTCAAAGAACAAAGAAGTCCCGAGAACTCGAAAGGCTTTGAGTTCGACTAACGAAGCCAGGTGGATGATCGAAGTTTGACTTCGAGCAAAAAGTCAAAGAGTATCAGAAGTGTTCGAGTAGTAGAGAAGAATCGAATGGTGCTTGAGCGGCTTCAAAGCATTAAATGGCATTTGAGCAGTAGAGGAGAATCAGACAATGTCCGAGAGGTATTATGAAGGATTAGAGTGAGGAGCAGTCGAAGATTCTAAGCGCAAGAGCATTCGGGGATCCCAGTGCATGTAACGGTCGGAGGCTGCGGTGGCTGAAACTAACACTCTTTGTATAGTGCAGATGATCATTTAAATTTTCACTATATTATCTTCTGTTTATTTTTCTAGAAAAATCCAAGAAGACTTCTTGTCGAATTTAATTTATACTTATCTGATTTAGATTCAACTTGATTTACATTTCATGCACTCTTGGGTTTTGAAAACCAAACTTTTCCAAAGAGCTGAGTTGAGTCTTGAATCTATAATGAGCTTTAGATTGAGCTATGTTAGTTCCTTGAAGAAACATGAGTTAGTATGACCTTTTAAGAAAGCAAAAAGATCTCTTTTGTACGAAACAACTGATCTCACCAATTCTTTCTCACGAGACGGCTTGCCATTGGAAACAATTATGAGCTTTAAAAGAAAAACTTATGTCAAATGTGCTCAATTTGCTTAGTTCCACATAAAACAAGTACTTAAACAAATGATTCATTTTTGGACTTGTAGCACTCTAAATTGACTCAATGTTAGCTTCTTGGTTCCACCTAGCTTATTGACATGGCCTGCATCATCTTTGGATACATCTAGCTAGACTATACTCATGGTTGACTTGACATGCTAAGAAATTCGACAAAATTTCAGATTGTGACTTATTTGGCTTAGCTTGATTATACATGTCTTATCATGATCTTGATAGCACTCCGATATGTTATGGCTTGATGTGATTCTCATATGGTCATTTTGGATAATCTTCATGGCTCTAAATGCTTAGAATAAACCAACTTCAGCCATTTCATCCATTTTTGTGCCTTATTCTCTCTTTTGCATCCTTGATGTGTTTATTGCCAAAAGGGGGAGAATAGCGGAGAAAAAGCCATTTGGGGACTTTCTAGAGCTTTGGAGATCAATTTGCTCTTTCTATTGTAGCTCTAGTGTTTCCTTGTCGACATGGTCATTAGCCTCTTTGATTTCTCTTGGACCATGGTTGACTCTTGTTTCTTTTCAAACTCAACTTTGCGCTATTTCTGGGTTTGTCAATATACTCATCAAGGGGGAGATTGAGAAACCATGTGGTTGTGACCCCATGTGTGTGATGAGTAATTGACATCGGTTTAGGGAAGTCGAGTTTGGTTTGTGTGGCTCGAACCATGTTGTTGCGTGGTACAATTGGTTTGGTTGGACTTGGTCAAACTTGGTTAAAGTGATTAGGATGCATATTCTGTTGATTTGTCAGGTTTTGGCTATTTCATGCTTAATGAGATTCATTGATGTTATTTATGCTTTCATGTGTCGAGCGGTGCTATGTGATGCGTTTCTTGTCTATGATGTTATTTATGCTTTCATGTGTCGAGGTGGTTGCGAGGCTTGGACGATAAGGAACGCGGAAGCTTCCCGGAAGGTGCAGGAGGGGCGTTTCGGTAAAAACGCAAAGCTACACAGGTGGAAGCGGTTCCGTTCGGGATTTAGCGGGCATAACGGGTTGGAGATCCGTTAGCCAAGGGCTATAAATAGGAGAGGGATTCTCATGTGCATGTATGTCTTGTGAGGGAGTGCATGGCTTTGGGAGAGAGAGTTAGGGTTTTGCTTTAGTCAAAAGAGCCTTTGGAGAGGTTGTTTTGCTTTGAGGCTTTAGTTAGTATGGTTTGTTGAGAGCAGGAGAGTAGGCTTGGGTCGGTGTGTGTTGTCTCCCGTAGCTTTTCTTGTTCCTGTGTTCTTGAGGGAAGGATGTAGCTTGTGCTCTCAATCCAAGCATGTATGGGATTGTAGGGATGATATGAGTGGATACTCCTTGTAATCATGTATCTCTCATCCTCAATATCAATCTGAGATGGCTTTGTTTGAGTTTGATTGAGTTCTTGAGCTCCCTGTTCATTCTGTGCTTCGTTCTTCTTTTGGTTGATTTCTCAGATTTTCGTTTTGCAGTTGTTTCTCACAAAGAAGGTGCAAAATGGGTTGCTCTGTGATGGGAATAGGTCTCAAGATCATTTGATCGATGTTTTCCAAGAGCAAATTGATTGAATGGGGAGAATCCACTTCTTTTGCTGCTTGTGTCCTGTTCTTCTTCTGTGTTCTTGTTCTTGGGTTTGATCCCATTTCCTTTTTCCCTTGAAACAGTTTACCCAAAGTTGAGCCACAGAATCCCAAGGCTATTTCCTTGATAATCTTTGAGTTTCATGATCCAATAATCAAAGGTTAGATGGGAATTTGAGATTTGGTGCTGCTCCCTGCATATTTTCAGTTCTTAGGTTAAATCTCAAATTCATGCGTTTGAGTTGGATTTTCTTGGTTCTCTGAGCTCCTCTGGTTATTAAGGATGTTATCTCTCAGCTCTGGACTGAGGAATCCAGAAAGAAACCTTTAATTTCCTTGCTGTGTGGAGTCTCGAGTTTTTGCTCTGAAATTTCAGTCTGAAATCTGCTCTGAAAAACGTCGAGCGGTCTGACCGGACTTAGCATTGCGGTCAGACCGACCAGCGGCTTGCGGTCTGACCGGTGGGCAAAATGCGGTCTGACCAGCGGCCACAAACCGGTCTGACTGGCCAAGCCATGGCGGTTAGACCGACCAGGGGCGGTCAGGCCGGCCGGCTGTCATTTCAGCTGTTGTGGCTATTTCTTTTCGAATCTTTTCTTGCTCTATTATTTCCTTTTGTTCGTCTTTTGTGTTCGACCAGTATGAACATCCAGAGAACTTAAATCCATTTCTTCATAGCTTTCTATAGGTATTGGAGAGGGGTTTAGTGTGTATACTTGTTGGGACATTTTTTTTTTAAAAAAAAGTCGACATTCACCCCCCTCCGTCGCCATTTCGGTCCAACAATATTTGTAATTAATCAATAAGTTTAAGTATCTATAATATATCTATCTATTTATGATTGATATTTCTGTATATGTGATATCGGTGTATTCTGTGATATATCTGTGTATTTGCTTGTTTTTAGAGGACATGGCTAGCATTTTTTAGGCTAGTCGAAAAATAGAAAAATTTTGGTATAAACTGTCTATGAATACCCTACTATCACAGACAGTTTGTGTACCATTTGTAAAGGCCGACTATCACAGACGGCTATGACTAAAACCCGTACATGATATGTTAGAAATCACAGACAGTTCTATGTACCAACAGTCTATGATAGTGGATATATCATAGACGGTTAGTATGTAGAACTATCTATGAATTCTGACATATCACGGACAGGTTTCGATTGTAGTTGTCGATGATATCGGCCTTTACAGATGGTACATAAACTCGGTGATAATCGCCTGTTATCACAAACGCAAAAATTCAGACGGTTCGAAAACCATTCTGTAATGGGGGTTTAGAACCATTTTTTATGACTCTTTATATGGTAGTGGTCCTACCAAAATAACAGGGATCCAGTTATGAATTGGAACCTTAGAGGAAAAGACCATTGTCGAATGTTAGAGAAAAGTGATAGAAAAATGAATTCCCACTATGCTGATTCGCCATTCTTTTTCCCTGCACACGTGGGCTCGCCTTATGGCTTTTGTAGATTTCGTGACTGCCACAAGTTAAAAGAAAAAAGTTCTAGTTAACACTTGTAAAAACAAAAAAATTCTGTAGCTTCTTCCACTACTACAAAAGAGGCTAAACTAGACGCTTATATTACAGTCGGTTCCTAGGAAACGTCTGTGCTGCAAGTATCATAGACGGTTCATACGAATAACCATTTGTTGTATTTTCACAGACGGTTTTTAATACGAACCGTCTGTGATAACTTCATTATCACAGATGGTATTTATTAACCGTCTGTGATGTCTACCAACATCACAGACGGTTTTTATTAAAAACGATCTGTGATAATGAAGTTATCACAGACGGTTCATATTAAAAACCATCTGTGATATGTTTCCCGCCTTGCAATTCCCTAAAATTTCATAATTTCCCGCTTGAGTCCGAGTAGGATTCATTTTTGAGACACCATCAGTAAAATGGGCATAACTTTTGCATACAGTGTCTGTTTTTGACGTTCTTGTACTCATTGGAAAGCTAACGACGAGCCCGATCTAGAAAAAATGACCAGCTTGTGCTAGTCACCCTCCAAGACCCCAAAAATTGGCCATCTTTGGACCTAAACCGCAATAAGAAGCCCTTTGCTCACACCCAAGGCAAGAAGAAGTTTCGCGACCTTGGCAAAGCCAAAAAGCTCTTCTACCGTGTCCTCACCGCCTTCGACGACCTCAACCTCAGTGAGGTGGAGGGTGATGAGGACATCACTTCGTCAGATACACGCAACACTCCTCCACTTGACATTCAAGGACCAATCACTAGAGCTCGCGCCCGACAATTGAATTTACAGGTGAGCTTGTTCCTAAGTACTTCTTTTTGTTCATTTGAGAATCGATTGCTACCTAATGATTTAATTATGATTAGGAACCATGGAGAGGACCTAGAAGTACTTGGAGAAGGGCTACGAGGCGCACAAGTCCAGCAAGGGTGGTCGAATCATGATGGAGGTCCAACTCAAGCCGACTTCGAATCCAATTAGGAGTCCAGGACTAGGCCGCATTAAAATGGACGCCCAGATCGCATCCGGACTCCGTTTTGGACGTTCCACATATGTATGGAAATCTGAGAAGACTACCTTTCCAATGGCTTTGGTCCCATGTCAAAATTCCTTCTGAGTCAACGGGAATCGTCGAAACAAGTGGGTATTCAGAATCTGTCAGGGTGCTGCGCCACCGTCTTTGGGCCATTCGGCTTTGTATCGTGTTGGAGCCCATTAGGGGTGCGTCCAGGGGTTTTGCATGCCCCTAAATCCTTTATATCCAGCTGCCACCCCCACCATTAGGGTTGGGTTTTGCTTAGATCAATTCTGTTTTTGAACAGTTTCGCCGTTCATCGGTTTGTGAGACCCCAACTTTCGAGTGCTACATCAATACATCCGCAATTCAGTTGTGTTCTTCCTTGTTCTTGCTTGTGTTCTTCGATTCGCAGGCGATGATTAGCCTTCTTGGCGAGGTCAACCGGGACGCGCACGGTTGATAACCTGAGGAGACGTGGTGCTGCGATTGCGGGGTTCGGAACGTGTCGTTCGGAAGCCGGATCGATTTGTGTCATGCCTCCACCAAATCGAACATATCCAGAACCTGTTGGAAGATCGGGACCCCGTCCCCATCAAGTGGTAATCAGAGCTTCAGGTGTTCCTTCAGGTTCGCATTGCCCTCCTTTGTTGTTTTCGGTTTCATCCTAGAGTCCATGAAAAAGCCCTACAAAAAAATTGTAGTCATAGGTTGTTTCCTATCCTAGATCTCGTTTAGCCTTTGCACAATTTAATTCCAGAGTCCGTAGTGTTGAGTTTGTGTCCTTAGTCGAGTTGTGTTGCTGGTTTAGATTGTGTTTTATTTCGGGTTGTCTTGCTTCCGCTTCATCCCATACAAACCCTAGCCGTCATCCATCGGGTATTCCACCCTCTGTTTTTGTTTTCCCACCCATATCCCACCCTCTGTTTGAGTCTTCCTTCGCATCTCGTGATCACACAGCACCATCCCCCACCTTTTCCCGAGCTTCTGCCACCAATTTCCACCAATTTCCTCCACCCGATTTCGTTTCGGCCTCCACGAAAACCATAACTCGGAGCCCCTTCTTCAAACGGCCATAACTTTCGCATACGGACTCGAAATCAGGCGATTTTTTTTGAAATTGGGTGAAATTAAATTTTGCATCCGATACTCCCCCACTTTGTCGGGTTCGGCGATTTTATTTTCCCCAAATTCGGCCTGGAAAGTGCAGTACTCGAGCTCCGAAATTGAATCACCGAATTTCCAGCACATTTATCATTTTCTGTAGGTCACACCTTACATCAGATTGAGTTGAAACTTTGTGTGGTTCCTATTTCTGTGCTCTGCTCTGTGAAAAAAATAAAATAAAAAAGACACAAAAAAGAAAAATTTCGGCTTAGTAGAGAAGAGAGAGAAGAGTGCTATCCGTGGCCAAAAAAAAGGAAAAAAAAGAGAAAAACCGGACAGAGCACAATTTTAGGTGACAGAGCTTCATTTGTTTTGTGCTTATGCTGAATTAAGTCCCTCATTCTCTGGCCATCTTTGTTGCTGTCTTCGCTTACTTTCTGGCCGTGATTCCTTGTTTATCATATCCTAACACTGATATAGGACACATTTAGGCCAGCAACTAGGACCAGTGCTTTGGACATTTATTCAGCATTATTCTCTGTTATTGATTTGTGTTCCACTGACATATTTGGTCTTCCAAGCTCCATATATCTACTTCTGGATAGCACGGTTTTGACCCTTGCAATCGTACCCACGCTCGACATGGTTTCACGAACCAGCCACCGGTTGTACCACCTGCTGCTTTGGTAAGAACACTTGCAAGAGCTTGGTAAGCCACTTCCTTTGCGAGATTCCACTGCCCTTCATTTGTAGTTGATAGGGATAATTCTTTTGTTTTCCCTGTGTTTCCACTAACCATGGCAGGAGACGAAGGAAACGGGTCACCGGTCGATTTCAACGAGTGTGTTAGTCGCGGCCAGCTACAAGCTGCGCTCGACAAACAAAATGCTTCACTCGGCGTGAGAATGGACACCATCGTCGCCGCCATTGCCAAGTTGAACACCACGGAAGGCATTGAGCGGGTGGAGCGGCGGTTGGTGACCTCACCGGTCGATGGACAAATTGAGGCACGCCGCCACTGTCAATGATGGTCATCGTCATGATGATGACACGAGTGTATGATGCAGATGGCAACATTGATCGCGGGCGACACAAGATGCACAACTACGTCGGCGTCTTCAAGAAAAACCGACAAGGTATGGGAGGTAATAACCGAACCGACATGGTATGGAAGGTAATAACCGAACCGACATGGTATGGAAGGTAATCACGTAACCGCCATGGTAACGATGACCCTTTGCTAAAGTCAAGTTTACCATTCCATCTTTTGCTGGTCTTTATGATGCTGATATATATCTTGATTGGGAGATGACAGAGAGAGCGAAATTTAATTCTCACTTGGTTCTGAACAACATAGAGTTAGACAAGCTACTAGTGAGTTTAAGGACTTTGCTATTATCGGTGGAATGAACTAAGTAACATGCGCTACAACCTGATACATGGGAGCGGTTAAAAGAAGATATGCGTGTCGTTTTGTTCCTCCCACATATAAACTTGATTTGAGAAAAAATTGCAGCGCTTAGAACAAGGTGATCGTTTTGTTCAGGACTATTATGCTGAGCTTCAAAAGGGTATGATGCGTTGTGGGGTTGTTGAGGACACGGAGGATAAGATTTGTTGTTTCTATGGGGGTTACGGCGTGAAATTCAGGACATTCTTGATTATAAAGAATTTACTCATCACAACCGCTTGTTCCAGCTTGCTATGCTTGTAGAAAAAGAATTGCAGGGGCGCAAGGAATCAGCGAAGGCACGCACCGAACGTCCCTTCTACACGCCGCGAACGACTACATCGGCGAGATCGCCCAAGTCTTCGTCGAATTTTCGTTCTCCTCCACCACTGTGAACAAGATTGCAGCGGCGCCACCGCCACCTTCAAAAATTCTTTGCAGTTCCAGCGAAGAGTAGTTCTTCTTCCGTGGCTTCAACGGGTCGCTCCTCCGACATTCAGTGCCATCGCTGCCATGGGCTTGGTCATGTGCAGAAGAATTACCCTAGCCAACGGGCATACATCGCCACAGAAGATGGAGGCTACATCAGCACTTCAGATGTCGAGGAGGATGATGATGTTGCTGCTGCCTCAGATGACAATGGCGGTGGTGACGACGACCTGGTCCTTGGTGGGGCGTCCACAGCGACGCTACGGAGCATCATTGTGCAGCGAGTCCTCAGCACACAAGTAGAACAAACCGACAAGCTTCAACGCCATAATTTGTTTCAGACTTTCTTCGCAATCAAGAACCGGCGTGCACGTGTTATCATTGATGGAGGAAGCTGCAACAACTTGGTGAGTTCTGATTTGGTCAAGAAGCTTGGCTTGACCACGCGACCACATCCACATCCATACCATATTCAGTGGTTAAATGATTCTGGAAAAGCTAAGGTAACGCAAACATGCCGAGTCCATTTTTCCATTGGTGGTTATGCTGATCATGTTGATTGTGATGTGGTTCCCATGCAAGCATGCTCTCTTTTATTGGGTCGACCTTGGGAATTTGATAATGATGCTTTACACCATGGTAGTAGTAACAAATACACTTTTATGCATAAGGGAAAGAAAGTTAGTTTCTCGCCTTTGACCCCACTGAGATTATAGAGGCCGATAGGGAGAGAGTTGCTGCTGCTAATGATGCAAAGGAACATGATAAATCTGAAAAACAACAAGTAATCCATTTGAAAAATTCTGTTATGCTTGCCACAAAATCAGACCTTGCTGAAATTGATGATGCTAATGATACATGCTATGCTTTTGTGTGCAAAGATGCTTTATTTTCCCTTGATAATATGCCTTGCACTTTGCTGCTCCTGTCACTAACCTTTGCAGGAGTTTAGAGATGTTTTCCCGATGAGATACCTCCAGACTTCCACCCATTCGAGAGATTGAACACCAGATTGACTTGATCCTGGAGCGAGTTTGCCAAATCGTGCGCGTCAGGACCAATCCCAAGAGACTAAGGAGATTCAGCGACAAGTCCAAGACCTTTTGGACCGTGGAGTACGTGCGTGAGAGCCTTAGTCCTTGTGCTGTTCCTGTTCTTTTGGTTCCCAAAAAAGATGGTTCTTGGCGTATATGTGTAGATTGTAGAGCCATTAACAACATTACTATAAGGTATCGTCATCCTATTCCTAGGCTAGACGACATGCTTGATGAGTTGTGTGGTGCTATAATTTTCACAAAGATTGACTTGCGTAGTGGATACCACCAAATAAGAATGAAACTTGGCGATGAATGGAAAACTGCTTTTAAAACTAAGTTCGGCTTGTATGAGTGGTTAGTCATGCCTTTTGGTTTAACTAATGCACCTAGCACTTTCATGAGATTAATGCACGAGGTTTTACGTCCTTTCATTGGCAAATTTGTGGTTGTTTACTTTGATGATATCTTGATTTATAGCAAGTCCATGGATGAACATTTGACTCACTTACGTGCTATTTTTAATGCTTTGAAAGATGCACGTTTGTTTGGTAACCTTGACAAGTGCACCTTTTGCACGGATCGAGTCTCTTTTCTTGGCTATGTTGTGACTCCACAGGGAATTGAGGTTGATAGAGCCAAGGTGGAGGCGATATGGAGTTGGCCCACGCCCACGACGGTCTCCCAAGTGCGGAGTTTTCTTGGCCTTGCAGGATTGTATCGCCGCTTTGTCAAAGAATTCAGCACCATTGCGACACCGTTGATTGAGTTGACCAAGAAGGGCGTCGTGTTCCATTGGGGGCCATCACAAGAGGAGTCCTTTAATCTTTTGAAGGACAAGCTTACACACGCACCATTGCTCCAACTTCCGGATTTTGGTAAGACTTTTGAACTGGAATGTGATGCTAGCGGAATTGGTATCGGTGGTGTTTTGATGCAAGAAGGCAAACCTGTTGCCTACTTTAGTGAAAAATTGAATGGTCCTGCTCTTAATTATTCCACGTATGATAAAGAATTGTATGCTCTTGTTCGTTCTTCAGAGACGTGGCAACACTATTTATGGCCTAAAGAATTTGTCATTCATTCCGATCATGAATCACTTAAGCATATTCGTAGTCAAACCAATTTGAATCGTAGACATGCTAAATGGGTTGAATTTATTGAATCTTTTCCTTATGTCATTAAACACAAGAAAGGGAAGGATAATGTGATTGCTGATGCTTTGTCTCGACGCTATACCATGTTGTCTCAACTTGATTGTCGCATTTTGGTCTTGAAACTATTAAAGGACAATATGCTTTTGATGCTGATTTTAAGGATGTGTTGTTGCATTGTAAAGAGGGACAAGCATGGAATAAATTCGTGATCAATGATGGGTACTTGTTTAGAGCTAACCGCCTATGCATTCCAGTTGGATCCGTTCGTCTTTTGTTGTTGCAGGAGGCGCATGGAGGCGGTTTGATGGGACATTTTGGTGCTAAGAAGACAGAGGACGTTCTGGCCACACACTTCTTTTGGCCAAAGATGAGGCGAGATGTTGAGCGATTTGTTGCTCGCTGCACTACATGTCAAAAAGCTAAGTCTCGCTTGAATCCACATGGTTTATATATGCCTCTTCCTGTTCCTTCTATTCCGTGGGTAGATATTTCTATGGACTTTGTTTTAGGATCGCCTAGAACTAAGAGGGGGAGGGATAGCATTTTTGTTGTTGTGGATCGCTTTTCTAAGATGGCTCACTTTATACCATGTCATAAAACCGATGATGCCGTTCATATTGCTGACCTCTTTTTCACTTCGTCAGATACACACAACACTCCTCCACTTGACATTCAAGGACCAATCACTAGAGCTCGCGCCCGACAATTGAATTTACAGGTGAGCTCGTTCCTAAGTACTTCTTTTTGTTCATTTGAGAATCGATTGCTACCTAATGATTTAATTATGATTAGGAACCATGGAGAGGACCTAGAAGTACTTAGAGAAGGGCTACGAGGCGCACAAGTCCAGCAAGGGTGGTCGAATCATGATAGAGGTCCAACTCAAGCCGACTTCGAATCCAATTCGGAGTCCAGGACCAGGCCACACTAAAATGGATGCCCAGATCGTATCCAGACTCCGTTTTGGACGTTCCACATATGTATGGAAAGCTGAGAAGACTACCTTTCCAATGGCTCTGGTCCCATGTCAAAATTCCTTCTGAGTCAACAGGAATCGTCGAAACAAGTGGGCATTCAGAATCTGTCAGGGTGCTGCACCACCGTCTTTGGGCCGTTCGGCTTTGTATCGTGTTGGAGCCCATTAGGGGCGCATCCAGGGGTTTTGCAAGCCCCTAACTCCTTTATATCCAGCCGCCACCCCCACCATTAGGGTTGGGTTTTGCTTAGATCAATTCTATTTTTGAACAGTTTCGTCGTTCATCGGTTTGTGAGACCCCAACTTTCGAGTGCTACATCAATACATCCGCAATTCAGTTGTGTTCTTCCTTGTTCTTGCTTGTGTTCTTCGATTCACAGGAGAGGATTAGCCTTCTTGGCGAGGTCAACCGGGACGCGCACGGTTGATAACCTGAGGAGACGTGGTGCTGCGATTGCGGGGTTCGGAACGTGTCGTTCGGAAGCCGGATCGATTTGTGTCGTGCCTCCACCAAATCAAACATATCCAGAACCTGTTGGAAGATCAGGACCCCGTCCCCATCAGAGGGGTGGAGCGACGACGATGGGAAGGACGATCAAGAACCCAAGGGCAGCGACGACTTCTCCAGCATGTGCTTCATTGTCGGGACCCCAGATTTCCGAACCCGGATCCTCTGTGTATTACTGCACTAGTCCCAGATCAAAGCTAGTGCACACAGTTAAACAGAAATGAATACATAACCAGCAACGCTTTATTACAATATTGTAACATCCCAAAAATTTTATTTGCCTTTTTTTTGTCTTTCTGGAGTTTATTTGGATTTTCTGGATTTTATTTCAAAGTCTAAGCAAGAAAATGAACTTAAAATATTTTATAAAAGCCAAAAAGAGTTTATTTTATTTTTCCTAGCCTTCCCTAAATTTTTAATTAATTTTTGAGAATTTTCTGGAATTTAAAATCAATTTTAAAGGTTAAAAAGTATTTTATAAAATTATTAATTGGAAATCTGAAATTAAAAATATTTTTACTAAGTCTAAAATGCTTCCAGGAATATTCTTTAATTTTTCTGGAATTTTTAGACATTAAATATTATTTTTCTAAGTATTTGCAAAGCTTCTAGTATTTTCTGAAAATTTAATCCGAAAATAAAAATCAATTTATTCCAAGCCCGCCACGTGTCGCTCTCAGATTAAATCAACCTCTCTCCACATTTTAATCCTAGCCATACATTGCAACTTACCCCTTCATAAAATCCAAAGGACATGAGACATCCACTTGCCACGTGTCAACAATCCGACGGCCCGTACCCCTTCATTCTCCTCTCTCTCTATGACACATGGGACCCATATGTCATATCCTTCTTCAACCTCACCTTCTTCCTCCTCCCACCTTCTCTCTCTTCCTCCATGAATGCCGAATGAAAGCTTCAATTCCCGGCCGTTACTACCTCTTTAATCGTCGTTTAAAGGTGGAAACGGAAGCCCTCATCACTCCCCACTCACGCCCGGCCACCTCCTCCCTTTAATCCCCCTCTAAAATCCGCGGCCGTTTCTTCTCTCACCACCTATAAAAACCTCTCCCCATGCCCGGTTCTTCCTCCCATCCGGCCTCCTCTCACCGCCGCCTCCCTCCCGTTCGGCGCCTCCCGCCGCCTTTGCCGCGCCCGGCCGCCTCTCGCTTGCCTCCGCCGCGCCGCGCTTCCACCACCGCCCTCCTCCTTGCGCCGCCGCCGCCGCCGGGCCTCCGCGCGCCGCCGGTGAGTGCGCCGCCCTCCTCACCCCGCCGCCGCTCGCGCCCGTCTCCGGCCGCCGACCGCCGGCGAGGCCGCCGGCCGTCGCCTCCCGTGCTGCCCATGCGGCGCCGCGTGGCCTCCACGCCGGCCGGTCCCGCTTCGCGTGGCGCCACCTCGCGCCGCATGGCGCCATGTGGTCGGTGTGCCACGTCGGCGAACCTCGCGGTCCATGGACTTGGTCCACGGTAGACCGGCCCACGGTCATTCAAATCATTTTCCGCTCAGAAAATTCGAAATTGCTGACGTCATAAATAGCAATTTTCAGTACAAAAATAATTCCCGAAAACCAGCCTTTTCCTTTTTCCCTCCTGTTAATCTTCCAAAGCCATAACTTCTTCATTTTAACTCCGATTTAACCTGTTCAAATTTCTAAATTCTTCTAAAATCATAAACTACCCAAATCTAGACTCTTTTGAATTTTGTTTGAATTTTGTTTGAATTTTCTTTTGGTTCTTGGCGTGTAGATTACTTAATTAATCCGAGAATATTTCTTCGACGAATCGCAGCAAGACTTGAGCAAGGCAAGTTACACCTTTGACCATGTTGATCCCAGTAATTTAAATTATTTATGTTGTTTTTAAATTTATATGCATGCGTATTTTTATTCAAATTAGTTCGAATGTGCTTAAAACTTTAGTTACACCCAATTTCCTTTGTATGGCCAATTTCGATATTGAACGAACATACCTTGTCACCATAGATGAAAACCTAGTTGGTACATTAGTATTAACTAGAACACTTTATGGAAGTGCTTAGCCATGCTTAGAATAATTCGGGTGGGAAGATTTGTTTCACATAAAATGATAAAGTTTTCGAGGGTATTCTTGACTTCGGTGAGTCAAGAATGATTATGAGATGTTTTCAAACAAATTATAAAACCTGTTCTTAGACTTGGGCATTGGTATGGTGGTGGGTGCTTGCTGGCATGCATCGTAGTTTGTTGACTCGTTGTTGACTGCCAGGCACAAGGGGTATGCGGTTAGGCCTAAGTCAAGTTAAGGACCGGTCTGTGAGCTACTATTGCAAAGCCCTATCGTACTACCACAAGTCTGGTATGGGACAGACCTGGCTAAGTAATTTGTGAAGTTCCATTTTAGTTTTCGCTATAGGCTGAATGTGAGCGTGGCGTAGGCCATGGGAAGTCTCACATGGCACAAGAGGGGGCTCCAACATGTGGATTCATGTTGTGGTGAAACCTTAGTGGCGGCGTAACTAATTTGGCAATGGAACATTGGAAAGGCCTTGTCACGACTCCTCGCCGCACACCTAAGGAAGTGTGTAATCGCGTGGCAATATGGGATGATCGTGTCTTGTGGGTAAAGCTGTACAACCTCTGCAGAGTGTATAACCTATCCTGGATAGCCGTGTCCACGGTCAAGGACATGCTTAGTATGGTTTTTCACGGATTAGACTTTGGTTTTATTAAAATCTGGTTTGTGGAAACTTGTGAAATCTTTTGGAAGGATGGTCCGGGTGGGATGCCCGTGGTTAGGTTAGTGTTTGGTCGGAGCCTGCACTAACGATATTATTTTGTTAAATTCTTGTTTCTATCTATTGTATCAAATTCAGCTTTTGCACTTACTTTACTGTATTTAATTCAATGATACTGTTTATGCAAATAAACCATAATATGCCTTCTTTTGTAACCCCTTATGCATGCATACACTCTGTTATATTTCCCTGGTGTAACTTGCGTAAGCACTTCGTGTGCTTACCTTGGGAGTACTTTATGTGCTCACCTTGCTAAAATCTGTTGCCAGAGGATGACGTCTGCAACTTCGGTGAGGATGGTGACGACTAGGCCACGTCTTACAGTCAATTCGCCTTGTGGGAAGGCAGGATGGGCTGCTCCTTTTAATTATCTTCCGCTGTTTACTTTTATGTTTGGCCATGAAGCCACCCTATTGTAAACCTGGCCATAAGGCCCGTACTCTTGCTTTATAATAAAGTTTGGTTATCGTGCGTGATATGTATCACTGTTCAACCTGTGTGCACTAGCTTTTCCTGGGATAGTGCGATTAACACAGAGGGTTCTGGAGTTGCTGCTCCGGGTCCCGACAAATATTAAAGAGTACAGACCGAAAGGTCTCATTATTACAATTGAGGTTTCAAGACCTCGCACACATGAAACACAGCGGAAGCAAAAGATAAACTCGGTGAAGACCCATCAATACGCCACAGGCAATTGACTGGGGAAGCGCGACCTAGAACTCCTGGAATCCTTCATCGAATCCACCCGCGAAGAAGTCGTAGTTGCCTTCTTGAGCTTCATACTCTTCTGAATATTATTTTTAAGTGTAGCATGTGAGTACATAAAGTACTCCGCAAGTCTTGGGAAAAATGCAATAGATGCAAGGCTTGACAAAGGAAGGCTATATGGTTCTTTTGCACAAAGCAACATTTTCATTCAATTACTTCTAATTATTTTCGAAGGCATCAATTTAATAAAGTAAATGTTTTAGCAGAAACTATCATCAACTTTCTAGTGAAGGTTCCATCTACCAACACTAGCTAACCAATTACAATTGGTCAAGTTTAAAACTGCGGGTTCCATCCACCCTCTCTGGCTCCAACTGCCAGGATTCCCTTCCAAGAGTTCCCTCCACTCTCGGAGTACCAAACTTTTGATTTTAAAACCAAAACCAGAAATCTACCATGTGAATGCATTCCTTGCCCGCCCTTGACCGTAGGCACGGCTATTCGAATAGTTTTACACTCTGCAGAGGTTGTACAACTTTACCCACAAGAGATAAATTATCCTAAAAGTCAACACGCTTCCTTTGGCATGAGACCCAGATAAAATATCACAAAGCCTTTACCTTACTCTAATCTAGCTAGATACCACCCGGTGAGGTTTCACCGCAGTAGGCTAACCGCCCAACCAAGCCCCTCTTGCGCCATATGAGTACAGTGAAATCCTGTCCCTCACTTGTGAATAACCGGTCCATCCACGGCACCCACTTTCCACTAGTGGCACCTAAACTAGACTATCATAAGTTAGTCAGCTAGGTTGTACCCATATAGACTTGTGGTTGTACGGTTAATGCTCAGTCTGGACAAACACAAGCGTCGGTCCTTAATTGACTAGGGTGGAACATACACTTAACAAGATCTCGTGCTTGCTGCACCAACCCAAACCAACCATCCACCCTAATCTAAACTAACTTCCACATTTCATTTTATTTTAAAAGAACAGTGGCAACTCCAATTACCACTAAATTTATAAAAACAAGGGTATTACAATAATTCATAATTTCCCATTTGCAAGATTTCAAGAATATTACATAGCATGACTAAGCATTATACTACCATTCTATTATTCACAAATAACTATAATACTCTCATTATTGAGACAAAAGGAATTCTAAGGTTACAAAGGTACATGGCATTCAACTTCAATTGATGGCATAACAAAGTTGGATTAACTAATACCTTAAGATTTGAACTAATGCTTCATGTAAATAGCAATGCACATAATTTAAAATAATTAAAACATTTCAAAATCATAGGTTCAAGATGATCAAAGGAGACTTGCCTTCTTGCAGGTTCTCTGAGTCTTCCTGCTGCGAAGTGGAGAGATCGTCGACAACATTGGAATCTACGCAAGAAAAGACGAAGCAACAAAACAAATAAATACAAACAAAAATTCAAATAAACTCAAAAACTCAAATAGAGGCCATATTTGGATAGATTATGATTTTAGACGAATTTAGGAGAAAGGTTCAGCGGATTTGGGGTTCACACGGGGGGGGGGAGAACGAATATCTGGAAGATTGGTTGGGAAAAGAAATTACTGAGATAATATTTGGACCAAGGAAAATAGAATGGATTTTATGGAGATTTTTCAAGATTTGAATTTAAAATTTGAAAGTGCACAGAAAATTTGGAATGGAACTGAGGCTTTGAGTTTAAATTAGGCATTGGAATTTGAAATTTAAATATTTTAAATACCAAATAAATTTCAAATATTTGAATGGATGGAAGAAATGGATAGTGTGGAATTTTTGATGAATTTAGAAATTTGAATCGGCTCAAACGGAGTTAAAACGAGGGAGAACGGGCTCCGGGAAGTTTGAAAAGAGAGAAAAAGAAAAAGATTGATTTTCTGGAATTATTTTTCTAAAGGAAATTGGAATTATTGCGTCAGCCCTGAATTTTTTTTCGGCCGAATTGTTTTTATACTGGAAAATCGGGTTATGACGTCAGCAACGACGTCAGCCCTGAGGGATTCTCGGGCAGGGGACTGACATGTGGGCCCGAGGTCTATAGACCGGGTCCACGGCCGAGGGGAGACGCTGAGGTGGCGGGGTGGGGGTGAGGCGCTGACGGGGCAGGGAGGCACCGAGGTGGCCAAGCCGTGGGGCTAACGCGGCACCAGGTGGCAGCCACGTGGGCGCCCGGGGCAACGCCGGCCGGGGCACCGCTCGGACACGGCGACGACGGAGCTCCGGCGACCGGCGGCCGACGGCGAGGGGTGGAGGAGCGAGAGGGCGCGGAGGGGAATGCGGGGGAGGGGTGCGGGCTCATCGGAGGCGGCCGGGGTGGTGCCGGCGGCGAGGAGAGGCGACGGCAGCTCGGGCTCAATGGCGCGGCGGTGCTCCATCGAGGAGGAGGCGCGGCCGAAGGGTCCCCGAGGTGCACGAGGGTGCGGCGAAGGAGGTGGTGGGGTCGGCGAGGCGCGACGCGACACGACCCGAGGCTCCGGCAATTCCTCGCCAGAGTTGAAGGCAACGTCGGAGGCGGAGGCACACGGTGCGGCGACCCTCGGGCGCTCGGGAAGGGAGGCGGTGGGTGGAGGGAGATTGTGCGGAGCGAGGAGATGCCCGGGAGCTCCTTTTATAGGGTCATGGGAGAGGGAGGAGGGCGGGATCCCTCGCCGGAGATGGCGGAGAGGTGGCGGCGATTGCGGGGAGAAAAGGGGAAAGCGGCGTGGAGGAAGGGGGATTCAGCCGCGGGGATGGCGGGGTCGGGTCGGGGGAGAGAGAGGGGGAGAAGGGAAGGGGATCCGGGCGACCGAGGAGGCGGCGGAAATGGCGGCGGTGAAGGCACGGCCGAGCGGAAGGAAGGAGACGACGCGCGGGGAAGAGAGGCCTGACAGGCGGGCCCAGCCTGTCAGCGGGGTTGAGAGGGGGAAGGAGCGGGCGGCGGAGATGGCGGGCGCAAAGGAAGGCAGCCGATCTGGGCCGTCGGCTTGCGGCCGGTGGAGATGGGCTCGGGCGGGGACGCGCACGGCTATCGGCTGTCCACGTGGCGAGTGGGGGAAGCGGAGAGGCGGGATTGGCCGGGCGACGTGGGCCGATCCTGGCCGTCCACGTGGCGGCCGAAGGGGGAGGGGAGAGAATTTTATTTTTGATTTTAATTTCAGATTTTCAGAAAGGCCCAGAAAATCCAATAAAGCTCAGAAAAATACCAAATAACTTCCAAAAATTTCAGAAAAATACACAGAAGTTCCTGGTGACATTTTGGACTTAATAAAAATACTTCCAACTAATGTTGGTATTTAATTTTCATACTTGAAATACTTTTTAAATTTCAAAAATACATTTTTAAACTCCAGAAAATTCAGGAAACCAAATAAAAGCCAAATAACTCCAAATAATTAATTTGAATTAGGATTTTTATAGAAATTCAAAATATCTTTTTATTTAACCATATTTTTAGGTTTTACTAAAAATACTTTTCAAATCCAGCTTTCAAAAATAGAAATTCAGGGCAAATCCAAATAAAACTCAAATACTTTAAAATAATTAATTTGAATTTAAATTTTTCAGAAAGAAAATTTTTGGGATGTTACATTCATGGCCCTTCAGGGCGAGATTAGCGACAGTGAGCTGTACTCCGACTCCACGTGGTATACCCTTCATACGACTAGCTTAATGATGCTTTTCTTAAGCTAGGAAAATTCCATGTTAGATCTAGAACTAGGGTTAGCGAGTTGGAGAAGGAAGTAGAGAGTTTGTCATGTGAGCTTACTTCACTTAGATTTGCTCCTTCCCGTGACGATTGTGATGTATGCACTGCTTTGCTTGGTGACATTGAGAAGCTAAGGACCTTGCATGATAGTGTGTCCTCTGAGCTCGACATGATTAAGGTGGAGAATATTAGTCTTCTTGCTGAACTTGAGATGAGTAGGGTAGTTTCTCTTTCATCTACTACTGTTGAGACTATATCTTGCACCTCATGTGAGGATAAAGACAATGCTTTTAGAAGTTTGTATACCATGCTTCTCGATCTGCCCGAGATTGTGAAAACTGCAATAACTTGAAGATGAACCTAAAACGGGCAGATCATAAAATTGCTGAATTACAAGCTTTTCTACTTGAGCCTATTGCTTCATGTGTGAATTGTCCCAAGCTTGCTGCTGAGCTTGAAGCTGTCTCCAAATAGTTTCAAGCATTAGTTGATGGTAACAACAAATTGGCTCAATCTACTTCTAAGGATCCTGTTAGCTCACCATGCATTAATTGTAACAAACTAAAATCTGACTTGATTGCATTGGATGATAAATGTGTGAAGCTGACTAAGAACCTTCTAGAGAAGCCACCTTCTGCTTGTAACGCTTGTGCTGAGGAGGGGAAGGAGCCCAAGGGTAAGGTAGAGACGCCTAGCGACGTGAACCACTTGACTAGCAGTAGAACTGTCCCTTCTGAGTCGGCTGAGCGTGCTCAAGCCATTCGTTCCTCTGCTGCTGGTTCTTCTTCTACTCCCTTAATTCCTGCTGTCTCTTCTTCCCCTGCTCTTCCTGCACCTCTCTCTTTCGGGAGTGTCAGTACCTTATGAACACTCTCGAGAGGTTTGTAGGAGGCAAGAAGAAGCTAAATCTTATTCTAGACTAGTCCAAGATTTGCAAATTCAATCAAGATCTAGGATATAATTTTTCTGAGGATATGAGGAAGCATCCACCTGCTGTGCTCAGACCCATAGCCGCATGTGTGATCGAGGTCAAGCCCAAAACTTTGAAAGTTCAATTCAAATATGCGAGCTTTGTCCAAGGGATTCTGACAGCAAGGTGATTCCACCTGTTGCTTTGGCCTCTTAGAAGGCGAAGCCTCATCATGCTACTTCTACCTCTCAGAAGGTGAAGTATCATTGTACCTTCTGTCAGAAGGATGGACATTTGATCAATCGATGCTTCAGGCGCACCAAGATCGCGCGTAGAGACCGTGTTGCAGCTCTTAGGCGTATTCAGGGTCAACCCTAGACCTTGAGTGCACCTAAGACCAACACGAGGTCTAGGTCTGCTTCAGGTATTTCTGGTGGGTTTGGGCAGCATCGAGGACTTGGTTTTTCTGAGCTTTCTGGTTTTCGTCCTCACGCTCCCTTTGGTCCTGACTTCCGCCGTTCTGAGGGTAGATCTCGTTTCCCCCGTCGAGATGGCTACCCGTGGCGTGATCAGCTTGTTGCCGGTGCTCCGACTCCCTCTCCCGTAGCAGTTGGACCCAGCAACAACTTCATGTCTGCTCACAGACCTTCTGCTTCTTTGAGTGACAAAGAGCGTAGGGTAGATAGAGGTCAGTCGTGTGTGGCTACTTCTTCTACTCAACGTGTTACTCAGTATTGGGTGCCAAAATCACTCTTGATTTATCCCAGTACTGAGACTTTACTCTCTGTTTGACTCAGGTTCGCCGGGCAGGGAAGGGAAAGGTTTGGCTTGTAGACTCCAGTTGTTCTCATCATATGACCGGAGACTCCCGTTGGTTTTCTTTCCTAGCCCGTGCTCCAGGTGATGAGACTATCACCTTTGGAGACACTTCATCTGGGTGTGTCATCGCTAAAGGTACAGTGCACGTTAATGAGTCTTTTATTTTGAAAGATGTTGGCTTGGTTCGTAAGCTGCAGTATAATTTACTTTCTGTTTCTCAGCTTACCGATGACGGCTTTGAGGTAAGCTTTAAGAAAAATGCTTGCAAAATTCTTGATTCTTCGGGTAGTCTGATTTGCGGGATTTCTCGTTATGGGAGGATCTTTCGTGCTGATTTTTCTGAGTCTTCTGGTGATCCTCTCCGGTGTTTGGTTGCTTCTGAGTCCCGTGACCTTACTTTCTAGCATGGGAGACTTGGTCATATTGGATTTGACCATTTGACCCGAGTTAGTGGCCACGATCTCATTCGTGGTCTGCCGAAACTCAAGATGGTCAAAGATATTGTGTGTGCTCCTTGCCGGCACGGCAAGATGGTTGCCGCTTCTCACCCTCCGGTCACAGTGACTATGACCGATGCACCAGGACAGCTGCTCCATATGGACACAGTTGGACCAGCTCGAGTGCAGTCAACAGGAGGGAAGTGGTATGTTCTTGTCATGGTCGATGACTTCTCGAGGTACTCTTGGGTGTTTTTCTTAGCCTCGAAGGATGAGACGTTTACATATTTCCTAGGTCTTTTCAGTAGGCTTTCTGTTGAGCTCCCAGGTGCCTTACGAGTGATCCGTAGTGACAATGGCACGGAGTTCAAAAATTCCTACTTTGAGAGGTTTTGTGATGAGACAGTTGTAGAGCATCAGTTCTCTTCTCCGCATGTCCCACAGCAGAATGGCGTAGTGGAGAGGAAGAACCGTACCTTGCTTGAGATGGCCAGGACGATGCTTGATGAGTATTCTACACCTAGGAAGTTTTGGGCTGAGGCTATAGCTACCGCGTGCCATGTTTCGAACAGAGTTTTTCTTAGGGCACACTTGCATCGCACTTCTTATGAGCTGAGATATGGGCGAAAGCCCAGTGTCTCTCATTTTCGCGTGTTTGGTTGCAAGTGTTTTATTCTGAAGTCCGGGAACCTAGACAAGTTCGAGTCACGCTCTTGTGATGGTATCTTTCTAGGCTACTCGACTTCTTCGCGGGCGTATAGGGTCTGGAACTGCGAGTCTAGTAAGTTGGTAGAGACCTGTGAGGTGACCTTCGACGAGACCAGTCCGGGGACTAGGCCCGATATCTCAGGTTCTTTAGAGCAGTCTGAGCCCATCTTTGTGGATGATGAGGACGATGGAGATGAGGGTTGTCTACCTGATCCAGTTCCTCATCCTCCCCTTGAGGTGCCTTCTTCCACTGCACCTCTAGGTGATCAGCCCATGTCTTCTGCTTCCTCTGGAGCTAGTGGCTCTGTTCCTACCTCATCAGCTCATGAGGTAGAGGCCACTTCTTCATCTCATCCTGGACCTCCTCGACATATCCAGAAAGACCATCCTTCCGAGCAGATAATTGGAGACCTCTTTGAGCGAGTCACCCGCTCAAAGTCTGGTATGTCATATTTCTGTCTCCATTCTGCCTTTGTTGCCACCTTTGAGCTCAAGGACATTTGTCATGCTCTTTCTGATAAGTCTTGGGTCAATGCCATGCATGAGGAGTTGGAAAACTTCAAGAGAAACAAGGTCTGATCGCTTGTTGAGCCCCCTCGAGGTCACAATATCATTGGGACTAAGTGGGTGTTCAAAAACAAGCAGAGTGAGGATGGGGTAGTCATTCGAAATAAGGCTAGACTGGTAGCTCAGGGCTTCTCCCAGGTTGAGGGTCTAGATTTTGAGGAGACCTTTGCCCCTGTAGCTAGACTTGAGGCCATTACAATCCTGCTTGCTTTTGCGGCTTCTAAGGGTTTCAAGCTTTACCAGATGGATGTCAAGAGTGCCTTCCTCAATGGCTTTATTGAGGAAGAAGTCAATGTGAGACAGCCTCCAGGTTTCGAGAACCCCAAATACCCAAACCATATCTACAAGCTTTCCAAAGCCTTGTATGGACTTAAGCAGGCCCCTAGAGCTTGGTATGAGAGGCTTAAGTCCTATTTGTTGAGTCGTGGTTTTGAGATGGGTAAGGTGGATAAGACCTTGTTTATTCGCCGGCATGGCGCTGACCTTCTGCTCGTCCAGATTTATGTGGATGACATCATCTTTGGCGGCTCTTCTCATACTCTTGTTTCATAGTTCTCGGATGTCATGAGCATCGAGTTTGAGATGAGTACGATGGGCGAGTTGACCTTCTTCCTTGGCTTCTAGATCAAGCAGACTCGGGAGGCCACCTTCTTGCATAAAGGCAAGTACACTCGTGACCTCCTGAGACGCTTTGACATGAGTGATGGTTAGCCCGTGTCAACTCCCATGGCATCCACAGCTTCTCTTGACCCAGATGAGGACGGCGAGCCAGTTGATCAGAAGGAGTATCGCAGCATGATTGGCTCCCTCTTGTACCTCACTGCCTCGAGACCGGACATACACTTTGCTGTGTGTTTTTATGCTCACTTTCAGGCTTCTCCTCACGTATCTCACTGCCAGACGGTGAAGCGCATTCTTCGGTACCTTCGAGCTACCATTGACTATGGTATCTGGTACTCTTTCTCGTCCTATCTTTCCTTGAGAGCCTACTCGGATGCAGACTTTGCTGGTTGTAGGATAGATAGGAAGAGCACTTCTGGCACCTGCCAATTCATTGGCACTTCTCTTGTTTCTTGGTCCTCTAGGAAGCAGTCCGGTGTTGCACAGTCCACCGCAGAGGCCGAGTACGTTGCTGCAGCCAATTGCTGTAGACAGGTGCATTGGATGGTCTCGACCCTACAGGACTTTGGGTTAGTTATCGACAGTGTTCCACTCTTTTGTGATAACACTTCTGTGATTAACATTGCTAAGAAACCAGTGCAGCATTCTCGGACCAAGCATTTTGATATCAGATATCACTTCCTTCGAGACCATGTGGAGAAGGGTGACATAGTGCTCCAGTTTGTGGAGAGTGACCACCAGTTGGCTGATATCTTTACCAAGCCTTTGGATAGCTCTAGGTTTTCAGCCTTGCGGGGAGAGCTTGGGGTGGTTTGTCCTTATGAACTGTTGTGAGGGGAGTTTTGTGCTTCATTGATATATCTTGCTTATTATGCTGTTACTCTTTTCTATTGCATTGCATGAGGGTGCATTGGGTTTAGTCATTCTAGCATAGATTAGAGTGTTTCTCTTGTCTAGTTGCTCAGATTTCTTTCTCTCATCTTGTGATTCTAGGATGCTGCTTATTAGCTGTTTCTCTTCTCACTAGGTTGAGCTCACTCGCTTCTTATAGGTTCTAGCGAGGGTTGGGCCACCCTCGGGTAGACGGGGTACGTGTTTTCTTCTTAGTGTGCTAGATGGTCAGCTGATAGTCCTAGAGTCATATGGGGTAGATGAGAGTCAGTCTGAGCCATAGTATCCTCTATATCTTGTCTATTCTTTAAGGACTGCCTTTTCTAATTTCTTTGCCAGCTTCTCGATTTATCGCTTTGGTTCAGAGAGAGTTCATTTGGGAGCTTTTAGATCTTAATGTTGACATAACTCTACTTGAACTAAAAGTTGCGTCACATGTTGAGGGGGAGCTGGATTTTCTTGCATGTCATTCTGCATTGTCATAGAATTACATGGAGCCTTGATTATTATCCTTTTATGACATGTTTACCATGATTTACATGTTGCTATGATTTGAGCTTACTTGCTAGATATATCATGGCTTCATATGTGTAGTCAAGTCTTTGCCATGATAGGTTGGTTAAAATGCTCAACTTAAACTAATTCATGTCATGTTAGCTTTTGACACTAGTCTTTCTTTAGCAATCTTTTTATGATTCATGCCATGTCAAATGAGCTGAGCTGAGTCTTGAATCTATATTGAGCTTTAGATTGAGCTATGTTAGTTCCTTGATGAAACATGAGTTAGTATAACCTTTTAAGAAGGCAAAAAGATCTCTTTTGTGTGAAACAACTGATCTCACCAATTCTTTCTCATGAGACGGCTTGCCATTGCAATAGGCATGAACTCAGGGGGAGTTTTGGATGACCAAGACTTTCTTCTTAAGCTTCTAGCTTGGAGTAGTCGCATAAGGTTGAGATCTAGCACATGACTAAAAATATTTATTGGAAACAATTATGAGCTTTAAAAGAAAAACTTATGTCAAATGTGCTCAATTTGCTTAGTTCCACATAAAACAAGTACTTAAACAAATGATTCATTTTTGGACTTGTAGCACTCTAAATTGACTCAATGTTAGCTTCTTGGTTCCACCTAGCTTATTGACATGGCCTGCATCATCTTTGGATACATCTAGCTAGACTATACTCATGGTTGACTTGACATGCTAAGAAATTCGACAAAATTTCAGATTGTGACTTATTTGGCTTAGCTTGATTATACATGTCTTGTCATGATCTTGATAGCACTCCGATATGTTATGGCTTGATGTGATTCTCATATGGTCATTTTGGATAATCTTCATGGCTCTAAATGCTTAGAATAAACCAACTTCAGCCATTTCATCCATTTTTGTGCCTTATTCTCTCTTTTGCATCCTTGATGTGTTTATTGCCAAAAGGGGGAGAATAGCGGAGAAAAAGCCATTTGGGGACTTTCTAGAGCTTTGGAGATCAATTTGCTCTTTCTGTTGTAGCTCTAGTGTTTCCTTGTCGACATGGTCATTAGCCCCTTTGATTTCTCTTGGACCATAGTTGACTCTTGTTTCTTTTCAAACTCAACTTTGCGCTTTTTCTGGGTTTGTCAATATACTCATCAAGGGGGAGATTGAGAGACCATGTGGTTGTAACCCCATGTGTGTGATGAGTAATTGACATCGGTTTAGGGAAGTCGAGTTTGGTTTGTGTGGTTCGAACCATGTTGTTGCGTGGTGCAATTGGCTTGGTTGGACTTGGTCAAACCTGGTCAAAGTGATAAGGATGCATATTCTGTTGATTTGTCAGGTTTGAGCTATTTCATGCTTAATGAGACTCATTGATGTTATTTATGCTTTCATGTGTCGAGCGGTGCTATGTGATGTGTTTCTTGTCTGTGATGTTATTTATGCTTTCATGTGTCGAGGTGGTTGTGAGGCTTGGACGACAAGGAACGCGGAAGCTTCCCGGAAGGTGCAGGAGGGGCGTTTCGGTAAAAACGCAAAGCTGCACAGGTGGAAGCGGTTCCGTTCGGGATTTAGCGGGCATAATGGGTTGGAGATCCGTTAGCCAAGGGCTATAAATAGGAGAGGGATTCTCATGTGCATGTATGTCTTGTGAGGGAGTGCATGGCTTTGGGAGAGAAAGTTAGGGTTTTGCTTTAGTCAAAAGAGCCTTTGGAGAGGTTGTTTTGCTTTGAGGCTTTAGTTGGTATGGTTTGTTGAGAGTGTTGGTGATATGCCCTAGAGGCAACATGGAGATGTTGAATATATCACATACTATGTTTATGATACATTGCTTTGTTCCTTGAAATAGACATTATCATTATTGATCAATGAGTATGTGACTTATTCATGAGACTCTTAATGCCAAAATGTTGCTATTTCTAAATGATCCCTGATCATATATCATATGAGGAACAAATATGATTCAAAGATCAGCATATGTATTGATTGATGATCATGTCTCATGGATCATGGTATGGAGATACCAAATCAATAATATGGACATGTGTTAGTGAACATATGTTGGATAGACCCGCCATGAGACACTGCAGAGATTCCATGTGTCATTAGTTGGTCTCAAGTAGTGTTTATGTAGAATCCTTAGACTTGAGATCATCATGGTTCCCAACATGCGTAGTAGCATATTTTGGGACTACTAATCACTACTCTGTAACTGGGTAGTTATAAAAGTAGTCTTCGGGTTTGCTATGAAACATGTAGTGGGATGTGAATGATCAAGATAGAATTTGCCCCTCCTTCTGGGAGAGATATCTCTGGGCCCCTCGATGTAATGGATTATTGTCAGACCCGGATTTTTCAATCCGAATCTTACTGTGTTTCACTGCACTATTCCCTGGATCAGTAGCTAGTGCACACAGTCACATTGCTGAATCATTTCATACATCGCATAATCATTCATTAATTTACATAAATTGAAATACACCACATCGGGTGAGAGTTTTACAATAAGGGCCGCTTTGGCCAAATGTCGACATTACACAAATACAGTGAAACTTGATGGCAAAAGTAAACCCAAAATCCACAGGCAAGCGACTGGAAGGGTATGTGCGCATTATATGTCACCAGATGACTAGTAACATACGTGCACACAAGGCCTGGAGTCCACTTGTCTATGCTAAAACATCGTAGCCTACGTCTTAGATCCTTTCGTCGTCCTTCTCCTCCGTAGCAGGAGCATCTTCGTAGGCATAATGGTCCTGTGTTCCTGTTCCTGAATTTTTGTCGCAAAAGCGAGCGTGAGCACTCCGACCCCGTGCTCCGCGAGCCAACACACAATATGCAATATATAACATGTATGGCTAATCAAAGGATGGCTCGAGTTCTATTATTTGCAGGAGTGCTTTTGAATACAATTATATAAAAATTTTCCTAAGACTTAGCATTTTTAGAAATGACTGGGTTTTTAAAGAAATACTCATGTATACCAGTGTTACAGAATCCATCCACCATTACATGGCTTCTGCACCATATCTCTTCTTTCAGCGTTATAGCCGCTTAACTTACCACTGGGACGACACCCAGGACAATTCAAACTAGGGCCTTTCTCGCCTCCACATTACCATTTCCACCCATAGAGATTTTTGAAACAGAACTATATCTAGTCAAGTTCCCATGTCCGCCTTGACCGTGGGCACGGCTATTCGAATAGTTTTAGACTCTGCGAGTTTGTACACTTTACCCACAAGAGATAGATCAACTCGTTGCCCCACATGAATCCTTAGCCATGCGATTGAGTAGACTATCACAGACCTTTACAATACATTTTTCTTAGCGAGTTCGTCCGCTAAGGTTTCCACTTCCTTGAGTGCGACCACCCTTCCGAAGCCCCTCTTGCGCGTCACGTCGGAGGATGTGGCCATCCTCTACCCGCCCGTGGTCACACCGGCGCAACTCTTACTAAGTCGATGCAAATTAGTTAGTCCTGCCTACACTTTGCCGGCTTGTGGTTGTACTTGTTGTACACCGGGAGGTCATCACAAGATTCGGTCCTTTAGGGCTATCTGGGCGGTCTATCACTAACCCACTTTGTGCTTCCACCGCACCACACACACACCCTCGAACCAATCCGCCGAGATATTTTAAGCATGTTGGGGTTTTGGGAACATAAAGTAATCATACCAATATTTACAGTCATTCCCGTCATGACCGCCAAATCAATTTCTCATGAATAAAAGTGATGCTTGGGACAATTTCTTGCCCGGGTTCCTAATCAATGCTAAGCATAGCATACGATTAAGGACTTATTTTTGAAATGATATTATTATATTTTGCTAGGCGACAAGGTTCACATATCCAAACATTTCAACGGATCATTATTAACAAGTATTGTACTAGGTATATAACTACCACTTCTGAAATGAACATATTTTTCCACATAAAATATCAGCATGCATGTTGATAATTTAAAAGAAATTAACTTTGAAATGTTTGGGTTCAATATGATCAAAAGTGTTGACTACTTTGGAGTTTACTGTGGTGGTATTGGATTATCCGGATCTCCTAGTGCTGCTGCCTCGAATTCTTCCTCCTGAGCTTCGTATGCTATTTAATCGTGCGAAATACCCAAATAAAAGAAAAGCAATCAATCACTCAAAAGATCACCAGAAATTCAAATGAACTCTAAAAATTATGATTTCAGTTCCACTGGATAGATCTTGAATTTAGAGAAATTTAGAAATTTGTCCGATTCAATTTGGAGTTAAAATGAATAAGTTATGATTATTTGAAGTTCTCAGTTTGAATTAATTCTGGAAAATATGAAATCTCTGACATGTGGGTCCCATATGTCAGTTCTTTTTTTTTATTTAATTATTTTACTCTTTGTGTCAGCGACAAGTGGGTCCAGTACTATTTATGGGGCCCAGTGTCGATGAGTCCGTCTTGAGGTGCGACTGACCGGTTGGGCCCAGCGGTCAGCCGGCGGCTCTGGCTGCACAGGCCGACAGGTGGGGCCCACCTGTCAGCAGGGAAAATAAAAGAAATCGCTCGACCGCAGGCGCAGAGCCGGCGGCTCGAACTTGCGCCGCGGGAGCGGGAGGGGGAAGGGAGTTGCGCTGGTAACCAAGTGGGAGGGGGAGGCTTTGCCTACCCCTTATGGGCAACATACCCTTTTGAGGTAGCTCGGGAGGCGGCGGCGGAGAGTCGGAGGCGACAGCGCCGGCGGCGAGTGGTGGCCGGAAAGGGCTGGGGGCTGCGTGATATGTAATCCCCGCGAGACGGCGATGCTACTGGGGTAGACGGCCGGAGTGGCGGTGCACGGTGGCGGGCCGGCGGCGTGCGATGGCGGCGGTCGAGATGGGAGCTCCGCGACGGCGGCTACGGCCGGGAGGTGCGGGGGAGACCGGCGTTAGCTTCACCGCGCTTCCCCGATGCTCGGGAAGCTTGGGCTGGCTTCGGAGGCAGCCGGCATTGGCGGGGAGGGCGACGTCGGAGTTGGGGAAGAAGGGGGAAGCCGGCGGCGATTCGGGGCGCGATGGCTAAGTGCGCCGGGGAGGAGGAGGGAGTCTTCGCGGTGCTAATGCGGCTCACGGAGTGGCTTTATAGCCGGAGAGAGGCGCGTGGCGGCGACGGTGGCCTCCACCCCGCTCATGCCGGCGAGAGGGGATGAACCAGATCTTCCCCGAGATCTTGCGAGAGGGAGAGAGAATGGGGTGCTTTGAATTTGCCCGCGAGATGTGAGAGAGAGGGGGGAGGGATTGGCTGCGGCAGAGAAGCGAACGCGCGAGAGAGAGAGCTGCGCGAGGGGCGCGGCCGCGTGGAGAAGAAGAGGAGGAGGAAGAGAGCCTGACAGCCCGGTCCCACCAGTCGGCGAGAGAGCGCGCGTTGGAGTGAGGCCCGCGCGCAGAGGAGCGGCGCAAGGGCGAGGTGCGGGCCCGCATGGCAATGGCGCGTGCTGCGCCCGCGGAAGCTGGGCCGCGCGATGGAGGGCGCGGGCGACGCGTTGCGCATCGGGGCTGACCAGGTGGCGGCCCGAGAGGAGGGGAAGGCGGGATGGGAGCGGTGATGTGGGTTGATCCCGGCCGTCCAGGTGGCGGCCGGAGGGTGAGTGGAGTTTTTTTAATTTTTTTCCAGATTTGATTTTTAGCTTTTAGAAACTGCCAGAAAATCCAATTAAATTTAGAAAAATATGAAAATACCTCTAAAAATTTCAGAAAAATTCACAGAAGTTCTGGATGACCTTTTGGACTTAATAAAAATATTTTCACTATTTTTGGTATTTAATTTATTGGTTTCTCTTGATATATTTAATTGTATGCATACATATCCATAGTTGACGACTTTCTTATTATATTTATTTCCTTATTTTTACAATCATTTATCAATTGAGGGTTCTAAGCCAAATCTCTCTCTCTCTCCTTTTCTGGATCATCTTTTCATATTCGTAATTTAGATTTTAACTCTCTACTATTTAAACATGTTCATTTCTTATTTAACTTTTGGAATTTCCATCAACTTTTTCTTAGAAAATTTCCACAAACTCCAAATCCAAATGGAAAACAAATAAAATAATTCAAAAACTCCTTAATTTAATATTTATATTTTTCAGAATGTTACAATTATGAAAGTGCATGGCCATGCCAAGGTGATTGAGGAGTCAATCACAAGTTTATAATCCATCACGGAATCGAGAGAGTGATTGAGCTATTAAGAGGATGACACAGGTCTCGCCTTGAGCTTAATCTATATCGTGAGTCAAAGGGATTCGTACATGAGAACATTACATGTTCAGCCGATATGATCTTTACGTATACTTTGGGGTTAATATGTCTTGCTAGAGGCCGCTATTAACGTGGTGACCGAAAGGTGTTTCGGGTCGCGACCAAGTATACGTGAACCTCTGTGTCGCACACTTAACGGGTTGGAACACTAATTCGAATGTGATTCGGATGTGGGCTCAATTCGGATAGAGATCCGGATAGACTCCTATTGGGCCTCGGTCCACGAGGCCCAAGTGAGGAGGTCTATATATTTGGAGGCGGGGTGAGGATGGACGCTTCGTTCCTCCCGAGCAAAACCCTAGCCGCCACCTCCCGAGCCAAACCCTAGCCGCTCGCGAGTCTTTGGTACACTCGCGATCGGCGTTCACCTCGGGCGTGTGGATACCGGTGGAGGCGCTGCTCGTTGCGGCGTTGATCGGCATCAACAAACTACGATTGGATCTGCTCGTGGTGTGGTTGATCGCGTGGAGGAGACGATCCGTTCGGGACGATCGGCTACTTCCACTACTACCTCGGCGCGTGGTTGGATCGGCTTCTCCAACTCTTCTTCCGCTGCGCTGCGCGTCTAGTGGTAACGATCTATGATCCCTCCTTAGCATGATGTCCTGGTGTGCGCGGTAGAAATTTTTTATTTTCTGCTATCGTAGCCTACGCGCGTTCCTTCAGAGAGCAGGAGAGTAGGCTTGACTCTGTGTGTGTTGTCTCCCGTAGCTTTTCTTGTTCCTGTGTTCTTGAGGGAAGGATGTAGCTTGTGCTCTCAATCCAAGCATGTATGGGATTGTAGTGATGATATGAGTGGATACTCGTTGTAATCATGTATCTCTCATCCTCAATATCAATCTGAGATGGCTTTGTTTCAGTTTGATTGAGTTCTTGAGCTCCCTGTTCGTTTTGTGCTTCGTTCTTCTTTTGGTTGATTTCTCATATTTTCATTTTGCAGTTGTTTCTTGCAAAGAAGGTGCAAAATGGGTTGCTCTGTGATGGGAATAGGTCTCAAATCATTTGATCGGTGTTTCCCAAGAGCAAATTGATTGAATGGGGGAGAATCCACTTCTTTTGCTACTTGTGTCCTGTTCTTCTGTGTTCTTGTTCTAGGGTTTGATCCCATTTCCTTTTTCCCTTGAAAGATTTAACCCAAACTTGAGTCACAGAATCCCAAGGCTATTTCCTTGATAATCTTTGAGTTTCATGATCAAAGAATCAAAGGTTAGATGGGAATTTGTGATTTGGTGCTGCTCCCTGCATATTCTTAGGTTAAATCTCAAATTCATGCGTTTGAGTTGGATTTTCTTGGTTCTCTGAGCTCCTCTGGTTATTAAGGATGTTATCTCTCAGCTCTAGACTGAGGAATCCAGAAAGAAACCTTTAATTTCCTTGCTGTGTGGAGTCTCGAGTTTTTGCTCTGAAATTTCAGTCTGAAATCTGCTCTGAAAAACGTCGAGCGGTCTGACCGGACTGAGCATTGCGGTCAGACCGGCCGGTGGCTTGCGGTCTAACCGATGGGCAAAATGCGGTCTGACCGGCGGCCACAAACCGGTCTGACCGGCCGAGCCATGCCGGTCAAACCGCCCAAGGGCGGTCAGACGGGCCTGTTGCCTGAGGTCTGACTGGTCGGCCGTCATTTCAGTTGTCACTACTAAATTTTTACCCTTGCGCAACGACGAGAAAAGGTTGTAATAGGCCCAATTTGGTTGCACAAGGTACATATTGCAACCAAATCACGTTCGTTGCCAATGGATGCAATAAGTCGCGTTGCAATAAGGTATTGCAACCGTTGCTAGTTTGGCGTTGCAACTGTTGGGGTTTATTGCAACCATAGCTGTCCGTTGCCAAGCATGGCAATAGGACGTTGTTGCAACATTCACGGTCGTGGCAATATAAGCAATTGCCACGCCCGTCTTCGTAGCAAGAGGTGGTACATGCAACGATCGATAGCGTAGCAATAGAGACATTTGCCACGAACAACGTCGTGGCAATAGTCTGTATTGCCACGCCATAATTTTGTTGCCAAAGGTGTTATTGCCACGACTGTCATGCTGTGGCAATAGTACCATTTGCCACACAATTTTATTCGTTGCGAGAGATCAACAAACAGCCCACGAAATAACACGCAGTCATTCACACAAGCATGGATCTTAATGTAGTTGAGGCCAAGGTCACGAATAACCTTCCGTACTTTCTCCATAGTGTCTGGGATACAATGTCCTGGGGGGAGCACATCCGAGAATAGGCTAAGTAGTTGCCATGTGGAATGGTTACTCCAACCACCCATGCACTTAAGCTGAAAGAGCCTGACAATGAAAGATACCTTGGTAGCCTCGGTGCAACCTGGATACAAATCTTGCTGCGCATCTTCCAACAAATCAAAGAATTTCTTTGCACTCTCATTTGGTGTTCATTGTTATTACCACTGTTAGCACCCTTATTATTATGGACACAGATTCTTGGCAAATGATGCATCATCTGCTGTGCCTACATTCAGATCCCTATCATCATTCCAAGGTTCAGCATAACCTTTCTCTTTGACGAAATTCTCATCAAACCCTTTAGATAGCAAGTCCATTTGAACCTCGGATTTTGTTTTGTATACGACTCCACGACACCTTGAACATGGACATGGTGCAGTTTCTGATGCATAGGTGCCTTCAAAAGTAGTATCAATAAATTTCTCGAATCCTGCTTGCCACTCACCGTTGGATCGAGACAACAAGATCCAACTCGATCATCATCATGTGCCATTAATTCTATCTTCCAAATGTCACAAGACTTTATTTCCTGCAGTACGTTAATTGAAGGGATCACGAAGCTTCTAAAAACATATGAATGTCTACGTTTTTTCATAATTGAACAATTCAAAAAAAATCGCAATGCATCAAGAAGCTACTGTAGTAATTAAATTAATAGCAAGTAGATACGTCGTTGTTCCAGCCCTAAGAGAATCAAGTAAAAAAGCTCTCTCAAAATAATAATAGATCTGTTTTGTGGTCTCCCGAACTGCCGCCCCCCGCCCCCCCCCCAACACCCACCACCTCTCCCGAACCCAAGCTCTCCTCCCCTCTGATTTCGCCGCCCCCAAACACCCACCACCCCGCACAGAACCCGTGCGCCTCCTCCCCTCCCTCCTCCCCCGCCGCCTCCTCCTCCCCCACCCCTCCTCCGCCGCCTCCTCCCCCGTCGCCTCCTCCTCCCCCACCCCTCCTGCGCCTCCTCCCCTCCCTCCTCCGCCACCGCCGCCGGCCTCCCCCACCGAACCCGTGCGCCTCCTCTGCCGCCACTCCGCCCTCACCTCATTTCTCCGTCGCTCCTCCCCTCCCTCCTCCGCCGCCGCGCCGCCCTCGCCTGCTCCCCTCCCTCCTCCGCCGCTCCGCCCTCGCCTCCTCCTCCCCACCCCGCGCCGCTGTCGCCTCCCTCGGCCTCCACTCCTCCGCCTCCCCGTGCCTATTACCGCAGTGCCCTAGGGGTGAGGTGATAGCAGCCGAGGAGCCCTAGGGAGAGGATGCAGCACCCTCACGATGGTGGTGACCGGGCGCTCTCCGCCCTGTTCTCGGGATCGCAGGCGTCTTGGTGGGAAGCTCGCGGTCGCCCTGCTCCGGCGGTGGCTGGACCGTCGGCTTGACGAGTCGCCAGCAGGAGAACGGCAAGGAAGCAAAGGTGAGACAATAGATTCTTTATTACTTCTTGATTCCCAACATTGGACCTACAAGCTATATGTATATGAGGTGTTTTACAGGGGAGAGTCCGATCTGGACTGCAATCCCAACCCCAACTCGGAAACGGAACTAGAGTCCTTAAGGGTTTGATCTACTCTCAGCTAAGGTGCACCCCCTTCGAACATCGATTGATGAGCGAGATGATTTTTGTTTCAGGCAAGATTGTTCTCACCGGCGCAAAGGTTAGCAGCCATTTCTGTGGGTTTGTCTATAACTCAATTACGCTATATGCCTATATCTAAGCTATCTCTTTCCAGGTGAGGGATGAGACATATACTGCCTTCGAAAACATATATCCTGTCCTCTCAGAGTTCACAAAAGTCCAGCAATGGTATGCTTGTGATGCTACTCAGGTTCTTTGGATGTGTTTTAAAGAGGCTGGAGTGAGACATGGTCTCCCAAAAGACATACTAATTTAGTTATTTTCTATTAGCAATGCAAACTCCCCAAAGCAATCAGATAGACTGTAATTTTGTATTTGAAAGTACTTGCATATTATCATAATCTTGTAGTTGCTAATAATAGACTGTAAAAGAAATTAGTGGTCAAAGTTCAATGTTGAAAACCACTCCAGGTCAAATTCCGGCTTATATTTTGCAATGGAGGTAGTAGATAGTGGGTATCCTACGTTTCTTGTTGATACTTGATGGCCATTCTTAGCGAACTAGTTATACTACTTTATTGTGTATTGTGTAACCTTTTCCTGAGGTTCACCATTCTTAAGACAATATCGTGGCTGCATTCAAAATATATTGGTCAAAGAAGCACCCAAGAAAAAGTGTTCCCTTTTTTTTCTTTGGTCACCAGATCAATTTGAAATATGCAACATGTACAGTAACAAATTTGTTATACTTCTTGATTGACATATATGTTTGTATGCTTAAAAAACTCTTTAACATTAATGTGAATTTAATGCAGAGAACCTCTTGTGACTAATATTATGTGGAGAAACTTGTTCATTCAGGTATTACGGTCTTGTCAGATGTTGATTATCAACCCTGCATCAGTTTGGGACTAGAGAGGGTTGTTGAGAAAAGAAACTGTCATTGCCAAATTATGTACCGAGGAAATAGTATTAAGTCAGATTTGCAAATGCTACTTGATAAACCCTTTTCCCTTTTAAGGCAGTGTTTGACAAGCTTAGCATGTAATTTGAGTGTCAAACACCATTTCAGTAAGAATCCATCCCACTTCTGTGAATGTGTAACCTTTGGTTGTCAAATTTATTTTAATGTTATCTTAATAGTAAATTTAATGTTATATCCATAAATGTGCTCTCCGGCCACCACTGTTTATGGCTGTGGGGGAATTGCATGCCTTTTTAACCCAAATAGAAGTTGTTGTTTGGTTGCTGCATAGTACTTGGTATGATGAGTATCCTTTTCATGGTTTGGAAAAAATTGATCACTATGCATTTTTTCCTGTTCTTAGAAGGGCCATGTTAATTTGCAACACTTACTTGCATGTTCTGTGAAAATTACAATGTAATTACATTACACTTGATGCTTTATAAGGCCTTGAACAATGAGCTGGCATTTACATGGACATACGTTGCGCGTCAGTATTTCCTGTGGTAATCTCAACATATTTCTTTGATCTTCAGGTGGAGGGAACAAGCTCTTTGTTGTCTGAGCTTGCCAAACTTGCGACACAAGAACAAGTGTTGTTGGATCAATCAAGAGATCTCCTGTCCACGGTCGCAGCAATACATGTAGGGAAAACTTATTATCCTTTTGCTCAATTCTACCATTGTACATTGTTGTTTAGATCACCGTGTTAATTATGTACTTGCAAAACAAGTTAAACAGTGTAGCTTGCAAACTCATATGCTACAACGAAAGCAAAAGCAGAGCCAGACACGGTTGTAGATCAGTTTGTCTTGGCACGTTCGTGGCCGCCACTAACATGACACGGCCTCAATCTTTTCTCACTGGAGACCTGTAACCATTTGTTGGGTGTGAAGTGTGTCTTAATCTGCTTGATCTCACCGTGTGTAGCTGATTCTTGTAATTTTTTGAGTGCATATCACCATAGAAATGGCCCTTTTACCTGCAGTTGTTGCGGTGAATGTATACAGAAAACCTAGTGTTGACCAAAGATAAGCTTCTGTAGATATGAAAAGCTTGTCGTTTGCGCTTACTCTTCTTTGTGCTGAGTGCTTGTATTCGGAATGGAAACAATTGTTAAGTTTGATACGGTGTTTTCATGGGAAATCAACATGGAGGTTGTTTGTTCTCACTTGCTCATGGTATGTAGTCTTGTGTGCTTCATGCATCCCGGAGTGTAATTCTTAGCGTTAGCGCGTGAAGGTGCTGCTTGTCGTAACTAAAGTTGAGTCGTCGTTGGTTACTTCCTCGCACCCGCTACGCGATTCTTCTGCTTTGCCTTCCTCATGCTGAACCAGTAATTTAGAAGAGAATTAAATGTGTGACATGTTACAACGGAAAATTGCCGATCTTAAGAAATGAATGGTTAAATGTGTGGCATGTTAAACGTGGTACGCAATGTGGATTCGAGATGGGAGGAGGCCTTGTACGTACCGTTGTGGAAGGCCCCGCGCGGCTGGCGTCAGCCAGAGGGGTTGGCGCCTTGTCACGTCATCGGCTACCCTGGAGTACATGCTGCGGAAACCAACCTACCACCTGGATTGTGTATACCTTATCTTTTTCCAGGCCCCCACACGGTCAGCAAAAGCAGATATTTGTCCAGGCAGTGCTGTGATAAGTCTTTCACGTGCATGACAAATGAAGACCAACTAGATAAGTCTTTCAATTTTTTTTTCAAATTGCCCATGTGGAAGTTTTAGATAGAAAATATTTGCATCTTTGTGCAATAATAAGTTGGTAACTCGTGGTAAGCAACTGCAGTTGTTTAATTGACCATCATTGGTTCGAGTCCCACTTAGCTTAGCTTAAAATTTTATTTTCCTATGTTTTTTTATCCCTCGAGGCCCCTACAAATTAACTAGATAATTATGCTTCCTACCGAGCACAACTGAAACCTTAATTTTAATTTTCTAAATTTTTATCCCTCGAGGCCCCTTCACATTAATTAGATAATTGCGCTTCCTACCAAGCACAAATGAAATTTTAATTTTCTAAATTTTTATCCCTCTACAAATTAACTAGGTATTTGCGCTTTAGTTACTTTTTATTTTTCTACTAGTATTTTCTTTTATCCCACTAGCGATGCTAATACAAATATTTTCTTTTCAAACAACGGAAGCTGTCTTATTGCAACGAAAGATAGTTTTATATATCAACGACTAACAACTGTGGCAATACAACCCTAGAAGATGCAACGATCTCAAATTTCGTGGCAAGACAACCTTGTTATTGCAACGAAAGATAGTCTTCTATACCAACGACTAACAACCGTGGCAATACAACCCTAGAAGATGCAACGAACCCAAATTTCGTTGCGATAGATAAAGCCCTATTGCAACGCAAGCAACGATTCATGCAACGAATCAAATCCGTTGCAAAACTGTCCAGTATTCGCAACCATCAGCAAAAGCGTGGCAATAATGTCGACATATTGCAACGCACATCAAACGAATCACAACACAAATTCATTACGTGGCAATATTGTCAAGTACTTGCAACCGTTTTATAAATGGTGGCGATAGCACCTACCAATTGCAACGAAATGCATGGTAATCGCCACGCAAAAATATCCGTGGCAACATGGTCAACTATCGCAACCAAAAATGAAAATGGTGGCAATAGCCCATACCTATTGCAACCAATTTCGTGTCGTTGCAACGTTGATCGTGGCATTAGGGTCAAAACCTTGTAGTGTGTTGTGGCTTTTTCTTTCCGAATCTTTTCTTGCTCTATTATTTCCTTTTGTTCGTCGTTTGTGTTCGACCAGTATGAACATCCAGAGAATTTAAATCCATTTCTTCATAGCTTTCTATAGCTATTGGAGAGGGGTTTAGTGTGTATACTTGTTGGGACAATTTTTTTAAAAAAAAGTCGACATTCACCCCCCTTCTGTCGCCATTTCGGTCCAACAATATTTGTAATTAATCAATAAGTTTATGTATCTATAATATACCTATCTATTTATGATTGATATTTCTGTATATGTGATATCGGTGTATTCTGTGATATATCTGTGTATTTGCTTGTTTTTAGAGGACATGACTAGCATTTTTTAGGCTAGCCGAAAAACAGGAAAAATTTGGTATAAACTGTCCATGAATACCCTACTATCACAGACAGTTTGTGTGCCATTTGTAAAGGCCGACTATCACAGACGGTTATGACTAAAACCCGTCCATGATATGTTAGAAATCACAGACAGTTCTATGTACCAACAGTCTATGATAGTGGATATATCATAGACGGTTAGTATGTAGAACTATCTATGAATTCTGACATATCACGGACAGGTTTTGATTGTAGTTGTCTATGATATCGGCCTTTACAGATGGTACATAAACTGTGTGATAATCGCCTGTTATCACAAACGCAAAAATTCAGACGGTTCGAAAACCATTCTGTGATGGGGGTTTAGAACCATTTTTGATGACTCTTTATATGGTAGTGGTCCTACCAAAAAAACAGGGATCCAGTTATGAATTGGAACCTTAGAGGAAAAGACCATTGTCGAACGTTAGAGAAAAGTGACAGAAAAATGAATTTCCACTACGCTGATTCGCCATTCTTTTTCCCTGCACACGTGAGCTCGCCTTATGGCTTTTGTAGATTTCGTGGCTGTCGCAAGTTAAAAGAAAAAAGTTCTAGTTAACACTTGTAAAAACAAAAAAATTCTGTAGCTTCTTCCATTGCTACAAAAGAGGCTAAACTAGACGCTTATATTACAGTCGGTTCCTAGGAACCGTCTGTGCTGTAAGTATCATAGACGATTCATACGAATAACCGTTTGTGGTATTTTCACAGACGGTTTTTAATACGAACCGTCTGTGATAACTTCATTATCACAGATGGTATTTGTTAACCGTCTATGAAGTATCACAGATGGTTCTAGATAAGAACCGTCTGTGATGTCTGCCAACATCACAGACGGTTTTTATTAAAAACCGTCTGTGATAATGAAGTTATCACAGACGGTTCGTATTAAAAACCGTCTGTGATATGTTTCCCGCCTTGCAATTCCCTAAAATTTCATAATTTCCCGCCTGAGTCCGAGTAGGATTCAGTTTTGAGACACCATTAGTAAAATGGGCATAACTTTTTCATACAGTGTCTGTTTTTGACGTTCTTGTACTCGTTGGAAAGCTAACAACGAGCCCGATCCAAAAAAGGACTAGCTTGTGCTAGTCGCCCTCTAAGACCCTGAAAATTGGCCATCTTTGGACCTAAACCTACGTCACAAGTTTTTGGTTTCTATTTTTGCCCTTTGTCTTGGTCTTCTTTTTGGAATTTGGATTTTGCTTCGACTGCAAAGTTGTAGATCTCGTCGAAACCTTTCAAATGAGTATATATAAGCCATATAAAACTTTGCTATTTTATCTTTTTAGGCTAGTTATTTATATTGCATCGGTATATAAATTTTTCTCTCTAATTCACAGACGGTTGGCATATAGAACCGTTTGTGATATTCATTCAACACAGACGGTTCTAGCTATCAACCGTCTGTGATAATTTGACCGCTGGGCCCGTCGATCCTCCTCAACCCAATCCTAGCCAATAGAAATCTACCAATCCTCACCCCACGGATCGTAGCTCCACCTCTCCGTCCCCGCGCCAAAAAAATCCACACTCCCTCCCCTATAAATAATCACCAGAACCCATCCTCCTTTCTGTTCTCCTCCTTGCTGTTCTCTTCCTCCTTGACCCATACCATAATAGCCCCACGAAGCAGACGATGCACAAGGCAGCACTCAATCAACGCCGACGATGGTGGGCGTCAAAGACATCCAGCTCATGCACTGCATCAAGGGCGAGAAGGCCTAGGCATAGAGGATCTTTGCTTTTCTTTGTTCTTGTTGTGTTAGCCAGATGGGCAACATATTTGTTGTTTTGGGATATTGTAATGGTAGGCTCTAATCTTAATAAAAATAAAATGTGTACTGTGTTTCATATTATATTTGCTTGTTTTCATTTCAATTAATTGATTTGCGAAATGGATGTTTTATGTTTGTGAAATGAATTGAGATGTGAATTGGATGTATACATGTACATGTTGATCTGCTTGTTTCAGAGAGCATTGCTAGCATTTCCTGAAGCTAGCCAATAAACAGAAATAGATTTAGGGGTAGAAGAGAATAGCACAGATGGTTTTTAGTAAAAAATCGTCTGTGCTAGATATCACAGATGGTTTTTTAACTAGAACCGTATGTGATATTTAGATATCACAGATGGTTCAAAAACCGTCTATAATGAACTTGTATCATTACTGATTTATAAATTCAGACGGCTCACAAACCGTCTGTGATGACGTTTCTGAACCGTCTGTAATACGGTTTTGTGTAGTAGTGTTCCTAGAAACATGATTCCTCCCTTGTGGTTAGCTTCCCAGAAAGCACCGCTCTATAGTCTCTACCTAAACACGAGAGATCACATGTATGCATGTCGAATGTAGTCGAATGTAATGACTAATTTTTTTAAAGAAACGTGCTTTAGAGCAAGTACAATAGTATAGCCAACTAGTGGCTATAACACTTGTCCACTTCATCTATAGCCTTCAAAAAAATAGTTCATACAATAAGGTAGCTATTACAATAACTATTTGGCCCCACGTGTAAGAGAGTGAAATGCATATTTTTACGTGCTATAGCTAGCTATAATTTAGTAGCCACCTTCCTTCTCTCTCTTCCTTTCTCTCTCTGCCACATAAGATTTTGTTGATATTATATTTGCTATAGCCTGCTGACTAAGCATTATTGTACCTGCTCTTATTTGGCTTGTATACATTATTGGTGCATAGATTCCAAGATGCATGGATCCATTGCCCAAACTCCGTAGAACATATAGACACCTTTTGAACTTCCCAGAGATGTATGCGAGACAACAACAACAAAAGGCAAATCATAGAGATTTTGTTGAGATGGTGGAGGGATTGATTCTTGCTCTATGTTCTCCCTTTGTGCCTAACCAAGTGTTTTAGCATCGGCAATAAGTTGAGCTCACGGGTACGTATAATCTAAAGAAAATATAACCATATAATCCGCTCCTAGTGCGTGACATTCTGTATGGCATATATACGGCATATTTAATTTGTTATCAAGTAAAAAGGTGGAGTATTAAAGTACAACTGAAAAGTGCAACCCACACTACATAGGAACAGATAGGTGATTTTTCCCCAACCGTCATACAATTTTTGAATCACAAGATCTGCTTCAACATATTCGTGCTCATCCCACTTTCAAGATACAATTTTTGTGACACTCCAGAAATCATCATAAAACGTTACCATACACATTTTCGCCAACTCGTCGACATCCCAGAGCGACAAATGGTGGCCATGGCGGCATGGGATCACAACAACATCATTTTCGCCACTTTCTAGATGCATGGCATATTTGCGGCATATTTAATTTGTTATCAAGAAAAAGGTGGAGTATTAAAGTACAACAGAAAAGTGCGATCCACATACATAGGAACAGATAGGTGATTTTTCCCCAACTGTCATACAAATTTTGGAACACAAGATCTGCTTTAACATATTCGTGCTCATCCGACTTTCTAGATAAATTTTGTGTGACATTTTAGAAATCATCACAAAACCTTATCATACACATTTTCGCCAACTCGGAGACATCCCAGAGCGACAGATGTTGGCAATGGCGGCATGGGATCACAACAACGACATGCTAGTTAGCGAGACGGTGGTGAGAGGCCTGTTATACAAGTGCTCCATCTGAGAAAAATAAAAGCAACTTCGTGTGTAAGTACAGCAGTGCTCTTATTTTCGACATATATTGTTAACAATGTAGCCAGTAATGTCAAATTACCTTTATACAGGCCACGTGGATTCATGGCTGTCATTAATAGCTATGCCGCCAAAGCCAAATGTAATCCAAGCATCCGGAAGTACTACCTGAACTGTCATCCCGGTTTGAACTGTCTTCAATGACCATTTCCTCAATCTGCCGGTCAGCCCGCTCCGTGTCATCTACAATCACTTGAATTTCGTCACCTTCAACTGCCTGTCCCCCCGGGTTCAACCTAGGGTTCAATATTTCACCAAAATTTGAGTTATTTCGGTGCTTTCGTTACCCACCGAATGAAATACAATTTGGTCAAATTTTGGTCGAATTTGTCACCATTTGAATTTTATCCAAATTATGTCCACACTACTACAGAAAACTCATCGCAGGTGGTTAGAAAACATCATCACAGACGGTTTCCTGAACTATCTATGCTTATGGGTCAGTAATACCCTACGAGCATTACAGATGATTTTTGAACTGTCTGTGATAACCCTTAATCACAGACGGTTCAAAAACCATTTGTAATACCTTTAGGGTCTTAATCACGATGGTTCTTAACTAACCGTCTGTTATAATAATTATTACAGACAGTTCTTACTATGAATCATCCATAATAGTCTATTATCACCAACAGTTCTAGTTAAGAACTGTCTATGATTGTGTTCTCACGATATCATAAATAGCTCTCTTTCAGTTCACCAATATTCTCTAATTGCGCTATAAAACAACGTAATCAAAGAATGCAGATAAACCAAAGTAGGCCTATTATGATTGGCGCTATGTCTTTGGTGGCTCGTTGTTTAGGTTGTAGGTGTTGTTGTTTTGTTGCTTTGGTAAGACATAGTTGTAGGCGCGAGGTCGTAAGCCATGGTCGTAACCTGTGGTCATATGACATCGTAAGCCGTGATCGTATGCTGTGGTCGTAGGCGTGAAGTCATAAGTCGTGGTCGTATGCACCTAGTCTGTTAGCAGCCATGTGCGTCACATCAGCAAATAGAGGAAATGACCTACGGTGCAAACGAAGACAAGTTTAGGGAGCCGAGAAAGTAAAATGCAAGTTCTCGGAGTAAAGTGTTGGGGGACATATCACTGGTGATGCAAGTTTAGGAAGACAAGAATTACATGGCCGAAACCCTAGCCATCCAACAATTTCAATTTTGACAATTTTGTATTTTTCAGAAAATTTTGTATTTTTCAGAAAAATCAAACATATAGTTCGAATTCAATAAATACGATAATATCAAACCAGTGAAATCTCAGCGAAATTTTGGCAAAATCTCAGAAATCTTGGTCAAATCTAAAAAAAATTCTCAGAGGGGCCAATATAACCGAAATTTGCTGAATTTCATGAAATTTCATCCGAAATTGTTTTCCCTGCCTACAATTATACCTACAACTTTCTGCATGAAGGAGATAAACCATACATCCACGGCATAATCAAAGTTGAAGATTATATATACCTACAACTACAATTTAATATGCAACAACGGATAACTAGTCTCTAAACGACATGGATCTACATCTAAACAACATGGGCTTGAACTATTCCATCCAGATATAGGATGGGCAAGATGTCAATTGGAAACAGGAGGCATTTTGTGAACATATAGAAAAACTCACTCCCAACCGTTATATCCGAGATGGACACCCTGGATGGAGGCGGCTGGCACCCCCATCCCACTTATGCCATTTTTCTTTTGACCTACCACACAGTGCACCCCTCCCACGCGTGCAGTCATCCACCTAGCCCCAACTCGTTCCCTTGTTCAATCCCCTCATCCTAAGCGACTGGGTTATTGGTTTAGGGTCTGAGCGCCACCTCCTCTCTACCGCCCCTACCTATGTGGTTAGGATTTGGTACCACCACGGTTGGATCATTGGTAGAGGGAGGTTAGGCCCATGTCCATGGCCTCTCCCACTACTTGCGGGACTTTCTTCACAATGGTTGGCGTTGCCACGCGTCTTTGGCAGCTCTCTTTGGGCTATCTGTGGAGGACATTTTTATTCAGCACTAAAGTGTAAGCAAAGGAGTGGATAAAATCTGAGGAAAGAACTTCAAAATCCAAGTGAATAAGATAAACGTGAAATAAACACAAGGTCTAAGACGGCCACAGCTAGTACATGGAACTAGGCCATGCTCAGTCATTAGGATACAATACCATACATATTACACGTCTTCTGCTTAATACAGGGGGAAGTGCTTGCAAACAAAAAACCTATTCCTAGCAAGCACTCCTTGCTGGCATAGCTTCTAGGCCTGCCTACTCCTCCATGAAGATGTCGCAACCTAGGTGCCATAGTTTCCTAGCGAATGGGAATGGAAGTGGAAGCGATTGTAACTGGGTGAGCTAGAGCGGGAGCGACTATGGTCACGGTTGGTGTCTCCAATGGTGACGACGATCGGCGGATTGGGATGCCACACGCTCTTGCGCATGGTGGTCCTCAGGCGTAGTCCTCCCATGAGGGTCCGACTAGGGGGTTCAGTTGGTGGGGACGATAGTGGGTTTGGTGGGTGCTGGAGCGTAGGTCGTTGCTGCCACTACAGTCTACTCAACTGCTCGACTGTAGCGGCCCTCTCATACTCCACTGCTGCCAAGACCTTCTCACACTTAGCGAGCTAAGAGCAAAGGGTCTTGGCATGACTGTAGCTAGAGATGAGGAGCTAGTGGAGGTCCGAGATCTCTGCAATGCCTTAGTGTAGGTGGCCCCTAGAGCTCTGGTGAGCTGAACCTGGTGTGTCAGAAGAGAGTCGTCTACTCTAACGAGTAGGTCTCACAGTAGCATCCTCCCTCCTAAAGGTATGGAAAGTAGCGAAACGGGGAGGTCAGCAAGGTGGCCTTGTGGATCTCATAGAGGCGAGTGAAGGCCACGCGGATAGCGTCTTGTATGGCATCTGACGTGGAGATCCTTCGGTGCTCAATCCAGAAATTGCGAGATGTGAACTCTCCTTTCTTCTCATAGAGAAAAACCTCCATTATGCAGGACTCTCGATCCCCTTCCTAGGTCTTCTGGCCCTTGAAGAATGGACTATGATGGTAGCCTAGGTACAACATTACCTTGCGTACACTACTACAAAAAGGGTCATCACAGACGGTTCAAAACTGTCATCACAGACAATTTTTTGAACCGCTTGTATTTACGTGTCAGTGATAATCGGAGGTTATCATAGACGGTTTATGAGTCGTCTGTGATAAAGACAATACAGATGGTTTGTAACTAAAACTGTCTATGAAGAAAACTATTACAGATAACTCAAACCAAAAATTGTTTGTGATACTCACACATCATAGATGGTTCTAGTTACCAACCATCTCTGATTGGCATGTAACACAGACGGTAAGTATATAGAATTGTCTATGACAGTCCTTTATAAATGGTTTGTAGCACAAACCATCTGCGATAGTTCATTCTATACCTAAATTTTTTTCTGTTTTTTGGCTAGCCTCAAGAAATAATGTTACCTATGCCCTTTGAAAACAAGCAAATACAGTGGCAAATACAACAACACATTCCATTTCCATTAATATTAGAATCCACCATTACAGCAAGAATTTATAAGAAGTAGAGATCCTAACAGACAGTAAAAACTGGATGCATTGGATGGCAGTTGGATATCACTGGCAATGGAGAGGCGGTGGTAGCGCCACCTTTGTGGCACGATGGTGAGACTACACAAGAAAATCTTACGACAATTACGATAAGAGTGTGTTGTGTAGTCAACCATGGTGTCACAACAGAGGCGCAAGCTCACAGAAGTAGTCAGTGTCATCGAGGAACAAGCTAGATGCATCAGATGGCGGTAGCGCCACCTTTGTGGCATGACGGTGAGACTGCATAAGACACTCTTACGACACTTACCACAAGAGCGTGTTGTGTAGTCTACCATGGTGTCATAACGGAGGCGCTAGCTCATGGCGGTAGTCGGCGTCGTCTAGGAACAAGCTGGATGCAACGGATGGCGGTAGCACCACCTTTGTGGTATGACAGTGAGACTGCAGAAGACACTCTTACAACACTTACGACAAGAGTGTGTTGTGCAGTCTACCATGGTGTCACAACGGAGGCACTAGCTCACGGCAGTAGTCAGTGTCGTTGAGGAACAATCTAGATGCAGCGAATGGCAGTAGCACCACCTTTGTGGCATGACGGTGAGACTGCAGAAGACACTCTTATGACACTTATGACAAGAGTGTGTTGTGCAGTCTACTGTGGTGTCACAATAGAGGCGCTAGCTCACAGTAGTAGTCGGTGTCGTCGAGGGGAGGATGCAGAAAGCTAGCTACATAGTGGATGAACTCACGTGTGACTGCTGGTGGAAGGTAGATGGAGAGTAATTAATAAATGCCAAACGGTGGGAATAATCGGTGCCTACCATTCCATGTGGAGAGAATGGACGGGTGAGATCGAAATCCTGCGGCATATACCATGGATCGGTGATGTGTCATTATCAGAGACGGTTTGTTATACAAACAATCTGTGATAATGCACATATCAGAGATGGTTTGTTATATGAACTGTCTGTGATAGTTTCATAGATGGTTCTAATTAAAAACCATCTGTGATAGTACGTATATCTCAGACGATTTTTAAACCTAACCGTCTGTGATAGCTTCAGAGACGATTTTAGCCATGAATCATCTGTAATAATCAAAGTACAGATGGCTCCACATGAACCATCTGTGATGAGACGTCTAGTATAATTTGTTTTGTAGTAGTAATAGGATGTCTGCAAACTCTCATCCTCTCCATGGGAGAAGTAATCCCACGGGCCAAGGATAGCTTATCGGGCCATCTACTATTTTGAACATGAGGGTGTTAGCAACAGTTTTAAACATATAAAGAAAAGAGGTTAAGTCAAGATATAAGAGTGATAAGTAGAAGTACACTACATTTTTGGTAAAGCTTTTGTTTTATTTTTTTGAAAATAAAACCAAGTCCATAGATAATAGCCATTCTAGCTAAGGCTCTAATATAATTTTGTCAGACCCCAAATTTATAATGTGGAATCCTCTATGTTTCCACCACACTATTTCCTAGATTAGTAGATTGTGCTCACAGATACATTGCTGAATCAAACTCATACATCGTATAAATCATACCAACATCAATATTGCATAACCAAGTTTAAACAACTTACATTGGGTAGAGTTTACATAATGGGTTGATTAGGCCAAATGCTACATTACAGAAAGCGGAAGCGAATAGCAAAAGGTGAGGCCACACCTTGCCAAAGGCAAGAGACTAGGGGTAAAGAATGACTTACTACTTTCCAAGAGTTTATAGGCAAGAGACTAGGGGTAAAGGATGCCTTACTACTTTCCAAGAGTTTACATAATAGATGTGCACACAATCACCATGAAAGTTTGCCTATTTGAGATAAGGACTAAGCTACAAGAGAATGTCCCAATCTCCAACATCTTCTTCTCCATCTGGTCCCAGAGCGTGTAGTGGTCATGATCCACAAGTTCTGAATTAATGTACTGAGCAAGTGTGAGCACAGACAACCGAGCTTCATGAACAACACATAGAATGCATGAAAATAGATGCATGGCTTAATAAAGTAAGGCTTAGGTTCTTTTCTTTTCTAAATACCATAGTTGAAATTTACAATTTGTAAAAGTTCCTGAGACTTAACATTTTTAACTAAACCATATTTTTCAAAGAATGTGGAAGTACGCAGTAATATTATTAGTCCAGGTTTCATCCACCTATTACATGGCTCCATCTATCATATGGTAGTTTGTTGCTAGGGTTCCATGCACCTATTATAATCATTGGGTTCTATCCACCTAGGGGAAATCAACTTATGGTTATATCCACCCATCATGTTTTTCATTCCACCCTCAAGATTTCTTTTATAAAATAGACGCTAACTCGAGAAAATTCCCATGCCCGCCCATGACCGTGGGTATGACTGTTCGAACAGTTTTCACTCTGTAGAGGTCGCACATGTTACCCACAAATGATAATCAACTTGTTATATTCCACATGTTTTCATAGACATGCAAATCAAGAAGATCGCCATAAGGCCTTTATAGTGCATCTTCCCAATGAGACTACACTCGCTAAGATCTTCACCGTTGTGGGTTTACATCCACCTGCCCCAAAGGCCCCCTCTTGCGCTGCACAGGGGCTTACAACCATCTCTCAACCCATGTTCAACCGGATGGTGCAACCCGCGCTAGGTCGATGCAAATTAATTAGCTAGGTGGTACCTATTATAGACTTGTAGTTGCACTATTTTACATTGGAAAGATATCACATGGCTTAACAAAGAAAGCTTCGGGTTCTTTTATTTGCTAAATGCCATAGTTGCAATTTACAATAAGTAAAAATTCCTATCAATTAGCATTTTTAACTAAACCATGTGTTCTAAAAATGTGCTAGCATGCAGTAATATTAGTAGTGTAGGTTCCATGCACCTATTATATGGTTCCATCCACCATATGCTAGTTTGTTACTAGGGTTCCATCCAACCATTATAATCACTTGGTTTCATCCACTCAGGGGAAATCAACTTAGAGTTACATCCACCTATCATGTTTTTCATCCCACCCTCCAGGTTTGTTTTGTAAAATAGACACTAACTCGAGTATTTCCCATGCTCGCATATGACCGTTGGCATGGCTATTTGAACAATTTTCACTCTATAGTGGTCACACACTTTACCTATAAGAGATAATCAACTTGTCATATTCCACATGTTTCCTTAGGCATGCAGATAAGGAAGACCATAATAAGGCCTTTACAATGTATCTTCCCAATGAGGCTACACCCGCTAAGGTTTCTACTACTATGGGGTTACATCTACTCACTCTAGAGTCCCCCCTCTTGTGTCGCACAGATGCTTATATCTAGCTCCCATTCCATGTTCAACTAGATGGTGCAACCTGCACTGAGTTGATACAAATTAATTAGCCAGGTTGTACATATTATAGGCTTATGGTTACACTATTTTACATTGAGAAGGTGTCATAAGATTAAGTTCTTAGGGTTATTTGGGTGGTTCTACCACAAACCACACTCTCGTGCTCCATCTAAACCATCCTCTCTTACAATCCACTCAGATATTTAAACAAGTTTAGAGTTTTTGGGATCCAAAATATACTTTTAATCAAATACCAGGCATTCCATCCAATGGCTACTCAAATACAAGCTTTTATGTTTCAAAGGATGTTACGGCAATTTAATGCCCACGAGTATCTAAGTAAAACTAAGCATGGTGCTTAGATTTGGAATTATCACTAGTATGCTTACCTTTATTTCTAGGATGACAAGGTTTTATGTCCAAAGTCAAGGCGAGGGGATTAGCACAATTATTAAGTGGGACATTACTATGAGCTTAAAATGAATATAATTTGCATAATAAATTAAAGCATACAATTTAATAATTTAAATCAACATAACTTGTATTCAAAATGTAGGTGCAAATGCTCAAAGTATTGACATGCCTTTTTCACAAGCTTGTTGGTCTTGAGGGTCCTGGTTTGGCTCAAACTGCTGCTCTTCCTAGTTTTGTAGTCTTAATGAGCAATTACAATAAGAATCGAATAAACACCAAAGAAAACAAATACATCCAAATGAACTCCAAAATTCATGAGTTTACTCCCAATAGAAAGATCATGATTTTAGATGAACATAAAATAAGTTTCGTTTTATTTCGATTTAAGACAAGAGAGAATAGGCCTTCCAAAATTTAAATTCAGGAAATTCCTAAAAATAAACAAAGGAGAGAGACTATGTCTCACTGACAGCTGGGCCTCTCGGTTTTAATTTATTTTCCCATTGAAAAATACCTAGAGGCTAACATGTGTGGCTAGTCAGGTTTTTAATTTGTTTTGAATATTTTTCTTAAGAAAATACTACAGTGACCGACAAGTGGGGCCTGATAAAATTTAATTTGTTTTTTTGGCTTATTTTTCATAAGGAAATAGCTGGTGTGACTGATAAGTGTGACCAAAACACAATGAAGGACCACATATCAGTGGCTCAAAATTTAAATCTGGATGTAATTAAATTTTTGAATTGGTTAGGCCCATATAAGAGAGAGAGAGAATAGTGTAACAGAAACTCATGTGTGATTTTCACTAAAATAAATAAAGTTGCTACGATGTGAACTATAATCAACTTGTAGACCATGTCTTGAAAAGACACTTCGTTTGAAAGCTAATTACTATAGAAAAGCCAAAAAACAGCTTTTAGAAGCTTTCAGCTACTACAATCAGCTTTTAGTGGCTAATTAATTCAAATGGATGAATGTCATTAACTCTAACTAATCATGTACCTAATTAATTACCACACAATAGTGCTCCTCTTCGCACAGAGGAGGTGATGTTGTTGTGCTTGACACCAATGATAGTCCTATGGGTGGTGATAGTAGGTTTGCGGTGAACCACGACGGTGGCGCAATGATGCATGACTGTAGCAGAGCTGGACCCCATGGCATCTGAGGTTCCAGTGGCGTAACAAGCTAAACCAAGGTACAATGATGTACAGGCTACTAGGACTCACTAGTGAGGACGGCAAGGGTGGAGGTGGTCTAGCGGCATTGACCTAAGGTGGCGCGATGGCTCCAATGGTGACAATGAGCTGGGGACGATGACTACCACAATTGGGTGAGGGTGAGGTGAGAGAGAGGTAATGGAGGTGGTCCGTCGGTGTTGACCTAAGGTGGTGCGATGGCTCCAATGGTGACAGTGAGCTGGGGATGACGGCTGCCATAATTGGGTGAAGGTGAAGTGAGGGAGGTAATGGGATGCTCAATATAGTAGGAATTAGGCAACGGCTCACAGGAGGAGAGATGGTGGTAGACGTGGCCATTTCAGCTGGAGGGGAAGAAGATGATGGCATCAATGAGTGTACATGGGTGAGAGGTCAATTGAATAAAGAAGAGTTGAGAGGAAGGTGTAGGGAGGCAATGTGAATCTTGGGGTGGCTTTTGTAGCTAAGCAGTGAGCTCGAGTGTGGGGCATGGTGTGGTGGCCAATAGGGAGGTGTGGGTGCTGGCACAGGCATGAGTGTGGGCTGGCATAGGCGTGAGCGTGTGATGACACGGGAGCAGTTGGGGCACGGTCGGCGAGGTGTTGGCCTTACATGGTAGGGCAAGGGCACACACAATCAGGTGGCGGGATAAGTTAGAGCAAGTGCAGTGGGGCGCTATTGTGACTTTCACTTTGGAGTGGCCAATCACTACAATGTGACTACGCAAGGTAGGGGTGTAGCCAATGACATGAGAGTAGGTGCGGCATGGGTGGCGAGGTGTGTGAGATAAGCGGAGCACACGTGGCATGGTGAGCACTGACTTGCATGGGTGCAGAGCAGAGCTAGCACAGATGAGGATGCACGTGGCTTGACATAAGTGCTCTACTTGGTGATGCATGGGGCTAAGCTAGGCACAACATGAGCATGGTAGGTGCGGCGCGTGCAGGTCATCAGCAAAGTCAGCGGTGACATGATGAATTGGTAGAGCATTGTGTAGGGGTATGGTTGGGGTGACAAATAGTGTAGTTAGCGAACAATCGGCTATGGCCAAAGTGAGGTGAACGAGCGAGTGAGCAGATCAGGCCGGTGCGTAGCTGGTCTAGGGAGAAAGAGAGAGGGTGGAGGAACCAGGTTGGCCGTATGGGCCAAAAGCCCTGGGCTGGAAAGAAGAAAAGAAGGGGAAATGAAAAAGGGTTGGGCCCAAAATTAATTTTCTAATTTAATTTGTTTTTTAGGTTTGAATTTTGAATTTGAATTCATATTAGATTTGAATTTGACTACATTTGAATTTGGGTTATAATTTGAATTCCAACTTTTAATTTTGTTTTTCAATTCAATTTCCATTGTCAAAAAATAATTGAAAAAGAGCCAAAGCCAAATTTATTCAAAAATTTGGAGCTGCCCCAAATTTATTCAAAAATTTGGGGTGGGTTGTTACAGGCATAATGGATTCCAAGGACGATGTGAGCAGTGTCATGCGTCTACCTATGCCAAGTACTGATTTCATATATTTACAATCTATGGCCGAAATCAATATGTGTACAACTCCCTATAAGGCCTTGACATTCCATTTTGTGTGAGTATGCATATATACCTGGTATTGACTTTCTGTACAAATGCATCATATTGTTGTTAGCCTTATGCACCTATATTGCATGGTTCGTCTTCTACAACAGAAGTTTATGACAACCTGAAGCCAGCCATGAGCATGATTTTTTAAGATGATGCCATAGCCAAAGAGTTTTACAAAGCATATGAACATGTTGTCTAGTTTTCCATTTGTTTTGGGTAGCAGACTAATTCCAATGGTGTGTTCAAATGGAGGTGATCCTATTGCTCAAGACGATACTTGAAAGATGATAAAGGTAAGGACAAGTTGGAAGGCAAGAAGAAGAGATAATATTAATCTATACTGACTAGGTGTGGATGTGAGGCCATGATTGGTATCAAACAGACAAAAGACCATAAGTTCAGACTATAGTCATTTGTGGAAGTCCATACACACCGTCTTGTCTCACCTAGTAAACAACACTTGGTACGGTCTAATAGGCAAGTAAATGAGAAGGCTATGACTTTGTTCACATGCCATCAAGCTAGTATTAGGACATCTGGGGCATTTATATATCTCCATGACAATAAGGGGGGATTTTAGAATGTAGGTTGCATGAACAGAGACTTACAAAATTATCACTGTACCTTAAGAGAGTATAAAGTCATCACATGCTGAAAATTTTGATTATGTAATTGATGACAAGGATAGGTTGGTATATGTGTTTTGGGTAGATACAACTTGAAGGTAGAATAATGTTCATTTCAAAGAGTTGGTCTTATTCAATACAACATATAATACAAACCAACGCAGCAATAATACAAACCAACACAGCAAGATCATTACACCATTCATAGGAGTGAATCATCATAGGGGATGTCGGGACCAATATTTTTAAATTCGAACCCTCTGTGTATTCTACAGTAGTCTAGGATCAAATGAGTGCATATATTTGCAACATCAATGAAATATCATCCATATATATGGATAACTAAGGAAGTAGCAAGTATTATTACAGTCTTAAGTTGCGACCTTATGATCCTAGTTTACATTTATTAGCCTCATAGGGCTAAGTAAAGAAATAAATGTAGTGAGAAATAAAGATAACTTCAAATGTAGTCCATCGATATGCCCACAGGCAATCAACTGAGGTAGCACAACCTAGTCTCCATGATCTTCAAGGTACTCCTCAAAGAACAATTGATTAGTGGCGATGTAATCCTAATCTCTAGTAACTAAGTAGCACTGTATATTAGCAAGGATGAGTACATAAAGTACTCAGCATGTTGTGTATGCAGATGCAATGATATAAATGTAGGCTTATTTGAAAGGATGGGTGATATGGTTTATTTTGAAAAAGTAGTAACTTGCATTAAAATACAATAAATAGATTGTAAAAGCATAAATTAAAATAGATATTACCAACTTGTAATGTCTGCTCACCCACTTCCTTAGATGTGCAACTAAGAAGATAATAACAAGCCTTTACAATACTTCGCCCTAACACTAGCCCGATAGTGGAGCTAAACCTTTAGCTGGAAAATCTACTAGGGGGCGTCCACCCTGAACTAAGCCTGACTATGGAACTAAACCTGCACCATGGTTAAATCTACGATGCAAATCTCTAAACTCAATTCAGCCATGCTAGAGGTAGAACTTAGTAAATTATCCAACCCAGTCTATCCCATTCTACACATGTGGTTCTACAGTAAGATTTAGTTTAGTGGTGCACAAGGTTCAGTCCTTAATCAATCTAGGCTAGACTCCCATTGATTCATCACTACAACACATCAATGTTCCACCTACCAGTTTTGTTATCCAACAACCAACGACATCCACATGCCATGGCTCTTCACATTTTGACAACAGTGGCAACATCTACCACTTATCATTAATTACATGTTTCATTAATCAAGATTAATAAGTGTTTCCAAAAAGTGGTCAATATTAGACAACTTGCCTTGCTATAGGTATGCTGTTGTTCATTTGTCTCTAGTCTTCAATTTCCTTTGTCTTCAATCCTCCAAACAACTCCAAAACACCACGTCTAAACAAGAGAGAAAATGCAAGTATGTACAAAATTCAAAAAGACTATTCAACTGAATTCCAATTTGATAAATAAAGGCACCAGAAGAGATAGCTTGAATTTAGAAACAAGAATGGTGTCAATTGCAGCTCGTATGAAGGAGAGAAATTTGGAAAAAGATAAAGGAGAGAGAGGAAATAGTGACTAGTAGGTGGGACCAAAGAATACTTTGGGAATCTTTCATTTTTCTGGATTTTTGGAAAAAATGGTAGAGGCTAACATGTGGGCCCTTGGTGTATGCACCGGGTACACAGGCTAGGGTTATGGGTCTACGCTAAGCTGTGTCTATGAAATAGGATCTAACACTTGGCGACCATGTGTTAGTGGCACAGTTCACGATGGACAAAGTCCACGAAGATGAGATCTAGTGTTTGGACTTGGGCACGCAAATGGTGATGAGGCTAACATAGGGCATGGTAGTAATTGAGGTGGCACTTATGATGTCGAGCGAGTGTTGAATGGAGCCACGTGGCTTCAGCGAAAGCGGTGGAGCACGGGAAATGAGGGTTTCGATGAATGGAGGTGTGGCTAACTGGGTGGAGTGGCTCATTGTGAAGAGGACATAAGAAGATGATGATGTAGATGCGGGGCTCCCAGGTTGCCAAAGTTGGCCGCCAATTAGTAGATAGTAGTGGCGTACTTTGGTTCATGGCGACAGCGATGGCGAGAAGGTGATCTGTCGGAATCAAGATGCCCAGTGGATAGACAAGGGGGGAAGCTAGGGACATGGGTGTAGGTGGTGGAGAATCACCAAACTTAGCAGAATTCGATGGTGATGTTGTGTGGTTGATGATGAATAAGATGAAGCCAATCTTGATGTCCACTGCTCCTCTGCTTTAGTTGATCAAGGGGTTTGGACAAGGATGTTCTGGAATGCAATGTGACGTAGACAAAGGTGGTGGAGGTGGAACAAGACGGAGGGATGGTGAATTGTCGTCACCGGCTCCAATGACGGCGTTAGAGACACCGAAGATGTCGACTTCTATGGCTAGGGTTGCAAGGCAGTGGTGCTTAGGGTGGGGAGGATAGGGCCGAGGTGGTACTTAAATATGCAAGGTGGTGAATTGTTTTATGAATATTCCATTTTTTTATTCGAAATAATAGAAATATATCCGCGCGAACATTTTTTTACAGAAATAGGCTCCAGTCGCCTAATCTTCAGGCGACTGGAGTCTATTGCCCATTGGCCACACGACACAAAAGCCATCTGTGGGCCGTTGGATGATAGGTTGCAGTCGCCCAACACTTCGGCGACTACAATTGCAGTCGCTCGGCTGTGCAGCAACTGCAAATAAGAGGCAATGTGGGTAAATCCATTTGTGATTTTCATAGATTATGAATGGCAGATACTCTGTTAGATTTGTAATAAGAGTTTATGATCGTTGTATGTTGTTGTAGTGCAGAAAAAATCATGAAACTTTTTTTTAAGAATGATTGAAATAAGAACGATCAATAAGTACGAGGGTAAATGATGTTGTGATGTTACCGGGAATTCGTCCATAGAGGATAATAGGTTTGTTAATGTTGTTGGATGACTTGCTATAGGAATAATTGAATGCAAAAAGATGAGGAAATAAGCTTGTATAAATTAAAATAGACTTCATAGTACAGTTGAAAGTAACATGCCGCGTAGAGTTTGATTACATGCATAATATAGAGCATCATGTGCGACCAACCAACCCAACTGCTTGTGTGACCCAATCAAAGCTGTCAACAGAGAGTGGTCAAACGGGAAGCATCGTCTTCACTCCGCACTGTCATCCCTGCCCGCAGGCAAGGCTGGTCCGCCCTCGTCGGTAGCCTACACCATCCGGGCGAGAGGGAGTAGCCTGGCATCACGCAGCCTGCAAAGCAAGTAATGGTTAGTATGCAACCTACTTATGGAGATAGTACAATGCAACTAGAGTGCACACGTGGCTATCCAGTGGGAATCAAATCTCCAAGCCACTCAAGGTGTGCATGTTCGGACCACTCCCAAGTCAGCTGGCTCCTCTGCGCTCCCTGGAGACGGGACACAACAGGAAGCATGATGCAGCCAGTCGACGTGCTCGTCCAATAGGCCATAAGGCCAGTCCAATCCGTGAAGCTCATGAGCCATATTTGCAAAATGACTTCAAGTTAGCATTTATGCAGAACAAAAAACATCGCATGTAAAGCAACAGTAAATAGAACTTGTAAATAAACAAAGAAAACAATACTAGGCTACTAGTACAATACCAACTATATTACTGAAAAGGGGAAAGTAACATAACAATTGTACAAACGGTACATGCAATGTACGATACAATTAGTACGACAGTATGCACATCAAAAGTGCCAACTAACAAAGTACAGATTACAAGAGACATTTATTTGTAGTATCCAACAACTAATTGTAGAAACCATGTTGGTCTGCCTTGTGATCAACACATGCCTTGCCTCGTCTAGCTGTGTGCCCCTACTGACTGCATCGCCCGCAACATGCACCAGGTGCTCCGGCTTGCACTTTGTCCATATCATTTGTAATACGCCGACTCTGTCACCAACCCCTCCCACCCTTTAGCATGTGAACATCCAGAATCCAGGTCGTCCCTGCAATAACTAAGGTGGTAAAGTTCCCCACAACCCTAAACCCTTTGAGCTCACCACACAACACATGCATCACTCTCTCCTTGAAGAAGTACTCCAACATGAAGTTCGAAGGATCCATGCCCACAGTCCCACATGTAGCGAGGATATGAGAGCATGGCATGTGTAATAGCTTTGTCTTATCGCACGAGCAGCTAGGTTCATTTACATGATCTCCAAGGTATACCTCGTGGGTAATAAGGGCATGAGCCATCTCAAATCCGGTTCTATCCCAGAGTACCACATTGAAATGATGCTCTCTATTGCCCATGACATGCACCGTGTACCATTGGTCCTTTTGTGCCTTTGTCTCCATATATACCGTAATTTTCAACAAGTACGATGTTCGTGGGTTGGCCGCATGAAGTGCAGCATTCGCATGCCTCTCCCTGAAGTAGCTGACTGTGCTATGCAGGATACCTTCCATGATGGCGATGAGGGGCTAAGAATAAAGGCCCCTGAGAACCCAGTTGTACACCTTCGCAAGGTTAGTCATCATTATGCTGTACCTTATGTCGTCCGTGTCGTGCAACAGTGACCACTTCTCCAGTGGTTCTCTCTCGATCCACTAGAGAAACACTTGATGTTCCGTGAGCTCCTCCTCGTCAGACCAACTACGTTAGGCTTATCCAGTACTGTCAGGCATTCCGGTTGTGCCGCCCCAAGCATGGCTCCTTGGTCCTCTCATTGACGTGCTTCCTACTGTGCTCATCCAACAACACCCACAAAGCATCAAATTTTCTCTACTGGTTCTATATAGCTAGCCTCTTGTACAACTTCATCAATTGTTGTTTTGAGAACTGTTTGAAGAAGTTCACCCTAGGTGACAAATGCACCATCTGTTTCTCATATTTGGCCAGGGGAAGGGCTCCTTGGGGTTTTCCTAAAGTTTTCTTATGGCCTTCACAATCCCGGCATGGTGATCATGGATTACGCACACACCACAATGAGCGCCGACAACTCCAACCCTCGTATGTCTAAGGAACCATAACCAGCTGTCGTAATTAACAGTTTCCATTAATGTGATGGCCAGTAGCATAATTTGATTGTTGCTGTCAATGCCAATGGACTTAAGGATCTAGCCCTTGTATTTGCCGGTCAAAAAGGTAATGTCAACTGAGATCACAGGCAGCATATGCCTGAATGCCTCGATGCATGCACCGAATGCTAAGAAGACCCTCTGCTACACCGCAAAACCTAGCGGCCTTATAGATGGCTTGTCCTTCACAGCGATATACATGCCTTGGTTCCTATCTTGCAACACCTGAAGCATACGAGGAAGATTTTCATACAACACCTCGAAAGACCCGAAACGTTTTTCCAACACCTTTTGGTTCGCACGCCATCACGAGCAACTTCCTTCTCTTCAACAACATGTGGGGCGCCTGAGCTGCTCGCACCTCCCAGATGATGGCCATCCGTATGACCTTGCATAACTTCTATTGGGCCTGGTTGCATAAGCATCACGCACTTGTATCCACGACGTCGACACCCTTGCACAAACCCATTCTATGCAGCAGTGCACATCAATGTTCTCAACTCCCATTTAATGCCCGTAGGAGACCGGCTCTAAAGCCCTTATATAACAACACTGCACACCTTGGGGTCCAACGAAAAACTGTGGGTAAGCCAGTGCATCACATTTGCGATTCGAGCATTCTCGCCGTCCGGGTGTACCAGAGTGGCTTGCGCAAAACCACTCATGTCCACACCACTTGGACCTTCACGAATGGTTCCAACACCGTAATGCACTTGCAATGTAGTGGGTATCGACATTACTGATGTATGCCTGCATATATTTACAATTTTGCAACTAGTCAAATCGTATCGCATATTACGAAAGTACTGATGTACTGTAAATTACATTTCAATGACTGTTCACCTATCGTAACCATCTACACTATCCTCATAATATTAACTTCCTATCGGCAGACCGTGCACCGATGCCGCTCTTTTCTCACTACTCGAGCTCTCCCCTACTGCAAATAATTACGAATGGTTTTGACAATTTATATGTTATATCGATTTAAATGTCTATATACTAGTTATAACGGTACACGTGTTTTTTCAATATACTAACAATATTACATTCATTCGTAATTAATTATAAATATTACGTATTGTTATTTTATCCAAAGCAAATTATTAAATTCTTACAAAAAATATTGACTGAATTTTGAATAACTACAAATTTCTACGTATGATTAATTTCTACGTAACATTGGCTGAATTTTTTACAACTACAATTTTGTGCGCATGCTAATTTGCTAATGATGCTGATTTTCTATAACTATGTTCACTAAATTTTATACAACTACGGTTACTACGGCTGCTAATTTTCTAACTACATTGATTAAATTTTCTATACCAAAGTTGTATTATTCTTTTCTACATCTACAATTTTCTACGGATACTAACACTAAATAAACTATCTATTTCATATACAAAATTTAAAATACAACAAACAAAGTAATTACCTCACAATAGTCACAAAACCTCTCCTTCTTCCTCTCCCTCTCCTCTCCTCCCTCCCTCCCCTTTTCTCTCCTCTCCTCCTCCCTCCCCTTTTCTCTCCTCTCGTCTCCTTTTCTTTCCTCTCCTCCACTTCTTTTGTTTCTGTCATGTCTGTCCATCGCGCGGTCGAGCGGGCTCACCTGCTCAGCCGTGTGGTCCTTTCATATGCACTTTCAATCGCCTAACCCTTCGACGACTGGAAGTACAGTCGCTTAACCGATGGGCGACTGGAAGCAGTTGCCTGGTGGTTCAGCGATCGCAATCAATTCATCCAACAGCCAGTGTATTGCTTGTGTGTCGTGTGGCCGTTTGGCAATAGGTTCCAGTTGCCCAACGGCTCGGTGACTGGAACCATTTTTGTAAAAAAATTTCACACGGATATATTTCTGTTATTTATAAAAGAATTCTTGGTGTGCGCCGTCGGGCGATTGAAACCATTTTTGTAAAAAAAATTCACACGGATATATTTCTATTATTTATAAAAAAATTCTCGCTGTGGCGCACACCAAGGAAGGCGGCAAGGAAGTCCGCCTAAACACGACACAACAGAGTGCTATGTGGAGGCGATGAACAGGGAACACGATGGATAGGAAAATTAGCCCATGACAGAGAAAGAATTAAGAATTGATTTTTCAATTTAGAAAAGGTTGGAAATTCAAATGAATCAAAATTAATACCAAACTAACTCAGAAAATTCCAGATGTATAATTTACTGTGCTGGGCTTAAATAAAATAATTTAGTATTGAAATTAGTATATATATTTGTGGAATATAAATAAATACTCCTTAATTTTGGAAAATTAGAAAATGTCTTTTGTAGTTTCAAAATTCATGACAATTGTTTCAAAGTCCTCCAATTTTATTTTTCTCAAAATTTGAAAATTTTTGGGATGTTACATAGGATGTGTACTGTTTTTTGGGACTGCATTGCTTTTGAATGAGAGGATAGATTCATTCATATGGTTGTTCTAAACTTTCTTGGGAGCAATGGGAGGTGTTGTACCTAGACTTATAAGTTACAATAACAAATAAAGATGCTAGCATGAAGAATGCAATTGCCAATGTCTTCAAAAATAGCAGGCATAGATTAGGCAAAGAAAAATCCTGGACCTTGCATGCCAGGTCATGCAATAAGATTGGCACCCATGATATCTGCAACTGCCCTCTAAAGAAACAGCAAGACTGATCCAGGTATTTTTATTTTATTGTTTTTGTGATATCAGCCAATCCCCTCTAAGTTGCTAGCCTATTGACATCAGGGAAACAAATTTCGGACGAAATTTCATGTTTCGTCCGAAATTTCGTCCCTTTCGTTGGGTACAGAAACATGTTAATTTCGGATAAAGTTTGGCCGGATTTTGCTCTATTTAAAATTTGTTCAAATTTTATTCAAATTTTGGCTAAATTTTATCAAAAATTTAATTTTTTCGTCCGAAATTTCGAACAAAATGGACGAAATTTCGGTTTTCGTTTCTTTCGTTGGTGGCCGAATTTTTTTTGCCACCGAAAGTTTTAACACTGATTGACATCCATTTTTTTTTGTAGGGATTCATCGACTCGAAGATGGCGAGTATTGTAATGACTGGAATTCTGAACATTTTGAGTCGTAGCTTTATTTGTCAATATTTTGTGTTTGTGAACCAATTTATGTAGTCTTGTGGACCAAATTTTGTAGTCTGTGGACCTATTTAAGTATGAACCAACTTATGTGTGGACATTTACTCTGAGTTTTTCAAGAGCTTTTCGCAATCTGTAATGCTTGCTTGCACCTGATACTGTTCAGGTAAAGAATGCGAAACATTCAACATGTGCTTTGGATTTTTTACTTATGGTCAACCTTTGTTTGTTGTAGTTTCCTGTTAAGTTCAAACTATCGTCGATACATGCTTATGGTTACTGCTGCTGCTACTACCGATAGTGTCATACATGCTGTTGTTGCTGTTACTGATACTACGACTCGTGTTGCTGCTGCTACATGCAACTAAATGGCATCGCCTGATACTGTGCTGCGGCGGCAACAGCTAGCAGCATGTTTGCAGTAGAAGCGGCAGCTGCATGAACAAGCCCTGAAGAGTAGCGGCTAACATTCTTGCTTCAACAAGCACAGGCCAGCAGCACCTGCACAAGCTGCTATTCGCGTCAAACAATTCTCAATTCGGCTACTACGAACATCAAACAATTCTCATGCTAGTTCCATTACAATTCTCATATTCATCAATGCATGATACTATTCATGTGTTCACATTTCACATTCATGCTTGTACAAAACAGATGCATGTTTCCAACCAACAAAAAACAAAAAAAATCGATGGTGCTGATTTTCTCCAACATATGGTTCTTCTTGTGCATCGCAACAGCCGGCTCGATTGGAGCTCTACATGGTTGCCGCCGAGCCTAGTTACCTCCTGCCTGGAATGGGTGTCAGGGGCGGCACCGCCAATGGAGGGGGAGGCGACGATGGAGGTGCGGCAGCGGACGGAGCGCCTCGGCTTCGAATTGGTGCACGGAGAAGTGGGCAGCAAAGAGGAGCAGACGGGGCTGATGGGTGCGACGGGACGGCGGAGAGGCGGCGACGGGTTTAGGATGGAAGGGTGGATGTTTGCCATTGGAGCTGCAGCCGGGAATTTTGGACATATCTAGCACTATTTAAATCACAAATTCCAATTCTAGCCCTCTGAGTACGGTAATTCCATTTCTTGGCCCCCCTTCCGACCGCGTGACCGCGTGAAGGCGACGCGTGGCTAGTCGTGTGGTCCGGGACCGCACGACTGCACTGTAGCTAGGTCGTGCAGTCCGGGACCGCACGACTCGACTGTAGCTCCTGCAGTGGTGCCGTGTCCGAGCACACGACCAGCCCTCTGACTGCATGACCAGCCTTCCGACCACATGTCTCCCTCTACTGTCCAATCGCTCCGCCGAAAGCACCACGATCACGCCCGCTCGCACACGCGTCTGTAGCACATTCCCATGGCCCCTATCCGTGACTGATGAATGTGCACTTAAATAGCTCGAACAACATATGCATATGGTAAGAAGCTCATTTGCAGTTGGAGTGAAGACAGACCGAGGGAGGGAGTGAAGGGAAGTGAGGAGTGAAAACACGAAGTTTTGAGTTGTTTTTGTTTGGAATCAGCGGATTTGGCAAGTACAAAAGTTGTAGATCGTCTCGTGAGCTTCAAGAAGAGGTAAGTCTTGTGCCCGTGCAACTATATTTTTATGTATGTCATTAGTCCATAATTAAACAAACCGTCTTTTGTTAATGTTATTTTATGTCAATCTTTGATACGCTGTGTATTTTATGTACTTTGTTTTTTGTGAACATACGTATTGTAATGTAGTTTAATTTGTGTGAAAATATGAACTTGTAGATGTGTAGACGTTAAGAAAGTACATATTTATGTTAGAGCATTTGTAGGTGATAACAATAGTAGCAGGATTAGAAACATACAATTAGTACACTTAGGGAAGCACCGGATACAATGCGGGAGGTGGTAAAAACAAATTAGAAATAAATTTGGTGCATTAGAATTAAAATACAATAACAGTACTACAAAGTTATAGTAGAATTAAATAAAGTGAGGACACGAAATTAGAAAGATTTTTCTATGTATGTATGAATCCATAAGTGAAAGCCGCATTAAGTAAAAGTTAGAAAAGAAATATAGAAAAATTAGTAATTGGATTTTTGCATTAATTGGAAAAAACATGCAATACAAAGTAGTAGTGAAAATACAAGAAAAACGTAATTTAATATTCATACGAATTCATAAGTGGAAGCCCACGTTAAGTAAAATTTTAGGAAAGAAATGAAGAAAATTTAGTAATTAAAAAATAAAATTTAGATTGAGAAATAAAAAATTATTAATCGATTTTGGAGGTGATAGGAAGAGGTATGAAATTAATATGTAAATATTAAAGTGCAGTTGTGGGTGTTTGATGGTACGATTGTTACATGCTGTGTACTAAGATGGTTGATTATGCACTTATGTTAGGTATGCCATGGGTGACATTCAAGACTTGTTCGTGTTTTACGGGAGTGGTCTCATACGCGACGGGCCGTATGGGGCGAACCTATCAAATTGTGACCGGACCGTGATCCGGGCACCCGGTCTAAACACCATGAGCTTGTCTGAGCTACGGAGGTGTGTCCGTTCGGCATTCGATCGGTACACCGCAAGGAAGAAGTTACGGATCGAGGTAGTCTACGCCTCAGTGGTGGGTGCTGCAGGGGAGACCATGTGGCAACTTCTGAAGGTGACCAGTGACGCCTCATGGGCCAACTACATGGAGGTCGTGTGCAACCTTGCCGCTGCAATATATGCCAAGCCAATGGTGTATGTTGAGTTCGTTGAGAGGACATAATCATCCGCCATGGCTGGTTCTGATGCCGCTGGTGGAGATGTAGTGCCTAGGTTCTTCTCCGACGGTCATGAAGACGCTTGTGCGAGAGAACATGTGGGCAAGGAAGTGGGTGAATGAAGACCTCAAGAGGCGTGTGGAGAATTTCCAGGCCAACGAAGGTGTGGAGAGGTGGTGGGCCGCCCATGTTGATTGTCATGAGTACCTTACGAACCAGGTGGAAGAAGTGGGCAACGAGGAGGATGAGGATGTGGAAACAGGCAGTTCTTGAGAGGACAACGATGGCGAAGCTACAATTGGAGGGCTGGTAGGTGGTGTTGTGATAATCGACGTTACGTATGTGTCATCCAGACTGGACGACAACGTAGCGACATCCCTAGTTCTGCCACAGGCGGAGGAGGCAGAATGGGGGTTCAGCGAGGCCACACTCATTTTGGGGTAGTGATTCCGTAATAAGAGTGCTGCCCAGCAGGCTATTGCAAGATACACCGTCAACATTAGCCAGACGTATTGGGTGCACAAGTCAAACCCGGACAAGTACATTGTGAAGTGTGTCGACGGGTCCTGTCCTAGCAAAGTTCATGCACAACGGTTCAAGGGTGTTGGCACGGAGTTCCAGATAACGGTGCTGCATGATCACAGTTGTGAGCTTGCGGGACCAGTACATAGGCACCGCAAGATGACATCATCGTATGTTGCAGAGCTGGTGAGCCACCTCATCGTGGCAGATGTGTCTATTTCTCCAAACGTTTTAATGGTAGATGTAGCGAATATGGTGGGGTTCTAAGTCAGCTACAAGAAGGTATGGGGGCGAAACGGAAGGTGTTGCAGCGTATGTTTGGGACGTACGAGGAGGCGTACGACCTGGTCCCAAGAATGCTGCATCAAATTGCAGAATCAAACCCATACACGTACATAACAGGCAGGAGAGGGTTCATCCTACGCAGGGTCCGAATTGTTTTATTCTTGACAGAGTGTTCTGGGCCTTCCGTCAGGCAATAGAAGGGTTCAGATAGTGCCGTCCAGTGCTAACGATAGATGGGACGTTCCTATCCAACAAATACAAGGGTACTATCCTCACCGTAGTTGCAACTGACGCAAATAACCAGTTACTCCCAGTGGCATTTGCAATTGTGGGGAATGAGAATATGGATAGCTGGCTTTGGTTCCTTGCCAATGTGAAGCAGGCCGTAGTGCAAGATCGCCCCGAAGTATGTCATCTCGGACCGTAATGCAGGCTTGCTGTCTGTGTTGCGAACGAAATAGAATGGGACGCAGTCCCCCTTCCAGTGGAATGATCTGAAGAACCGTTGGTGCATGAGGCATCTTGTAGTGAACTTCCAAGAAGGTTCCGTAGCAAGGACCTAATGAAGATGTTCAAGAAATTATGTATGCAGAACTACAAGCGGAAGTTCGAGACATTGTGGAGGCAGCTCAATCAGGAGGCTAGCAAGCATGTGTCGCGACCCGACCAGACTGAAGCTAGAGCCGTGGAGGGAGGCTCCACAAGAGTTGGGGTGTTCACACAATGGGTTTAGTCAAACGCACCAGACTTGGAGATGTGGTCTTTGTTACACGACACCGGTGGGGCAAGGTATGGAATCATGACAACTAACATGTCTGAGGTTTACAACGGTATCTTGAAGGGAGTCAGATCCCTACCTATCACAGCAATCGTGGAGGAGAGTTGGAATCGTTCTGTCAGGTACTTTGTCAATAGAGCCATGATAGCGAAGAAGCACCTGGACGAAGACAAACAATACTCTGAGGTAATGCAGGCCTACATGGACAAGAAGATGGAGAAGGGTCGTTCCTACATTGCTCATACCATGGATGGCTTAAGGAAGAAGTTTGAGGTCTGCCTCAGGCAGAAGTACGTCATGGGTCACATTAGAGAGGATCGTAAGCAGATATACATGATTGATGAGAAAGCATCTTGCACCTGCAAGAAGCCCCAGCTTCTGCACAAGCCATGCTCCCATGTGTACACGGCCTGCGTGGTATGGTAGCAGGCGTCGACGCAGTACATCTCAAAGTACTACGACGTCCAGCACTTGTATGCAACCTAGAGTGCAGAGTTCCCTTCCTACGGGGTTGACATGCACTACATGGAATTATAGCCAGGGCAGGTGAAGTGGGTGCCCAACGATGCATTGAAGCATGTCGGTTGTGGAAGACGACATAGCCGTCGCATCCGCAATGACATGGATGACAACTAGTGTAGGGATCGAGTTCGGCGCCCGAACTGTAGGCTCTGCAAGACGATTGGGCACTCCCTCAGCCAGTGCCCAAACAGGCCGACATCAAGCAACGCTCTGTAGTAGCAAGCACAAAGTTTTGCTGTACTCATTGTTGCTTCCATGTTTTTGTGCGTTGCGATGCACTCCTGCCATATGTTGCGAGGTCCTTTCAATTATTGAGGAGCTGTACTCTGCATTGTTGGTTCCATGTCTTTATGTTGCGCACATTAGCTTGCAACATTTTACCGTGCACATTTTATGTATGTTTTGGTACATTTCATATGTTTCCCTGTCGTGTGGGTCATATTCGTGTGCACATTTTATGTATGTGTTGGTACATTCCGTATGTTTCCCTGTCGTTACGTTTGTTGTTAATTATGTTGTCATTTGTTGCATATTTTACCATCAATCTAGACTAACTTGTTTTCTTTCTTTGCCAGGAGATGGCGTACGAGTTGCTAGACCCCCGTTGGAATGGGCGGCACCGATGCCTGGCGTGGTCGTCGGGAGCCGAGCCTCCGAGCTTGATCCTTAGGAGCCCCCAAGAGCACTGGCCTCTAGACCAGCGGTACATCCCACTACTACGGGACACCGGGCTGTTGCCCATTGCCCGCATGTTGGATGTACCGCATGCGTTCCAGTTTGATGCGGCGTTACTATCCCCTACTAATTGTGTAATGTCTCAATTAACTTGCAGGCAATCGAAGAGAGGGCGAGCGAACGAAGACTGGAGAGGCATACAGCAGCAGTGGACAGACATGTGGCGTGACCAGGGGACACGGAGGTTGTGGAGGAGACATGACCGTACAACCTCAACACAAACCGTACATACCGTGAGTGGTATGTTCCACGCACCCGTACTAGGTTTACTGGGGCGCCGCCATAGCGTCCAGTAGAGGTCATACACGAGGCCGCTATACAGGCAGGTCCAGACCATCATCGAGTAGCACGGCACGGCGAGACGGTACGAGATTACTTTGTAATTAACCTGTGCAGGATTACATTTTAACTCATTCCTTGTTTCGCTGCAGTACGAGCGATTGCATTGTATCTGTGATGAGGCTGCTCAGGCTCTACACCGTGGGAGGGCAAACTCGATTGATCGCCTGCTCGCTTCGATGCACAACATCTACGATGACGCAAGGTCTGCGATACGGACCATCAGTTGTGGTCACCACAAAGATGACGTTGTTGTACAATGCAGTCATAGAGTACGTCAAGCAGCACCACCCCATCCGCGCCGCTGTTAGTAGCACCATCAACACCATCATCGTCACGTCCATCGCAGTCCAACAGTTGGCCCAGCTATGCTCGCTCGTCCTCCATGCGCTTCGAACTGGCGGTTAGACATTTGCCAACTATTTGTTCATCCACTAGGCCATGAAGTTCACGATGGGTCATCCGCATTTCAGACTACCCAGGTAAATGCTGTGATATTACTATTCATTATAAACATCGCTGTCCATGGCCTAATTCAGCTGTACCATCTGAGCAGGACATAGGCCCCTCCTCGACTGAATGGCTGAGCTCTATTTTTGACCATCCAATGCAACTCCCCATGAAGTCATACGCAGCACCACCTCGGACGCAGGCCTCACAATATGACCTTCGAGATGCACCACACTCGCCTAGTAGGTTCACCTTCTCGGAGGATCACATACGCCGTTAGAGGAGGCGACGACGAGATGCACAATGAGTTTTTATAATTCAGATTTTATAACGTCACACGGTTTCCTGCAATCATTTATGCAATGTACGTATGTGCAATACATATCCACGCCATGTTATGCAAATAATAACGTTCGTACTGTAATGTGCTTGCGAAATTTTTTACCTACAATTAAGGCATCATTCTAATATGACGAGTACGTACGCATGTGGCCATACGATAACAGCTTGCATTACACATACATAGATGAACCCTCCAGCACTACAACACACGATAACAATACAAAAAATATAGAAAGTACTACAGGAAACAACAATCCCAGCGCCACACCGTCAACACAACAACGGACACAAGAAATAAAATACCACCCATTACTATCTTAATCACTCTCCAGTCCATATCATAGAAAGCATGCCTATTGGTAGAAGGTGCCTCGCGCTACCCACATGGAATATTCCGCAAGGGGCCACCCGGACGTGGCCAGCCGTCGTTGTAGTGGCACGCACATATGCAGTTAGAGTTCGCGCAGCAACATGTGTGATCATATGAGCTTCCTATGTGTCTGCATTTTGGCCACGTTGGTTGAGCACCCCGACTTGGTATTAAGTGGTAGTTAGGACCGAAGTCCTCCCTCCTTTCCACGGGAAGGTCTTCCTTTGGTAACCCTACTCCGACTAGCCCCTCGGCTTCCGACATGGTATGTTAGTGCACGACAAAGAATGTACTTCTTCGTTCGATTTACAGGGTTCTCTGGTCCTACTGTCATGAGAGTCCAACCGTGCTTTTTATATCAAACGAGAGAAATTAGTGCAGTGACCACATGATGAAAGAGGCCAGCTTTGTGCAGAGACTTGACAAAAGAGGGCAGCTTTATGCAGTGACATGACAAAAGAGGTTAGCTTTGCGTAGTGACATGATAAAAGAGAGCAGCTTTGCGCAAAGAAATGACAAAAGTGGGCAGCTTTGCGCAGTGACATGACAAGAGAAGTCAGCTTTGCCCAGAAACATGACAAAAGAGGGCAGCTTTGTGCAGTGACATGATAAAATAGGGCAGCTTTGTACAAAGACATGACAAAAGTGGGCAGTTTTGCGCAGTGATATGACAAAAGAGGTCAGCTTTGCCCGGAGATATGACAAAAGAGATCAGCTTTGCGCAGTGACATGACAAAAGAGGGCAGCTTTGCGTAGTGACATGACAAAAGAGGTCAGCTTTGCACAGATACATGACAAAAGAGGGTAGCTTTGCGAAGTGACATGACAAAAGAGGGCAGCTTTGCCCAGAGACAGGACAAAAGCAGGCAGCTTTGCGCAGCGACATGACAAAAGAGGTCAGCTTGGCGCAGTGACATGACAAAAGAGGACAGCTTTACGCAGAGAAATGACAAAAAGGGCAGCTTTGCGTAGCGATCAAAAATAAATCACATCATGCCTACTCTTTGGCTTATAAAATGAGGTGGAATGCATCTGTGAGAGAATACTACACAACCTAACACTACACCATACCTTCCTTGACCACGTCGGGATGGACAAGAGGCAAAAGAAGCAATGGGACACAATGATGAAACAATGGGAGGAGACCCGCAACCTAGCAAGGTCTGCTGCGGCTCGCGAGGAACAAGCAAGGGCTGCTGCGGCCAGGGCCAAACAAGCGGAGCGTGCCATGAGATCACCCCCCTAATGACACCCCCATAGGAGCATGTCCATACCAAACGTTTCAACTGAATGTTCACCACAACACCCCCCAAGGGTGAGACGCCGCCTCTCTGCTGGTGCAGAGACCCATGCAAATTCTTCAATTCTAAGCAGCGCCTCAGCCTTGGCATGCGTTACTGGGGTTGTGCGAACTACTCCTCTGACTATCCTGACTGCCGTTTCGACACGATCAGTTATTGGCAGCCGGTAAGGACCACTTACAATGTGTTCCCCCACTATTTCTAACTAAAAGTATGCAATAACAAACTCTTTCGTCTACCCACAGTTCCCGGAGCCGCTATGTGCCTACCGCTAGTGGATCGACCTTGAGATCCACCCACATAACCAGTGGACTCTGGACTTTGAGGAGTGGAACAACAAAAAGGCATGCGAGATCCACAGAGAGGAGCGTCGCCAAAAAGAGCAAACCGAGTGTATACGTCAAGAGACAAAAGCTCATCTCGAGGCGTGCACGCGCAGACAGCACGAGGCTCGCGATAGGGAGCGCGAGAAGAAAAAAGAGAAATGGCGGCCAAGGCCAAAGAGGCATCTGAGGATTTCAACGCCGAGCTCGCAAGGAAAGAAAAATGGCCCCGATCTACGCAGTAGGTTGGGCCATTCCGCACTACTCCCCTCAATGTCTAATTTATTTCCATGCCAAGAAGGCGCATATGTATCGTTCGACTACTTTACTTTGTTACATCGTCCATGGTTCTGTTTATTATACACGTAACCAAATCTTGTGCGCCGTGTCATTCCCATGTTTATTATGAATTCTATTTTAATTACCAATATAAAATCTCCTCATCTTTTCGCATTCATTTTTTCATGTGTTCAATATCACTTTCCTTCCTTTCGTCCAATTGTTCATATCCCAGTTGTCCTCAAAAAAATTTCATTAAACTTCTTCCAATAAAACAACACAAGATGATTGCAAAATGTTATTGCGAGTTGAACATATTGTTTACGGTCATCAATGTACAAAAATCACAAATAAATTAATCATTACTGGAGGAAAGTCACAATCGGACTAGTCTACTCTTTATCTGCCCTTTTATTTCCACAATAATCTAAAAAAAGCTTCCTATATATATTTTCTACATTGCGTAACGAGTTTTCAAAAATACTTTTCAGAAAAATTTGCACCTCAATTTTCATATCACAATTTTCGTCTGTACTCTACACATAAATACATTACCAAACAAAATTCTTAATTTTTGAAATTACAAAAAAGTTACACAAACAGAAAATTCACACAAACAAGTAAACAAGACTGTACATAAAATTCATATTTTTCAAACAACATTTCGTATATCCAAAAATAATTATATTCTAAATATAACTCTATAAATACATATAAATTTTATACCCTACAAATCAATACACAGAGCAAAACCAAAAAAAGTGTAATGGTGCGCTCGGGCACCGCACAACCGAGCAGACATGCGCTCCCTGAGTGCACGATCGCCGCTACAGTAGAGACGTGTAGTCCCGGACCGCACGATCTCGCTACCGTAGAGTCGTGCGGTCCCGGTCTGCACGATCGGCCACGCGTTAGCCCCACATGGTCCTGCGGTCGGAAGGGGGGTCAGAAATGGAATTGCCGTGCTCAGGGGGCTAGAATTGGAATTTGTGGTTTAAACAATGCTAGATATGTCCAAACTTCCAGGCAGCGGTGGGCGGTGCAGCTGCGCCCTCCCCTAACCCTAGCAGCATTCTATTGGGGAGAGGATTGAAGGGGAGCGGGAGTTGTGGCTCGGGACGATGACTCCACATGGGGCTTTTTGGAAAAGGGTCGGCGATGATATGGTGGCGCCAAGTTGCTTTCATATCGGATGACTGAGATGGTGTTCGAGTCGGCTGCAGCTTTGGGTTTTGGCTTATAATTTGTAAATTCTAGCTATTCATAAGAGACACTACATAGAGAAAAATAGTCATATGCGATTTAGTTAGGATAGCTGAACTCGGTACAGTATCTACTTAATCTACTTGTAGATCCCACCTTAAAAATATACATTATTTAAAAGTTAGTTACCGTAGCAGAAAGTGATAAGTCAAAACAAAAAAAATCCAGTTTTTGTCCATTTATGACAAGTAATTGGTTTAGTGGTTGGTAACCTACCATGTTTGCAATTCACATAAAGATTACGCTAGCAAAATAGAAATACTCACCACAAAATAAAACCCTCCCGTTTCTCCGTTTCCTTTCTTCTTCCCTTTCTCTCCTCCTCCGATCTTCCCCCTCTTTCTCTATTTCCGGAAATATGGAAACTCTGCTGATTTTTCGACCTTTGTACCCTTCTCTCACCCTATGTAAGGACAACTAGTTTCTATGAAGGCTCTAATCAGCCCTCAGAAGGGTGACTGTTACATACGTGGCAGTTAGTCACACCGTGACATTGTTCGCTATCGTTCTTTTCTTGAGCGACAGGAAGGCCTTACATCACCCATTGGAAGGGGGACTGAAACTACGTGGCTCACAGGCAATCTTGGTCGCCCTTTCATTGGGTGACTAAGCTAGCCACGTGGATATAGTGCCAACTGGGAGGGAGAACGATTTATGTCGCCCTTTGGTTGGCCGATACAGGGTTATTCTTGTAAAAAATTTCTAAGGATTTATTTTTTCGTAACTATATTTTAAGTTGATTATTAAAAAATCACGTAGTATTCTTAATTACCATGTTGGCGCTATTGCAAGAGATTAGGACAAGTGTTTGAGAAAAACTATTGCTTCTTATTGATTCTGAAATCTGTACAATGACATACAGATGATGAAGGGGTGGCATAAAAGGTGTCTGTTTGAATAGGCATATGTACAATTGTGTAATTGCACATTGGTTACTTTTTGGTTTGTAACACTTCCCCTTGACCAATGTGTCTTCATATGATCATCTTGATTCATCATCTTGGAATAACTCCTCCAAAACCCTGTAGGGAAAAATATGAGGAGAACCGATAGAGTAGATATGCTATGAAAAACTCCTTTAAAACCCAGTGGGAAAATTTAAGGAGAAAATAATATGGCATATATTTGATTATATCTCCTTAAAACCCCCTGTGGGAAAATAGAGATATAATATATTTATGATTACGTTGTCATATTGCCTCATTAAAAACCTTGATGAGAAACCTTTAGAGGGAAAACTCATAAAGGGAAAAGAGTACAATATTTATATTTGAACGGATTAAGTCTTAGGAGATTTCTCCCCTGATTTCTGCAAATCACGTAGTCTTCGCATACCAATTCTATGAACACATTTTTGGAATGTGGAAGTTGGTAATGACTTAGTGAATAAGTCTGCTAGATTATCACAAGACTTAGTTTGCAGAATATGTATTTCCCCACTCTCTTGCAATTCATGTGGGTAAATAGTTTAGGTGCAATATATTTTGTGATATTGCTCTTTATGTAACCCGTTTGCATTTGAACAACGCAAGTAGCATTATCTTCATGGATAATGGTAGGTGATGCAATAGCACCTATACCACATGATTGTTGTATGTGGTTAATCATTCTGTGAAGCCATACACATTCATGTGATGCTTCATATAATGAAGTTATTTCAGAATGATTAGTGAATGTAGCCACTGGAGTCTATTTCGAAGACTTCCAAGAGATGGCTGTTCCACCGTGTAAAAATACAAAGCATGTTTGAGATCTGGCATTATGAGGATCTGATAAATAGCCAGCATCTATACATCCCATTAAATCCACATTTTTATTCTTCTGGAAGAATAGACCGAGATCTTTAGTGCCTTGAAGATATCTAAGGATATTCTTCACTCCTACCCAATGTCTTTTGGTTGGAGCAGCGCTATATCTAGCAAGTAGATTTACTGCAAATGCAATATCTGGCCGGGTGCAATTTGCAAGATACATAAGCGCTCCGATGGCACTGAGATATGGAACCTCGGGTCGCAATAGCTCTTCATTGTCATCTCGGGGTCTAAATGGATTTTTATCCCTGTCTAGAGATCGAATAACCATGGAAGTTTTCGATGGATATGCTTTGTCCATATTGAATTTCTCCAATATTTTCTGGACATATGCTGATTGATGCACTAGGATGCCTGTATGAGGGTACTCAAGTTGTATACCTAAGCAAAATTTGGTTTTACCCAAATCCTTCATTTCAAATTCCGTCATAAGATGATTACGTGCTTCATCTATATCCTGTGTGTTACCAATGATATTAAGATCATCAACATACACAGTGAGAGACCATGTGGAGGTCATCCCATGTATGTGATGAGCAATTGACATCGGTTTAGGGAAGTCGAGTTTCATTTGGTTGGTTCGGACCATGTCGTTGCGTGGTGCAATGGACTCGGTCGGACTTGGTCAAACCTAGTCAAAGGGTTTAGATTGCATATTATGTCGACTTGTCAGGTGTGGGCTATTTCATTAATGCATTTATGCTTAAATGTATCGAGCGGTGCTATTTTATGTGTTTCTTGTCTGTGTTGGCTGCAGGACATCGAGGCGGAGTCGTGGCGAGACACGGTGGACCGGACTAGGCGCAGGTGGCGCTGAGGTCAGAACGGTCGGGATGTGTCGAAGACGACGTGGACTCGAGGTGTTTGCGAGGTGTGCGAGGCAAGGAACGCGGAAGCTTACCGGAAGTTGCAGCAGGGGCGTTTCGGTAAAAGCGCAAGTCTGCAAAAGGAAGCGGGTTAGCGGGCAAAGCATGGAGGGTAAAACGGGCAAAGCAAAATGTAAACCCATCAAGGAATGCTATAAATAGGAGTGTGTATCCTAGTTGTTGGCATGACTTGGGGAGGGGTTTTAGGGCTTTTTGCTTTGTGCTTTAGTGGTTGAGAGAGTGGGTGTGTCTCCTATGCATGTGTGCTATGAGTTCTTGATTCTCAAGCATGTATGAGGAGTTTTAGATGAAGTGTAAGAGAGAAGTGAGCTGAGATGTAAAACTCCTATTCTAATCATGTATGTCTCTGTATCGTGTTTATGATATCTTGTGTTGTTTGGAGGTTCTTGGTCTTGTCTGTTCTGAGGCTGATTCCTCTTCTGTGTTCTTCTTCTTAAGAAATCCTCTCAGTTGGCTTTTATGTGAGTTCTTGAGTTTGGCTCAGCCTTTCTTCTTTTCCTTTGTTCATGCCTATTTCCTAGAGTGCCTAGTTGAAATTTGTGTGCTGCAGTTTCTTTGGCTATTTCATGTTTTTGGCATGCAATAGAATTTCTGCCATTCTTTCCTTGCCAACAGGACTCATATCTTTGCCTTTCGGTCAGAATTAATGCTTCCCATTTTTGTCCTCTCGGCAGGGACTTTGTGCGGCCAAGCATGCATATGTAGTACTACTCCTTGACGAGAGTACACAAGAGCACAGGTTGCAGATTTTTGCATTTGGGCATTGCTTTTGAGCAGCATTAAATCTTTCTCGGTTCAGTTCTCTGGTTGTCTCCCAGAATTATTGCTTAGTTTCTTTTTTAGCTTGCTGCAGTACTCCTTGTGGTTGCTTTGCTTTGTCTCCTGGTGGTGTTAGTTAGTCACAACTCTTGGCAATTTGCTTTTAAGTCTTGCTGCAGCACCTATCCTCTTTTCAGATTGGTTCTTGTTTGCTGCCCTAACAGCAGTTTGGGAGCAGTTTCTTGTGTTCCTCCTTTTGGTTTTTCGGCTGCAGGTATTCCTCTCAGTTGGTAGCAAAACTCTGCTATGGCAGCAATTTTCGCGAGTTTCTGCTGCCGTGGCAGCAAATTTCCTTGCCGTGGTAGCTCTTTATTGCCGTGACAGCGACTCCCGAGATTTCCTTGCCGTGGCAATATATCTTTACAAATTCTTCCGCCGTGGCAATGAATTTCTGCAGCTTCTTTGCGCTTGATTTATGAAATGATTTTACATTCGTTCGATCCTGCTTTTAGAAAGCGAATTTGATTTCTTCTTCATACCTTTTATAGCTATCGGAGAATAGAGATTTCTCGTGAATGCTCGGGGGCAATTTTTAAATAGCATCATTCACCCCCCCTCTGTTGCCATTTCCGATCCAACAATTGGTATCAGAACCGGTTAGCTCTTTTCCATAGATCTTAACCGGTCTCTAGAGCCATGGCGACGGACAAGTACTCGACTAAGCCTCCGATCTTCGATGGCATTGATTTTCCTTTCTAGAAAAGCCGGATGGAGACCTACATCCAGGCTCAAGGATATGCCATCTGGAGGAAGGTCAAGGTTCGCTATCTTGTTCCTGCCGATGAGAACATCAATGTGGCGAATATGCCCAATGTTGAGGCGAATGCAAAGCCAAGGAACATAATCATCCAAGGTTTGAGTGGTAGCGAGTTTGACCGCATTTCGCACCTCACGTCAGCTTTCGACATTTGGGAGACCCTCGGTGCTTACCATGAGGGGACCACCCAAATCAAGACAGTCCGACAGGTTCAATTCAAGCGAGATTACAACAAGTTTGAAATGCTCGCTGGTGAGTCCCTCGATGAGTGCTTTACGCGTTTTCACAAGATTCTGAGCAACCTCCGAGCGGTCGGTCTCACATACCCCGACTCGGACAACGCTCGTCAGATGCTCGCTGCACTCGACCTTCGTGTTTGGGAGATGAAGGTGACTACCATCAAGGATACCACAGATCTCTCGACTTTGACTCTTGATGCGCTATACTCGCGCCTCAAGACTCACGAGATTGACATTGTCTCTCGCAAGTCGAAGTCACAGTCGACGGCCCTAGTCACCGATCCCGCCGCTTTCGTATTTCTTCGATTCGTGTGTGGTTTCTCCTTGCTGCTCTCGTGGCGTAGCGATGATCGCTTAGAGCAGCTCGAGGATGAGCAATCGCCCTCCTAGCTCGGAAGTTTTCCCATGCTTACAAGAGGAGGAGGGACGAGAAGAGGAGGACCGTGATTTGCTTCGAGTGTGGTGGCCCCAACCACATTCAGGCAAACTGCCCCAAGCTGGAGAAGGGCAAAGCTGACTACGGCGGTTCGGGCAAGAACAACTACACCGACAAGAACCGCAACAAGAAGCCTCCAGTTCATGCACAAGGAAAGAAGAAGTTCCGCGACCTTGGCAAAGTCAAGAAGCTCTTCCACCGCGTCCTCACCGCATTCGACGACCTCGACCTCAGTGAGGTGGAGGGATGGAGCGACGACGACGGGACGGGTGACCAAGAACCCAAGGGCGGCGGCGACTTCTCCGGCATGTACTTCATGGCCCTTGAGGGCGAACTGAGCGATAGCGAGCTGTACTCCGACTCGGACGAGGTATGCCCCACCTACGACCAGCTCAATCATGCTTTTCTTAAGTTAGGTGGATTTCATGCTAGAGCTAGGGCTAGGTGTACCGAGTTGGAGAAGGAAGTAGATAGACTATCACGGGAGCTTACTTCACTTATATCTGCTCCCTCCCGTGATGATTGTGATACATGCTGTGCTCTGTTGAATGACATGGAGAAACTAAGGATCTCGCATGATAGTCTGTCCTCTGAGCTTGATATTGTTAAGGTGGAGAATGTTAGTCTGCTTGCTGAGTTAGAGATGAGTAGGATAGCTGTTGCTTCACCTACTATAGTTGAGACTACTTCTTGCACCTCATGTGAGGATAAAGACAATGCTTTTAGAGGTCTTTATACCATGCTCCTTGATTTCTGAGTTGTGAAAGTTGTAATAATTTAAAGATGAACCTAAAACGGGCAGATCATAAAATTTCTGAGTTGTATGCTTGGTTGCTTGAGCCAGCTGCTTCATGCATGAACTGTCCTAGATTAACCGCTGAACTTGAATCTGTTTCCAAACAGTTTCAAGAAATGATTGACAACAATAAGAAAATGGCTCAGTATGCGACTATGGATCCTGTTAGCTCACCATGCATTAGTTGTGATAAACTAAAACTTGAACTCGTTGCTTTGAATGAGAAATGTGTGAAGCTAACTAAGGATCAACTAGTGAAGCCATCAACTGATTGTGTTGTGGTTGCGGGTATGGGGGAGAAGCCCCAGGGTAAGGTGGAGACGCTTAGCGACGTGAACCAACCGGCTAGTAGTAGAACTGTCCCCTCAGAGTCGGTTGTGCGTGCACAAGCCATTCTTTTCTCTACTGCTGGTTCTTCTTCTGCTCCCTTACCTCCTGCTGTTCCCTCTTCTCCTTGCTCTTCTTGCACCTCTCTCTTTCGGGAGTGTCAGTACCTTATGAACACTCTCGAGAGGTTTGTAGGAGGCAAGAAGAAACTTAATCTTATTCTAGACCAATCTAAGATCTGCAGATTTAATCATGGTCTAGGATATGACTTTTATGAGGACATGAGGAAGCATCCACCTGCCGTGCTCAGACCCATAGCACCAGGTGTGATCGAGACTGAGCCCAGGACCGAGAAAGTCTAATTTAAGTCAGCAGGCTTTGTCCAAGGGATTTCTGACAGTAAGGTGAGTTCACCTGTTGCTTCGGCCTCTCAGAAGGTGAAGCCTCTTCGTGCTGCTTCTACCTCTCAGAAGGTGAAGTATCACCGTACCTTCTGTCAGAAGGATGGGCATCTGGTCGATCGATGCTTCAGACGCGCCAAGATTGCGCGTAGAGACCGTGCTAAGGCACTTAGGCGTATTCAGGGTCAGCCCCAGATCCTGAGTGCACCTAAGACCAGCACGTGGACTAGGGTTGCTTCTTCTGATGTTTTTGGGCAGCATCGAGGACTTGGTTTTTCCGAGTCTTCTGTCTTTCATCCTCATGCTGCTCCTGGTCGTGACTTCCACCGTCCTGAGGGTAGATCTCGTTTCCCCCGTCGAGATAGCTACCCGCGGCGTGATCAGCGTGTTGCCGGTGTTCCGACTCGCTCTCCCGTAGCAGTCGGACCCCACAACAGCTTCAGGTCTGCTCACAGACCTTCTGCTTCTTTGAGTCACAGAGAGCGTAGGGTAGATAGAGGTCAGTCGTGTTTGACTACTTCATCTGCTCCACGTGTTACTCAGTATTGGGTGCCAAAATCACTCTTGATTTATCCCAGTACTGAGACTTTACTCTCTCGTTGACTCAGGTTCGCCAGGCAGGGAAGAGAGAGGTTTGGCTCGTAGACTCCGGGTGTTCACGACACATGACCGGAGACTCTCGTTGGTTCTCTTCCTTAGCCCATGCTCCAGGTGACGAGACGATCACCTTCGGAGACGTCTCGTCTGGGCGCGTCATCGCCAAAGGTACTGTGCGCGTTAATGATTCATTTCTTTCAAGAGATGTTGCCTTGGTTAGTAAGCTGCAGTATAATTTGCTTTCCGTTTCTCAGCTTACCGATGATGGTTTCGAGGTGAGCTTTAAGAAAAACGCTTGCAAAATTCTTGATTCTTCGGGTAGTCTGGTTTGCAGGATTTCTCATTTTGGGAGGATCTTTCGTGCTGATTTTTCTGAGTCTTCTGGTGATCCTCTCCGTTGTTTGGTTGCTTCTGAGTCCCGTGACCTTTCCTTCTGGCATAGGAGACTTGGTCATATTGGATTTGATCATTTGACCCGAGTTAGCGGCCACGACCTCATTCGTGGTTTGCCGAAACTCAAGATGGTCAAAGATCTTGTTTGCGCTCCATGCCGGCACGGCAAGATGGTTGCCGCTTCTCATCCTCCGGTCACAATTACCATGATCGATGCACCAGGACAACTGCTCCACATGGACACAGTTGGACCGGCTCGAGTGCAGTCAGCGGGAGGGAAGTGGTACGTACTTGTCGTAGTCGATGACTATTTGAGGTTTTCTTAGGTGTTTTTCTTAGCCTCGAAGGATGAGACGTTTACCCATTTCCGATGTCTTTTCAGTAGGCTTTATGTTGAGCTACCGGGTGCCTTACGAGCGATCCGCAGTGATAATGCACGAAGTTCAAGAATTCCTACTTTGAGAGGTTTTGCGATGAGACAGGTGTAGAGCACCAGTTCTCTTCTCCGCACGTCCCACAGCAAAATGGCGTCGTGGAGAGAAAGAACCATACCTTGGTCGAGATGGCCAGGACGATGCTTGATGAGTACTCTACACCGCGGAAGTTTTGGGCTGAGGCTATAGCCACTGCGTGCCATGTCTCAAATCGAGTTTTTCTGAGGGCACACTTGCACCGTACTTCTTATGAGCTGAGATATGGGCGAAAGCCCAGTGTATCTCATTTTCGTGTGTTTGGTTGCAAGTGCTTTATCTTGAAGTCCGGGAACCTAGATAAGTTCGAGTCATGATCGCGTGATGGGATCTTTCTAGGCTACTCGACTTCTTCGCGGGCTTATAGGGTCTGGAACTGCGAGTCTAGTAAAATGGTAGAGACCTGTGAGGTGACCTTCGACGAGGCCAGTCCGGGGACTAGGCCCGATATCTCAGGTTCTTTAGAGCAGTCCGAGCCCATCTTCATGGATGATGAGGATGATGGAGATGAGGGTTGTCTACCCGATCCAGTCCCTCATCCACCCCTCGAGGTGCCTTCTTCCACCGCACCTCCAAGTGATCAGCCCATGCATTCTGCTTCTTCTAGAGCTAGTGGCTCTGTTCCTATCTCGTCAGCTCACGAGGTAGAGGCCACTTCTTCATCTCATCCTGGACCTCCTAGACATATCCAGAAAGCTCATCCTCCTGAGCAGATTATTGGAGACCTGTTTGAGCGAGTCACTCGTTCAAAATCTGGCATATCTCAATTCTGTCTCCATTCTGCCATTGTTGCCTCCTTTGAGCCCAAGGATGTTTGTCATGCTCTCTCTGACGAGTCTTGGGTCAATGCCATGCATGAGTTGGAAAATTTTGTGAGAAACAAGGTCTGGTCGCTTGTTGAACCCCCTTGTGGTCATAATGTTATTGGCACTAAGTGGGTGTTCAAAAACAAGCAGAGTGAGGATGGGGTGGTTGTTCGAAACAAGGCTAGACTGGTAGCTCAGGGCTTTTCTCATATTGAGGGTCTAGACTTTGAGGAGACCTTTGCCCCTGTAGCTAGACTTGAGGCTATTAGAATCCTGCTTGCCTTTGCAGCTTCTAAGGGTTTCAAGCTTTACCAGATGGACGTCAAGAGTGCCTTCCTCAATGGCTTTATTGAGGAAGAAGTCTATGTCTGACAGCCGCCAGGCTTCGAGAACCCCAAATACCCTAACCATGTCTTCAAACTTTCCAAAGCGTTATATGGACTTAAGCAGGCCCCTAGAGCTTGGTATGAAAGGCTTAAGTCCTATCTGTTGAGTCATGGTTTTAAGATGGGTAAAGTAGACAAGACTTTGTTCATCCGACGGCATGGCACTGATCTTCTGCTCGTCCAGATTTTTGTGGACGACATCATCTTTGGCGGCTCTTCACATGCTCTCGTTTCCCAGTTTTCCGAGGTCATGAGCTCGGAGTTTGAGATGAGCATGATGGGCGAGTTGAGCTTCTTTCTTGGCTTCCAAATTAAGCAGACTCGGGAGGGTACCTTCTTGCATCAGGGCAAGTACACTCGAGACCTCCTGAAGCGCTTCGATATGAGTGATGGCAAGCCAGTGTCCACTCCAATGGCTACCTCAGTTTCACTCGATCCAGATGAGGATGGCGAGCCAGTTGATCAGAAGGAGTATAGGAGTATGATCGGTTCCCTCTTGTACCTCACTGCCTCGAGACCGGACATACACTTTGCTGTGTGTCTATGTGCTCGCTTTCAGGCTTCTCGCGTGTCTCACCGCCAGGCGGTGAAACGCATTCTTCGGTACATTCGAGCTACCATTAACTATGGTATCTGGTACTTTTCCTCGTCCTGTCTTTCCTTGAGAGCCTATTCGGATGCAGACTTTGCCGGCTGTAGGATAGATAGGAAGCGCACTTCTGGCACCTGCCAATTCATTGGCACTTCTCTTGTTTCTTGGTCTTCTAGGAAGCAGTCCGGTGTTCCACAATCCACCGCAGAGGCCGAGTACGTTGCTGCTGCCAGTTGCTGCAGCCAGGTGATTTGGATGGTCTCGACCCTATGGGACTTTGGGTTAGTTATCGACAGTGTTCTACTCTTTTGTGATAACACTTCTGCGATTAACATTGCTAAGAACCCAGTGCAGCACTCCCGGACCAAGCATATTGATATTCGATATCACTTCCTTAGAGACCATGTAGAGAAGGGTGACATCGTGCTCCAGTTGGTGGAGAGTGACCACCAGTTGGCTGATATCTTTACCAAGCCATTGGATAGCTCTAGGTTTTCAGCTCTGCGGGGAGAGCTTGGGGTGGTTTGTCCTTATGAACTGCTGTGAGGGGGAGCTTTGTGCTTTACTGCTTTATTATATTAATTATGCTCTTGCTCCTTTCCGTTGCATTGCATTTTGGTGCATTCGGGATAGTCTTTCTAGCATAGGTTAGAGTGGTCTTCTTGTCTAGCGTTTAGACTTCTTGCTCTTATCTTGTGACTCTAGGATGCTGCTTATTAGCTGTTCTCTTCTCACTAGGTTGAGCTCACTCACTGCTTATAGGTTCTAGCGAAGGTCGGGCCACCCTCGGGTAGACAGGGTACGTGTTAGCTCCTTAGTTTGTTAGATGATCAGTTGATAGTCCAAGAGTCATATGGGGTAGATGAGAGTCAGTCTGAGCAATAGTATCCTCTATATCTTGTCTATGCTTTAAGGACTGCCTTTTCTGTATTTCTTTGCCAGCTTCTCGATTTATTGCTTTGGTTCAGGGGGAGTTCATTTGGGAGCTTCTAGATCTTAATATTGACATAACTCAAATTGAACTAAAAGTTGCATCACATGTTGAGGGGGAGCTGGATTTCCTTGTATTTCAACATTCTGCATTGTAATATAATTACATTGAGCCTTGATTATTATCCTGTTATGACATGTTTACAATGCTGTACATCTTGCCATGACTTGTGATTATTTGCTAGATTTATCATGACTTCATATGTGTAGACTAGCTTTTGACATGATAAGTTAATTAAACTTGCTCAACTTAAATTAAAACTTGTGATGTTAGCATTTGAGTTTAGTCTTTCTTGAGCTATCCTTTTATGATTCATGCCATGTCAAATAGGCTGAGTTAAGCGTTGAATCTATATTGAGCCTTAGATTGAGCTTTGATAGTCTCTTGATGCAACATGAGTTAGTACAACATGTTTAAAAAGCAAAACGATCTCTTTTGTGCGAAAAAACTGATTTCACCAATTCTTTCTCATGAGACGGCTTGCCATTGCACTAGGCATGAACCCAGGGGAAGTTTTGGATGACCTAGACTATCTTCTTAAGTTTCTTGCTTGGAGTAGTCGCATAAGGCTTGAGATCTAGCACATAACAAAAATTGGGTTGGAAACGACCATGAATCTTAAAAAGACAATGTTTTATGTGCTCAATTTGCTTAAACCAAAAAGAACCAAGTACTTGAATCAATGTTTCATTCTTGAGCATATCACTCTATTTGGTCCCAATAGTAGCTTCTTGGTTCCTCTTAGCTTATTGACATGCCCTGCATCATACTTGGATATCTCTAGCTAGACTTTGCTTATTGATGACTTGACATGCTCACAAAATACACTTCATTTCAGATCGTCATCTATGTGTTCTAGCTAGGATATACATATCTTGGCATGATCTAGATAGCCTTTTATTGAGTTATGGCTTGGTGTAACTATTTATGGTCATTATGGATAATTCTCATGGCTCTAAATGCTTAAAATAATAAAACTTCGGCCATTTCATCCATTTTTGTGATCTTGTTCTCTTCCGTGCATTCTTGATGTGTTTATTGTCAAAAGGGGGAGAATAGTGGTAGAAAAAGTCATTTCGGGAGCCTTGAGGAAAACTTGTTCTCTCTTCTGCTCCTTGTGTTGACATGGTCAGTAGCTTCATTTCTTTCCTTTGGACCATATTTGACTTCTTTCTTGCTTTTCAAACTCAACTTTGTGCTTTTTCGGCGTTTGTCAATATACTTATCAAGGGGGAGATTGAGAGACCATGTGGAGGTCATCCCATGTATATGATGAGCAATTGACATCGGTTTAGGGAAGTCGAGTTTGATTTGGTTGGTTCGGACCATGTCGTTGCGTGGTGCAATAGACTCGGTCGGACTTGGTCAAACCTGGTCAAAGGGTTTCGATTGCATATTATGTCGACTTGTCAGGTGTGGGCTATTTCATTAATGCATTTATGCTTAAATGTATCGAGCGGTGCTATTTGATGTGTTTCTTGTCTGTGTTGGCTGCAGGACATCGAGGCGGAGTCGTGGCGAGACACGGTGGACCGTACTAGGCGCAGGTGGCGCTGAGGTCAGAACGGTTGGGATGTGTCGAAGACGACGTGGACTCGAGGTGTTTGCAAGGTGTGCGAGGCAAGGAACGCGGAAGCTTCCTGGAAGTTGCAGCAGGGGCGTTTCGGTAAAAGCGCAAGACTGCAAAAAAGAAGCGGGTTAGCGGGCAAAGCATGGAGGGTAAAACAGGCAAAGAAAAATGCAAACCCATCAAGGAATGCTATAAACAGGAGTGTGTTTCCTGGTTGTTGGCATGACTTGGGGAGGGGTTTTAGGGCTTTTTGCTTTGTGCTTTAGTGGTTGAGAGAGTGGGTGTATCTCCTATGCATGTGTGCTATGAGTTCTTGATTCTCAAGCATGTATGAGGAGTTTTAGATGAAGTGTAAGAGAGAAGTGAGCTGAGATGTAAAACTCCTATTCTAATCATGTATGTTTCCGTATCGTGTTTATGATATCTTGTGTTGTTTGGAGGTTTTTGGTCTTGTCTGTTCTGAGGCTGATTCCTCTTCTCTGTTCTTCTACTTAAGAAATCCTCTCAGTTTGCTTTTATGTGAGTTCTTGAGTTTGGCTCAGCTTTTCTTCTTTTCCTTTGTTCATGCCTATTTCCTAGAGTGCCTAGTTGAAATTTGTGTGCTGCAGTTTCTTTGGCTATTTCATCTTTTCGGCATGCAGTAGAATTTATGCCATTCTTTCCTTGCCAACAGGACTCATATCTTTGCCTTTCGGTCAGAATTAATGCTTCCCATTTTTGCCCTCTCGGCAGGGAACTTGTGCGGCCAGCCATGCATATGTAGTACTACTCCTTGACGAGAGTACACAAGAGCACAGGTTGCAGATTTTTGCATTTGGGCATTGCTTTTGAGCAGCATTAAATCTTTCTCGGTTCAGTTCTCTGGTTGTCTCCTAGAATTATTGCTTAGTTTCTTTTTTAGCTTGCTGCAGTACTCCTTGTGGTTCCTTTGCTTTGTCTCCTGGCAGTGTCAGTTAGTCACAACTCTTGGCAATTTGCTTTTAAGTCTTGCTGCAGCACCTGTCCTCTTTTCAGATTGGTTCTTGTTTGCTGCCCCGACAGTAGTTTGGGAGCAGTTTCTTGTGTTCCTCCTTTTGGTTTTTCGGCTGCAGGTATTCCTCTCGGTTGGTAGCAAAAGTCTGCCGTGGCAGCAATTTCCGCGAGTTTCTGCTGCCGTGGCAGCAAATTTCCTTGCCGTGGTAGCTCTTTATTGCCGTGACAGCGACTCCCAAGATTTCCTTGCTGTGGCAATATATCTTTACAAATTCTCTGCCGTGGCAATGAATTTCTGCAGTTTCTTTGCCGCTTCAGTTTATGAAATGATTTTACCTGTTTGTCGGTCTGTTTTTAGATAGCGAATTTGATTTCTTATTCATAGCTTTTTATAGCTATCGGAGAATAGAGATTTCTCGTGAATGCTCGGGGGCAATTTTTAAATAGCATCATTCAGCCCCCCCCCTCTGTTGCCATTTCCGATCCAACACACAGATATAATATAAAATCATGTTGAGGATCTTTTGATGAATACGCATGGGCAATCATCATTGTTAGAGTATTTCTTTTTGGTTAGGAACTCACTTAGTCGGTTGTACCACATTCTACCCGATTGTTTCAAGCCGTATAAAGACTTGTTCAATTTTACACAATACATATTGCGATTTGCATTTGGATTCAGAATTGAAATTCCATCGGGAACTTTCATGTATATTTTTGAATCAAGTGACCCGTAAAGATATGCAGTCACTACATCCATCATCTGAAAAAATAGATGATTTTTTACTGCCAATGATATTAAGTATCGAAATGTTATTCTACTCATTATTGGAGAATAAGTTTCATTGAAGTCAATGACGGGTCTCTGCGTGAACCCTTGCGCTTGCCTTGCTTTGTATCTCACCACCTCATTGTTTTCATTCCGTTTGCGGACAAAAACCATTTGAAACCGAGAGGGGATACTTTGGGAGGTGTATGTATCACATTGGTGAATACATTTCTTTTCTTAAGCGAGACTAACTCCGCTTGAATTGCATCCTTCCATTGATTCTAGTCCGAGCGTTGTTTGCACTCTACCATGGTCTTAGGATCTGGATCATTTTGAAGGTTATTTGCAATTGTTGTGGAGAAATAAATGTCAACAAGTGTAGTCTTACAATCATATGATTCTCCAGAATCAGTATAGTTAGTGGAAATTTCTTGGACCCCTGGTGACTCAATGTTATTTCCCAAAACATTTGAGTCAGGGTATTCCGATGTCCCAGGGTCAGAATTTGAGTGCCCTGTTAATCTGGGTTCAAGGATCCTTTGATGTCTATCAACTTGAGTTTGATCTGCATTTACATTCTTTTATTTCCTTTGTTGCTTGTTAGAAGTTGTATCCGCCATTTTTACCGTACTTCTCCTCCTCTTATTTTGAACTGTGAGTTGAGTGGTATTTTGCGGTACCTCCACTTTTTCAGGTACATTTTTGGCAGGATTATAGGATTGTGTGACACCCTTATAATCAGTAAATGCATCTGGCAAATAATTTGCAATGTTTTGCAAATGAATGATTTTCTGAACTTTAAGTTCAGTCTCTCTGGTACGTGGGTCTGAGGCAGGAATGTCTTGTGCATTCCAATCAATTTCCCGGCATTTAGTTTGGTACTTGTTGTCTCCCCCTAATGCCGGGAAATATTCCTCATTGAATATACAATCAGCGTACCGGGCTGTAAACAGGTCCCCTGTTAGGGGCTTGAGGTATTTTATAATTGATGGAGATTTATACCAAACATAGATTCCAAGTTTCCTGTGCAGTCCCATTGAGGTACGCTGCGGTGGTGAGATCGGTACGTATGTAGCGCAACCGAACTTTCGCAGATGGGAAATATCTGGTGGATTTCCACGTACTAATTGTAGCGGGGAAGTGCTATGATATGCAGTTGGACGCAATTGGATTAAGTCAGCAACGTGTAAAACTGCATGACCCCAACATGATATTGGTAAGTTGCAATTCTGTAGTAATGGTCTTGCAATGAGCTTGATTCTCTTGATAAGAGATTCTGCTAAACCATTTTGTGTATGGATATATGGAACAGAGTGTTGAACTTGTATCCCAAGAGCCATACAATAGTCATTGAAGGCATGAGATAAAAATTCAGCAGCATTGTCCATTCGCATTGATTGAATTCGATATTCAGGGTAATTTGCTCGTAATTAGATAATTTGACCAATTAACTTAGCAAATGCATGGTTTCGTGTGGATAAAAGACACACATGTGACCATCTAATAGATGCGTCAATGAGAACCATGAAATATCTGAACGGTCCACACAATGGTTGTATAGGACCACACATATCTCCTTGAATGCGTTCAAGAAATTTAAGTGGTTCAGCTCTGATTTTAAGATAAGAGGGTCTTAAAATCAATTTTCCGGTGGCACAGTAAGTGCACACAAAATCTGAGGATTCCGGAAATTTTGTTTTGAGGTATGTATGACCAATTGAATTGCTAATAATTTTTCTCATCATTCCAATACCTGGGTGGCCAAGGCGATCATGCCATGTTTGGAATGTGTTAGTGTTTTGGAAAATTACTTTGTACGCAATATGTTGAACGGGTTTGATGTATGTATAGTACAATCCGGAGTTTAAAGATGGAATTTTTTCTAGTAGTTGTTTGCCATATCTGTTGTGTTTTGTTAAGAGGAGGTATTCCTCTTTGTTGTCATTTTGGGTTTCAATATGGAAACCATTCTGACGGATATCTCTATAACTAAGTAGGGTACGTGTTGAATCAGGATACAAGAGTGCATCCTCAATTTCCAATTGTGTACTCATAGGGAGAGTGATAGAGGCGCGACCAGAGCCTACTATCGTTACATCGCGCCCAGCGATGGTTAAAATATTTCCTTTCCTCCTGGTAAGTGTTAGGAAATATTTTGTGTTCCTAAGTATAGAGTTTGTAGTACCACTATCCACAAGGCATAATTCTTCCTCCATTGGATCGACTCCAAAAATCTTGTATTCTTTCTGTTTGTCACTTGTGTGAATATGTGCTGATAATGTATTGCAAAAGATTAGGAAAAGTGTTTGAGGAAAACTATTGCTTCTTATTGATTCTGAAATCTGTACAATGATATATAGATGATGAAGGGATGGCATAAAAGGTGTCTGTTAGAATATGCATCTGTACAATTGTGTAACTGCACATTGGTTACTTTTTGGTTTGTAACAGGCGCCTACAGATTGGAGCGAGGGATGGGAACAGACTTGGCAGGGTGTTCTGGAGGCGCTTGATTTTGTGCTTGGTAGCCTGGGGAGTTTCAGTCTGAACTTTGTGTGCTAAACTTGTCGTTTTCTGTAATAGTTGGTTGCTTTCCTCTGTAATCTCCAGGGGATGTTGAGATAGTCAAGCACGTTGATGCTTGCTATGCTCTCCTTTCTCTCTTTTTGTCGATTGCTGTAACAACCTTATTTAGTTTCTCTAATGGAAACTGGTGAGGCTGTTGCCTCCCATCTTAAAAAAAACGTAGTTTAGAGAAGTTTGTTTTTTCTAGGTTAATTTCAACCAAACAGTTCCAGGCAGTATATTTCGGCTCTTGCTCCGATATATATTTCCATTATTGATCATATTCTTAAGCTGCCTACTTGCATAATTGTCGTATATAATGTGATGTCTTTTAGGGGAACCTATTCTGGTACCTGTTGAAAGCGTGAAGCAAAGAGATGGAACACGCGATGTTGATTCCAAAGGATGAGTTCGGTACAAATAGCCAATGAGGCGTAAAGAAGGCAACTAATCCTAGGATTACATGCATGCAAAAGATAGAGTCCAAGGTAGTTGCCGTATCTAACCGAAGCTATCTAGAATCAATATTGTATGGCGCTGTAGCGTGTCTGGTGCGGAAGACCGAAGCTGTAACCAATCCGTCTAACACGCCCCCGTAGTCGGAGCGGGAGGAAACCGAACGTTCAGACTAGTCTGAAACTCAGTGAAGACGGAAGTAGGAAGACCTTTGGTGAAGATATCCGCAAATTGTGAAGTGGTCGGCACATGTACAACACGAACGTAGCGAGGGCAACGCGCTCGCGGACGAAATGAAGGTCAATCTCCACGTGCTTGGTGCGCTGGTGCTGAACTGGGTTGCTGGAGAGGTAGACGGCGCTGACATTGTCACAATACACGACAGCAGCACGGCGCAGTGGAGTGTGAAGCTGACTCCATCACGGGAGCCGCGTCAGCAGACACGGCCGACGCAAACGCCGCGTCAGCAGGCAGGGCCGACGCAAACGGTGGTGCATGCGGCATCGCATGCTCGGGCTGCACGACATGCGGCGGTATGTGCGGCATTGCATGCACATGCTGCACTGCATGCTCGGCTAGCAGAGTCGGCCGAATAGGCACGCATGCGAGCTGTGGAGCAGGCCCGACGGTAGGCGCGGATGCCGAGGTGTGGCCGGTTCCGCTGGCAGCGACCCATGGTTGAGAACCAGTGGGGGCAGCAGGACCGGCCGCACGAGTCGAAGGAGGACCTGCAAACGGAAATTGACCAATAGGTAGCTAGACAGAATCAATGTCAGCTAGAAAGTCAAGGGAGGATGGATCAACAGGGGCATGCGTAGTGGCAAAGGGGAAGGTCGTCTCATCAAAAACGACGTGACGGGAGATAATGATGTGATTAGTGGATAAATCAAGGCACTAGTAGCCCTTATGTTCAGATGGATAGCCAAGAAACACGCAAAGTGTGGAACGGGGAGAGAGTTTGTTGGCCACTGTAGAGGAGAGATTTGGGTAGCACCGACACCCGAAAACACGTAAGTGCGAGTAAGAGGGAGAGACGCCATAGAGAGCGAAGCGCGGAGTGAGAAACTGAAGTGTTTTCGTGGGGTGGAGGTCAAGGAGGTATGTGGCGGCATGAAGAGCCTCGGCCCAATAGGGGGGTGGGAGGTTGGCTTAAAACATGAGGGAGCGCATGATATTATTGGTGGAGCGAATGATTCGTTCGTCTTGCCATTTTGCTGGGAAGTATGTGGACATGACATGCGGAGTGCAACGCCATGTGTACGGAAGAAGTGATATGCGGAAGAGTTGTCGAACTCACGTCCGTTGTCACACTGAATACTCTTTATCATGATGCCAAATTGCGTGCGGACATAGGCAAAAAAAAAGTGAGACAGTGTGGAAAAAGTGTCTGACTTAAGACGCAAAGGGAAGGTCCACGAGTAGTGAGAGCGATCGTCTAAAATAATGAGATAATATTTGTAGCCAGAGATGTTAGCCACTGGAGACGTCCATGAATCACAATGAATTAAATTAAATTTTGCATTGGCACGAGAGCTAGAGCTAGTAAAAGGGAAACGAATGTGGCGGCCGAGTTGGCAAGCATGGCAAACAGTCTCAGCGGCATTATTACATGAAGTGAGAGAAGCGCTAGCTAATTTGGAGAGGGCCTCCGCACCAATGTGGCCAAGGCGACGATGCCAAAGCATGGATGATGAAGTGGCAACGAGAGCTCGTTGTTGGGGTGGATGTGGCAACAATGGGTAGAGATGGCCGGAGCTATTGCACCTGGTGATCACGTTCCGAGTGCGAAGATCCTTCACAGAGAGGCCATAGGGGTCAAATTCGACAGAATAATTATTATCAATGGTAAATTGGCGAACGAAAATCAAATTTTTGATTATGTGAGATGTGACAAGAATGTTCCGTAATGAAAAATGACCGTGAGGAGTGGGAAGGATTTTGAAGCCAACAGATGTAACAGGGAGAGTAGAGCCATTACCCACTACGATAGAAGAGTGAGAAGGAGGGGGTGGTGGGAGATGGTGATATTACCGGCGTCCGAAGCCATGTGGGAAGTGGCGTCGGAGTCCATGTACCATTCGCCGGATGAGGGGGGATTGAGCGACATAGTGTTAAAGGAATTTAACAGCGTCGTTTGAACCCAGTGCCGTGCGGTGAACATGGGCGTTCAAGGAGCAGAATGCGACCCATCAACGCCAGGCAAACCTCCGCTCAATGCTTGGAGATGGGCCGCGTACAGCCCATCGGGTGGTGAGGGAGCGAACTGAACTGGCGTTTGAGGGGCAGAATGGGTCTGCTGGGGTACCAAATTAGGCCGCGGACCAAGGATGGATTTTAGCTTACGGCAGTAATCAGAGATGGATAGGTCTCCTTGGGCAAAATTGCGGAACTCGGCGTCGAGGTACAGTGCGCGGGTCTCCTTATGCCCAATGAATTGTTCTTCAAGGCATGCAGATGCAGTAGGTGACATCACGATCTCAACAAGGCTGGAGGAGATGGTGCCGTAGAGCCAGCCAAGAACCGTGCACTCCATACAGTTCCAGGCCGGATCGTTAGGGTAGACGACGTCGGAGAGGATGTGATCGGAGAGCGCGTATTTGCCGACGACGAAAAGAAAGAGACCACACCACTTGGTGTAGTTCGGTGAGTCGTAGTCGAGGACGACGGGGATGAGGGTGCGGATGTTGAGGACGGCCACTGCCTGGGCATGGAGGGCGGTGATGTTGGTGGCCTCGAGCGCGTTCTGCTGATCGCGAAAAGCACGTTCGTCTTCCTCAAGACGCTGGCATTCAGCGTTGAGGCGTGCCCGTTCAGCATCGAGGCGCATTTGCTCGGCCTCGTGAGCAAGTTGCTGGTGCTCGGCCTCCGTCATGGAGTCGCCCATAGGTAGTCACCGGTGACTGAGATGCGGAAGCGAGGGTCGTAGGATGCGAACCCCTCCGATACCATGAAAGCGTGAAACAAAGAGATGGAACACGCGATGTTGATTCCAAAGGATGAGTTCGGTACAAATAGCCAATGAGGCGTAAAGAAGGCAACTAATCCTAGGATTACATGCATGCAAAAGAGAGAGTCCAAGATAGTTGCCATATCTAACTGAAGCTATCTAGAATCAATCTTATATGGCGCTGTAGCGTGTCTGGTGTAGAAGACCGAGGCTGTAACCAATCCGTCTAACACCTGTTGTCCACTTGTTGGCCGGGCATCCATCCTGGGCACCACGTAGCCTCGTGCCGTGCTAACCAATGTGTTGGGGAAAACTGCAGACTCCTGTTCTTTTTTTGTTTTTTCATGGTTTTTAATTTTGGTTTCTCCGAAACTCGAAACAAATACAGCGACTTATCCAAACAGATTCCTGACCCTAAAACCGTGTATGCTGTCCGTAGCGGTGTTTCCGCTTCCGCCACCATTTCGAAAAGAGAAATTTGGTGATTTGCCCCTTCTTTATTTGCGAATAGCTCATTTGTCACACAGCTGATTTTAATTGATCATTTGCCCCATCTTTCAATTTACAGGTGATGACTTGCCCTCTTTAGATTTCTAACCCATTTTCTATTTTTGGCAAGGCTAAGGGCCTGTTTGGATCCCCTGCTCTAAACTTTAGAGCTCTAAAAACTTTAGAGCACTTTAGTTCAGTTTTGAGATCTAAAGCTCTAATGTGAGGTGGGCTAAAGTTTAGAGCTAACTTTAGACAACCTGTTTGGAGACTTTAGCTCTAAAGTTTAGAGCTCTAAAGTTTAGAGCAGGGGATCCAAACAGGTCCTAAATTACCATAAGAAATAACCAATGTGCCCTTCTTTTGAACTGAGATCTGGCCCTTCACAAAACTGAACAGAACTCTACGATTCCCCCATTTCCCCTTGCTCGCTTGAGCTAGAGTTCTTGTTGCCCCTCCACCGCCTGGCTCCGACCGTACCCTCCTCGTCAGCTCTCCTGGTCGGCCGAGGCCGCCAGCGCCTCCGTCGCCGACAAGCCGCCTCCCTGTCCTCCTCCCCCCACAACCCGCCCATTGTCCCTCCACCACGTGGTGATGCCTCCATACCCTTGCCGCCACCTGGGAACATCGACTCCTCCGTGTCACTGCCTCCTAGCTTCAACAACCGACCACGTTGTTCGACCACTACCGCTCTCCCTAGCTTCAACCATTGACCACGCTGTTCGACCGCTGCTGCTCTCCCCAACTTTGACCACCAACCATGTTGTTCACCACCACTGCTCTCCCAGCTTCGACCACTGACCACATTGTTCAACTGTTGCCGCTTTCCCAGCTTACATTACAAAAGGGCCGATCAGGCCAAATGTTTACATTACAAAAGTATGCCAGCGGAAGCAAAAGTAGAGCCAATAATCCACAAGCAGCGACTAGGGTAAAATATGTGTCGTATGATTATTACCTAAGCTAAGGCAATAATTATAGGCACACTATACCTTAGTCTGACTACCTAGGATTCAAGAAAGCGCAAGAGACGCCCTAATTCTCCTCGTTGTTCCCTTCCTCGGCAGCGGGGGCGTCCTCATAAGCGTAGTGATCCGGGGCTCCAGAATCTAGTTTGGTAATGCGAGCGTGAGCACTCCAACCCCGTGCTCCGCGAGCCAATACACATAATGCAATTAAGTAGTATGCAGGGCTCATCAAGAGAAGGCTGGGGTTATTTTGTTTTGCGTAGAGTGCTTTTGAATACAATTACTTAAAAATCCCTATGACCTAGCAATTTTTGCACCAAAGTGTACGTGTGTATCAGAATGCTATGATACCAGTGATCTAGAGGCCATCCACCATTACATGGCCTCCAGACCATATGCTATACTTTCAGCGTTATCACCGCTTATATTACCACTAGGACGACACCCAGGACAACACCATTTAGGGCTTCCCACTGCCCTCCCTTTTAACATTTCATTTGCCAAGATTTTTGAAATAGAACTATATCTAGTTAAGTTCTCATGTCCGCCCTTGACCGTGGGCACGGCTATTCGAATAGTTTTAACTCTGCAGAGTTTGCACACTTTACCCACAAGAGACAGTTCACTCGTTGCCCCACACGATTCCTTAGTCGTGCAGTTGAGCAAACCATCACAGTAACCGTTCAAAGTACCTCGCCCCTTCCATCATCTCACCCTATGGGCCGTTCCTACTTGCGATGGATCTCATACGTTGTGCGGGATGTTCTCCTTATGAACGCCTAGCAGCTGACTACCACACTGCTAGCACGCCACAGCAGAACCTCACCTTCCGCGGGTGTCCCATTCAAGCCCGCCACACAGACAGCCACTTGCACCACTTCACTCCTCCACCAATGATGATGACTTTCAGGGTCCGGTAAATTTACTAGCCCAAGTTATACTTTACATACTTGTGGTTGTACTTGTTTTACAGGGGAGATCATGATAAGATTCAGTCCTTAAGGTATCTGGGCGGTTCTACCACTATCCACACTCTCGTGCACACCTGCACCATACCCCCATACCCTCCGCCCAGATAATTAAGCAAGTTTGAGGTTTTTGGGAGTATAAAATAATCATGTCCAACATATACCAGTCATTACCACCATGACTGCCCAACCAACTTTTCTCATGCTTAAAAATGATGTTGGGGCGCTCTCACGCCCATGAATATCTGAACAATACTAAGCATGGCATATAATTATGGACTTATTTTCGAAAGGTTACTATTATAGTTTGTGCTTGGGCGACAATGTTCACTCGTTCAAATATTTCAAATGAGGTGTAACATTAACCAAGTACGCAATGGAATATAACTAAAATCTTAAATTAACATGTATTTGCATATAACATAACAGCATGCAATTTGATAATTTAAACAAAAGTAATTTACGGAAAACGTTGGTTCAACATGATCAAAGTATTGACTCGCCTTGGTCACAGTGGGTGTTTTCTGGGTTGTCTGAAGCTTCTAGCGCTGCTGCCTCTGCCTCCTCCTCTTGAGCCTCGTAAGCTATTTTTAACGCGCGCGATAATTTGAATAAAAAGGAAAAAGGCAATCAGCAAACCAGTAAACATTTACCAAAAGACCCAATTAACTCCAACACCAAATTTCTAGTTTCATTTGTTTTGGTGCTATAGTAATCCCATTTTGAGTAACTAAAGTTTAATTATACTCATTTTAATATACTGCATTCTATAGTTATATTTGGATGTCATGACCTAGGTTATTGATAATATCTTATAGCCTATCTTGCTAATGGTTGGTTTCTATACCCTTCAATTGATGGGTCATTATTTCATGTGACATTCTCCCCTAATCACATTATTACTAAATCCTCTCTTTTGACAAGAAGCTAGATAACTACTCATGTTACATCTATATCCAAGTGTTACATATATATATATATATATATATATATATATATATATATATATATATATATATATATATATATATATATATATATATATATATATATATATATATATATATATATATATCCATACTCAAGAGTCCCTAAATACCCTTAGTTGTAATTTGTAGGGATTAATACTCAAGATCTTTGCTATTTCATGTGCCATTTTAAATTATGTTTAATCACTCCTTAAATTGATTTGCTAAAGATTTACAAAGGGTTATCCATTATATATGTATAAACATATATACACATATGAATATGTGTATATATGTATAACTATACATGACATTTTATGGCACATGCTTTCTATCTATCCTTGCCACAGAGCTAGCTTACACCCTCACGGTCGGCTGGGGTCACTAACGCACAGTAAAAACGGCAAAAATTAAATACCAAAAACCCACCCGGCGCGGCGGAGCGGGGCTCGAACACGCGCTGCCTGGGTGTGTTTTAGCGCCGACGCTGCTAGCCAGGTAACCTCTCAGATGTTGCTTACTTGTATATGGTGCTATTACCACTTAAAGTATGTGCTAGCAGAGGCCGAGCAGAGAGAGCCGGAACAGGGGAAGGCTTCGGCGGCGGGCTCGTCGGCGTGGAGGGGCCGAGGAGGCTCGGGTGGCGGGCGAAATGGAGTCCTTGCGTCCTTTTGAAGATGATGGAGTTGGCGGCGACGGTCGGGAGTCACCGGAGTAGGGCCGGCGGCGTGCGGTGGCGGCGGTCCAGGGAGGAGTTCGACGCCGGCGAGCTACAAGGCCGGGGAGGCTCGGCCGAGGGTGGGATCAGCTTCGTTGGGGGCCTAGGAAGGCGTGGGAGGGAGGAATTGGACGGAGGTGGCTGGATGCGGTGGCGCGCCCGGTCGCCGGAGTTTGGGAGGAAGGGGGTGCGGTGGCGATTTGGGAGGCGAAATCTCAATTCCTTTCTACGGGACGGAGAGGGTGAGGTGGGTAGTCCGTAGAGGCCCTCGGTGGCTCTTATAGGCGCGTGAGGAGGGCTACCCTCGGGAGCTTGCCCGCGCGGTTGCATCGGAGAGCGACGAGACCGATGGTGGGCAGGGCAGAGAAATCCCGCGGGGAAGATTTGGCATCATGCCACTGTGCTGCGCCTGCTGAGTCGCAGAAGGCTCGAGCCACGCGCATGGAGGGACGGCTCGGCAGCGCGGGAGGAAAAAGAGAGTGGCGACAGTGCGGGGGAGAAAAAGAGAGCGGGGCAGGGTCATGGCGCGGCGGACCAATGGGCGGAGGCAACGTTGTCCAGCGACCCGAGGTGGGGTGACCGTCGGTCCGAACGCGCAAGGAGGCGAGCTGGCTGCGACGGCTTTAGGCAGGGTGCGGGGTGATGCAGGCGCATTGGTCCAGTCGACCTCCTCTCTTTATATATATTTATTTATTTATTTATTTTTAAACATGTTGGTTCTTCTTGCTCCTTTGAGCCTTTGAAATCTTCACCAAATTTTTCAGGGAAAACTTTATGACCCCAAACTCAATTGAGATACATTGCAAGATTAATTCAAAAGCTTTACATATTTCTGATTTAAATTTCAGGATGTTACAAACCTACCCCCTTAAAAAGAATCTCAACCCCGGGATTCAACCTAGGTCGTGAACAAGTGTGGGTAATCTCTCTTCAGCTGGTCTTCACGTTCCCAGGTGGACTCCTTAGTGCGATGACTCCACTGAACACGGCATAAGCGGATAGTTTGACTTCGGGTCTTCTTCTCTACCGTGTCCAAGATCTTGATAGGTCGCTCTTTGTAAGTCAGATCACTTTCAAGCTCGACTGCTTCCAACGGAGTTTGATCCTCTGGTACCCTAAGGCATTTCTTTAGTTAGGATACATGAAAGACGTCGTGTACATCTGCTAAACTTGCGGGTAGTTCTAGCTGGTAGGCTACTTCTCCTTTCTTGGCCATGATTGGGAATGGCCCAACATAGCGTGGTGCGAGCTTGCCTTTGACTTTAAACCTTCTAACTCCCCGCAGTGGTGACACCTTCAGGTAGACATAATCCCCAACTTCAAAACTTAGTGGCCTACGCCTCTTGTCCGCGTAGCTCTTCTGTCTTGATTGGGCTACTTGTAGTCTGTCTCTAATCAATCGGACTTTGTTTTCAGCCTGTTTTAGAGTATCTGGCCCAAAGACATAGCCTTCTCCTACCTCTGACCAGTGGAGAGGAGTCCGACATTTCCTCCCTTATAGAGCTTCAAACGAAGACATTGCAGGCTAGCTTGGTAGCTGTTGTTGTAAGCAAATTCAGCATATGGCAAACTCTTATCCCAGTCCTTGGAGAAATCTAGGGCACAAGCTCGAAGCATATCTTCTAGTATTTGGTTCACTCTTTCTGTTTGACCGTCCGTCTGTGGATGATAAGCGGTGCTGAAATCAAGGTGGGTGCCAAGGGCTTCATGGAGACTAGCCCAAAAATGCGAGGTGAACTGAGATCCTCGGTCTGAGACTATCCTTTTGGGTACACCGTGCAAACTCACGATGCGAGACATATATAGTTCGGCCAGCTTGTCTCCCTTGTAGGTGGTCTTAACAGGGATGAAATGCGCAACCTTAGTCAGTCTGTCTATTACCACCCATATGGAATCATACCCAGATTTGGTTCGAGGAAGTCCAGTGATAAAATCCATTCCGACTTCTTCCCATTTCCATTGGGGTACTTGCAATGGTTGTAACAACCCTGCGGGCCTCTGATGTTCTGCCTTCACTCTCTGACATACATCACAACAGGCTACATGCTCAGCTATGTCTCGCTTCATGCGTGGCCACCAGCAAAACTGCTTCATGTCTTGGTACATCTTGGTACTTCTGGGGTGAAGGGGGTACTTAGAACTATGAGCTTCTCTCAGTATCAGGTTCTTAAGATCCTTTTGATGTGGCACAACGATACGTGTCCCGTACCGCAGAGCACCTTCATGATCAACTGTCATCTTGGGAGCCTTCCCTGCTTCCATCAATCTTTTTAGCCTCAAAACAGTTGGATCCTCTTGCTGAGCGGCCATAATCCGTTCTTCTATGCTTGGCTGGATTTCCATAGCTGCTAAAGTGCCTTGATCCACAATCTCCAAATTTAGTGCCAATATCTCCTTGTACAACTCTGGCTGCTGCTCCAGAACCATAAGGTTGTTGCAATATGCCTTACGACTCAAGGCGTCAGCTACCACGTTAGCCTTGCCGGGGTGGTAGTGAACACTTAAGTCGTAATCTTTGATTAGCTCCAGCCATCTTCTCTGCCTCAGGTTTAGGTGAGACTGCGTGAAGAAGTACTTGAGGCTCTTGTGATCAGTGTATAAGTCACAATGATTTCCGATCAGATAATGTCTCCAAATTTTTAATGCATGTACCACGGAAGCCAGTTCCAAATCATGGGTTGGGTAATTGACTTCATGAGGGCGTAGCTGTCTTGATGCATAGGCTACCACCTTGCCTCCTTGCATGAGTACACATCCAAGGCCTTGATGTGAAGCATCACAATATATCTCAAAGTCCTTGCGTACATCTGGCAGAACCAACACAGGGGTGGAGGTTAACCTCTTCTTTAGTTCTCGAAAACTTTCCTCGCAGGCCTTGGTCCACTCAAACCTCTGCTCTTTCTTGAGTAGCTGTGTTAGAGGCCTGGCAACTCGAGAAAATCCTTCTATGAATCTTCGGTAGTATCCCGCCAATCCGAGGAAACTGCGCACTTCCGTGACACTGGTAGGTTGTTGCCATTCCATCACAGCTGCAATCTTAGCTGGGTCCACTGATACTCCTCCAGCAGACACTATATGGCCTATAAAGCGATATCTGACAACCAAAACTCGCACTTGCTAAGCTTGGCATAGAGCTGATGTTCCTTTAGCTTCTCTAGTACTAAGCGCAAGTGTTCAGCATGCTCTTCTGGAGTCTTGGAGTAGATGAGAATATCGTCAATGAACACCACCACGAACTTATCTAGGTATTCCATGAAGACTTTATTCATGAGATTCATGAAATAGGCTGGGGCGTTTGTCAACCCAAAAGACATGACTGTAAATTCATACAACCCATATCTAGTGGTGAAAGCAGTCTTTGGAATATCCTCAGGCCTCATCTTCAACTGATGGTAACCCGACCTCAAGTCAATTTTGGAGAATACAGTGGCTCCTCCAAGCTGGTCAAATAGATCATCAATTCTAGGCAGAGGGTACTTGTTTTTGATGGTCACCTCATTTATGGCCCGATAATCTACACACATGCGGGCTGTACCATCCTTCTTTTTCACAAAGATTACCGGAGATCCCCAAGGTGAGGAACTCGGCCTAATAAATCCTTTGCCTTGCAGCTCATATAGTTGTTTCTTTAACTCTTCTAACTCATCTACAGTCATTCTGTAGGGCCTTTTAGAGATGGGGGCAGCACCGGGCTTTAGGTTAATGACAAACTCCAATTCTCTGTCGGGTGGCATACCTGGTAGTTCTTCAGGAAATACCTCAGGGTAATCTTGTACCACCATCATCCCTTCTAACGGTGCATCCTCACAATAATTAATTGCCCGACCCCATCTGTATGGGCGGTCCACCTTTACTTCCACTGTTAACCCAGGACACTTTGAGCTTGACTATCCTAGTGGCACAGCTTATGATCCCTTGATATCTCTCTAGCCAGTCCATCCCTAGTATAATGTCCAGGGTTTGGGAGTGCAAAACTATTAAGTCTGCTGGGAAGTCACATCTTTCCATGGTAATCACTACCCCAGGGCATACTAAGGTGGCATGGATAATTCCCGCAGGGGAGCTAAGGGCCAATATTTTCTTTAAAGGGTAAGTAGGTAGCCCTAGCTTATCCACAAATTTCTTTGATATTAAAGAGTGTGAAGCCCCATAATCAAAAAGCACTTGTGCAGGTATGGTCTTAACAGAAAACGTACCCATCAGAACTCCAACAGCCTCTTTTGCCTCTTCCACGGTGATATGGTTGACTCGACCGCGGTTGGGGGTTGAGGCTGATTTGTTAGCTTGAGGGGCTTGGTTTCCTTTGCTAGGCGTTGATGTTTGACCTCGGACAGGAGTGGTCCCTAGGTTGAACTTCACCGGAGAATTCTGACGCTGCGGGCACTGGCTGACGAAGTGGCCCATTTCTCCACATCCGAAGCAGCTTCTACCGGAAATGGGGTTTACTCTAGAAGGATGGCCTGTCGGGCGCGGTGTTTGGAATGAACTACCACTTGGACGAGGGGTGAAAGCAGGTTTCTTAAATTGGACTGACCCTGGGGAGTTGTCGAAGAGCCTTTGAACAAACGTCCCCTGGGTCTTTGAGCCACTTGCTTACGCTTGCGGCTAGCTTCCAGGGTTCTCCTCTCGTTTTCCAGGATCAAGGTCTTGTTTACCAGCTGATGAAAGCTGGTGAAGTCTTGTGTAATTAGCTGCACTCGCAGCTCCTTGTTCATCCCCACAAAGAATCGGTCAATCTTCTCTTCTTCATCTGCCATGTCTTTTGGGGCGTAGCAGGCCAGCTGATTGAACTTGGTGAGGTACTCGCCGACTGACATGTTTCCTTGCTTCAAAGTACGAAATTCATTTTTCTTCATTCGCATAACTCCTGCTGGAACAAAATTAGCCTTAAAAGCCGCCTTAAACTCAGCCCATGGAATCACCTCTAAGTTTGCTCCGACGGGGGTGTCCTCATGACCCTTAGCTGCCAGATAATTTTCCCACCATGCAGCTGCAGCGCCCTGAAGCTGGTGGGTAGCGAAGATGACTTGATCATTGTCTGCAATTTTGGCTAAGCGGAGTTTTCTCTCAGTGTCCCATAGCCAGTCTTCTGCCTCCAAGGGCTCATCTGCACCCGCGAATGTGAGAGGGCGGGTTCTTACGAAGTCACCTAGATCTGAGCTGTTGGCGTGGGCATTAGGCTGCTGGCCTGCATAGATGGCTTGCAGGAGTTGCGTCTGTTGTGCCATCACTTGGGCCATTGACGAATTGGCTGGTGCAGGTGGGAGATTTACCCTTGGGTTTGGACCTCTTCCCCTTCCAGTAGCTTGCTCCTCTTGGTTAGCCTCAACCTCGGCCTGCACATCCGGGTTGGCACCGGCCTGGGCACGAGTGACACGGTGACTTGCCATCTGCAGGTATTGCGATACATTTTAGACTCTAGCTCTAGCCATATAAGGGAACCTCAACCCAAGACAACCACATAGAGATTTCAAACATAAGACCAAATAAGGCAACAACAAGGAAATGTTAAACACAAGGCCAGTTCATAAAGCATAACACATACATCACATAGCCAGCATTTTTAAAGTTCTAGACCAAGCTGGACTTACAAAAACATCACATAACACAATTAGAGTTCATAATTATACATCACAGGACTTAGGAAAATACAAAAGTTGATACTACCATAACCGGGGAACCTACACCCATTGCTACTAGTCGACCAACTGTAAGCGTCCTACTCCTCCATAGGTCCAACATCGGGCCGGAGGGGGCAGAGTCCGTGGATCGGGAGCGAACGACTACCATCGAACTCGGAAGGGTCGGTGTCGGGCGGAACGCCACGATCTGCGGCGGGTCTCTCCACGGCGCAGAGCGGACTGCGACCCCGGGGGCCTCACACTCTTACGAGCAGTGAGTCGGGTACGCAGTACCCCTGAGCCTGGCGGGGGTGGAGCTGGGGCCGAAACCTGTGTAGGAGCCTGCTGGGTATGGGCACGTGCAGCAGCCGCCTCCGCCTTGGCCTCCGCCAAGGCCGCCTCGCACGAGGCCAGCCGCTCACGTAGGGACTCCGCCTCACTGTGGGTGGCGTGCAGGCGCTCCCGCAGCGCCGTGATCTCCTCCTGAGCCCTGACGTGGATCGTCCCCAGAGCCCGGGTGAGGTCCACCTGATGCGTCAGCACCGGGTCGTCCTCCATGTCGGGGGTGAGGGTCTTATCGTAGCGGTCGCCCTCTCGACGCGGCAGGTAGTAGCAAAAAGTGCATGCGTGGCGTGGGTCCGTGAAGGTCGCAGAGGCGGCCACGCCCAAGCAGTGCGTCTGAGCGTTGCGGTCACGGTGCCCCTCCTGTGGGTGGCCGGGAAAACGTGAGGTTCCCTCTCGTCCTTGGCGTCGATGTAGACCTCCACCAGCCAAGACTCGTCTGCTCCAACTCTGGTCCTCTTGCCCCTGTAAATGGGCGGCTTCTTGTAGCCCAAGTAGTGGAGGAGTCTGCGAAGCAGGCTCGCAAACTCTCCCTCCCTCACGCCATGGGCTAAAAAGTCCTAGTGCCCCACGGCGGCGGCTCCTGCCATCTGCAGTTTACATAACAGAGGTTTGAATTATGCCACGTCGGGCAATGAGTTTACATAAGGGCCGATCAGGCCAAATGTTTACATTACAAAAGTATGCCAGCGGAAGCAAAAGTAGAGCCAATAATCCACAAGCAGCGACTAGGGTAAAATATGTGCCGTATGATTATTACCTAAGCTAAGGCAATAATTATAGGCACACTATACCTTAGTCTGACTACCTAGGATTCAAGAAAGCGCAAGAGACGCCCTAATTCTCCTCGTTGTTCCTTCCTCGGCGTGGGCCGTCCTCATAAGCGTAGTGATCCGGGCTCCAGAATCTAGTTTGGTAATGCGAGCGTGAGCACTCCAACCCCGTGCTCCGCGAGCCAATACACATAATGCAATTAAGTAGTATGCAGGGCTCATCAAGAGAAGGCTGGGGTTATTTTGTTTTGCGTAGAGTGCTTTTGAATACAATTACTTAAAAATCCCTATGACCTAGCAATTTTTGCACCAAAGTGTACGTGTGTATCAGAATGCTATGATACCAGTGATCTAGAGGCCATCCACCATTACATGGCCTCCAGACCATATGCTATACTTTCAGCGTTATCACCGCTCATATTACCACTGGGACGACACCCAGGACAACAACATTTAGGGCTTCCCACTGCCCTCCCTTTTAACATTTCATTTGCCAAGATTTCTGAAATAAAACTATATCTAGTTAAGCTCCCATGTCCGCCCTTGACCGTGGGCACGGCTATTCGAATAGTTTTGACTCTGCAGAGTTTGCACACTTTACCCACAAGAGACAGTTCACTCGTTGCCCCACACGATTCCTTAGCCGCGCAGTTGAGCAAACCATCACAGTAACCGTTCAAAGTACCTCACCCCTTCCATCATCTCACCCTATGGGCCGTTCCTACTTGCGATGGATCCCATACGTTATGCGGGATATTCTCCTTCTGAACGCCTAGCAGCTGACTACCACACTGCTAGCACGCCACAGCAGAACCTCACCTTCCGCGGGTGTCCCATTCAAGCCTGCCACACAGACAGCCACTTGCACCACTTCACTCCTCCACCGATGATGATGACTTTCAGGGTCCGGTAAATTACTAGGCCAAGTTATACTTTACATACTTGTGGTTGTACTTGTTTTACAGGGGAGATCATGACAAGATTCAGTCCTTAAGGTATCTGGGCGGTTCTACCACTATCCACACTCTCGTGCACACCTGCACCATACCCCCATACCCTCCGCCCAGATAATTAAGCAAGTTTGAGGTTTTTGGGAGTATAAAATAATCATGTCCAACATATACCAGTCATTACCACCATGACTGCCCAACCAACTTTTCTCATGCTTAAAAATGATGTTGGGGCGCTCTCACGCCCATGAATATCTGAACAATACTAAGCATGGCATATAATTATGGACTTATTTTCGAAAGGTTACTATTATAGTTTGTGCTAGGGCGACAATGTTCACATGTTCAAATATTTCAAAGGAGGTGTAACATTAACCAAGTGCGCAATGGAATATAACTAAAATCTTAAATTAACATGTATTTGCATATAACATAACATCATGCAATTTGATAATTTAAACAAAAGTAATTTGCGGAAAACGTTGGTTCAACATGATCAAAGTATTGACTCGCCTTGGTCACAGTGGGTGTTTTCTGGGTTGTCTGAAGCTTCTAGCGCTGCTGCCTCTGCCTCCTCCTCTTGAGCCTCATAAGCTGTTTTTAACGCGCGTGATAATTTGAATAAAAAGGAAAAAGGCAATCAGCAAACCAGTAAACATTTACCAAAAGACCCAATTAACTCCAACACCAAATTTCTAGTTTCATTTGTTTTGGTGCTATAGTAATCCCATTTTGAGTAACTAAAGTTTAATTATACTCATTTTAATATACTGCATTCCATAGTTATATTTGGATGTCATGACCTAGGTTATTGATAATATCTTATAGCCTATCTTGCTAATGGTTGGTTTCTATACCCTTCAATTGATGGGTCATTATTTCATGTGACATTCTCCCCTAATCACATTATTACTAAATCCTCTCTTTTGACAAGAAGCTAGATAACTACTCATGTTACATCTATATCCAAGTGTTACCTTCTAACATATGATATATATATATATATATATATATATATATATATATATATATATCAATACTCAAGAGTCCCTAAATACCCTTAGTTGTAATTTGTAGGGATTAATACTCAAGATCTTTGCTATTTCATGTGCCATTTTAAATTATGTTTAATCACTCCTTAAATTGATTTGCTAAAGATTTACAAAGGGTTATCCATTATATATGTATAAACATATATACACATATGAATATGTGTATATATGTATAACTATACATGACATTTTATGGCACATGCTTTCTATCTATCCTTGCCACAGAGCTAGCTTACACCCTCACGGTCGGCTGGGGTCACTAACGCACAGTAAAAACGGCAAAAATTAAATACCAAAAACCCACCCGGCGCGGCGGAGCGGGGCTCGAACACGCGCTGCCTGGGTGTGTTTTAGCGCCGACGCTGCTAGCCAGGTAACCTCTCAGATGTTGCTTACTTGTATATGGTGCTATTACCTCTTAAAGTATGTGTTAGCAGAGGTCGCGAGAGAGCGGAACAGGGAAGGCTTCGCGGGCTCTCGTCGGCGTGGAGGCCGAGAGGCTCGGGTGGCGGGCGAAATGGAGTCCTTGCGTCCTCGTGAAGATGATGGAGTTGGCGGCGACGGTCGGGAGTCACCGGAGTAGGGCCGGCGGCGTGCGGTGGCGGCGGTCCAGGGAGGAGTTCGACGCCGGCGAGCTACAAGGCCGGGGAGGCTCGGCCGAGGGTGGGATCAGCTTCGTTGGGGGCCTAGGAAGGCGTGGGAGGGAGGAATTGGACGGAGGTGGCTGGATACGGCGGCGCGCCCGATCGCCGGAGTTTGGGAGGAAGGGGGTGCGGTGGCGATTTGGGAGGCGAAATCTCAATTCCTTTCTACGGGAGGGAGAGGGTGAGGTGGGTAGTCCGTAGAGGCCCTTAGTGGCTCTTATAGGCGCGTGAGGAGGGCTGCCCTCGGGAGCTTGCCCGCGCGGTTGCATCGGAGAGCGATGAGACCGATGGTGGGCAGGGCAGGGAAATCCCATGGGGAAGATTTGGCATCATGCCACTGTGCTGCGCCTGCTGAGTCGCAGAAGGCTCGAGCCACGCGCATGGAGGGACGGCTCGGCAGCGCGGGAGGAAAAAGAGAGTGGCGACAGTGCGGGGGAGAAAAAGAGAGCGGGGCAGGGTCATGGCGCGGCGGACCAATGGGCGGAGGCAACGTTGTCCAGCGACCCGAGGTGGGGTGACCGTCGGTCCGAACGCGCAAGGAGGCGAGCTGGCTGCGACGGCTTTAGGCAGGGTGCGGGGCTGGTCTGGGCCAGATTGGTCTGGTCTGACCTCCCCTCTCTTTATATATATTTATTTATTTATTTATTTTTAAACATGTTGGTTCTTCTTGCTCCTTTGAGCCTTTGAAATCTTCACCAAATTTTTCAGGGAAAACTTTATGACCCCAAACTCAATTGAGATACATTGCAAGATTAATTCAAAAGCTTTACATATTTCTGATTTAAATTTCAGGATGTTACAAAGACATACACTTGCTAAGGCCAAAAGAGGATGATTCAATTTTTCCAAGTCATCTTGCTATTCATTATCCACAAAACATATTTGTGTCAACCAATGCCAAAGATAAGTGAGAAAATAATAAAACAAGGAAATAATAATGTGTAACAACAGAATATATACAAAGAAATAATAATAATAATGTATAACAACAGAATATATACAAACATCTGACATTAAACAAATTGTAGTTGCGCTATATATTGTGTAGTTATGCTATATATTGTGTTTTCCAGCTTTTTTCTTATCATCAAAACATGCGGTCGTCATGCATTTTACCAATATAAAAAGTATTAGTTACATAGTGCACGCACCTTACCAACATGTAAATGACTTCTTTTCTTTTTTGCAAGAGGGAGGATTGAACAACACATAGTAAGTGTCATAGATAGAATTTCTTCCATTGTTATGAGTCGGAAATATAAATGCATATTAACATATCAAAACTAAGAAGTGACAGGCCAAAAGTGAAGCTAACTATCCCCATAGTGAGCAGAGTCTTCAGATGGAATTATTTAGGAAATATTGCAAAGAATTTTGTAGCAACATATAGTCAAGAAATGGACTTAAAATGGTGTGATTGTTTATACTTTGCATGCCACATGAAAAATTCCACAAAGTGTATCACAGCTGATTGCTGAGCTGCTTATAACTGATCACATATAATCATTTTGATAAGATGGTAGTAGAATATTACAAATGTAATAGGCATAAATTAATATCTAGGGAAACAACATGGCTAATACAACTAAAGAACAAATGAGAACATAAGTTACAATAGTGCGTTAGAATATATTCTAGTTAGAACACCTAAATGAAACATTTCACATCAGCTCTGTTTGTCACTGTGCAAGAGTGGACCTTATGAATTGCACACCCATAGCTGTACACATAATTTAGCATCCTTAATTAACACATTGCTATGTTTTTAACTACTTCAAACATGTATTAATAATCAGAAACATATTGCAGATGATGTGCTACAGTAGGAAGTCTATGAGTTTTACAGCAGAAGCTACATGAGTACCAAGATATAATAGAAAATGTATAAGAAGATCCATACATATATGTAGGATTGGCAGTAATTCATATATTCTAGAAAAGGTAAGCATATGCTTCCTGTTTCAGTGCCTGGAATCACACCTATGAGCATTTCTATCAGCTTCAAGTGCTAAAACAAAATTTACATACGAAAGCTCCGTGCTTATAAAAATTATACAATGCCATACATAGGATTGATAAAGCTTGGGCAAGGATTGATAAAGATTGGGCAACTCATTGTTGTGAACTGGTAACAGGACTAAAGATTGTGATGTAGCAATGAACTTTGCAACCAAATATGTTTGATGTGTGGAGCACTGTACCTACCCTTACAACAAAAGAATATCACCATTAATAAATAATTTCAAGCAACATCATTTATATAAAGAAATGGCCATGTTAGGTACCCTACAAAAGAGGAATATCGCCATAGAGTAATAAATAATTTCAAGCAACATCATTTATATAAAGAAATGGCCATTTTTTCCCAGCTATTGATTGATGTCATCTGAAAAGGAAAATGAAAAAAATAGTTACCACAAAGCAGAATGTTGCCCAAAATTAGTTGAGGTCATCCAGGACAACTATAAAGGGAAAGATAAGTACCTATAAATCAAATCAGGAGAAATCATTTAGTGCAACAGAAAAAGTCAAGGGAACATAATTATCTGGCAGGCAGAAAGTATAAACAGAACAATATATTTGAGATGCAATTTTTACTTCCTTTTGATCCCATTTCTCTAGATAACATATCACCAAAATGACACATGATAGGACATAATTGGTGTTGAATCTGACAATGCAGCATGCAAAAAACTATCTAAGATTAATCTGGATACACTTGATCTCATCAGTAAATTGCAAGCAATGTACGATTAGTCATTAGAAATAAAGTATGACATTAGCACGCCTTTGTAAATAAAAAATACATAACAGAGCTGCTAGAAGAAAGGTCTAGCTCCATACAACACAAATCCATAATCACACAACCACCAACTAGAATACTGAGTAGAAAAAGGGAAAAGGAAAAAAATGAAAAGCTCACCAAGAACAAAAAATGTTGAGTGTTTAACTATGCCCCCAATTTTCCATCTCATTCATTGCTTCAAAGCCTGCCATGAGGCCACTAGCTAGGCCTATTGAATACATAGCAACAGTCCAAATCATTCCAAAATCACAATTTCTTCCTTTAGTAAACTGAGAGAGATAAAACTAATTCAAATACTTTTCAGTGATTCAAGACATTGTAATAGTCTACCATCGCCGGCAAAGGACTTAGCCTGACCGGTGATCCATGCTATTAGTCGGGTCTGATTAGGACTCTATGTCCATTTACGAGTCAGTTTAGGAGTATGAGTCCAGTTCGGACTCCAGGTAAGAGTCCAGTTCGGACTCCATTGTAAAGGCCTCTTATATACTATGTAGCACGGACACGCCTCAAAACCGTCGTATCCGTGTCCGACACGTGTCGGACACAGATACGACACATACACGTCTTGGACACGTGTCGGTGACGTATCGGCCGATTTTAGAATTAATTTTAATTATTAAAATTCTTGACACGTGTCGGACACACTAAATATATAAGTTGGACACAGCCTGGACACAGTCGGACCAGGAATGGCCTAGGACACGGCCGGCCCAGGCTGGCCCATAACGCAGCATGGGCGTTGCCTTAACCCTAACCTCCCGCCCCGGATACCGAGCACCTCATTTCCATCGCGCTCGTGCTTCTCCGCTTCTTTGCATCGGCTGCTCGCACCGCCGCCCGCTCCCGCACCTCGCCGCCGCTCATCAGCTTTCTCCCGCGCGCCGCCGGCGTCTCCACTCCACCGAGATATCATCTCCCCGCTTCTCTATTTTAGCATTTTGAGTTGAGATGCATCGATGAAGTCGACAATATATATTTAGGCATTTAGCAAATTTATGCTTGATTGCTTGTTTCATCATTCTAGAACAATGGAATCCACTAATTCTAGTGCTAGAGAGGAAATTACACTTTACAAATTACAAATTTACATTATTTCAGTTTAATAAGCATGTGGATATATAGCCATGTCGTCGTATCGGTATTTTTAGAAAAACGGCGAATTTCCGTGTCGGTGTCGTGTCGTGTCGACGTATCCGTGTCCGTGCATCATAGCTTATATATTGCCTGAGGTCCTCAATGAAAAGGGCAAGAAGTAATAAAGATTAGTTACCTTTCCCTGTATCCTTTATCCTCCTCTGCTGGCGAACCAGGGAGCAGACCGCTCAGGCCATCGCCGGGTCGAGAACGCCAAACAAGCTACCCATCGCTATCCCTTGAGATCCCGGAGGCCTGACAACTTGGTATCAGAGATGCCCAGCTCTGATTCTGGGGACGACGCCTCCTCCGTGAGCGCCATGTTCAAGGCGCTGCAGGCGCAGATGGCGGAGATGCAAGACAAAATCGCCGATCTGACCCGCCAGAGCATCGCCACCAACTCCAAGTTGACTGCACTCGACTCGGAGAAGGTCCCCTCTTTCGCTGCATCCATGACCCTTCCAATTCCATCCACCGCCGCCGCCTCCGCGCCATTTATCTTCACTTCTGCAGATCCATCGCTGTTTCTCGCCTCCACCAGCTATGCACCTCCGCTTACATCCACTCATGGTTTGCCGGCTCCAGTAAACGAAGCAATGCTTCGCCAACTTTTGGCAAGATTTGTTCCGAATGGCGGGAATTCGACTGCATCTTAGTTCCGCCTACCATCCACAGTCCGATGGACAGACTAAAGCGGTAAACAAAGTGATTGCCATGTATTTGCGCTGCTTCACCGGTGACCGACCTCGGCAATGGGTGGACTGCTTATCTTGGGCCGAATATTGTTATAACACCTCATTCCACTCAGCCCTACGCACAACACCCTTCAAGGTGGTCTATGGCCGGGATCCACCCTCATTGCGCACTTATGAAAAGGGCGAGGCCGTCGTTCAAGCTGTGGAGGTTTCCTTATTAGCCCGGGATCAACTCCTTCGTGATGTTCGTGACCGCCTTCTCCAAGCTCAGGCATATGCTAAGAAATACTATGATCAACATCACCGTGATGTCTCCTTTGACGTGGGTGAATTAGTTTGGCTCCGCATTCTTCATCGGCCGGCTGTTTCTCTTGGTATCACCTCAACCAGCAAGCTGGGACCGAAGTATTTTGGTCCCTACAAGATCGTCGAACGGATTGGTTCCGTGGCATACCGGCTGGAGCTTCCCCCCGGCGCCAAACTTCATGATGTCTTCCATGTTGGTGTGCTTAAAAAGTTTCACGGGGCTCCTCCGCCAACACCACCACCATTGCCATTACTTCACCATGGCCGAGCTCTCCCCACCCCACTGCGCGCGTTGAAATCGGCAAGGCGTCAAGGGCAGCACCACCTCCTAGTTCAATGGGTCGGCACTGCCTTAGCCGATGCCTCCTGGGTGCCACTCTCTCAATTCCGGGAGTCTTATCCCGAATTTCAGCTCGAGGACGAGCTGCTTCGCGAGGAGGGGAGAGATGTAATAGTCTACCATCGCCGGCAAAGGACTTAGCCTGACCGGTGATCCATGCTATTAGTCGGGTCTGATTAGGACTATGTCCATTTACGAGTCAGTTTAGGAGTATGAGTCCAGTTCGGACTCCAGGTAAGAGTCCAGTTTGGACTCCATTGTAAAGGCCTCTTATATATTGCCTGAGGTCCTCAATGAAAAGGGCAAGAAGTAATAAAGATTAGTTACCTTTCCCTGTATCCTTTATCCTCCTCTGCTGGCGAACCAGGGAGCAGACCGCTCAGGCCATCGCCGGGGTCAGGAACGCCAGCAAGCTACCCATCGCTATCCCTTGAGATCCCGGAGGCCTGACAGACATTAATGAAAAAGAAAATGTATAACATGAAAAGATCACCATGTGGAGAACACACATAAAAAATGTCCGAGCACTTAACAATGTCCATGATTTTCCATCTTATTCATTACTTCAAATACCACCCAAAGGGGCCACCTGCTTGGCCTTGAATTGTGTGCAGAATAATTCGATCCCTGTGAAAAAACATTGTCTTTCAAATCTGATAGCAATTAGATCGCTTAGGGCATGTACAGCGCGTCTACATACCTCGTCTCCATCGGATGGATTTTGCGAAAACCCCCCAAGCTCCGCAATGAATGAGGAGCGAGGCTGCGCTCGTCGCCTCACGAGGGGACGAGGAGCGCTCGTGGTCCAAGAAATTACCGCCGGCTTGAGCTCCGTTGTATGGCCCGTCGACGAGCTCGGATCCATCTGTGGGCGCGCGCGGATCAAGCTTCGGGCGCGCGCGAGATGTTGCTTGCGCGCCAAAATCTTTCGTTCTCGCCCCATATATTGCTCTCCTCTCCGAGCTCCGCCGCCATTCGTCGCCGTCGAGATGGAGCCCAACAGCGACCCCCCGTCAAGGAAGACCAAGGATGTTGCTCTGGGTCGGAAGAGCAAGGGTCCGGCGGCGTCTTCAGCGGCGGCGGCGGAAAGCAGATTTGTCCGCGGCAATGGCCGCGGATCCAGCCTGGCGGCGGCCCATCCCCTTTGTCGTTGTCTAGATCTGGTGCTTCGAAGACGGCTTCCTCCATGCCTTCCTCCATGGGTGGATCTCCCCCATGTGACGCCTCCAGTTCTTCCCCTGGTGGCCGAGGTGGCTTCACCGGCGCCCCTTCATCCTAATTCTCTCCATTTCCTACCTTTCTCTTCGTGAATTGGGGAGGAGATTTGTCGGGTCACTTCTGAATCTGGTTGGGAAAAAACTTGGTTCCGGGATCAGGCTAGCTGCACGCTGGAGGCGGGCGTGAAGATCTACTCGCTGCATGTTGATTCGGTGCACTCTGAAGCATACAAGGTGCTCGGCGGGATCAATCTGTGCTTGAAGGGGAAGAGGCGGGTAAAGATTCACTGGCCTTTGCTAATGTCTTCCATTCGTGTATCAATTTAAGTGTAATTTAAATTTTAAGTGAGTTAGTATCGATTGCAAATTACTCTTATTATGCTGGATGCCACTAATTGTTGTTTTCATTTTTTAATGGTGAAAGTGGAAGTATTTATCTGTTTCATGCTTTTGTCATAATCTTACAATGTCTTTATTTGGTGATTGCCATTGAAGATTTGGGAGAAGGCGGCGATGCAGAGCCTGCACAAGAAGAAGGCACCAACAAAAAGGATGTTGATAGGAGGGTACATCTCTTTGAATGGATCACTGATTTTCTTTTTTCTTTTTCACTTCAATTCTGCTTGATTATTGCTCATGCTGCTTCATTTGTGCAGATTTCACCAGCTTCAACATTGGAGTCGTCGTTTGAGGCTCTTAATGTAAAGAAGTTTGATGGTAAGTTTGATGGATCCCTAAGAACAAGAATACACTTACCGATCCATCCATGGAGCTCCCTAAGATGTAGTGCTAATCTGATGAGAGAGCAACCAAGCTGTATAACAATGTCACTTTTAGCACTAGCCACTAGGAAACTTGAAAACGCCCAAAAAAAAGTAGCACCAAGGAAATAACATTTTTGTCTACCTGCAAACTGCCGAGGACATAGAAGTGACTCCTGAAGATTTAGCCTTATCAGACTGCATGTATTTTTCTTCTCAATTAGCAAATCAGATCAAAATATCATTTTGTTCTAGTGTTATATCAAAGAACCAAAATTAAAACTTAACCAGTCCCAGAGATTGTGATTTTTCATGGCTACATTAAACACCAGTTACAGCTTGGATGGTTGAAATTTGTTAAGCTTTGTCTGTCTTTTTGACCATTTACAATGTCATGTAAGTTGGTAACAACACGGTGCTCCAAAAAGAGCTTGCTCTGTGTAGATGTCCCCTGTTGTTATGGTTTGTGCAGTAAGCTGATAAAATAGAGAAGTACAACATATAGATTGCCTACCATTGTTTGTACCTAGAAATAAGATTGTATATACTCATATATACCATTGTTTCCACTGCCATTCCCCAGATTCAAGGGAAAAAGGATGTCCATTATTCAGCAGAAATAAGATTCCACTGCCATTGTTTGTCGGATATGAGGATTTCATACTGCATATATGAGGAATAGTCAGCAGTCAAATTTATGCTATTTGGATGTGAATTCTGGGACTAGTATTTTATCATACCAATTGATCATTTCATACCGACAAATAGTTCATCTTATTACTAATTATCTCTTGAATTTGGCGACCGAGCTATTGAAGCTTTAAGTAACTTCCGTTGCTCAAATGATTCATTTTCTTAATTGCAATTGCTTTCTCTGACGTGCAGTTGGCTAGGGAATTTGTGGATACTGAGGAATTTCAGAGGTGAATTTTGTTCTCCCAAATTATTCTGCTCATTTGTCTATCCATATCTTGATATTTGTTGTTTGTCCTCGTTAAGAAAAAATAAGGGTTCATAGTGGTGCTTTGTCCCAGAGAACTGATAATGGTGCCAATCACCTGAAGACTCATCAAGAATTAGGGATGACGAGACCAATGAAACTGGAGTCACAAAATCCTTGAGTCAAAAGCTAGCATGTCAACATTTTATATATTAATATATCATTTATATTGATGGTTCTAAAAAATATTGTAATTATGTTTATCTTATTTATGCTTGATCTGTTTTGTATCAAGAAGCAACACAATGGTATACAAGAATCATATTCATGCTTGATCATGGCTGTATGCATGCATTAAACAGTTTGCAGACAGTCAAATAGACGACCCATTGTACAAGCTGTCTGTTCAGTTGTCTATGTGTGAAGTAGAAAGAACTTACAGACAGCAACCCGTCTATGGGTTGTACATGCCCTTAGTTGCTTCAAATACTGCCCAAGGGGCCACCTGCTTGGCCTTGAATGATGTGCAAAATAATTCCATCCCTGTGAAATAAAAACGTTGGTTTTCAAATCTGATTTAGCAATTAGGACACAACATAATTTCTGCTTTTAGGAAATACATGTCCTATTGGATCATTTGGTCAAAGCGAAATTGGAAGGAACAGATTCCTCAAGCGAACTCGTAAGTCTCTGCTTTTATGAAACTGAGGGGGATAAACTAAATTGAACAATGTATTGCTCCCAAAAGAACTTATACACTTCCAGTCAGCTGGCAAAATATAAGAACACATATCAAATGGCTTATATGTGCCCTATCGAGAAAGGTTTCAAGAATCATGACAGAGTAAAAGAAAAGGGTATAAAAATGTAGGAAGAGGTGCTCAAGTTCACCTTATGTCTTTGCTACAAAGGAATCCCCTATACTGTGTTAAACATGTATAGCTAGCCACGAGTCCTCTCCAACCTCGTAATGTAAATCCAGACCAAATCTGAAAAATAAAAGGCAGATCATCAAAATCTCCATATAGAAAATCCTAGGGGTTGGTGGAAGCACGGTTAGCCATGGCTACCAAAGTGGGAAACGACACCAAGGAGCCATGGAAGGAAGAAATTGGTAAGGCACTGTCGTACTCCTAGCTATTGTGTTGAGATGGCAAACATTGACGGCCGTCGACGGGAGGAGTTATTGTGCGTCAGGGAGAGGAAAGGGCAAGCGAGGGGGCTGGAGGCAGCTGAGTACGCTACACGGGTGGCTGTTGGAGGGGACTCAGGGGAGAGGAGATCGGCAGGAAGAGGGAGGCAGGAAGGGGAGGGTACGACAGATGGACCTGGGAGGCTGGGAGGAGAGGAGGCTGGACCAGAACATCTGGTAGCTAGGTTAGGAGTCTCGAGAAAGCAAGATCCCACGGCCAAGACTTGAGGATTTCTGATCTGACGGCTGATAGCTAATTCAATGGGATGTTTTGGAGAAATTTCGATATTTGACACTGAATATGTGTGACTCTCAACTTTTAACCCCCAATTCGCACGCCTTTAGAAATTTAACCCTGTCACTGCGAATTCTTTTGATGCAAGGGATTCTCCTCATTTTCTCTCCTTTTCTATTTTGACACTTGTCACTGCGAAAATGAAGAGAATCCCTTGAATCAAAAGAATTCGCAGTGATGTGGTTAAATTTCCAAAGCGTCATGAATTGGGGTTAAAAGTTGAGAGGCGCACGTATTCAATGTCAAATATCGAAATTTCTCGATGTTTTGGGGTTAGAGCATGTGTGTGTAATGTGTTTTGGTATAATTTGGACTCATCGGAAACTCTAGATTAAATATGGCCGTTATAACATGGATCCATCCGATAATAAATAACTAGATCTTTCTAATTAATGTGAAAGTTTCCTTAGAGTGCCTTATTATTATTATTATTATTATTATTATTATTATTATTATTATTATTATTATTATTATTATTATTATTATTATTATTATTATTATAGATTGGAAAAGTGGACAGCTGGTGGCATGGGCAACCTTTACTACTAATAGAGCCAGCTGTTCGAACTTCCTAATTTGGCTAGAAATTGAACATGTTTCCCCGATAATTTTTTATGAACAGGATATTGCCCTCGGATGGAATTTTTCATACGAATAATCTATTTTTTATTCAAAATTACAGAAATATACTGCGAGAAAATTTTTACAAGAATAGGCTCGATCGCCTAATGGTTGGGCGATCGAGCCTTCATAACCATTAGGCGACTTCATGAAAGTCGCTCTACCCTCGGCGATCGCATCTGATCGCCCAACCATTGGGCGACTTTCATGTAGTCGCCAATAGTTGGGCGATCGCACTCAGACCCGTGAATGTTTTAAATTTTGTCAATTTTATAGTTTTAAACTGGTAAAAATCTGCTGAAGTTGTAATAAAAGTTTATGTTCATTGTATGTTGTAGGTGTGTAAAAATTTTGGGAAACTTTTTTAGAAACAAATGACCATAGAACAATTGGTACATACGATGGTAAGTGATATTTTGATGTTACTGAGAATTTGGAAAGTGCATCAAACCTTCGCCAAAAATAGTGAAAATTGGTGGAACTGTTCTTCATACATCCAACAGCCTCTAGAAAAAATTTTGAGCAATTGCGGCCACAGGATCAAAAGTTGTAGCAGTTTCAGTCCGTTTCCGACACACCTTCAGTAAAACGGGCATAACTTTTGCATATGGTGTCCGTTTTCGACGTTCTTGTACTCGTTGGAAAGCTAACGACGAGCCCGATCCAATAAAAATGACCCGCTAGCGCCCGTCGCCCTCCAAGACCCCAAAAATCGGCCATCTTTGGACCTAAACCTGCGTCGTAAGTTTTTGGTTTCTGTTTTTGCCCTTTTTCTTGGTCTTCCTTTCGGAATTTGGATTTTGCTTCAACTGAAAAGTTGTAGATCTCGTCGAAACCTTTTAAATGAGTATATATAAGCCATATACAACTTTGCTATTTTATCTTTTCAGACTAGTTGTTTATATTGCATCGGTATATAAAACTTGTGATAGAGAGTATTATAGACGGTTTGTATGTAGAACCGTCTGTGATAATCTGACCGCTGAGCCTGTCGATCCTTCTCAACCCAATCCTATCCCAGAGACGAATTCTCAATAACATCAAAATATCATTTACCATCGTATGTACCGATCGTTCTACGGTCAATCGTTCCTAAAAAAAATTTTCCAAAATTTTTTACACACCTACAACATACAATGAACATAAACTTTTATTACAACTCTAACAGATTTTTTACCAGTTTAAAACTACAAAATTGAAAAAAATTTAAAACATTCACGGGGGACTTGAGTGCAGTCGCCCAACCATTGGACGACTGCATTAAAATCGCCCAATGGTTGAGCGACTGGATGCAGTCGCTCGAGGGTAGAGCGACTTTCATGAAGTCGCCCAATGGTTGGGCGAAAGGCTCCAGTCGCCCAACCATTAGGCGACTGGAGCCTATTCTTGTAAAAAATTTTCTCGCAGGTATATTTCTGAAATTTTGAATAAAAAATGGATTATCCGTACAAAAAATTCCCCTCGGATGCCCCCCAGTTCCATTTTATTGAAACCGAGTGACTGTCACATGTTTCCCCAATTAACAGTGGTTAGTTCAACCTACGTGGTGGCTGGTGCCCATGTTTGTCTGCATAAAAGGTTCAAATCATATTAATTGCACCTCGTGTGATTTTTTTTCTATTTATAATAGTTTTGTTAAGCCCACTCACCCTATCTAGAAAAACATATCCCATTATTGTTGATAGACACAGGTGAGCAACATATAAGCTTAACTAGCTATGTAGGCGTGGCGCCACGCCAGCCACCGTGTGGACCGAAGTAAAAGAGACGATAATTCGCAGGGAGTTTCGTAAAAAAAATCAAGGACAGATGCGTAATTTCGGAAAAATCAAAGGGTTTTTTTAAAAAAATCGAGGACCTGTAAGGACACATGCGTAAGTAAATAAGGACCTATACGTAATTTTGGGAACCCGCGGGGCGCAATCCAAAAATTTTTTTGAAGAAAAAACTTGTAGGGACCTTTTCGCGAGGAAAAAGGACCTTTACGTAATTTTCAAAAAGTCGGAGGAAAGTGACTCCCCCGGCCGTACACGAATTCCGCCCGCCACGCGCCGGCCGGGGGAGCGAGGCGGGCAACGTGGCTAGCCTCAGCGCGCAGGAACTCCCCCGGAAATGTTTTGGGTATGATTTATACTCGCTCTATATATACATGACCAACAAAACCAATTAACACATCATCGTCTCAAGAAGGGGAAAAACAAAGAACATAAGCATAGGCATACACTGTATTTCTCCATGAAAATTTGAGTGCATGTAAAAGATTACATGCATTGCATACTTGCATTATCAATTTTGCGTCAACTTCTTTTAGTTAATCACATATATAGATGTAATAGCCCAATTTTATCTTCCAAATAAACATGCATGATTTTTCATGAATTTCTAAAATTCTTGGTCCATTTTTAAAATTTCCCCAAAGTCTTGTTGAAGTTTAAGATTTTTAAAATAAATTTCTTGGCTCAAAAATATGAATTCAAAATTTCTTCAAGTCAATTGGGTGCTGAGGAATTTTTTGTAAAATTTTTATATGCAAATATCTCTTGAAATTCAAATTACAAATTCAAACTTAACTTAGAATTAGAAATTAAAGTTTAAACCTTATTTATTTCCCTCACGCACGTGCTTGAGCTCATCCGCTCCCGTGTGTTCTCGTGCAAGCGATTCACTGAAGCCCTCTGCACCCCAATCCTTGTGCACCACAACCTCGTCTCATGCCCTGGCATTGTCCCATCACCAACTGGCTCTTCCCCTTATCTCTCACACTCTCTTGCCCCATGCCCAAAGCCACTCTTGATGCTCGTGCTCTCTCTCCCTCCTCACCCATATTTAATCTGAAGCACGTGCATCAAAACATGTGTGCTCACCCACTAAGCTATCGTACCCCTTTACCCTGGGAGAGGAAGGATTTGGCCTTCTTCCCCAAGTCTGGCCTCAAGCTTCACCATATGATTTCTTGCTGTCCAGTGAGTTTCCAATGACACCATCATGGTATTCGTATTCATCTCATCCCCTCTACCTCATGCTCACCTCCCTGTGCTCGTTTGTCCTTAGAAAAGCCATAGCTATACCCTCTACCACTGACGCCGAGCTTGGCCCGAGCTACCATGGCCATCCTCTGCTCGGCTAAGGACGAAAACAACCATAGGTCACTGACCAGTGGGCCCTACATGACAGTTTAGTTAGCCTAATTGGTAAATTAGTTAACTTTAATTAGGTCGTTAGTGTTAGTATGACATGTGGGCCCTATGATTAGAAATCTTAATTAACCTTGATTTAAAAGTGTGAGTCACTATCAAGTGCACCCCACACTCGCAAAGCCACCGCGTAGACCCAGTTCATGGACCACTTTCTCTAACACGTAGGTCCCAATTCCCATAGACCACTGCGTGGATCAAGTCCATATGGACCATGGCCCCACCTGTCAGTCTCTCATATTTTCTAATGAAAATAATTAAAAAATTGAAATGAACTAGACCCCACCTGTCAGCCACTGAAAGTTTTTATTAAGAAAAATAAATTTCAACATATCTCACCTGTCAAATATTTTCAAATTTCTGGAATTTCCTTTGGATTAAACTTTGGAAAGCCATAACTTCTTCAATTCAACTCCAATCCAGTTATTTTTATTTCTAATTTTATTTAAATTCAAAACATTTCCTTACAAACTAAAATCATAATTTTTAGAGTTTATTTAAAAATTATGTTGAATATGGCTAATTTTGTGTGTATAGACTTTGACGCTTTAAACGCTACCGTTTCTAACGAACAAAAACCCACACTCGCCATATTTGATCAAGGCAAGTCCTTATCATTCTTCATGTTGAACCTAGACTTCAAATGCAAATATTTTTCTTTTAATTAAAGTGCATGCTGAATATGGCTATATACATAAAATGCTATGTCAAATATTGCTTGCTTAACTACACCGTGCACTTGTTACCTAATATTACCCTTCCTTGAAATGTCGATATTCTCTTGATATGTCGCCCTAGGATACTTACAATTATAATAATTCCACAATTAGTTAGTCTTTATGAGATTGTGGTTTGCATAGAAATACCTTAGTGGTGAAATGAAATACAACACAAATATTGCCAACTGATACTTGAAAACATGATAATAGGATGGTAACATAGGTTACCACTAAAATAGGAAAATATTTTCTAAAATGGTAGAGACTCAGGCGAGTGGTTGGTTAGAGACCGATGCAAGAATTGCACATATTGGATTGGTTGTGTAGAGATTGCATGTGTTATTTTTGGATTGGGATTTCAAGATTGCACATGTCATGTTTTTTGGACCGTGCAAGGATTTCTCGTGTCCTTTCTTGAATAGCTATGCAGGTATTATACAAGCTCTGGGTTGTGGATGATCTTGCTTGAGTCATTTAATGACCGAATTCTTATGCTCATCTTTTCTACACACAAATTGTGCAATCACAAGTCTAGTTGTGGGATGGACCTAGCCCACTAGTTTTCTTAGCTCTACTGTGAATCCTGTGTAATCATATTGGTATGTGAATTTCTGTTATGGTTATTGGGAGTGACCTGTAATGGTCACTACCCTTATGGATTTCATAAATGTGAAGGTCATAGACTCCCTAACAATAGGATCCCTCATTGAAAATATAGCCTAGGATGGGAACATTTTAGGGTAAGGCATAACCCAAGATGGGAACAGACATTGCCGCCAATATTGAGAACTCTATCTTGGAGCAGGAGTAAGCATTGAAGCTAAGCATTGTAAAAGCCTTGTTATGATTCTCAATCGCACACCTACGAAAGCATGTAGTAGCTGACATTATGAGTTAATTATATCTTGTGGGTAAAACTATACAACCCCTACAATGTGTTAAAAATATATTCAAATAGTCGTGCCCTCAGACATGGGCAAAACTGTAGAAACATTGCATTTGCACAGTTTTCATAAAACAAATAATTACCTAGTAACGGTTATGATAAACAAATTTGGAATTGGAAATGAAAGCAGAAGGACTTCGCTCTCATGAAGAATTTGATTCAGAAATGGATATTGGTTTTAACGTAAAAATGACTAAGTCATAGATTTGGAATTTAACTAAATTAGTATATTTCACAAATTGGCTTTATGCAAAAAGAGACATAAGACCTTCACTTGAACAAGCCTTGCTTACAGGTACATAGATATACACTTGCATTTTGCTATAGGGACTTGCTGAGTACTTTTATACTCATTGTTGCTTAGAATGTAATTTTAGATAACAGAAGTGATGACCCGATGTATGGATTCATCCATACTACTGGCTATGACATGGAAGACAAAGACCAGGACTAGATTTAGTCCCAATTGATTGCCTATGGCAAAACATGGACTCCCCCTTTTGGTTTACTTACTATTCCGCTGTTTTATTATGAACAAGACTACTTGGCATGTTAGCCTATTATGTAAAAATTGATTATAATCTATTTATGGTTTCTTATATAATATTAAGTACATCTTTAATTGTTACGTATATATGGATGTAATATTTGTCAATGTTATTGTGTGAGCTACCTACTGATACAGGAACTAGCTCAGAATACACAATAGATTCAGATTGTTAAATCTGGGCCACCACAATAGACTCGATTAAATAATTAATTATGAGCAGTTTTCAAAATCCAAACCATGCATGACTTGATTAAAGGGGATCCATGTAGGTAACGAGGCCTGTGAACTAAAGCACCTTTTTTATTCCATGTATTAAAACTAGTGTTAATTATTAATACTATATGCCTTTTTTAAATAATAGTTAATCCTCTAGTTAATCTTATATTAATTCACTTAATAATAATCTACTATCTCTAGTCTGAATTACTCTACATTCTTACTCCATGCACACTAAATAAATAGTTAGTTAATACTTCAATTTTTGACATACTTTGTAAGATTATATATCCTCTCTCTAACATTGCTACCAATTAATAGAATTGTCCATGCAATTGTACGGCTAGGTATTGCAACACATTGTATTTGTTATATAATTGCAATAGTTATAATATCAATACCTGATTAATCTCTGGACCATTATAATCTGGCCCCACCAAAATATATGGTGTACATTCTTATCTTTTTTATCTCAATTAATGAGAGAATTTCTAGGATTTTTCATTTTTGGAATCAACGAAAAAAATTCTAGCTCCTAGAGTAAAGGAGATGACTTTCTATATCTAATTAATCCACACCATTATAATATGACCCTACCAAAATATGCATTTACATCCTTCTCTTTTTATCTTGATTAACAAGAGAATGTCTAGGACTTTTTTTCTTTTTTTATAGACTAATATTGGAATTTCTAGCTTTCAAAGCAATAATAGATATGTCTTTAATCCCACTAGGGTAAATATATTGCATAGATCCTTCTCTGTTTTATCTTGATCTAGGATTTTTTTTCTTTTTTCACACATTATTGTAGGAATAAGTCTATTTGACACCTTGAACTCTTGTGAAAAATTTGGAAATCAACCCTTGTTGGATGGATGTTGACAATTGGAGGAGTAGAGGTGAATGATTGCAAAAGCTTTTTTGATTCCCCCAATTATTCCAAATCTTTGCTCCAATGGTTATGAGAGTCATAAAGCTTAGATTACACCTCCTATCAGAGAATAACAGAAATGTAGAATCAACAAGAGCCAACAACCAAGCTTGACTGATGGTCTTGTAGTACCATCTTTAGCATGATTGTATGACATAGTAGTACTTTCGCCAACTAGCAGCTGGTATGACCACTTTGCGGTACTATTGCTCTAGTGGCCCGGTACTACCGCTTGCCATGATCATGAGTGCAAACCCCTTGGGACAAAAACTAAATTTGAGGATCTCGATCAAAACTTGTCCAAATGCCATTGAAATTGGTATGGACCTAAGCAAGAATGTTAGGAACCAAATCACAGCAAGAAACATGAGGTTCTTGGACTTGGATCCATCAAATTAAGAAGAATTGATTTCTAGGTCACGAGAACACACTAAACCCTAAAAACTAAATTAGTTCTTACTCATGAGGATCTAAGTCATGAGACCTTCTATATCATCTCTCATATGTCCTAGCAAGATAATTTAGTCACAAGTCTAGGCTAGAAATACCACAATCACCAAATCACAAATCTTGGTAACGACTAGGGTAAAACTAGGCAAAATCTTGATTCCTGCTATAGAGTGATCTTGTTGAACAAATATTGATACCAATGACCTACTAATACCGCTTACACATCATGGAACATAGCAAGACAAGAGGAACACAAGAAGAGTCAAAGCAACACAACAAAGGCAAGAACTCATACAAAGAGAAATAAGAACACAAGATTGCAAGAACTCCATATATTGCATGAAAAGGAAGGATTCTTACAACTTGTTGATTACAAAGAACCCTCCACAAGTCCCACTCTTACTCACACCATGAAGGAGAGGAAGCACTAGTCTAAGCCTAGAAGTCAACCCTAATTACTTGAAAGCCCTAGCTAGCCTCCCCCTTTTGTAAATAGGCTAACCAGCCCCCCTTTGTGGGTCTAGACCCGCTAAGGACTGGAGAAACACATTAACCCCGCTAAGACCAGTATCGAAACCCGAATATGCAAATCCAGAATCTCTATGCATTCTATACTAGTTCAGGATCACGTTAGTACACATAGTGAAAACATAGATGATATATCAACCATGATAACAATTAGCTAGAAAAAACTCAAATCTTATTAATTATCAGAGTTGCAACCTTATAGCCAAGCTTACAAATTATAGCCTGAAGGGCTTAATAAAACTAGCAACGAAAAACAACGATAAGTATAGTAGTCATTCGACATGCCCATAGGTACTCGGTTGGGAAGCAAAGTCCTAACTCAAGAAGTCATCGAAGAATCCTGCTTTAAGTGCCTCTGGTTGATATGGCTCTTCTTCAACAACTAAGCAATTATGGATCTAACTGAGTATATAGGTACTCAGCAAGTCATTCGTAATGAAATATAATACATAATGATGCAAGGCTTACCAAAGAAAGACTGAATGGTTACTTTGCAGAATGCAATGATTTAGAGTAAAATCAATAAATAGTTTGAAATTGCACTTTGAAAACAATTAATAAGTAAGTCAAAGAAATTGATTAAACCATAAGTGAACTGACTATTCATCCAATGAATCACCCATGAACTAACCATTCATATAATCAACCACTAATGAACTAACTATTCACTTCCCAAACTTAATCCAATCAAGTTTTCATAAAATCTACCCCTCGTGTAAAATCACAGAGCATTGTCGTTAATTAGGGACATGGTTATTCGAATAGTTTTACACTCTGCAGAGGTTGCACAACTTTACCCACATGATATGACCATCTTGTAAAGTTACCAATATAACACGCTTCCTTAGGCATGTCAACGAAGAAGATCACAACAAGGCTTTTACAATACTCAATCTTAAACTGATTTTGCCTGCTAAGGTTTTGTTGCCGAGTACGCTAACCACCTAGTCAGTACAAGCCCCCTCTTACACCAACCAAAATATCTCATTAGCAATATCGAGGTTGAAATATCACAAATTAATTAGCCAGGTCTATCCTGAACTAGACATGTGGTTGTATGATAAGGCTTAGATCAATGGTGCACAAAGTTATGTCCTTAGACATTACCTAGGTGACACATCAACATCCCAAAAGTGCTGACCACACTTCCCACTTATTACATGATCACTCATTCAAGTGAAAACTATTTTGTATAACCAACACTAATAATGCTACCCGTATTATGGTACTCAAATTTTATAACTGTGGCTGACCACCACGATTTAATATCTTATTAAGTCAAAATTAATTTATTAATCAACATGTGATCAATAGCTACTAAGTACAAGGTTTGTAATAAATAATAGATTTATAAACTAGATTAAACATGATCAAAGGTCATGACTTGCCTTGGCCTTGCCTAGTTACCAACTCTTGATCTTTTGGTCCTGCTTCTGCACCTTCAAAGATGTTATCTAACAAGAGAGAAAGTGAACAAAACATAAATAAATTCAAATAAAATCTAAATAAGATCTAAAAACTATAAAACTGGAATCAAAGATAGAGCTCAATTTTAGATAAATTTAAGAAGAAGAATCGGGTCATTGGAGCTAGGATAGTGAAGAACGGGCTCTTAAAAAATTAATTGGCTTAGAAACTACTAAAAATTGAAAAAGGCTACTGTGTTGTAGATCAGGTCTATGGAATAGTATTGGTCCACTATGGACTTGGTGTACAAAATAGTGCACACATGGTGGCTCAGTTGACATGGCAATAGGGTGACATGACATGACACAGGGCATGGTTTGGCTGAGGTGGTGATGATGTGGCACATGACGTGGTTGCTGATGTGGAAAGTAATTTGACAAGGGTGACATGGCATGTGCGCACCAATGTGGCAGACACATGGGCCTAGGGTTGATGTGGAGGCTTACGGGGTGAGCATACACAGCACGGTCTATCAAAGAGTGACTACTGACATGAGGACCCAACGTCATGGGCTCGGCTCACATGGACAAGATCTACAAAGAATTCTAGGAAGTGATGTGGCATGGGTGAGGATAGCACTGATGTTAATTGGCGCACGGACCAAGGCGTCCCTTTGCAAATTGAACCGACAAGCGGTGAATGAGGCGGCAGACGGTGCATGCGGAGCAATGGCTAACCAGCGGCGAAGCACACAACACAGAGGAAGGATGGGCTTGGCAGGGCATTCACTAACAGTGAGATGACAACGACGGTCTTCGTCAGCCATGAAGACAAATGGCCATGATGAAACTCCAATGATAACAACGAAGATGATGACAATGGTGTGAACTCGGCGAGGACTGTAGGCGACTCGCGGTGCAGAAATGAGGGCACAGTTTGGCCTTTTATGGCACGAACATCGAGAAGGCCGAGATGGACATGGGCGAGCACTCCGTGATGAGAATGACATAGACACCGAGACAAATGTGGCAGCATGGAGATGAGTTTGAAGCATACACGGTGTGGGAAAGATGAATAGTTCATAATATTGTTCATCTGACAGGTGGGCCCCACCCATTAGCGACAATAATGGTGGGTGGATGAGATGACGACGCATGGCATGGCGGGCATTGAACGGCTAGTGAGTAATGGCTCAGATGAGCAACACATGGCAGGTGGGTGCGCACGATGACCAATGCATGGCAAGCACAGGCAAGGCAAGTCATGTGTTGGGCGGGGCGAGGTGGGTCAAAAAGGAAAAGCAGGTCGAGGGAATGGATCGGGCTCAAATAAATAGTAGATTTGGCCCATTAAGATTTTTAGGATTTCTGAGATATTGAAATTTTAGAAAAAGGTTTAAATCAAATTGAGCTCTAGAAAATAGCAAATAATCTAGAAAAATCCGAGAAAATTCAAAAACAAATCCATGCATCATAAAGAACCTAAATAAAAATGTTGGAATTAATTGAAGTTTAACATAGTCACATTAAAACTTCATAATTTCTAAAAATTAAAATTAAGCTTTGATTAATTCTAGAAAAATCCAAATGGTTATTTTATTTTTGAAACTTCAAAATGGCACTAAAAACAGGATGTTACAACTAGGTTTTACAATCACACGCATTCTTTTCAAAATGCTTACAAGACCAACCAGCTAACATGCTAGGCATTGATCCACACCACACACACAACCCTAGCCTAACCCTAAACCACTTCCCTTACATCTCCCGGTGTCGCAGCTTTTGGAGTTGGCCTCATGTTTGGTATTTGGCATTTTTCCAAAATGTCCTTGATGAAGCTTCCTGGAGCCTTTCCGTGACTCCATCTTCATTTTGCCATGCAAACCACCATACATGCCACATGCAGGTTGATCAATAGCTTCCTACTATCAACTAGACTCCCGTTTTAGCTCCCACTGGACCATGCCTCACTTGAACCGATGAAGCCACGTGCCATACTTAAGACTATCCATCTCCACGACTACCTTGACCGCTTGGACCTCGATCCGCCTTGATCTAGTCCCGGTCGTCCATCGTTGACCATAGTCACCACCAAGCTTTCCTGTACATCCAAAGATCAAGAAATTATTTTCAACCACAAGTTCTTCACATCTTGACCCATGTTAGCATAAACATGAAACATGCAATGCAATGCAACCATGACAGGAGTTCCAAGATCTCCACATGATCAAAACTCCCATAATTACCAACTTTTAGAACTAACTGTCACTGCTGGTATGATTGCACAATACATGTTGGTCATACCACTGCGGTAGTACCACCAACCACTAGCCGATTCTACCAGGCCTAACTCATTTCCCAGTAACAGGGGAGCCAGTATGACCGCTCACACATGCCATATTGTTCTGAACGAACCCAAACTGACCCACTCTAGAAAATAGCTACCACCAACTATCTCCCAATCGAACTGCATTAGCGATAATACAATGGCCACCATGTAGGCAATACCGCTATTGTAGTACCATAGGTGTTGTAGGGGTGGCTCCCACCTAAACCCAGCAGGCCTGTTAGAAGATTATAGGGCCCAAAATGGGACATGTGTAATGGCTTAAATACCCCTGACAGGGAGGTATCGATATAAGGGCATAATTGTAAAAACACAGCCCATATGAATATATATAAGGAAAGGCTAGGAGAGAGGGGATCACTCTCTCCCAACTCTCCACTACCACATCTCTCTCTGTTTGGTCTGTAACCACAACAATAGGCATTTGGCCGGTATTACCTGTAGTAACATGAAGTTTAGAAAATTGCAACCCCTTTGCAAAACCTTAGATTCAACTCAACTCAACTGTCAATTATTCATCACAAATTGACCTAGACCTACCTACATGGTCTCTCAATCTCCCCCTTGATTAACACAATGGCAACTACCTCAAAAATGCAAATAAGTTGAATTTTGGAAATGAAAGAGAGGTTTTGCAAGGACAAACTCTCTTTAGTCTATATTTGAACTCAAAGCATGAAGATGACCAAGAGACCACTGAAATAGATTGAGGGCAAAGGAAAGAGCAAGTTTACATCAAAACCCCTCAAATCCATAGAAACTTGGAAATTTTGGGAAATTCTCACTCTAGATTCAAAAGAAAGAACAAGTGCTCTATATGACCTTGATCATGGTGAGAAGACACTAAGAAAACGAAGATTTGCCAAAAGAATGTCAATTCTCAAGAGAAATTCATTACAAACTTCAAAAGCTCAAAAATCTAATTCCAATTCTCCCCCTTAGCCTAATTCTTGCATTTTTGTCCAAATATCTCCCCCTTTAACAACGAATTTATCAATATGTTGAGGAAGAAACCAAATGAGGCTAAAATAAGAGAAATGCCAACATGAATAATTTTATTAAAGGTTTGGCCATATTAGGAGCTTTGAAAATTATCCAATTCAATTTACAAGGTATTTCACCTAGCCATGCTATAAATGAAGTTTGGAAGATCATATGAACACCTATATAGTAAAGCAAGCCCAAAACTAGCCATTTAGTGACTACATTGATTTATATTATGTCATGCTATCCCAAATTCACTAATAAAGCTAGAGGTATCATAATCTGAGTCATGCTATATCAAATGATAAAGTGGAGCCTAGAAGCTAAATCAAGTATGGAAAGTAAGCTCCAAACTAAATCAATTTAAACACAAGATATGTTTGAACATTGCATTTTGACAAAGCATGATTCAGGACATGTCTTAGCAAAGTGAGTCCTAGACTATGAGCCATCTACAACTACCCTTTAAACTTTAGCCCAATTTTAGTTTATAAATGAATGGTCTATCTCAATAAAGCACATCCTAGACTAGGAGCCATCTACAATGGCTTTGTGAGCTTCAACCAAGTTTTAGTTTTGCAATTTTGTGGACTTATCTTAGTAAAACACATCTTAGACTAGGAGCGATCTACAATGACCTTCTAAGCTTCAATCAATTGCATTTTGTCAATTTTTAGTATATCAAGCCATTGTTGACCATCTTAAGCATTACACTTAACAGAATAGCCTTGGTCATATAAAACTCCCTTGGAGTTCATACCTAGTGCACGAGAAAGAATTTTTAAAATACAATTTTGAGCACATTTGAGATTTTAAAGCAATGTTTTCTAAAGCAAGAGCTGATTAATGATTCAAGATTAGAACTAAACAACTCTAACTAGACTTGACTTAGATTCAAACCTCAACTAAGTAGTTTGAAATAGTAGAAATTAGATAGTGATCACTAGAGCTAGACTAGTCAAATGATTGAGCCTTGACAAATTTAATTCCAGTTGAGTAGTTTTAAAAACTAGTCATGGCATAAGCTAAACTACACATGTAGACGTAAGAAGTAGAAAGCTCAGTGAAGAAAGCACAACTACAAGCACAGATAAGGATAATAGATAAAGCACTAGATTATATTATAATGCAAGATAGAAGGTAAAAATGTATTATATTACATATAAATGCATAAGAGCCGAGCTTTCCTCAAATCAGTCCACTGGGATAAATAATTCCCAACTCTCCCCACAAGAAAGCAAAACAAGAAGAATACAAAGGTTTTGTGAAAATATTGGCAACCTAAAGCTTGGACCCATCAAAATGAAGGACTACATCCCTTTCTCCACATGGTCTCTAAGGAAATGATATCTAATACCAATGTGCTTGATCCTAGAATGCTACGTTGGGTTCTTGGCAATGTGATGGCACTAGTGTTATCACAAAAATGTAGTTCACTATCTAGCTCTAACCCACAGCCCCTAAGAGTAACGAGATCCAAAGAATCTGAGAGAAACTATATACAGTAGCTACATACTCAGCCTCTGCAGTGCACTATGCAACAGAAGACTATTTACTAGATGACCAAGAGATGAGAGAGGCGCCTAAGAAGTGACAAGTCCTAAAGATACTCTTTGTCTATTCTACACACCCCAAAATCATCATATGAGAAAGCACAAAGAGAGGTGCAAGAGAAAGAAAAATACCAAAGTCTGAACTCAAAAGTGGGCTGGAGGTACTTGAAGATGTGGTTCACTGCTTAGCAGTGAGATGTGTGAGGAGAAGCCTAAAATTGAGTGCATAGACATACGACAAATTGTATGTCTAGCCTCAAAGCCGTGTGGTAGAGGCGAGAGCTGATCATGCTGCGGTACTCCTTCTGATCCACATGATTGCCATCCTCATCTGGATCTAAAGTAGAAGCCATCAGTATGGAGACTGACTTGCTACTCTCATGTCAAAGTGTTGAAGCAGATCCTTGGTGTACTTGGCTTGGTGAATGAAGATGACTTGTTTAGTCCACTTGATTTGGAATCTTAGAAAGAAGTTTAATTCCCCACCTAAGAAAAGCCTGAACTACAAGTCTGGCCTTATTTGTAACAATTACCCCATCCTTACTCTATTTGTTATTAAAGACCCACTTAGTTCCTATAACATTGTGACTACGGGAAGACTTAACTAAGGTCTAGACCTTGTTTCTCTCAAAGGTCTCATGTGAGTCAGGAGAAATGAACCTAGAGAGAGTATCTCGCTCATGAAGCTCTCTAATCATCCAATCTGGTGAATGAATCTATTGAAGATGTTGAGGAAGTCCTGAAGTAGAGGAGGTCTCTACTTCATAAGCTATGGAGGTAGGAGTAGAGCCACCCTGAGCTAAAGAAGATGTGGGAGTAGGCTATATAGCTAACGGTGCAGTAGTGGAGGCAAGAACTTCAGCTATCTGAAGTGAAAATAGATCAACAGCCCCATCTTTTCTATCAGACTCCTCAAAGAAGATACCTTCAGTATCTCCCTAAGCCTGTATGCCCAAAATGTTTGGTCTAGTCCCTGGAGTAGCCTCATCAAAAGTAACCTCATAGGTTTCCACAATTTTGTTAGACTCTAGATTTAGAATACGATAACCTCTAGAATGAGTAGGATATCCTAGAAAATTTTATTTGAAGATTTAGGCTCAAATTTATCAAAATTACCATATTTAAGAATGAAGCACTTGCAACTAAAAACCCTAAATGAGATACACTAGACTTATGACCAAATCTAAGCTCATCTGAAGTCTTATGCAATGAGGCTCTCAACAATACCCTATTAGATACATAACAGGTAGTGAAAATTCCCTTAGTCTAATACCTCCTAGGAGTGGCATGCTCATCTAGCATAATCTAAGCCACCTCAACTAAGGTCCTATTCTTCCTCTCAACTACCCCATCTGCTATGGAACTCTAGGAGAGGAGAACTGGTGCTATAGCCCATGCACAACACAAAAAGAAGAGAATGATAATCAACTTACAATGTAAGGGCTAATTCCCTAAAATGGCAAAATACCTTATCCTTAGATGCCAAAAAATAAACCCATGCGTATCTGATGCAATCATCAATAATCACAAGGACATACCACTTCCCTATGGTATCCATGTGCAAGCGCTGTCTTGGGCCATCTATCATAACCATAATAAGAGGTGGATGAGAAACAAAAACCATTTTACCTAGCCTATAGGGAGAACACACTAAGTCTTTCCCACCCTTGAGCTTAGGACGTCCTCTCATAAGATCCACAATATTGACCTGTGTCAGATGATCAAAACCAATGTGTCCCAACCTACAATGCCAGAGACAAGTCTCCAGATTCTGAAGCAATGAGACATCTAAGCTTAGATGAGGAAGACTCAACAAAATCAGCACTAAAGACTCTCCCAAGTCGAGAAATAAAAAATAGTAGATCCCTAGGTTGATCTAGAACTCTACAAGTATTCTTCTTAAAGCTCACTTTTTTGACAGGAAACAGTAGGAGAGGCTCCTACTGCACTATATTAAATAAATGATAATGTACAAAAGAGAAGGGAGCAAGAGGAGAAGAAAATCCAAAAGAAAACAAGGAGGATCAAATAGACCTAATCCAAGAAGAAAGCAGAGAATGAGTGGCCGACTTGACTTTAAGCAACAGCAGGGAAGCCTCCAATATGAGCCAAAATTTCCACTCTGTGAGACTATGGTGCTGCTGTTGGAACATGAACTCATTTCTAAATTTCCAAATTAACAAAGCAACCAAGATGAACTTCTTCATAAAGAGCTGTCCCATGAAGGTTAATTTTGTATTAAGAACTCTCATTGGGGTATTCGAATCCGGAGCCCAATGAAACCCAATCTCATTCTAACATTGCAAGGAAAAGGAGCACTCAAAGAAGAGATGACTAAGGGTCTCAGCAGTTTGAGTGTCGCATAGCACACAATGAATGCTACCATCAATGTTGAAGTTCTTCCTTCTTAGCATATCTTTAGTGTTGAGCTTTTCATTTAGAAGAAGCAAAGCAAAAACCTTGTGTTTTATGAGGCATCTATTCTTCCAGACAAGCGGAAAGACCAGTAAGGTGTTTAATTACTTGAACTGGTGCGCATACCATTTCTATGAAGAGTACAAGGAGCTCCCCAAATATTAGTCCATTGATTGGGGGTATTTTGATTGATCATGACTTCATTTGTGAGGTTTGTTAGCTGTAAGTATTCTTGGTGGGCTTCATCCGAAAGGGGCAACTGGTAAATACTATGAGGCTCCACCAATTGCATGTAGTTTTTGACCAAAATATTTTGGTTCAAAGCACAAGAACATAAACTAGGGAACTTTATGCAAAAAAAAGTTTCCATCCTAGCAATCTTTCTAGAATAAAATGTCTTGATCATTACCTAGCCTCCCCATTGCTATGCCTCGAAATTGAGTGATACTTTTCATAATATCTCTCCACCAAAAAGAACTACAAGTAGTAGCCACATGAAGAACCGCATGTGAGTAGTATTTGTGCCAGACCAACTTGACCCACGGAGCATCAAATCTTCTATAGAACTTGTGTTGACATGGCGTCTTTCTACCCTATCCACCAGAGGTAGAAAAGTCCTTTGCCTTTGGTCTTGTTGTCCCAACCAGAAGGCCTAAGTAGGTAAAAGGTATAGTTCCAATTTTACATCCAAATATGCTTGCAAGGTTAGACACTTTGTCAAGAGGGACATCGATGGGAATCAAGACTGACTTATGAAGGTTCACTTTGAGGCCAGTGGAGTTTGAGAAAGTTTGAAATAGCCTTCTAAGGCCGAGAAGTTGCCTAGAATGAGTTAGGAGGATAATTAAAGTATCATCTGCATACTACACTACCGGGAAGCCTTCATTTTCATGGGGCAAGATTTCTTTAATTATGGACTAAAGTAGGTCGGCCCCAAGGATGAAAAAAGTGGCAACAGCAGGTCACCTTGTCTTACCCCCCCCCCTGCACCAAAAGGAGTTTCCCAATACCTCATTTGTAAGGACTGAAGAATGACCGAAGGAGATAATACTGGCGATCTAGGAAAACCATTTGTTGGGGAAAGCTTTTGCTCTCATCACCATCATGATTGCTTCATGTTCAATTGTGTCAAAAGCCTTCTCAAAGTCCGATTTGAGAATTAAGATTTCTTTCTTACTCTATTTGCATTGGTGGATATATTCAAAAGCCTAGGCAAGGCAGTCTTGAATTGTTCATGTTTTGATGAATCCATACTAATTGGCATGAACAAGGCTAACAATTACCTTATGTAGTCTATTGGCTAGAATATTTGTAAGAAGCTTTAAGATCAAGTTGAGTAGAGATATTGGCCTATAGTTATTCAAGGTCTCTGGGCTCAACTTCTTTGGGACTAGAGTAATATAAGAACTATTGATGCTTTCAATATTAACCATCTCATTAAAGAAATCCTGACATAAGAAGTAGAAATCTTGTCTAATTATATTTCAACACGTACGATTGAAGAGCCCATTAAACCCATCCAGTCTAGGAGCTTTGTCACTTGGAAGCATGTTAACAATGTCATTAATCTCTTTTTGAGAGCAATCCACCGCCAGATCTTGCAACTAGTGAGGAATTGGCATTAGCTCATTGATATCAAAGTGCATTGTAGTTTGGGTAGTTGTTCTCATTCTTTGTTTGAAAGAATTTCAGATGGCCACAGCCTTATCCTGATGAGAATAGACTATCGTTCTGCCCTCCAAGATTAGGGAACGAATGGAGTTCCTTCTATACCTCTTAGTTGCAAGTGCATGAAAGTATTGGTGTTTTCATCTCCCAATTTCGGCCAACGAGAAGTGCATCACTTCTTCCAATACATGTGTTGATAATTTAGAAGTCTTGAGACGTGGTTTTTAATTATGTTTCTGAAGATACTTTCCTTTGTGTATAAGCGTCGATGTTCTTCTAAATTATCCATGAAGTGAATAATCATCCTATAATTCTAGATGAGAATACTTAGGTGTGAGATGTATTTGCTCTAGTTCTTGAGTCCCCTACATAGGTTTTTGAATTTCACCAAGATTCTAGAAGCAATGTTTGTTTGTTGGATTGGCAAGTTCCAGAAAAGAGTAACAACCTCAATGAAACATGGGTGCTCTGCCTGGAAGGATTCAAACTGAAAGAGGTTGGATTTGAGAATAACCGTGGCGATGTGCACTACACAGGGAGCATGATCAAAAGTATCTCTATGGAGAACATGGACATCGGAGTGGGGAAAAGGGATAGTCCAATAGTTTGATGTAAAAAAACTGGTCTAACTATTCCAAGAGAGGGTCCTCTTGCATGTTACTCCAGGTATAGGACCTACCCTTGAGGGGCAACTCAGTGAGACCAAGATTGCTGATGATGCTATTAAAAGTTAGGATGTCATTCAGATTTCCTCCTGGTTTATTCCAGTTCTGAACAAATCAAATGAAGCTGAAATCTCCCACTTCAAGATCATCATCAATAAGTTGTGAGATAGAAAGTAGAATGTACTTGAGTTTACTTACCAAGGCCACATCCTTAAGAATGAAGATGTCATTGACACAGATTACGCCCTTGGCCATTATGGTCCAAGTAGAAGCATCTCCAAACATGATCAACTAATCGCCGGATGTTCAAGTAAGGGAGGAGAACCATCTTAAATCCCCGGTTATATGTCGAGAACAGCCAGAGTCCACTAGCCGTGTGTTCTCCTTGCTCGCTCACCGAACCTATAGCATATGAGAAGACATCGATATTTGAATACTAGGGTTAGTAATAAAAGACATAGGAATCTAGTAAAGGAAAGATATTTGAATCCGGCGAAGAAAGGAAAGAGGAGGAAGAAAAAGGAAGGCGGGGCGCGAGGAAGGGGAAGGTCCTGACAGGCGGGGCCCGTGCGCAGTGAGAGAGGAGAGGGAAAGAGCGGGCGGTGCGGATGAAGCCGCGTGGCAGGGGAGGCGGATCGGGCGACGGGTGCGGGCGCGAGCGGCTGACGGCCGGGGCCCAGGGGCGGAGAGAGGAGGAGAGAGGGAGGCGCAAGGAGACTGCTGGGCTGGGCCCGCTTGGCGGTGGGAGAGGGGGAGTGCGGCCTGGATTGGGCCGGGCAGCGACATGGGCGGATCTGGGCCGTCCACGCGTCGGCCGAAGGGGAAGGGGATGGATTTTTAATTTTAGAATTTGAGTTTGATTTTCAGAAAAGGCTAGGAAATTATTTAGGCCTCAGAAAAATATGAAAATACCTCCAAAAATTCCAGAAAAATTCACAGAAGCTTCTGGAGATATTTTGGACTTAATAAAATTATTTCTAACTAATGTTGGTATTTAATTTTCATACTTTAAAATACTTTTTAATTTTTAAAAATAGGTTTTAAACTCCAGAAAATCTAGAAAATCAAATAAAAAGCCAAATAAAATCCAAATACTTTAAAATAATTAAATTTAAATTAAATTTTTTTAGAGTTGGATTTTTGGGATGTTACATCTAAACCCATATGAGAAACCCTGCACAAACCTAGGTCTGGTTGAGGATCTAAGAACACTTTGAGCTATAGGAGAACGCTTAGCCTTAAGGGCTCTCTCTATCCCTCTTCTCCTTCTTGGCCCGTCTAAAGCAAAATTGATACAAGTGTCCATCTCTTTCATAATAGATGCAATGGTATTTGACACAATGAGGAGTCTGACCTAAAGCCTAAGAAGCACCTACAGTGAGAGAGGGACTCTTTTACAAAACCAGCAGACCTGAAGATAGTCTTCGCTGGCTTAGTAAATAACTCAAGCTGACCCTTCTCCAGAACCTTCCCTACCTTAGGCTGATTCTTCTTCGCATACTCTAAGGCATTGAAACCTAGACCTCTACTCTTGTTACGTACCTTGGATTGGTCTAGGATCATGTTAATATTTTTATTTCCATTAGAGAAGCACTCTAAGGATTTATTAAGGTTGGCATTTTCTTGGGCTAGGGTCGCACAGGAGCTACACACACTCTTCTTCATCACCATAGCATATATCTCCTTATGCACAACTACCTCAAGCCTAAGAGCCTCACGGGAGACATAGGGAGCATTCTTTACTCTTCTATGCTGCTGATCAAACTCGACTCTAAATGCCCCCATGCATCTCATCAAGATCCTGACCTATCTTAACACATAATGTACATGTAATGGATGCAACAGGATCTTATTTCTTGGATACAGAAGATGCAGCATTTTTTTGTTTAGCAGTGAGATCCTTCAGAGTTCTATATAAAGCATCAATTTCAGCGGTTAACTTAGGACAATTTGAGTAAGAGAGAGTCCTAGAGTAAAGCATTTCATCATTCATTTCAAAATTTTACCAAAGACACTCTTGAGCTTCAAATCTAGCAAAGCGCACTTAGAACAAGATAAAGTGATAGCATTCATATTCCAAGCTTCTAAGTATATAGGAGAGTTACTTGACTTGAGTTAAGCAATTTCACTTGTGGCAAGTTTTAGTTGTTTAGCACGAGAGCCATGCAAAGGAACTAGCAAGAAGAATAGCTTTTATTCTGATAAGGTTATCCCTAGTATAAATAGTAGTGCCAAGAGTAAAACATGCTCCCAACTTCTGAATTTTTTGTTTGCTACTCTAAGGTGACCAAGAATAGATGAATGAATAGTTCTTAGTTTGTCTAACTCAGAGCGCAAACTAAGCAAGCATCACAATTTTCATCATCAAGAATTAGTGATCTAAGCCTAGCAAGTTCAGTATTCAAGCTTTCAAAAATGGAATCCTAATTCAGTATTTTCTTCTTAGATTTCCTAAGATCATGGTCAAGGAAAATAACAATACGAGACATCTTATCGTAAAAGGGTTTTACCTCATCGGGGTCATTGTACAGTTCATCCTTGCTGGAGATGTCATCGTCCTTTACCATGAAGCACATGCCAATGAAGTCCACAATTTTCTTCTTCCCTTGTGGATTATCCTCGCGTCCTCAATCTAGAGTCCACATCGCTCTACCAAGCTGCTCGAGAGCAGAAAGGACCCGTTGGACTATCTTGTGGTAGTTGCGCTTCATGCCCTTTGAATCCTAGGGTGGTGGACATCGGTGGTGCTTCTTCTCCTCCTTGACCTCCTTGTCCTTCAGCTTGGATTAGCTGCTTCTAATGTGGTTGAGCTCATCACACTCATAGCACCAGAACTAACTACCTCCTCCCTTCTTCCTCATCCTCACTGTGTTTAGGGCTCTTGTGAATTTAGTGGATAAGAGAGCTAAGTCATCCTTAGGAAACTACTCATGCTGGTCATCATTCAAGTCATGCAAGGTAGACAAGGAAAATCCAACAAAAGTAGACCCAGCTAAGCCGGAAGAAGGGCCCTTAGTGGGATTAGTCACAAGTGCCATTGACTGTGGCTTGCTCTTATGAGAGAAAAAAAATCAATTTCATGAGTCTTGAGCCTTGACTAAAGCTTATCTAAGGTTAGCTCACTCATGATAGCAGTGTCATTGATGGATATGACTTTCATTTCCCAAACTTCCATGTCCAAGGCTCCAAGCACTTGTCATACATTTTCAGATTCGGTAAATGATACACCAATAACACGCAAGTTGCTAAGGATCTTGTGAAAGTGAGAGAAACACTCATCCAAGATTCACCCGGTCTCATCTAAAACTTTTGATACTCTTTCTTGAACTGGCTCCGATGTACTTCCTTAATGGCAGTTGAGCTCTTATGGTAATCACATATTGTCTGCCAAATACTTTGTGCTGAACTAAGATGAGACACCTGATCAAACTTGTTTCGGCTAAGTCCCTGAATCAAGAGGTTCCTTACATTGTTGTTTGCCTCCACATCCAAAAGATTTGCTAATGTCATATGATCATTGACAGGAATAAGATAGGAAATCTTGACCTTCTCCCAAATAGCATGGTGATGTGGCACCAAGTAGCACTACTACTTTGGTTAGTGCTGTTTGATCCGACAAGATGAAGCCAAGGGGGAGGGAAGTGAGGATGGCGAAAGCAGAAAGAATGTAATCACTATGGCACATGAGAAAGACAAGGAGAAGAACCATGCCGGCACGGGGAGAAAACCCTAGTTTGGAACCTTGGGTTGGATGGATTTATTCGTATATTGTGTGGGCCTAATCATGGTGAAGAGAGAAAGAGAAATTTCATTTGGCTCAAGAGGAAGACACAACATTGATTAAGTGTTAGTGCTTGAGATTCTGTGCACAAAATCAAGAAGCTTTGAATACCAATTCTGAGGTCTCTAATGCGCAAAAAATACATATTTGGAAGATAATGAAGTCTACTTTTCAACAGATCAAACGGTGATTGATTTAAAGCTTTCTACATAAAGTTATGGTAAGATCATTGGATGCTACGTGGGATGTTTAGAGAGACGCACGAGAGTTGCTAAATATAAAGAGTCCGAGTATTGCAATGCAAGAGTAGGTAATATCCGACCACATCATAGTTTTCCAAAGATTGAGAAGGATTCCTTTTCAGGTTTCAAATGGATTTGGAAGCCACTTAAACAAGAAAAGTAAAGATATGAAAATTTGAAGTCGGTTCAGGACAGCTAGCAAGACTGATACTAAAATGGCCATAACTTTCACAAACAGAGTCCGATTTGGGCATTCTTGGACTCGTTTGAAAGCTAATTCAAAGCTCCACATAATGGATATGGTGCCAACCATGGAATCCTCATGGTCACATCACAAATTGAGAAAGAATCTGATGGCAGTAGTTTAGATATTTCCTTTTTAGCTCGTATTGGAGTTTGTTTCGGCCTTAGGCTAGGTTGTACGTGAGTTTCAGCTAAGGTCATGTATTGTGCACCTATATAAGGCCAGGTCTTAGCCCCATTGTAACATAGGCTATGGTATGATATGAATTGAGAAATAGAAACCAGAAAATTACCATGGTTTGGTGGCCATTGTTGACGTGTTCTTGAGATTTCCATCGAGAAATTGCTCTTGGTGTGTTGAATCCAATTGTGGTGTTGGATTCTACTCGCTGAAACTTTGGTTTCTCTACTCTTTGTTCACGTGCTGTGGTGTACGTGGGGACAAGGTTTATCTCGGAGGTGTATGTTATTCTTCGGTGTGCAAGAACCTTAGAACAAGGAGGGCATGCAGTAAGGTGTATCGTGAAAGATCTGGGCCAAAACAACATGGTTTAGCTAGCTTGCTAGGTGGATCCACATCACATGGCCTTAACCCTGAATATAGGTGGCTATCCTCGCCTTCCGATATGATAAGTCAACCCCATCAAAGACGGGTGGTTTGATGGAATACTTGTCTGATGTGCTCTAAGAATGGTTAAGATTTCTAAGGACGATCTTAACCAAACTCTGATACCACTTGTTGGACTGATACAAACAATCAGATAGGGATGAATAATTGTGGAAGCCTTTTTGATTCCCCATGCATCAATCATCGCTTAGTGTGCTATTAATTGCTGCTAATTGCTCTATAAAGTTTATAAAAGGAGTGATACAAACAATCAGAGAGGGATGAATAATTGTGGAAGCCTTTTTGATTCCCCAAGTATTATAAATCTTTGCTTAAATGACTATGAGAGTCATAAAGATCAAATTATACCTCCGACAAGAGAATCACAGAAATTTGGAATGAACAAGTGCCAACAACCAAGCTTGACTACTAGTCCAGTATTACCGCCCTTAGCATGCTAGTATGACCGCATCAGACTGCCATCAACTAGGGGTTGGTATGATTGCTTTGCACTACTACCGTTCAGGGGGTCCGGTACTAACGCTTTCCTTGATCTTAAGTCCTACTCTTGCTCACATTATGATGGAGATGAAGTACTGCCTAAGCCTAGAAATAAACCATAATTCCTTGAAAACCCTATCTAGCCTCCTCTTCTAAATAGGCTAATCTGGCCTCTTAGTGGGTCTAGACCTGCTAAGGATTGGGGAAACCTTTCAACTAGCTAACACCGAATTTTATACTCACATGAATGCTTTTTTAAAGTGCTTACAAGACCAACCTACTAACATGCTACAGATTGATCCATGCCACACGCACAATCCTAGTCTTTCCCTAAAGCACTTTCCTTGCATCTCCCAGCACTACAGTTTTTGGAGTAGGCCTCAAGTCTGGTATTTAGCATTTTTCAAAATGCCCTTAACGAAGCTTCCCGGAGCCTTCTCTTGACTACATATTCATTTTATTGTGAAAACTACCATGCATGCCACGTGTAGGTTGATCAATGGCTTCCACCCATCTGCAAGTCTCTCCCGTTCATGCTCCATCAAACCAAGCCTCACTTGAACCGACAGAGCCAACTTAATCCAACCTATTACTCGAACCTTCCTTCAACACATCCATTGGCTTTGCCAGTCCAACCATCTCAAGTGACCACCTTGAACGTTGCACCTCGATCCATCCTGGTCTAGCGTCGGTCACCCGTCGTTGGCCATAGTCACCTCTAAGCTTTCCTGCGCATCCAAAGGCCAATAAAATATTTTTGAGCATAAGTTCTTCACAGACTGATCCAAGTTAGTATAAACATACAACTCAATGCAACCATGACATGATCAAAACACCCATGATTCCTAATTTTCGGAATTTAACTATCACAACCAGCATGACCGCATAATACATACCGGTCATACCGCTTCTATAGTATCACCAACCACTAACTGGTACTACTAGACCTAACTCATTTTTCGGTAACAGGGGAGCCAATATAACTGCTCACACGTGTTGGTACTACCATTATAATGATAGTACCATTGTTCAAAGCCCAGCCATACCACTCTAAGGGTGCCTTTGGTTGGGCTTTTGGAAGCTGCTTTTGCTTCCAAAAAGCCAAAAGCCAACCAAAGGGGTGGAAATCGAAGTCGCTTTTTTGTCGCTACTTTTAGGTAGTCTGCTTTGAAAGCACCTTGGACCCCGCTTTGGCTTTTGGCTTTCGAAATGGTGAAAATAGAGAGTCTGTTTCACAGCTTGTTTCAAGGAAAATAGAGATAGGAGGTATGTTTTATACTTGTTTGAACCAAACAACTTACGACTTTTCCACACCCAAAACCTACAAAGCAGACTTTTCCACATTTCACACTCACAAAGAGCTTTTTCAGAAGCCACAGCTCAACCAAACACACCCTAAACACACCCAAATCAACCCCACTCTGGAAAAGCTACCATCAACTATCTCCCAATCAAACTACATTAGCAGTAGTACCGTGGCTACCATGTCAGTGCTACCACTGCGATAGTACCATAGGCATCTAACTGGTACTACCGATAGCAACTTGAAAATTGCAACCACTTTATAAAACCATAGGTTTAACTTAACTCAGCTGCTAATTGTTCATCACAAATTGATCTAGACCTACCCACATAGTCTCTCAACCCTGAACTATAAAACTGGATATTGGATGCCCCTTAACTATCAATACCATACACTTTACCCCCTTGAGACCAAAACCAAGGTGGTTTTGGTGATGTGACATTTGCATGGACAAGTTTTGTTATTATGGCTTCCCTGTCACGTGCACATGTACAACTGAGTCAACAAAAAACTTCCATTTTTCCTTTTCATTTCTTCTCCTCTTTCTATTCCTTCTCCTTCATTTTTTTTCTTTTGCCTCCTTGAGCACCTCCTTCCTCCACCCGAGCATTAGCAGCAAAGCCTCCTCCTTAGACCTAAGCCACACCGCCATCCTCTCCTAGTCATGAGCCATTTTGCCGCCTCCCCTAGCCGCAAGATCTTCCTGTGAGCCACATCGATGGATCCAAGCTCAGAGTACATGGGGAAAGACCAAGAGCAACTAGGGTTGAGAGCCAATTCCCTCACCTCTCCATGACGATTGTCGAGAGCCGTAGCTAGATCTAGGCTATCATCGTGGTGGATTGAAGCAGAGCCACAACAACAGCCTTAGTGGCAATGGATCTAGGCAATTGGAGATGGTGCAAGCAACAGTAGCAGAATGTGATGGTGATAAAGGCAGGGAATGGGAGAGATGGGTGGAGAGGGCCCTAACTGGAGGCGAGGAAGAACCCGCAAAATGGCTTGTGCAAGAAGCTTCTTCTTTTCCTCACCAAGGCATCTCGCCGCCATTGTCGTCCTTGGCGTGTGTCACCACTGCCATCCCCAAGGTGTGCCGCACAGACTGCAAGTTCTACCACTGGAATTGTCCTCAACCCCCATGAACTCCACCACTACTATTTAGATCTAGTGCACTACATGAGCTGGATGGTGGTGGCTTGGTTGGCCTAGTGGCGGAGTCCGATGGGGCGGCGATGATAAAGATGCAAAGAGAGGAGAGAGAAGAGGATGGAGAGAGAGAGAGAAAAAACGAAGTGAAATTGATCATAGAACATAACATGTAGGGCCTACCTTATATTTTTCCCTATTAATGATGATTGTGTGCCATATTACCTCAAAACCAGGCCACATGTTAAAACCCATTTTGGCGCCACGTTAGAGCAAAATCGGTTTTGGATGGCCTTAGGGGGTAAAATAAATGACATTGATACTTGAGAGAGTAAAATATTCAATTTTGTGGTTGAATATTAAAACTTATACTATCGCAAAAGTTTATAGAGATAAAAGCAGAGTTGTTCCTAATCTATTTAACCATACAGAATTCTCATAGGAATATTCTGGGTAGGTTTTCTACGCACCCCATGTATCCCTTCTTGTGCACCCCACAGTCCTACACAACTCATGCCAGTATAGGTAAGGGTGGAAAACGGTAACAGATAATTCGTTTTATCCGATATTTATATCCGAGAAAACGCAATAAGTTAAGCAAAATCTGTATTCGAAAATATTCGTATTCGTATTCGAGAATATTCGTATCCGTATTTGAAAATATTCATATTCACATTCGTATTCGAGAATATTCGTATCCATATTCGTATTCGATCCGTTTCTAGAACCCATGAAAAATCCGTTCGAATTTTGTGATTCAAAATTTGAATTTAGGCGATTTCAAACCGGTAACCAGTCAAAACCGGTGAAAAATCGGCAAAACCGCTAGGAATCCGTTTTATCTGATATTCGTATCCGAGAAAATTCGTACTCGAAAATATCCATATACATATTCGAGAATATTCGTATCCGTATTTGAGAATATTCGAATTCGTATTCGTATTCATTTTAAAAATATAGATTCGTATTCGTATTTGAGACTATTCAATCGTATCCAATCTGTTTCCACCCCTAAGTATAGGGTGAGAGATGCAACCAAATCCACGTACGTCAAATTAATAAGGGCATCCATAGTGTATATAACCCAAGGGGTTTTAAGGTGGGTACCATCTAAACCTTAAGGCCAACTCCATAGTGTATATAACCTAAGGGACCTTAAGACGGTCCCACTCGGCAGATAAAAAAAATTGTATTTTAATGCTTATGGTCAGATCTTTAGCTTGAGGATCAGCCTTAAGCCTTTTTTGCTTATAGCCTACTGTAATGTATAAGGTTAACCTTAAGGTGGCTTAAAATCCTCTATTTTCATACACTATAGATGCCCTAAGTCTCGTCGTCCCTGTGGCCGTATTGTTCGCCTTCCTGAGAAAATAAACAAAAAGTAAAATCGTCACAAGAATCAGAGTTCGACGATAAATCTTGGGAATGATGAACGCTCGCAGCAACGCTTGATGCTGATGGGTCGCTGGCGGAATTCATTGCGCACGCAGCGCAAATAGCGCGAACTCCATCAATGCCGTGATCGCGATCATGGCGCTTCCTTGTGAACCGGCCCGCCGCGGTTCGTTCGTTGGCGCGCCGCGCGCATTGATAGTTGATGGTCCCTCAGCTCCCTCAATTATAGATCACCGCGTGCGCTCGAGCCCGCCGCGACGGCGCACTTCATGGCGCAAGAACAGAAGTCATCATTGGCCGCGCTGCTTTGCCTCGCCGTCGTCATTGGCTGTTTTGCAACCAGAGAATTTCACAGGAATTTTAAATAAAATTTTTAGGAAACGACACTTCAATTCTGGTAGGTGCATTACAAATACGGCGTTACGGTGCTTCCATTACTCGCCTAAGAGCAAGTATAATAATTGGCTGTAAGCTGGCTAAATGCTGACGTGTAGGAGAGAAGGGAGGAGAGAGAGGATAAGCGGGCTGCAAGCTTACAGCCGGCTTGGACACAAGAACCAAGAAACTTTGTGAGAGAGACAGGTGGGCCATGTATTAATGATGAAGAGCTAACTACTATATGGGTGAGCTAGAAGAAGGCTGCAAGAAACCTTACAGCCCGCTTGCTGGCTGTATTATTAGCCTTGCTCTTATATGCAGCTCCCCCCCCCCTCCATTCCTGGTTGCTAAATAACTAGCGTCAAACATATTGAACATTGGAAAATGTCCAATTTTCAATTCTGAACTTTTGCATCGGTTCATTTCTCAACCTCAATTTTGAAACTATGTATGTATGTATGTATGTGTGTGTGTATATATATATATATATATATATATATATATATATATATATATATATATATATATATATATATATATATATATATATATATATATATATATATATATATATATATATATATATATATATATATATATATATATATAGGAAAAATACTAATTACTCCCTGTGTAGTTACACCCTATTCATCCACCATTGCTGATGTTTTGAGATTCGTGCTGCACTTTAGAGTTTAATGGAGCACAACGACACGGGTTAGAGGAAGACCCGATCCAAAAAATCATCAGGAAGGAAATATCCGAGAGTTTGAAAACCATCCGACAGGCTGGAAGGAAGTATTTTTCGTGAATTTCGCCACGCATCAAGAAGTACCCGGGATTTGTGTAACCGACCAAATCACTAGAAGGGATACAGATGATTCAGTCTTACGCATCGTTAAACTCCAGGACACCAAAATCTATCCATGTCGGTTTTCGTTGTGACCATATCGCCGGTGGCCTGGACGCTATCAGTTTGCCGGCGCATTGTCTTGCCAATTAGGTCTCCAGCAGTGAGGAGAATACTTCACTGCAGTTGCATTGTATGTCCTTCTTCTCTTTAATTCTGAGTTCTGAAGTTGTGAAGTTCAGTTTGCCGAAAGAGTCCACAGCAGTGAGGTATTCTCCTCACTCCTGGACACCTGTTCGGCAAGTTCAGTGCGGCCTAGACTTATGCACCAGAAGCCACATAAGTTCTGAAGTTTAGAAGTTCTGGCTTTGTAAACATTACTTTTTAAATGGAGTTTTGAAGGTCTCGTTTTTTTTTATAATGGAGCATACTTGTTGTTCATGATCAAACGTGAGGAGAATACTTCCCTGCATGTACTACTCAATGATTACCTTCTAACTAGTATAGTGCCCGTGCTAACGCCACGGCGGCATTTCGGGGATGCACATAAAAACAACCAAATGATGATATTTTTTTTTTCATAGTTTAAGTTTCATGCAATTGTATATCACCATGTATATAATCTGGAAAACACTCATGTATATCACCAGCAAGTTCAGGTCATAAAATTACAAGCCTAGGCCAATTATAATGCATAACAAGGCAATAATAAGTCATGTCTCGCCTGAACCATCTAATTTCTGATTTGCTTAAGTAGGTTTTGGAGTTCTCCAGGGATAATGTCTTTACATTCATTTTCACTACTCTTCAAAATGTCCACCAAGAAATTCGTCCTCAGTGAATGTGATTGCTGTGCATAATGAATATGTATTTAGAAATATTTAGTTCTTTGGAGTAAAAAACTTTAGGCCAAATGCAGAGCGCGTCTCCCCATCTCCATTCACACAATCACCTAATTCCGATCTCGGCTCAATCACCTGCGGCAACACAAGATCAAGGTTAATCAGCACTGGCTGAAGGCTATTTTTAGTGTTCAAAGTAATAGTACAATAATTAAACAGTTCATTCATGTAATGATGCTTGTGTGCTGAACTATATCCCAGTTGCTTTTGCTGTTTGCAACCAAGACGTACGAGTCTCCCAAACTTTATTTGTACGTACGTGCTCACGTGCCAATTGGCATTACATAAGGGAATTTTCGTCTCATAAAGTTCATTTGTAAGGATGCAACACTCATGAAGCAAAACACACACACAAGAAGTTAGACCATATGTAATATGTTGACGTAATAAGAATCTAAAGACCAGGTCTTCTGGTAGGTGGCAAGAAGCAACTTAGAATTCTACAGAATAAAAAAAGGAGGGAAGGGGGATTGCACTGGTATCACCATATCCATATCTACAAGAGGACGTCAACAAGAAGAAAAACACTAATTTCATTATTCTTGTGATCTATCAGTCTGCGTCCGTGACAAGTCGAAAAGTTTATCTTCTAGAACCCGCTTTAGGTGAGGAAGTATGACACAACGAAAAATATAGCATGGATTTTGATACATATGAAACATGTAGAGGGGAAAAATCTTTTTTAGTCATATCCTTCGTTCCATAGATTGTTCGGTGTGATCTTACAAGGAATTTTTTTAAGTTAAAAGTATCTCTCTCAAAAGATAAAAGAAAAGTGTCAAGTTGCAATTATTTCTAAAAAAAGGAAAAGTGCCAAATTGCAGTTTCACATTTTAGGCGCTAAGCAATTGGTTAGTATTACTGAAACTGCGCTTGTCGATCGAATCTATGCTCGATCGGATGCAATTAGACAAGAACGAATCAACGGGATCTGGTTCATTATATAAGCATGGCTCAGTGCCTCAGTTAGAAAAGGAGAACTGGATCATAGGACAAACAGAAAGAAGAGAGAGAGAGAGAGAGAGAGAGGCAAAGATATACATAGAGATGGCTGGAGTGTTACCATGGCTAATCTTTGCAGCCACCCTGCTGCTAGCAATGATCAATATCAGCACGGCCTCCAGGATGGCAAAGCCTGGATGCAGAGAAACATGCGGCGACCTCACTATTCCGTACCCCTTTGGCATCGGTCCAGGTAATTTCAATAATCATGAATATTTCTAGGCAATGTACATGCATCATGCAGAAATGAATATCCATCGGTTAGCTTTAAGTTATAATGATCAAAACTTGGATGTTATGAACCTGTTTGCATTAAACAAGGCTAAATTATTTGCCAATCCAGTCGATCCTTTGGTCATGTTCAATTTTGAACTAATTTGTCCAGATTTTACTTGGCGATTCAATTTGCTTCAGTCTAGTTCAATTAAAAATTAATATTCATCGCAAAATGCTACGTCAAGTTCCAGGAAAGATCTATTTATTTCCAAAAATTAAAGCATATAGTCACTTCACTTGTAATCAGCCTAAAAGCACATGAAAGACAAGCATGGTATCAAGCAAGCATGGGTTTTCACTATAATTGAAATTGCAAGCATGGGTGTTCTGCTGATATTTGTGCTGAGAAAAACTGAACAGATGTCTGTATAGAGAACGGTATCAAGCATCTTTGGCTTTATATTTCTGTATTTGATGCAACAGACCTTATATCTGAATCTGATGGAAGCTAAGAAAGCATGCTCTAACAAGAAACTTACATGTGAAGGAGGTATACGCTTTCCACTAAGAAGATTCGTGCTATAACTTTTCCCACCCCTGCTGTTTTTCATCAAACCAAAGCATGAGAGACGGGGATCACCATTCTGCAATCAGAAAGTTAATTAGAAATTTTGCTTCTAAATATGGTAATTGGTATAAAATTACATGTTCGACTGTTGGATGCAATAAACATCATCTCACAAAGCCTACCTGATGAAGTTGCTAGCACAATAAAAAACAGAATACATGACATCTTCCAAATTCCAATATATGTTCAGCTACACAATTCGCCTATAGGTAGGAATTGAATTTTCTTTTGGTGTTTATATGCCTTTTAGACAAGACAGAGAGAAGACAAATGACATTTCCGTTTCTTGTCCATCCTTCCCACATTAGAGGAAAAGGCCAAACCCTCCACCTTAACTTTTTGGCTTTACTAATGATGAAATACAACCTTACAACCCCAGAAACATCCACTTTGAGACTGAAATTAAATAGGGCCTGCTCCATGGTATTGCCAAACGCAGAATATTGCTTGTGAAATTTTCATCAGTAAAATTTTCATGGTCATCAACATGAGACAATAATCACTGGTTTGATGTACTACTTCTAGTATTACATATTCAAACAAAATTGATAGGGTTGATCATTTACCTCATCAAAGAGGATCCTGTATGCATTTAGGTCATGATATAAAGACCATTCCTCATCGCTACAATATTCCAATGCTTCAGCAATGTAGTACGCAACCCTCAGACGCATAGCCCATTCAATAGTCTGGTTTTCCCCTGCACAAGAGCAAAAGCATGGTGATGACTTATATTAACTTGATTGTTGTTTCCAAGGCCTTGTTCGTACCCATTAGGCACAGATGATAAATGCAATCATCAGTCAATACTTAAGATTGAGAAAACAAGCAATCACATGCAGTAACGCGGGCGATATACAAAAAATTCCGTCACCAACAAAATTCAAACTTTCCCCCTTGTATATGAGCTGATCATCAAAGTCACAAGGGAGCTTAGGAGCTGGGCACCTAGGCAAAGTCCATTTGTCAAGTATCAACTATACAGCTTAAGTTAGACATACATCAAATGGTGCAAACAACTGCCGCGAGTAGCCAAATTCCGCACTTACTCACATCAGCCCACAGTTAAGAAGCATCCACTTAACCAAAAAGTTCCAAACTTTCGCAGAATCATCCAATGGCGCTGGTACGAGAGAGTCAGATAAAAATTGCAGAGGAATAGAGGGAGGAATGATGAAAATTTTATATTGCTGAACAAACAAAATAAGCTGATGCAACAAAAAAATTATAGCATCTAGATACTAATACTTCATTGAAGCTAATAAAATGGTAAACGATTTATTTTTAAGATAAATTCAAAATGTGTGCATAGTGCATACATGGTGTCTTTACATTGTAATAAATGGAGTTATAAAACATAAATGTAGCCCTGGTGATGAGCATCTGACCATAGCATAAGAGCAGATAGGAGTGAAATTGTGGCCGTCTCAACTCGTAGCCTGCATGGACCAAGACCAACAGGGACTGCACCTGCAGCTTTCAAAACATCTACCTCCTCTTCTGTGAAGTCTGATGAAATGTGGATGAAAAATAAAGCATATTAGATCCACTAAAATAATGTCTTGTTTAAATAATTAGATATGAATCCACTCTAGATTTAGGATACCTCCTTCTGGTCCAATAACCAAAAGCCCGCTTTCATCATTGCTGCAGTTTGGCAAAACACTTAAAAGAGGGGGCCTCACGATGCTAAGAAAGACAGCTTTGACTGTGATACCTGATAGCAAACAAAAGGTCATCCATGGATGAAATACTGTAACACAAAATTCAGATGAATTTGTCAAGTCGCACACACAGTAGTGAAATTGAATGAGGCAACAATGGTTCTGGCGATCTTACATTCAGATGTATTATGATTACCTTAAATAATTTTTCATTCACTCTATGATGTACAATGGTTTTGTTCACATCCTACTGTGGATGATTGTTGTTTGGACTAAAACATTTTCTTGACAAGGGTCCATACCCTGCCTGCACAACACACTATGGTTGCTCGATTTATGAAAGCAAGTTACCGGACCACATTAAATACTCTCAGTTGCTCGATTGCATGAGATGTCAAGGAGATTAACCGATCAATAGAATTGCATACAGAATTAAATTAAGCAAAGGCCAGCAACACAAACATTGCCTAGAGCTTCTCAGTAACATTCTATTATACTGAATCATACAGAATTAAATTAAGCAAAGGCCAGCAACACAACACTACAAATATGGATAAGCATATGAAGGATGCAACATCTAAACCAAATGCATTTCAGAGAGCAAGCATTCAGTCAATTTGCAAGAGACAATGCCTTCAAATAACTGTAGAAATGAAGCACAACAACAAAACCTAAGCACACACAAGTGGCAAGCACAAGAATTATTACTCAAACAAGTACATTCTTACCGATCGCTTTATTTTTCCCTTCTCTGTACCTTCTTCGCCACAACCAAGAATTACTCGAGAAAGGTGGCTGTTTAAAAAGAAGAAAATAGAACACGTAAGATGCATAATAAAGTATTAGACCAAGACCAACGGTGAATAACTTCAATGTCAACGCTGATGATGATCGCAGCATCCAATTGTATGTGAATACTTACATGGCATGCATACACAAATCATCATGTGAACCTTGAGAAGCCTCATAGCTTGTTTGACATGTTGACCATGCAAGTCGATGGTTACCGTATTCGTTATATGTTTATTTCGCCAATGTAAGATTAACTATCGTAAGAGATTTAAAAATAACACTTGTAAAAAGCAATGCAATTACCTGGCTTCAAATATCTCCCTGCTGGCCTTATCGTCTTCTTTGCGAGCCAATTTACGATAATGTTTTCCCTAAAACAAAGACACGATAAATTATTGGAGATGCTGAGCAAATCAATAGCAGCAAAAGAATCAAATCCTATTGGAGGAAAAGTTATCGACACCCTACCACCTAAGTGAACCCATTTGATACTTTTGTTCTATCGGATGAAGGGCTAAAATTAGTATGTCGACAGGAAATGCTCCAAAATGAATGCATAATAAACGAAACTCTGATAAGAAAAAAAGCATCTTACTTTCTGATAGAATGCTTTCATTGTATCATAATGCCTTGCAGCAACACCACGGAACTCTTGATACCCATCCCCTTAACACGAGCAATAATGCTTATATCATATGTAGAAGTACCGATGTAACAATAACAAAGCACAATAGGTGAAACAAGAGGATTACATGTAATTGCAAAGAAAATCATCGAAAGCAGCTTTCATTATACATTGGAGGAGGCATGTGGTCAAAAATCAGGACATCTCCAAGACCATGATAATATTAACAAAAACATAGTTAATGAGAAAACTCCACCTATGTAGTTTTCACGAGCTGTCCCAAGCCAAGAAAAAGGAAGAGGATTGTGTTAAGCTTTGCAAGCCAATGTAAAAATCATGCCATCTTTTCATGAAATGAAACCCAAATGGCTCTCATCTCTTTCATCTTGAGAAGGTTACTCGTGTGTATAGTCATACATGGAAAAACAACTATGGCAAAGAAAGTAATATAATTCATCTAGCACAAAGACTGTCCTGATTCCACAAACAACACACACATATCATCTCTAGGCCATATTTCATAAAAGAAAAATCAATGAACTCTGATATTTCCACCTAAATATATATGACTATATACACATACATAGAGGAATACTGGAAGATACTATATGCATATACCCACTCTCCAGAATAAAGGAAACCGGCACTAAGCATACAACTGTAGCATCATGTGAAGTAGCTAGTAGATGATCTAGCAAGTAGCAACTTACATAGTCTATAAATGTGTGCATATACTCATGTGACAATATGTGATCGATCGATTGAGCATTTGCATGGATGCTGCACGCACGCATGCAGTAATATCTTGAAGCATGTGGAGCCGCTCGTCGAGGGTCACCTCAAGCATCTACAACCTTCGCAGCAGCCGCAGAGTCGAGGACGCGCTCAACCACGGCATGGAAACCCTACAGCAGTCCATCTCCGACACCATCGCCGCCCCCGAGGTCCCCACCGCCGGCTTCATGGGCCACATGTCCCTCGCCATGAGCAAGATCGACTCCATGGAGAACATCGTCAGGCAGGTAATTTGTTTGTGACACGCATTACCTATGTCAATGGATATATAATACCATTACAAGCCAGATTGGCAAGACACTCCAGGAGTCTAGGCATAGGTTATCCATTATCTAGCTATATACTCCACATCAACATGGTTTATAGGAATTAAAAGTCTAGAAGAAATGATGAAATGTTTGTGCATTTCAGCTTATAAACAATGGAAATTAAAAGGCATTGATATAAAAACTCTGAAATATATCTGTATAATAGCAAGATAAGTCCATACAATATATCTGCATTGATATAAAAACTCTGAAATATATCTGCATTTAAATCATATACAACATTTGAAATGATCATTCCATTTACATCCATTCATCACACATTTCATCAATGCAGTAAGAAAAACCACCAGGCAACACGCTGCGGTAAGAAAAACATTCCATTTGCTTAGCGTGATTTATCGACCGCGGATCGGCGCTCGCTCGAGTCTTCGCCGCGCTCGCAGCCGGCATGGATTGCCGGCGGACTCGCCTGGCGGCCGGCGGACTCGCCTGGTGGCCGGCGCCCTGGTGGCCGAGTCCGACCTGGCGGATTGGCGCCCTGGTGGCCGAGTCCGACTGGCGGATCGGCGCCCGCTCGAGTCTTCGCCGCGCCGGCTGGATTGCCGGCGGACTCGCCGCGGCGGCGGCCTCGCCGTAGCCGGCGCCACGTGGCCGAGTCCGCGCCCGGTGGCTCGCCCGAATGATCGAGGATTGCCGCGGCTGCCCGGGGTTCGCCCGTGGGGAGAGGAGAGAGGAGTCGCGCGCGGTGGGGATCGCCGCGCCTGCCTCGGGAGGAGTCGCGCGCGGGGGAGAGGGGGAGTCGCGCGCGGGGTGGGGATCGCCGCGCCCTGCCCTGGGAGGAGTCGCGCGCGGGGTGGGGAGGATCGCCGCCGCCGCCCTGCCCTGGGAGGAGTCGCGCGCTGCCCTGCCCTGCCCTGCCGTGCGGGAGAGGAAAGGAGGCGCGTGTGGAGATGGGGCGTCGAGAAAGAGGGGAGTCGCGCGCGGGGTGGGCGCGGGATGGGATGACCGATGAGTGATGAGGTATGATCCAAATAACCTGGGCCGTTGGATTTGAGTGAGTAAGAGAAAGGAGATGCTACAGTGGATATCGTCCCTTCGTTTGAAAGGTTTGTTGGTTCTGGGTGCAGTTGGTTTGGTGCATCTAGGAGAGATCTTGACTGCGAGGGACATTTGTTGGGGTAGCTGTAGGAAAGATATAACTGGTGGTTTATTAGTGGTAAGATAAGATAAGATAAGATTTAATGGGGGTGATAGAAGGTACTTGTTGATCCTGGTCCATCCTTTAGGAAATACTCCCCTGCATGTATACCTCCCCTGTTAGTTGTTTGAATCAATTATTTGCCAACTTGAAATTACTTCCTGCCAGTTGTAAATACATTTAGTTGTTCGTTGCAATGGCTCTCCTTGATGATGCCATGATTCATACTTACTATTCCTGATCAAATGTGAGGATTATTCTCCCCTGCATGTACAACTCAATGTTTATTTTTTGTTTTAAGAGTATAATACAGGATACTTGCTGCTCCTGATCCATCAATAAGAGAATACTCCCCTGCATCTATAAATCACTGATTTCTTTTTTTTTGTTTTTTCATCCACTAGTCGCACACTCATATTGCTATCTGGTCTGACATTTGCATACTCGAAAATACTTCCTGCTATTTGTTCAATTCATTTATTTGCCAACATGAGAATACTTCATGACAGTTGTTCAAATCATTTACTTGCAAAATCTGTTAACTTGACATCAACATTCCCATCATTAAATTGACTTTTCGATCTGCCATTGCAAGCTATGGCCAAATCAAAGAATATGACCAAACCATCTAGTGGCAGTAGCTCCAAATTTGCTTTTACCAGGGCACTGTCTATGGTGCATTCAAAAAAAATTTATGAACAATAGAAGAGCAGAGGTGCCACCTTGTTTTGCACCACAACTGATTCTTTCCTCTGTGTGTGTTTGCCACTTGTGATCGCATCATTTTTTATCAATACTCCATTTGCTTTTCACATGCAGTAGTATCCGGATTCACATGTAGTAGTATTCGGCTTAAAGCAATACTCACTTTGTTTTTCAAGTATACATACTCCCATTCAGTTTCAGGCCATTTGGTTGCACAAAGTGGAGTATGCCAACTCTAATCAAATGGTTTTGTAGCCATCGTGTATGTGCACACTGTAGAACTGAACAATCTGATTTGCCCTCTCTATTTTTTCTATGTCATGTCCGAAATGGAATAACAGAGAGCACAAAACTAAATGTTGCGAATTTGTTCATTCTGCACCACAATTGATTTTTCTACATGGGTTGCCAAATGTGTTCGCATCATTTTGTATCAATCTCTATGACATCATAAAGTAGTATGCAGATTAAAACATAACTCCATTTGTTTTCCGTATGTACATACTTCCATTCAATTGCAGACCATTTGGTTTCAGGCCATTGGGTTACACAAGGTAGAGTATTTGAAACCAACATAACTCCTTGTTCGCTTGCATGGCTCTCCATGACGATTCTATTGTTTGTACCTATAGTCTTCTCCATATTTCACTGTAAAAAATAATAGCAAATTTCAGTCAATCCAGTACTCACAATGGGGAGTATGTGTAATGCGATTGAGTACTTAAATTGTCATACACCACTAATTCCCGTGCTACACAACACAAATACTCCTACCATCAGGCGACGAGATAATTACGGCAGTTATTACTGTATCCATTAGACTGTAATCTTTGGTGAATATTCCTATACTTGTCTAATAATCCCCAATGCTACATGCCAAAATGCATCGCATACAAATACAACGAAGTGGTATCGTGTTCACTTAAAAAGGATTATCAATACGTATGGAAAAGGGAGTATCTATACGTACAAAAAGGAGTACATTCAAATGAGAGTGGTTTTGATCATACCACCTCTTCCTAAAACATCATACTCCCTCCCTAATCAGTTTTACTGATACGTCAATATAACATGGCACAAGCTTTCAATTGCTAAAGATATAAAATGACGGAAGGCATACATATGCTAGCTAGCATGATAACACAAAAGCTCACGTATGATACATACGCCTGTAAACATGCAGCCATGCAAAAGTTCGTGCAATTTGAAATAGGGTATGTTTACATCCATGCAGGCCGGCCGAAAATCATGCCAGTAAAAGCGTGAAAACCATGCATGCATGCAGCCGCAAAACACTGCAAATAGCCAAATCGGATGCTTCCACGCGTGGTATTCGAGTCGACCCAATAACCCAAATTATCTGGTGGTATTCCGAGATAAATGGATGGTAGATATTATGAGTGTAATTACACTGGATATATATATATATATATATATATATATATATATATATATATATATATATATATATATATATATATATATATAGTAAAAGTATTGGGAACTATTAGGTGTCCGGACTCCTAGGTCCACAGCCGTCCGATCGCGCAAGGAAAGTGTGGCGGAGAATCGACGATTATTGGGTTGGGCGGATGATAGACCCGTTACTTCTGCAGACCGCAGGTAAATTAGGAATCTCCGTCATCTTCGATTTCATTCTCCTTCTCTTGGTCACGTTTTCCCCCCCCGGTATCTCATCTTTCTCCAAATCGGGCGCGGTTGATTCTCTGGCGGCCAGCTCCGCCGTTCTCAACACTGTGTCGCCTCCATGAAGAGGAGGTGACGGCCGACAGTGGCGGCCAAAGACGCCGAGGCTCTCAGGGCCGGGGTCTCCGTCCACAAGCCGCGCTCCTACGAGGTGCTCGTCTCCGACGCCGCACGCTCCCTCGCCTGCGCCATCGACGACAGCAAAACCCGCCTCGAGATCGAGTTCCCGTAAGCACGTTCTACTCCGCACCACTGCCTCCCTCCGCACTTGCGTTAGTATTATTCCCTGCTTCGCTTCTAACGCCCGCATTATTTTTTTCTCTCTCTCATCTCATCAATGTCATCATCCCTTGTTCCACATGCTTTCTTTCATGGCTTCTGGTGACATTCAGGCCCCTGCCGAGCAACATCTCTTCGTACAAGGTGTGGATGCGATACTTTCGTCGAGTTAGTTACTTAATTTCCTGCTCTGTCATTACGTACATGCTAGGAAATGCCTACTTCTGCAATGAATAACCACATGGATTTCTTTATATCAATGCGGTACATTATACATACATATAATTTGTTTCTGCTTCAACAATAAAGCTGTGTAATGTTTGTGCATCCACTCCATTCTAGTTTAACAGGATGAAGAATCAGTTTTTTTTTTTTTGTTCCGTGCCATGTTGGTTTTCAATACCATAATTATATGATGACTCTGATCTTGCTTACCTCTGAACCAAAGGGCTCTTCAGACGAGTTCATCGATGCCAACATCCAGCTGGCTCTTGTTGTTGTAAGGAAACTCAAAGAGCTCAGGGGGACTAGGTCCTGTATAGTAAGTTCAGGATTCATACTCTATCCTGCTCCACATTTGTTCTGGGCGTGCACAACCATGCTCATCTATTCTCTTCTAGTCAATTTCAGGTGTTTCCTGATCAATCAGAAAAGCGCAGGGCCTCACAGTTGTTCCGGACAGCTATAGACTCGGTAAATGATGCCTCTTGAAACAATGTTTTTCTTATAGGGCACAAAAATTCGTTTTTTTCCTTTTTATGAGTATTTGACTATTTGATACGTGCTTGCTTGGATAAATGCTCTGTTCTCTTTCCACTTCTTTTTTTAGATTGAGGGTGTAACCTTGATGATGTGCCCACCGGACCTGTCAATAACTTCTTCAAATCGATAAGAAATACCCTGGATTTTGACTTTGCTGACGACAATGAAGGTAAATTGTCAAACAACTGTGCCTAGTACAGTACTACATTAACGAAAACACCAATTATATGAGTCCATGGAGCTGCAGGTGCTACTAAATCTTCCAAGCCTAAGAAGAAAACATTGCCAGTTACATTTTTATACCACTCTTCTATGCTGAAGCTTTGTTCTATACAGGAGCTAATTGAATCTTAGCAAACTCCTTATGTCAAATGCCACGAGTTCAGAATACATGTGACATGCCGAATAACCTTCATATGTTAAAATTTTTTATTTTGTGTAATGGGAAGTCTTTTCGTGGTAATGAATTATCACAGTTCAAAAAATGGAAATAGAAAGATAACTGAACATGAGCATGAAGGATATGTGTATGAATCAAGTATAGGCAGATTTAGTATAGGTAATTATTCATTAGGATACTATTATCTGAGCAGAAATTTCGTTCCCATCATAGAAAACAACAAGTAACAACCATCATTAAGTTTGAACCCTGCTATTGTGAGAAAAGTCTTGTATACACATCCCTGAAAAAGTCATAACTAGTTGGCTGGTGTGGATACAGATCATGGGAATCTGACGAACCACCATCGCTATATGTCTTCATCAACAGCAGCACGCGTGACCTTTCATCTATAGAGAAGTATGTGGCGTGACCTTTCAAGCTACCTTTACGTAACCATTCATACTGATGTAATAGCGCAATTACGAACAATTATTTGTAAACAAAATGCCATAAAAGTATTGTTCGTAAGTACTCCCTTCATTATTTTTAAGATGTTGTTTTAAATAGGTGCAATCAACCTTTTAACACTTTGGTTGTTAATGGTGGTAATCGGTTCGACTGAAAAGCTCATGGCTTATGGCTGAAAACATTGAGCTGGAAAAAAACATCAGAATGATGTGAGGCTTATTTAGCATAATTAAATTTAAAAAAATTTAAAAATATAAAAAATATGTTAGCCCATTACGTATAATACAAACAAATACGGGAAAAAAAAGAACCGGCAAAAAGGCTCAACAAAAAGCTAAAAGTTCAGAAAAAGACGAAACTTATGAATAGTGAAAAATAAGCCAGAAGCCGAAGTCGAGTTGATCAGGGATTATATACACAAAAGTATTTGAATTTATCATGTGAATATGTTGTCAGTAGATTTGTAATAAAAAATATTTTTCATATAAAAGTAATGTTCAAATGCGCATTTGATACGATACTCACAATGCCAAGTAAAAAAATCCGCTGAAGTATACCCAACCCTTAAACAAATGGCAATTACCGATCAATTGAAAGAAAAACAATTCTTCCAAGCAAGCAGATGCTGTCCCATGCGCGCCATCAACTGGCATCCACACTTTCTCCATTCCTTTGTACTTAACGTTTTTGTTATTTTTTAGTTTTTGACATATGATTCAAAATAGGAGATTACGATGGCTCATATGCTTGAAAATGAAAAGTTACCTACACATAATGATTCTATGAAAGAGATTGTTCATTCTGATGAGGTTACAGTTTCAAATAATGACCATTCTAGTAATCAAGAAGATGATTCCATTAATCAAGCCGAAGATACTGTCTCCATCCTTCCACCTGATCATCAGAAGAAGCATGGACGTCCCAAATCAACTAGGTATAAGTCTCAATTAGATGGTCCTATTACCAAAAAACGCATGTGTTCCTATTGCAACAATTTCACATAATATTATCGCCTTAAATGCTAACATTATGTATAAATTTACCGCTCTAAATCAGTTCGTACAATGTACACAAATTATTGAAAGTCAACACACACGATTGTTGTCCGATTCAATCAATAATATTAAGATACCATTTTGATGTTCGAGTATGATGAAAAATTCACACAAGATATTAACCAAAACCCCTATCATGACGTACAAATTCGCCCCTGTAAATCTTTCCCTTCGACATATAAAAAAATGTAAGTCAACACATGCAGTTTTTCATACGCCGTTCGTGTCCATCAACAATTCAACGTGCATTTGTTGCTCTAATGAGACATAATATTTTTACCTTAACCGCTTACATGACGTTAAAAATTCACCGCTCTAATTCATTCCGTGTGGCGTATATAAAATAATGTAAGTAAACATACCTGTTTTTCTGTGCCGTTCGTCTGCTTCAACCATTTAAGATAGTTTTTTGTTGTCCGATTGAGATGAAAAATTCACACAAGATTCTCACCTTAAATGCTAACATCACGTGCGAATTCGCAACTCTAAATCATTCCGTGTGACATCTAAAAATTAATGGAAATAATGCAAATCAACATATGTGTTTTTTCTGTACAGTTTGAATCCATCATCCTTTTAATATAGCATTTTTTGTCCGAGTGAGTTGAAAAATTCACATATGATTCTCACCTTACCTGGTAACATCACGTGCGAATTCACCACTCAGAATCATTTCGTGCGGTGTATAAAAAATACTGAAAGTCAACATAGTCTTTCTTATGCTGTAAGTACACCACTTAAATTTTTTTTGAGTATAATACTCAATTTAATCACAATGATTCATCATATGTTCCACGTAATGATTTTTTGCATGCAGCATTGACTATTAAATTTATATGTACAAGTGTGCATACTTCTAATACTGCCGTACTTGTTTTCATACCTACTCCATGTTAATTAATACATCGCCGAGACACATACCTATTCCACGTTAATGACACGTTGACCAGGAAATCTATTTATGTCAAATAATGATCTACACACATACTTTTTCCCACGTTAATTAAAAAAATCTAGTGACATACCTATTTCATCAGGAATCAGTGCACTAATCAATCCGGATCGCTGGATATTTATGGCAATTAAAAATCCTGTTCGCTGGTTACTAACGTTGGATGCCATATTACAGCTTGCAGGAGAACTACGATCGCGCATGCACAGCAATATGACCTGTTCGCTGGTTATTAATGGCAATATCAAATCAGGATTGCACTAATCACTATGGCGTTTGAATACTGAGGCTAACACAATTTGATAATGGATATACCCGTTAATCTCATTCCTAATACATGCTAGTATATCTCAATGCGATCGGATGGTTGTTAGGTTAGGTGCCTGGACTCCTAGGAGTCCCATCTCGCCTTCCTATATATATATATATATACATACATATATATATATATATATATATATATATATAGGAAAATTACATAAGGCACCATGGTGCCTAGGCACCAACATCCGATATACGTGTATGATTGATAATTTTTTTGAGTTTAGGTATGAAAATGTTTTATACCCTTGATATATTTATGGTAAGTAAGTTTTGAACTCAGTTCAAATTAGTTTGAACTACTTTTGAGTTCAATGCAACTACAGTGAGTATATACCATAAAAATAGTTCAAACTAATTAAACTGAAGTTGAATATAAATTTTTTCGGAGTTTGACATCTCAAATATACTTTTTTATGGGTATATGAAGATACCCACATCAAACGTTGCAAATCTCAAGCAAATCAACGGGTATTGATATTGGTGCCTAGGCACCATGGTGCATGAAACACTCGTCCTATATATATATATATATATATATATATATATATATATATATATATATATATATATATATATATATATATATATATATATATATATATATATATATATATATATATATATATATATATATATATATATATATATATATATATATATATATATATATATATATATATATATATATAGAAAATTACATAAGGCACCATGGTGCCTAGGCACCAACATCCGATACATGTGTATGATTGATATTTTTTTGAGTTTGGGTATGAAAATGTTTTATACCCTTGATATATTTATGGTAAGTAAGTTTTGAACTCAGTTCAAATTAGTTTGAACTACTTTTGAGTTCAATGCAACTACAAAGTGAGTATATACCATAAAAATAGTTCAAACTAATTAAACTGAAGTTGAATTTAAATTTTTCTGAGTTTGATATCTCAAATATACTTTTTTATGGGTATATGAAGATACCCACATCAAACATTGCGAATCTCGAAGCAAATCAACGGGTATTGATATTGGTGCCTAGGCACCATGGTGCATGAAACACTCGTCCTATATATATATATATATATATATATATATATATATATATATATGTGAAAATTACATAAGGCACCTAGGTGCCTAGGCACCCACATCAAGAACCGTCCGATACACGTGTATGATTAATAATTTTTTTGAGTTTGGGCATTAAAATGTTTTATACCCTTGATATACTTATGGTAAATAAGTTTTGAACTCAGTTCAAACTAGTTTGAACTACTTTTGAGTTCAATGCGACTACAGTGAGTATATACCATAAAAATAGTTCAAACTAATTAAACTGAAGTTGAATTTAATTTTTTCGGAGTTTGACATCTCAAATATACTTTTTTATGGGTATATGAAGATACCCACATCAAACGTTGCAAATCTCAAAGCAAATCAACAGGTATTGATATGAGTGCCTAGGCACCTAGTGATGAGGACATCACTTCTCCAGATACACACAACACTCCTCCACTTGACATTCAAAAACCAATCACTAGAGCTCGCGCCCAACAATTGAAATTACAGGTGAGCTCGTTCCTAAGTACTTCTTTTTGTTCATTTGAGAATCGATTGCTACCTAATGATTTAATTATGATTAGGAACCATGGAGAGGACCTGGAAGTACTTGGAGAAGGACTACGAAACGCACAAGTCCAGCAAGGGCGGTCGAATCATGTTGGACACCCAACTCAAGCCGACTTCGAATCCAATTCGGAGTCCAGGACCAGGCCGCACTAAAACGGACGCCTAGATCGCATCCGGACTCCGTTTTGGACGTTCTACATATGTATGGAAAGCTAAGAAGACAACCTTTCCAATGGCTCTGGTCCCATGTCAAAATTTCTTCTGAGTCGACGGGAATCATCAAAACACGTGGGCATTCAGAATCTGTCAGGGTGCTGCGTCACCGTATTTTGGGCCGTTCGGCTTTGTATCGTGTTGGAGCCCATTAGGGTGCATCCAGGGGTTTTGCACACCCCTCACTCCTTTATATCAGGCCGCCACCCCCACCATTAGGGTTGGGTTTTGCTTAGATTAATTCTGTCTTTGAACAGTTTCGCCGTTCATCGGTTTGTGAGACCCTAACTTTCGAGTGCTACATCAATACATTCGCAATTCAGTTGTGTTCTTCCTTGTTCTTGCTTGTGTTCTTCGATTCGCAGGCAAGGATTAGCCTTCTTGGCGAGGTCAACCGGGCCGCGCACGGTTGATAACCTGAGGAGACGTGGTGCTGCGATTGCGGGGTTCGGAACGTGTCGTTCGGAAGCCGGATCGATTTGTGTCGCGCCTCCACCAAATCGAACATATCCAGAACCTGTTGGAAGATCGGGACCCCGTTCCTATCACCTAGGTGCATAAAACACTCGTCCAGTTTATATATATATATATATATATATATATATATATATATATATATATATATATATCCTCTTGCCCTAATCCAGTCCAGTTTTTATGATGTTAGTGGTTTTGATGTGCACACGTTGACATGGCCAAGGCGTGGCAATGATTTGGCAAAACAAACATATAAAATTATATGCACTATGGTCCACATGTAAGTGAGTAACTAGCTTCTTCCTCCTCTTTCTCTTTCTCCAGCCAACAAATCATTCGCAATTCACATAACAGATCCATTCACGATTCCCTGCACACACACCACAAATCGATTCACCACATCAAGCAGTGGAGCTTAGCAATCGATTCACAATTCACAATTGCCAGTGGCTTGGCGGCAGCGGCGGCCATGCCAACGTAGCCATCACCTCAGCAGCCCGTGGATCGGCCATGGCAGCATGGAGGGGACCACTTAGACGGGAGGCATCAGACGGCGGCAGGAGGTCACCTGTGGAGGCATCTCGCTAGCGAACCGTGATGTCAGTAGAGTGGATTGGAGGCATGGGGCGAGCAAATGGGAACGGGGCTAGGCACCGTAGGTGGAGACGTGTGTCGGTGCTGTCCCCAGTGGATCCATCCATCAGGGCCGCCAGCACGCCCATGTGGTGGAGCAGTAAGAGTGATTCCTATGCTAGGACGGTCTTGGCGAGTGCATCAGCAAGGGCAGCATATGCCGGATTGGATGGCGGGAGGGCGTCATCGCAGGCCAACCTATGCGGTGGAGGAGCTGGAGGGAGGACGAGGGCGGCAAGTGCAGCGGCTGACTACAGCATCCTCCTCTGATGTGGTGGCGGTGGCAGCAAAGAATTCCTCATGGCCTTCCATGACCAAATTAGTTCCAATGGTGCATGGAAGCATCCCCTCGACAAATCTGGACGGGAATGGCAGCACGGGAGAGCAATATCTGGAGCCTTGTCTCCTACCGGAGCTGAGCTACGCCGCCCATACCGAAGCGGCTTGCTACTGTTCTCCCAGAGCCGTTCCACTGCCTCGCACTTGAAGCCACACTGTGCAATGGCGTTTAACCATTGCTCTTTTTAATTTAGGGTTTTGATAAACATCACCCAGATCCAGATGAAATCCATCAAAAAAATCATCCAAATTTATGACTTTGGATCCACGTCACCATTTGTGCTCTAGGCGACATCTTCTTCCCTCTGGCAAGTTCTTCTTCGGCAAAGGATATATAGGATGCTATTTCACCAGAGTTATGGTCAGGGGTCACGGGGACCTTGACCATATATTTCAGGTGGACAGTGGCTGGTCAGCATTGTGAGGTGGTGGCAACGTCGGCCTTGCGAACGGAGGCCAACAATGGGTGGAGCAGTGGTAACCAGGGCTATGAAAATTGGCTGAAAATCATCAAAAATTGGTGAAAATTGGTCCTACCGGACACCCCCGGTTAGAGTATAAATCGGTCTCAGATATTTCAAATTTTTTAAAATAATTTTTTATTCAGAAATACAAAATTATGCCTGCGTTTTTATTTTTTACAGAAGTAACCCCTTATCGCCCAACCGTTGGACCACATAAATGTAGTAGCCTAATAGTTGGACGATAGATGTTGTTGCCCAACCATTCGGTGATAGCACCCTCCAGTCACCCAACTGTTCGGTGACTGAATGGGCTATATAAGTCACGCGCCCAAGCGACTACCAACCAAGTGCAAGAATAGAAAGAGAGGGAGAAGAGGAGAGGAAAGGGAGAGGAAGGAGAAGAGGTGGTTCAGCTATTTCTGCGAGGAGCAATTCGTTCGTGAGGTAAAATTTTTTATCTTTTAGTCTATGTTTTTGTAGTAAGTAAATAGTTTGTTTAGTGTCAAGAATAGTATAACTAGTATCCATAGAAAATTATAGTTAGAGAAAAAATAGTATAATTTCGGTTAGATGCTAGAAAGAAAAGCAAGAAGAGAGGAGAAAGAAAATAAAAGGGAGGAGAAGTGCACATATAATTAATTTATTTCATTGCAAATATTTAATTGTAAGAATCCCGTGGAAAGTTAGAGTACTGTGAAAAATTTTGGTAGTGAATTTAAAATGCAAAACATTAGTAGATAACATTTATTATTAATTAGGAATGTCATAAGTACATTGAAAATCCACGCGTACCGTTAAAACTAGCATATTGCAATTTAAATCCGTATGTTGCATCTTAATTAATTTTGTCAGTGTCATGTAAATACTCCAAACCTATTAGAAACTATTTAGCATAGGACACAGGTCGAGTAGAGAGAGAAGAGCGGCATCGGTTTGCGTGGGAGCAAATAGGGAGTCGATGCGTATTTGAGCAAAGGAAAGGGAGCAATGTCGTTACGAATGAGGAGGGGTTGAGATAGGTAAAGGGGAAGAGAGAGAGAGAGAGAGTGGGCCAAGACTAATGGGCCGACCGGGGGATAAAATCAGTATGTTATATATTTATAAATATGTGCACACACACATGAAATTATATGGGGGTATATGTAAATATATTGACATAAATACATGTATATAGATGCATGCATAAATAGTATCTGGCCAAGAACAACAAAATGTGCAATACACTCAATTGATAAGCCCACATCAGTAAAATAGTAACAAATGATGAGTATAGCAGAAAATCCAAATTTAAATGCAGTAACTAGCTTTAATCGACGGGAGGTTTGTCAGTAAGCTACCCTAGTGTAGCATATTATATGCCCCCATAAATTAAAATGGAATCTTTTAATTTGAAGAAATGAAAGAAAAAACAATACAAGGATGTTTTCATGGGCAATGGAAGGGTTACACTATAAGGGAAAATTAACCGATATGAAGAACCCTACACGTTCATTGTGGCCTCTGCCTTAGGGAATGAATGACGCCTTAACTATGAGGTAGCGCAGTTATTCACGATAAGCGAACAGCCGTGGAAATGTAATTACAGTACATCAGTACTTCCATAACATGCGATGCAATTTGAATAGTTGCAATATTGAAAATATTTGCAGGTAGACATCAGCCATGCTGGTACCCACTTGATTGAAAGTGCATTACGGTGTTGGCACCATTCATGAAGGTCCATACAGTGTTGACTTGAGTACTTTTCCACATGCCACTCTAGTACACCCAGATGGCAAGAATGCATGAATCATAGATGTGATGTGCTGGCTCACCCGTAGCTTCTCCTTGGACCCTGAGGTGTGCAACATTGTCATACAAGGGCTTGGAGCCAGTTTCCCAAGCACATTAGATGAGAGTTGAGAAGACCGATGCGCACGGTTGTGTGAAAGGGCTTTCTGGAAGGCTTCTAGTGCCATGGATATGAGTGCGTGCTGCTTATGCAACCATGCCTAAAAGAAGCTGTACAAGGCCATGCCGATGGATATCATCTGGGTGGTGGGAGCATCTCAAATACCCAGCATGTTGGTAAGAAGAGGACCTAGAAGCCGGTGTTACGGAGGGTGCGGGGGATGTTGCTCGTGACGAGGCCAACACGCTATGCAAGAGAGGAAGATCGGTCACCGCATACTAAGCCTACAGGACAAGCTAATGAAGGGGAGCATATAGATATATAGTGTGTCTAATGGAGAGAGATGATCAGATGGCCTGGGCTAAAGAGGAAGCTGTATAGCAGAACAATGAAGACAGTTTCAATGAGGATGAAGCTCCCATCTCCCAGGAATGGAACATGTTTGACGTTCATGGAGTTGTTGCGCATGACGAACACGAATAATTGTGGGAGTACCATCGCACATAGGTTAAGTTGCACTCAATGTTTGCTAACAAGTTATCTTACATGATGCCATTAAGCTATGGGCCCTGTCTACGCAACAAACGTTTCAAGTCATCAAATCTAGCCAGGAGCAGTACACCGTCAAGTGCGAGTAGGCCGATTGTCCTGGTAGGTGCGCGCACATAGACCGAAACATGAGACTCACTGGATTATCTCGAAGGTGGAGCCACACTCCTGCATGCTCAGTAGTGTTTTGCCAAGGCATCGTAATATAACATCTATCTTCATAGCCAATTTGATGTATAGAAAGATAGTGAGAAAGAAGAACATAGAGGCCAAGCACATCATGGTGGCAATTGAAAAGAAATTCAAGTACAAGATTAGCTACACGAAGGCGTGGCATGCGAAGCAAAAGGATTTGAAAAGACAGTTCAGGCCTTTCAAGGTACCGTACGACAATCTTCCTCATATGCTTCACATGCTACAGGACATAAACTTGGGCACGTATACTGCTGTGATGGACAAGCCATCTACAACACCACTAGATTTTGCGGTATTGCAGAGACCTCCTTAGCCTTTGGTGCCTACATCGAGGCTTTTAGGCATATGCTGCCCGTGATCTCAGTTGCAAGACCTTTTTGATTGGGAAATACAAGGGTTAGATCCTTACGGCCATTGGCATTGATGGCGACAATCAAATTCTGCCCTTGTCCATCACATTGTCAAAAGTGAGAATTACGATAGCTGGTTGTAGCTTTGTAGGACTGGACAGGCAACAAATGAGTGGTGAATGGCACCTTCAAATTTCCCCAAGTATTCACTCAACCCTTTTTCTTTGATAGCTATAGAGCTATAAAGATTAGAGTTGAAATCCCACAAGAAACCGAAGAAACAGGACGAACCAAGCAAGAAAAGCAAGGTGGTCGAAATCTATCGATGTGGTCGAAACTTACAATGTGGTCGTAAGTTTCAACACCGTGGTCGATAACTGACAGAGTGATCCTAAGTCCGACTACTCGATAGAAGTACAACGTGGTCGGAAATCGACTACTGAACAGAAGTCACTATAGTCGACAACCACCAAGACCAGAAATAATGAGATCGAAAATGGTTGTAGTCGAAACTGACGTAGTCATAGACAACATGATCGAATGCTAACGTTGTCATAGCCCGTTAGCACCATGGTCGTAACCAAGGCAGTCGTAAGCCAATATGTGGTAGAACAACCAACGTGGTCGAAACCAGTTTGCAACCTAGAATATCAGCGTGGTCAAAACTGGTGCGATGTAGTTTGGAACTTGACCATGGTCAGAACCAATGTAGTCGTAAAGCCGATCGACATTCCAGACTAGGACCGCATCAACTACGACTGCTTCAGTTCAGATTCAACCAAGGAAGGTGAAGAAACAACAGATATGAACAATGTCATGCAATAAAAAGGAGTGAAGTGCTCGAAAGACTAAACAAAGTTGAGGACAATGTTCTTTGGTCTAGAACTTGGCCATGGTTGAAACCAACGTGATCGTAAAGCTGATCGAGCTCTAGACAGTGAACCGCACTGCCGATTGAATTAGTTCAGAAAGAAAACTGAAGAACACGCAGTAGTCAAAAGAGTGAACATGGTCAAAAAGAAAAGCGTTGCATTTGGAACTCGACCATAGTCAAAACTAGAAGTGGTCGTAACCGAATCGAAAGAACAGAGACCAAACAGAGCAGTGCACAACCACAAGATCCAAACTCGACATAACTTTTGATTAAGAAATCATCTGGTCACGAGACTTTGTACACAACAATATAAGGGTCTCACGATGCTGCTCTATTCTTTGATTGAAAACTTTGCAAGCAAATAGAGAGCTTTATGAGATTTCAGTAAGAGTGCACGAAATTGAAGAAGAGAGGATGAAAAGACAATCAGACCTTGCTCATACGAATAGAATAGCTAAGATGGCTTTGAGTATGATTCCCCAACACACAGCAAGTCAGATCATCAACAAAACAAGCAAGAACATTCTCTCAGATCAGGAAAGAAAAGAGCGAATCAAAGAAACAGAGAGAAAAACAGGCGCAACGACCCAAGCCAACTCAACACTAAATAGAGAACAATACACAAATAGAAGATCAAAAATAGATGTACTGCTATGAGGATTGAGTCTACAGCCACTCCATCCAGGAGGACCAAGAGCACAAGTGCTCTACACAAAAACCCTAACCCTAATCCAGAACGAACACCCACACACAAGAGACAACAGGATGGGTAGCCCTCCATCCCCTTTTATAGGCTCTTGGTACCGGGGATAACCCGGTAACCCCTAACTACCACTGGGTTTTCTCATGCACGCTTCTCAGAGCAGCTTACATCAACCCGTTAGTGAATCAACACTTGAGCGGTTTCACACACCGCCTCTTTTCCCAGTATTGAGCAATTTACCAAAATGCCCCTCTATCGCCTTCCTTGAAGCTTCCCGCTTCCATCTCATCCCGACTAGCAACCACCTTGCAAGCCTCAGTCATCTTCGGCGTCTCCCTGACCGTTTTGGCTCGGTCCTTCCATGCCTCACCATGACCTAGCTCCAAAGTCCTGCAACCAACACCAACAAACAAAACATCACGCAGCACTGAACAATACACAAGAATCATCAATTTGCATAAATAGAATGTATCACAGTGAACAATCTCAGCAAACCAACTGGTCTAATATAACTTACGACTACTCTAATGCAAAAGACAAGAGGTACTCGTAGCCCACAATGTCCTACCAGCAGTCTACGACCACTTAGCAAATCGTTACGACCATCACACAAGTCGCTACGACCATGAAACAGATGCTACGACCATGTAGCAGTCGCTGCGACCATCGCTCATAGTGGCTATGATTTTACCAAACCTGGTCGCTATGACTTACGACTATTGATCACAGCCAAACAGAGCTACCACTATTGATCACGACTAGCAAAACCTATGACCATCAAGTCGTAAGAACTCCTACCGAACACCAAGTCATAAGAATTCTTGCCGACTACCAAGTCGTAATAGTCTCTGCCGACCACCAAGTCGTAAGAGGTATGAGCTCTAGAACTCACAGATAGAGAGCCAACTTCTGCACAAACCTCAAAAATCAAACTTAACCTCTACATAAACTCTAATCCAATGGTCAATTACTTATCACAATCATGGAGTGACTTCCACATGGTCTCACAATCTCCCCCTTGATGAGTATATTTGACAAACACTGAAAAAGCATAAAGATGAGTTTGTTTTTTGAAAAAGAAAAGCAAAAAGTTGTAAAAGCTACACATGGTCCAAAAGAAGTGAAGAAGGAACTTCAAGACCATGTTGACGAAGAGTGAAATGGAGCAAACAAAAAGAAAGAGCAAGTTTTTTACAAAAGCTCCAACATCCATGAGTGAAACGGATTGACTGTAATTTATTCATTTTAAGCATTAGGAGCCATGCAGATTATCAAAACAACTTTCCAAGTATTACACAAAGCCATAACAGGTGAAAGTGCTATTTAGATCATGACAAACCATGTATTGCCAAGCTAAATCCAAATAAACTGTAATCTGAAATTAGATGGATTGTTTAACATGTCAAGTCACTCAAGATCATAGTCTAGTTAAAGCTTCCAAATATGAGTCAAGGCATGTCAATATTCTAAATGGAACAAAGAAGCTATCATTGAATCAATTTAGAGTGCTACAAGTTCAAAAATGAGACATTTGTTCAAGTTCTTGATACCACTTATAATTGAGCAAATTTAGCACATTTGGTATTTTTAGAAATTTATGGTTGGTTTTAACTATTTTTTTTTTAAAAAAGTTTGTTTGCTTAGCCATGTGCTAAATCTCAAGCCTTATGTGACCACTCCAAGCAAGAAGCTTAAGGATGTGATCTTGGTCATCCAAAACTCCCCCTGAGTTCATGCCTAATGCAATGGCAAGCCATCTCATGAGAAAGAGTTGGTGAGATCAGTTTTTTTTGTACAAAAGAGATCTTTTTTGCATTTTCTTAACTTAGTTCAAGAACAAAGAGTTAATACTAACTCATGATTCATTAAAGAACTAGCATAGTTCAATCTAAAACTCAATGCAGAGTCAAGACTCAACTCAGCTTATTTAACATGGCATGATTCATAAGAGGATAACTAGAGCCAGACTTGTTACAAGATCTAACAACACATGATTTAATTCAAGTTGTTCACATTTACATAATTTAGTATGGCAAAGACTAGGCTAAACATAGAAAGTCATGATAAATCTAAAAACCTAGCATAGTTCATGGCAAGATGCAAATGCAATCTTATCATGTCATATAGGGATAATAATCAGGGCTCCATGTAATTATATTACAATGCACAATGCTGAAATTAAAATGCCATAAGATGCAATGAAAAGAAAATCTAGCTCTCTCTCAGCCATGAAACAATCTTGGATTAAGTTGAGTTATGACATCACAAAAATTCTAGAAAATCTCAAATGAACTCCCCTTGAACCAAAGCTATAAACAAGAGGAAGAAAGCTTGGATAGAAAGAAGAAATGGCGGTCCTTATAGCATAGACAAAAAAGAGAGAATACTATGGCTCAGACTGGCTCTCATCTACCCCATATGACTCTAGGACTATCAGCTAGTCATCTAACGCACTAAGGAGTAAACATGCTCCCTGTCTACCCAAGAGGGCCCAACCCTTGCTAGACCTACAAGAAGTAAGTGAACTCAACCTAGTGAGAAGAGAAGCAACTAATATCAGCATCCTAAGATCATAAGATGAGAGGAAGAAATCTAAGCAACTGAGAAAGAGAACTATTCTAGTATATGCTAGAAAGACTAACCCAAATGCACCCTCATGAAATGAAACATAATGAAATGGACGCATATGAACAATATGATACATAAAATACAAGAAGCACCCCTCAAATTAACCCCTAAGGACAAACCACCCCAAACTCTCCCCGAAAGGTTGAAACCTCGAGCTATCTAAAGGCTTGGCAAAAATGTCAACCAACTGGTGGTTACTCTCTACAAACTAAAGTACTATGTCACTCTTCTCCACATGGTCTCTAAGGAAATGAAACATGATATCTATGTGCTTGGTCCTGGAGTCCTGCACTGGGTTCTTGGCAATATTAATGGCAGAAGTGTTATCGCAGAAGAGAGGAACACTATCTATGACTAACCCAAAGTCCCGCAAGGTCGAAACCATCCAAAACACCTGACTACAGCAACTAGCGACTACAACATACTCGGCCTCTGCGATGGACTGTGCAACACTGGACTGCTTTCTATAAGACCAGGAAACAAGAAAAGTGCCAATGAATTGGCAAGTGCCAGAAGAGATCTTCCTATCTATCTTACAGCTAGCAAAGTTTGCATCAAAGAAAGACAGGAAGCTGAAAAGTACCAGATACCATAGTCTAGAGTAGCTCGACGGTACCTGAAGATGCGCTTCACTGCCTGGCGGTGAGAAACGTGAGGAGAAGTCTGAAATGGAGCGCACAGACATACGACGAAATGTATATCTAGCCTCAAGGCAGTGAGATAAAAGAGAGAGCCAATCATGCTGCGGTACTCCTTCTGATCTACTGGCTTGCCATCCTCATCTGGATCGAGAGTGATTGATGTCGCCATCGGAGTTGATACCAGCTTGCCATCACTCATATCAAAGCGTCTCAAAAGATCTCAAGTGTACTTGCCTTAATGCAAAAAAGTACCCTCCCGAGTCTGCTTCATCTAGAGGAAGAAGCTCAACTCGCCCATCATGCTCGGATCAACTCGCCCATCATGCTCATCTCAACTCTGTGCTCATGACATCAGAGAGCTAGGAAACCAGAGCATGAGAAGAGCCACCAAAGATATTGTCATCCACATAAATTTGGACGAGTAGAAAGTCATTACCATGCCTGCGAATGAACAAGGTCTTGTCTACTTTACCCATCTCAAACCTATGACTCAACAAATAGGACTTAAGCCTCTCATACCAAGCTCTAGGGGTTTGCTTAAGTCTATACGGGGCTTTGGAAAGCTTGTAGACATGGTGAATTCAAATTTTTTCCAAGTATTCACTCAACCCTTTTTCTTTGATAGCTACAGAGCTATAAAGATTAGAGTTGAAATCCCATAAGGAAACCAAAAAAATTGGACAAACTGAGCAAGAAAAGCAAGGTAGTCAAAATTTGTCGATGTGGTCGAAACTTACAACGTGGTCGTAAGTTTCAACACTGTGGTCGATAACTGACAGAGTGGTCATAAGTCCGCCTACTCGACAGAAGTACAACTTGGTTGGAAATCGATTAGCGAATAGAAGTCACTAAAGTCAATAACCACTAAGACCAGAAATAACGAGATCGAAAATGGTTGCAGTCAAAACTGATGTAGTCGTAGACAACATGACGATTGCCAACAAGTGGTCGAACAATCAACATTGTCGTAGCCCATCGGCACCGTGGTCGTAACCAAGGCGGTCGTAAGCCAACGTGTGGTCGAACAACCAACGTGGTCGAAACCAGTCTGCAACCTAGAAGATCAGCATGGTTGAAATTGGTGCGATGTAGTCTGGAACTTGACCATGCTTGAAACCAACGCAGTCGTAAAGCCGATCGACGTTCCAGACTGGGACCGCACCGACTACAACTGCTTCAATTTAGATTCAACCAAAGAAGGCGAAGAAAAAACAGATCTGAACAAGGTTGTGCAACAAAAAGGAGCAAAGTGCCCGAAAGACTGAACAAAGTCAAGAACAACGTTCTTTGGTCTAGAACTTGACCATGGTCGAAACCAACGTGATCATAAAGCCGATCGAGTTCCAGACAGCGAACCGCACTACCGATTGAATCAGTTCAAAAAGAAAACTGAAGAACACGCAGCAGTCGAAAGAGTGAATGTGGTCAAAAATAAAAGCGCTGCAGTCAGAAACTCGACCATAGTCGAAACTAGACGTGGTCATAACCGAATCGGAAGAACAGAGACCGAACAGAGCAGCGCACAACCATAAATCCAAACTTGACATAACTTTTGATTAAGAAATCATCTGGTCATGAGACTTTGTACACTATAAGATTAGGGACTCACGATGCAACTCTATTGAGAGACCATGTGGTCGTGCTCCATGAGAGTGACAGACAAGGGTTTAGGTCAGTCGAGTTTGGTTTGAGTGGTTCGGAGTCGAGTCGTTGCGTGGGCAACGGGCTCGGTCGGACTTTGGTCAAACCTGGTCATTTGGGCTTAGGATGCATATTCTAATGTTTTGACAGGTTTGGACTTCATATGTGGTAAGTGTAATGGTATTTATGCTTTCATGTATCGAGCGGTGCTATTTGACGTATTTCTTGTCTGTGTGACTGCAAGACATCGAGTGGAGTCGTGGTGAGACACGGAGGACCGGACTAGGCGCAGGTGGCGCTGAGGTCAGAACGGTCGGGATGTGTTGAAGACGACGTGGACTCGAGGTGGAGTCGTGGCGAGGCACGGTGGACCGGACTAGGCGCAGGTGGCGTTGAGGTCAGAACGGTCGAGGTGTGTCGAAGACGGCGAAGCTGCGCGGCTTGCGAGGCAAGGAATGAGGAAGCTTCCTGGAAGGTGCGCGAGGGGCGTTTCGGTAAAAACGCAAAGCTGCACTAAAGGAAGTGGATTGTGGGTAAAGCGCAAAAGCTAAATGGGTAAAGCACTTGGTGAACCCATTAGTGGAGGCTATAAATAGAGAGGTAGATGGTGTGCTGAAATTTGAGAGAGTGTGTGTAAAAGTTAGGGTTCCATTTGGGTCTCTCCATGTGTGTATGTGTGTGTTCCTCCCAAGAAGCATGTGTAGCTCTTGGTGTTCTTGAGAATTGAGAGGGAGAGGATGGATTGAGAATTCTTGTAATCATTCCTCCGAATGTCCATGCGTATGGGGACGTAGTTCTTTGTATCTTGTGTTTATTGAAATGAAAATCTGAAGTTCTTCTCGCTTGTTTGTCTTCGTCGTATCGTGTTTATGATATTTTGCGTTTGAGCTCTTTGTTCTTGTGTTGCTTCGGGTTGATTTGATCTTCCTCTTCCTCTCCTCTTTTGGAGTGAAGTTTCTTGGTCCTTCTCTTAGTTCTCGAAAAGAATCCATGTGTACTGCTGTTTTTTTTTCTTGGGCGCATGAATGCTTGGCAACAGCTCAGTTAGCATTTTTGCTGTTTGGTCAGCTCTATTTTTGAGCATCAAAGTGCATTCGGCCAGCATTTATCCCTTTGGTAGCAAAGCTCTAAACAGCAGCCCACCTACTCATTTCATGCAGTCTTGTGGAGAGCTCTCGGCAGCAGCCTTTTAAAGTATTTTGTGAGCATTTTTGCAGCAGTAAACATCCAGTTTTTTGTGTCCCTTTTCGTCTGCTTTTAGCTCTCTTTTTGATTCCCTGTTGCATGCATCTTGTGGCTCTTTGTGCTATCCGAAAGAGGCTTTTTTTTGGAGTTCTGTTCGGCCAAAAAGAGGGCAGCAAATTCTTGTTTGTGACTGCTATCTATTGCTTCTCTCGGCTAGAAGTAATCAACCTTCTTTTGCTGCTTTTAGTGCCTCTTCTTTTCAGCATTTTTGCTCAGGTTTTAGCAGATATTTGTTGGCAGCTAAAGTACTTTTGGGCAGCTTTGTGTTGCAGTTTTTATGGCTCTCGGCTGGCAGCAAATTTGTGCAATCTCTCTGCCGTGGTAGCTGTGGTGGTCGTTTTGCTTGCCGTGGCAGCCGATTCCGAGTGATCTCTTGCCATGGCGAGTTTTTGCAGTCTCTTTTTCTCTTGATCCATTTCAGTCTCTTGTCAGTTTGGTTTTCGGCTTGAGTGAGCAATCATCTCTTCTCATTCATAGCTTTTATAGCCATCGGAGAGTAGAGATTCTTTCGAATACTTTTGGGGGCGATTTTAAAAGTCGACATTCACCCCCCCCTCTGTCGCCATTTCGGTCCTACAATTGGTATCAGAGCCGATTAGCTCTAATTCATAGATCTTAACCAGTCTCAAGAGCCATGGCGACAGACAAGTACTCGACCAAGCCGCCCGTGTTCGATGGCGTCGATTACCCCTTCTGGAAGAGCCGAATGGAGACATACATCCAGGCTCAGGGGTACGCCATCTGGCGCAAGGTCAAAGTACAGTATGTTGTTCCTGCCGATGAGGACATCAATGTCGGCAACATGGCTGATGTCGAGGCGAATGCTAAGGCAAGGAACATCATAATCCGAGGTTGAGCGAGCGAATTCGATCGCATCTCTCACCGCCGTCCGCCTACGATATCCGGGTGACCTCGACGCGCACCATGAGGGCACCACCTGATCAAGACGGCACGACAGACCGATTCAAGCGAGAATATAACAAATTCGAGATGCTTGCTGGTGAGTCCCTAGATGAGTGCTTCGCTCGCTTCCACAAGATCTTGAGCAACCTCCGAGCGGTCGGTCTCACATACCCCGACTCGGACAACGCTCATCAGATGCTTGCGGCACTCGATCTGCGAGTGTGGGAGATGAAAGTGACCACCATCAAAGACACGACAGACCTCTCGACCTTGACTCTTGACGAGCTGTACTTGCGCCTCAAGACTCACGAGATTGACGTTGTCTCTCGTAGGTCGAAGTCACAGTCGATGGCTTTGGTCACAGATCCCAGTTCGGCTTCCGGCCTCTCTTCTGATTCTTCTTATGGTTTCTCCTCGGTGCTCTCGTGGCGTAATCGATGATCGCTTAGAGCAGCTTGCGGATGAGCAACTGGCCCTCCTTGCTCGAAGATTCTCCCATGCTTACAAGGGGAGGAGGGACAGAAAGAGAGGCGGACCCGTGATCTGTTACGAGTGTGGTGGCCCCAACCACATTCGGGCAAACTGCCCCAAGCTGGAGAAGGGCAAAACTGATTTCGGCGGTTCGGGCAAGATCGACTACTCCGACAAGAACCGCAACAAGAAGCCTCCAGCTCAGACACCGGGAAAGAAGAAGTTCCGCAACTTCGGGAAGGCCAAGAAGCTCTTCCACCGCGTCCTCACCGCCTTCGATGACCTCGACCTCAGCGAGGTGGAGGGATGGAGCGATGACGACGGGACGGGAGATCAAGAACCCAAGGATGGCGGCGACGACTTCTCCGGCATGTGCTTCATGGCCCTCGAGGGCGAACTCAGCGACAGCGAGCAGTACTCCGACTCGGACGAGGTATGTCCCTCCTATGACCAACTTAATGAAGCTTTCCTTAAGCTAGGAGGATTTCATGCTAGATCTAGAGCTAGATGTAGCGAGTTGGAGAAGGAAGTAGAGAGACTGTCACGGGAGCTTACTTTACTTATATCTGCTCCCTCCCGTGACGACTGTGATACATGCTGTGCTTTGCTGGGTGATTTGGAGAAGCTAAGGACCTCGCATGATAGTGTGTCCTCCAAGCTTGACTCTGTTAAGGTGGAGAATGTTAGTCTGCTTGCTGATTTAGAATTGAGTAGGATGGCTGTTACCCTACTTACTACTGATGAGACTATTTCTCCCACCTCCTGTGAGGATAAGGACATTGCTGCTAGAGGACCTTATGCCATGCTCCTTGATCTGCCTGAGACTTGTCCAAATTGCAATAAATTAAAGATGAACCTAAAACGGGCAGATCATAAAATTGCTGAGTTGCGTGCTTCATTGCTTGAGCCCATTGATTCATGTTTGAATTGTCCTAGATTAACTACTGAACTTGAATCTGTCTCAAAACAGTTTCAAGATATGATTGATCATGATAGGAAAATGGCTCAGTATGCTTCTAAGGACCCTGTTAGCTCACCATGCAAAAACTGTGATAAACTAAAAATTGACTTAATTGCATTGGATGAAAAATGTGTGAAGCTAACTAAGGACCTAGTAGAGAAGCAACCTTCAGCTTGTATTGTCTGTGCTGAGAAGGGGGAGAAGCCCCAGGGTAAGGTTGAGACGCTTAGCAACGTGAACCAACCTGCTAGCAGTAGGACTGTCCATTCAGAGTCGGCTGTGCGTGCACAAGCCATTCTTTCCTCTGCTGTTGGTTCTTCATCTGCTCCCTTATCTCCTGCTGTTCCCTCTTCCCACTGCTCTTCTTGCACCTCTCTCTTTCGGGAGTGTCAGTACCTTATGAACACTGATGAGGGCATCACACCTTCAGTTCCAACCACATCTCCTCATACTGCCACAACTCCAGAAACAATTCAAGGACCGATCACTCGAGCACGTGCACGTGAACACAATTATGTGATCCTTTTAAGGAATGAAGGTCAAGACGATGGCAAGGAATGAGAGACAAATAAAAGGTGCTGCGCCACCTATCTTTGGGGCTGGACCCATGTAATGTTTAGGCAGTTTAGGAAAGGTTAGGAGGAGATATCGCCTGCCTTATCTGCTGGCCGAATTCTCCTCCTCCCTCTCCTATTTAGTCCTGGCCGAGCTTCCCTTGTGAGTTGGGTTTTCTTTTGTTTAAGTTTAGCCATTGTGCAAACACTGATCTTCAGTTTTGTCCAACGACCACCTGCCAGACAGCAATTGTGAAACCCCACATTCGAGTGATTTCAGTTTGCCTACATCTTGTTCTTGCTTGTTCTTCGATTGCTTGCAGGAATTGAACCTCGTGTTCAGGTTGATCTTGCTGTTCCAGCACGGTCAATAACCATTTGGAGTTGGTTTTGCGATTGCTAAGGCGCCCATGACCTGTTCGTTCGTAGTCGGATTGCGAGAGTCACCACCAATCAATCGATATTTATCCTCTCACCGAAAGATCGGGCACTCCAGTCCTATCAAGTGGTATCAGATTTCAGGTTGCTCGGTGAGATCTGAAGGAACGCGCGTAGGCTACGATAGCAGAAAATAAAAAATTTCTACCGCGCACACTAGGACATCATGCTAAGGAGGGATCATAGATCGTTACCACTAGACGCGCAGCGCAGCGGAAGAAGAGTTGGAGAAGCCGATCCAACCACGCGCGTTGAGGTAGTAGTGGAAGTAGCCGATCGTCCCGAACAGATCGTCTCCTCCACGCGATCAACTACACCACGAGCAGATCCAATCTGTAGTTTGTTGATGCCGATCAACGCCGCAACGAGCAGCGCCTCCACCGTATCCACACGCCCGGGGTGGAACGCCGATCGCGAGTGTACCAAAGACTCGCGAGCGGCTAGGGTTTGGCTCGGGAGGTGGCGGCTAGGGTTTTGCTCGGGAGGAACAGCGTGTGTCCATCCTCACCCCACCTCCATATATATAGACCTCCTCACTTGGGCCTCGTGGACCGAGGCCCAATAGTGTGTCTATCCGGATCTCTATCCGAATTGAGCCCACATCCGAATCACATTCGAATTAGTGTTCCAACCCGTTAAGTGTGCGACCACAGAGGTTCACGTATACTTGGTTGCGACCGGAAACACCTTTCCGGTCACCCTATTAATAGCGGCCTCTAGCAAGACATATTAACCCCAAAGTATACGTAAAGATCATATCGGCTGAACTGTAATGTTCTCATGTACGAATCCCTTTGCCTCATGATATAGATTAAGCTCAAGGCGAGACTGTGTCATCCTCTTAATAGCTCAATCACTCTCTCGATTCTCGTGATAGATTATAAACTTGTGATTGACTCCTCAATCACATTGGCATGACCATGCACTTTCATAATCCATTACATCGAGGGCCCAGATATCTCTCCCATAAGGAGGGCAAATTCTATCTTGATCATTCACATCCCACTACATGTTTCATAGCAAACCCGAAGACTACTTTTATGACTACCCAGATTACGGAGTAGTGGTTAGTAGTCCCAAAATAGACTACTACGCATATTGGGAACCATGATGATCTCAAGTCTAAGGATTCTACATAAACACTACTTGAGACCAACTAATGACACATGGAATCTCTGCAGTGTCTCATGGCGGGTCTATCCAACACATGTTCACTAACACATGTCCATATTATTGATTTGGTATCTCCATACCATGATCCATGAGACATGATCATCAATCAATACATATGCTGATCTTTGAATCATATTTGTTCCTCATATGATATATGATCAGGGATCATTTAGAAATAGCAACATTTAAGCATTAAGAGTCTCATGAATAAGTCACATACTCATTGATCAATAATGATAATGTCTATTTCAAGGAACAAAGTAATGCATCATAAACATAGTATGTGATATATTCAACATCTCCATGTTGCCTCTAGGGCATATCACCAACAAGATTTTACCCCTGGTCAGCAAAAACACCCAAAATTTTGTTGTGGCCAGTACCCTATCTAGACCTTACGAAGGCTAGACACGAGATTTCAGGTAACCATTTTCATAAAAAAAATCCTTTCATCTTTTGAGACTAGTCGTTGCATACTACTCCAGCTAGGGCTGTTTGCATTGCGCTCGCTTGTCTTTACGTGTGCTCCACGTCGTGTGAACAATCTGTGCCCTAACATTGGCTTCGAGTAGTCAGCTAGCGTCTCTCCTAGTACTTGTTGTGAGATTTCTCCTTGCTTGCATCAGGTCACATTATTCTTTGCGTGCAAACCTCTCAAACTTTTCTCACCTTGTTTATATCAGCAACTTGTGGCGTGCTTTGAACACTTATTCAACTTGCATTTGCTGAATTGATCATGCTAACCCTTGCTACAGAGTGAGACATTCCTATAGCTCCACAGATTTCTACAAGAAACAGATTTCGTGTCCCGGCAATCGCTCCATCCAATCTCCATTGGTTGACGCCGCCGGTCGCAGTCACCTGTTGGCTTGGTAAGAATTGGTAAGAACTTGATAACGGTTTTAGCCGAGTGATCTGAACAGCACTACTCCTTATTAGTTGTTGGGCACACTTGTTTTCCTTTTTCTATTGCATTCTTGCGCTAACAATGACAGGACCTTCATGGGCCGGAGACACCATACAACATTCTCCTCGATCAAAGGGCATCATTCAGCATTTTGAGCGGCAAGTGAGGCTGCAAGTAGATGCACTTGCAGAGGATGTACAGGTCACAAACGAGCGCCTTGGCCAGCTTGAAACCACTCAACTTGAAACAGTGCAATGCTCACGAAATGAAGACAGCCCAAGCCACCACCAACACCAATCGCCACCATCATGACACGGCTTGAGGAGTTGTCCCAGCAGCTTGCGGATGTTGTCCACCGCCAAGCTGCCCACAGTGAGGTTGACGAACAGAGCGACACCGATTATGGTGGGGACACCGAGCATGCAGACCTCCCCAACAATAACGGCGATCGGGAACATCGTCGCGGCGTGCAAATCAGCGAGGTATGCCCCAACACCACCACCGACGTGCGATGCGTAATCGGGATGATCCCTTTGCTAAGGTTAAATTCACTATACCCACATTTAATGGCAAATATGATCCTGATGCTTATCTTGATTGGGAACTTGTCGTTGATCAAAAATTTGCATGCCATGCTTTTCCGCACATAATCAAGTTAGGGCTGCTACTAGTGAGTTTTCAGATTTTGCTTCTATTTGGTGGCGAGAACATTGCAGCAAACATCCTAATAACATCCCCACCACTTGGGAAGCATTAAAAGTGCTCATGCGACATCGATTTGTCCCCTCATACTATGCTCGTGATATGCTTAATAAATTGCAGCGATTGCGTCAAGGTACAAATTCGTTGAAGAGTACTTTCAGGAGCTGCAAATTGGTATGCTTCGTTGTGGTTTAGTTGAGAATGACGATGCAGCTATGGCACGATTTTTGGGGGGCCTGAACCGTGATATTCAGGATGTGCTTGATTATAAGGAGTACAATAATATTACTCGTTTGTTCCATCTTGCTTGTAAAGCTGAACGTGAAGTGCAGGGACGACACACGAGGACACGAGCTAACTCTTTTGCAGGTCGAACCACCTCGTTCAAACCAGCCACTACACTGCGTCCACTTCACACTGGCTGCACCGTCTCCATCCAGCAGCAAACCACGAGCCGGCACCAAATCTGTCCACCTCGCAACGCGACCAAAGCTCCACCAAGGGATCCAGCACCAAGTGCATCTGTTGTTTCCACCGACGCACAAAAGATATCCAATGCCATCGCTGCAAAGGCTATGGACATGTCATACGTGATCGCCCAAACAAGCGTGTGCTGATTATACGTGGCGATGGTGAGTATTCTTCAGCTAGTGATTTGGATGAAGCCACATATGCTATGCTTGCCACTAACGTTTCAGGACACGACGAAGAACATGTTGCTGCTGATGATGCTTGACAAGTATTTGAGCCTTGTCGTGCAACGTGTACTCGATCGCGCAGTTGCACCACAGAACAAAACCAGCGGCACAATCTGTTCCACACCAAAGGCATTGTTCAAGAGCGGTCAATTCGCATCATCATCGATGGGGAGCTGCAACAACTTGGCAAGCACCGATCCGTGGAGAAGCTTGCTCTCCAAACTCGCCCACATCCCCATCCCTACCACATCCAATGGCTCAACCAAGGTGGTAAGATGAAGGTAACACGCCAAGACGTGTACACTTTGCTATGGGTTCGTATCATGATTATGTTGATTGTGATGTTGTTCCGATGCAAGCATGCTCTTTGCTACTAGGTAGACCTTGGCAATATGATACAGATTGTGTGCACAATGGTCGAACAAACCAATACTCACTCATCTTTAAGGGCAAGAAAATTATTTTGCATCCAATGTCCCTGAATGATAGTGAAAGATGAACTTGCTAGGGCAAAGAGAGAGCAAAAACAATGTGAGAATCAAAAGAGATCAAACTAAAAGCTCCTGCTTTACTAGCTACACAAGCTGATCTTGATGAGTGGGATGCTACTAGTTTTCCTTGCTATGCTCTCATGTGCACTCATGTGCTGTTCTCACTTGATGATGCACCATCTTTTGTTATGCCTCCCGTTGTCACTAAGCTTTGCAGACTACTCCGATGTTTTCCCAAAGGATGTTCCTGCAGCCTTCCTCCTCCGTGGAATTGAACACCAGATTGATCTCATTCCGGAGCGTCATTGCCCAACCGTGCACCATATCGCACCAACCCAGATGAGACGAAAGAAATTCAGCGACAAGTACAAGAATTGCTTAATAAGGGCTACATTCGTGAGTCTCTTAGCCCGTGTGTTGTTCCTGTTTTGCTTGTACCCAAAAAGGATGGCTCATGGCGCATGTGTGTTGATTGTCGCGCCATTAATAATATAACAATCCGCTATCGTCATCCTATACCTAGGTTGGATGATATGCTTGATGAGCTAAGTGGCGCTGTTGTGTTCTCTAAGGTTGATTTGCGTAGTGGGTACCATCAAATTCGCATGAAATTGGGGGATGAATGGAAAACAGCCTTCAAAACAAAGTTTGGTTTATATGAATGGTTAGTCATGCCTTTTGGGTTGACTAATGCTCCTAGCACTTTCATGCGATTAATGAACGAAGTTTTGCGGGCTTTCATAGGTAAATTTGTGGTTGTCTATTTTGATGATATACTGATTTACAGCAAATCTTTGGAGGAGCATTTGTATCATTTACGTGCTGTTTTTGATGCTTTGCGAACTGCACATCTTTTTGGGAACTTGGATAAGTGTAGTTTTTGCACGGACCGTGTGTCTTTTCTTGGCTATGTTGTTAAAGCACAGGGTATTGAAGTGGATAGCGCCAAGATCGAAGCAATACAAAGCTGGCCAACTTCTACCACGGTGACGCAGATTCGGAGTTTTCTTGGGCTTGCTGGTTTCTATCGCCGCTTTGTTCGTGATTTCAGCACCATCGCTACCCCGCTGAATGAACTCACAAAAAAAGGCGTTCCTTTCTCTTGGGGTCCAGCACAAGATGAGGCCTTCTGATTTTGAAAGATAAGTGACCCATGCACCTTTACTTCAGCTACCTGATTTCACCAAAATGTTTGAATTAGAATGTGATGCTAGTGGAATTGGGTTAGGTGGTGTGTTGCTGCAAGAAGGTAAACCGGTAGCTTATTTCAGTGAGAAACTAAGTGGTGCTAGTTTGAACTACTCCACTTATGACAAAGAACTTTTTGCTTTGGTTAGAACTCTTCAGACATGGCAGCATTACTTATGGCCTAGAGAATTCATTATTCATTCCGACCATGAATCTTTGAAACATATTCGTAACCAATCAAATCTGAATCGTAGGCATGCTAAATGGGTGGAATTCATTGAGTCTTTTCCTTATGTCATCAAACACAAGAAAGGGAAAGAAAACGTAATTGCTGATGCTTTGTCTCGTCGATACACTATGCTTTCACAACTTGATTTTAAAATTTTGGGGCTGCAAACAGTGAAGGAGCAGTATGTTCTTGATCCTGATTTCAAGGACGTGATGCTGAATTGCAAAGATGGCAGAACATGGGGAAAGTTCTTTATGGATGACGGATTCCTATTTCGTGCTAACAAGTCGTGCATCCCAGCTAGTTCGATTCGCCTTTTGTCTTTATTCTGAGAAGCACATGGAGGTGGACTCATGGGACATTTTGGCGTTAAGAAGACGGAGGACATCCTTGCAGATCATTTCTTTTGGCCCAAGATGCGACGCGATGTGGAGAGATTTGTTGCTCGCTGCACTACATGTCAAAAAGCTAAGTCACGACTCAATCCCCATGGTTTGTACATGCCTCTCCCTGTCCCTACTGTTCCTTGGGAGGACGTTTCGATGGATTTTGTTTTAGGATTGCCTAGAACCAAGAAGGGGAGGGACAACATATTTGTAGTTGTTGATGATTTTCAAAAATGGCTCACTTCATACCTGTCACAAGAGTGATGATGCTACTAATGTTGCTGATTTATTCTTTCGTGAAGTTGTCCGCTTACATGGTGTGCCAAACACAATAGTTTCAGATCGTGATGCAAAATTTCTTAGCCATTTTTGGAGAACATTATGGAACAAATTGGGGACCAAGTTACTTTTCAGCACTACATGTCATCCCCAAACTGATGGTCAAACTGAGGTCGTTAATAGAACTTTGTCTACCATGCTTAGGGCTATTTTAAACACGAATCTAAAACTTTGAGAAGACTGTTTGCCTCATGTTGAGTTTGCTTACAATCGTTCTATACATTCTACCACAAAGATGTGCCCTTTTCAAATTGTATATGGTTTCATTCCTCGCACCAATTGATTTAATCTCTGTTCCATTTTCTCGATAACATTAATTTTGATGTTGATTTAACGTGCTAACTGATGCTAAAAATACATGAGCAAACAACACGAACATTGCTCGCACGAATGCAAAGAATCAGGTTCTTGGTAGTAAAGGAAGGAAGCTAATTACTTTTGAACCCGGTGATTTGGTTTGGTTACATTTGAGAAAGGATCGTTTTCCGCTTTGCGCAAGTCTAAATTGATGCCTCGCACGACGGGCCATTCAAGGTTTTGCAAAAATTAATGATAATGCCTATATACTTGACACGCCTACGAATATGGTGTTTCTTCTAGTTTCAATGTTGCAGATTTGAAGCCATATGTAGGTGAGGAAGAGCAAATTCCGTCGAGGACGACTCCAATTCAAGAAGGGAGGATGATGAGGGCATCACACCTTCAGTTCCAACCACATCTCCTCATACCGCCACAACTCCGAAACAATTCAAGGACCGATCACTCGAGCTCGTGCACGTGAACTCAATTATGTGATCCTTTTAAGGAATGAAGGTCAAGACGATGGCAAGGAATGAGAGACAAATAAAAGGTGCTGCGCCACCTATCTTTGGGGCTGGACCCATGTAATGTTTAGGCGGTTTAGGAAAGGTTAGGAGGAGATATCGCCGCCTTACCGCTGGCCGAATTCTCCTCCTCCCTCTCCTATTTAGTCCTGGCCGAGCTTCCCTTGTGAGTTGGGTTTTCTTTTGTTTAAGTTTAGCCATTGTGCAAACACGATCTTCGATTGTGTCCAACGACCACCGCCAGACAAAGAATTGTGAAACCCCACATTCGAGTGATTTCAGTTTGCCTACATCTTGTTCTTGCTTGTTCTTCGATTGCTTGCAGGAATTGAACCTCGTGTTCAGGTTGATCTTGCTATTCCAGCACGGTCAATAACCATTTGGAGTTGGTTCTGCGATTGCTAAGGCGCCCACGACCTGTTCGTTCGTAGTCGGATTGCGAGAGTCACCACCAATCAATCGATATTTATCCTCTCACCGAAAGATCGGGCACTCCAGTCCTATCAAACACTCTCGAGAGATTTCTAGGCGGCAAGAAGAAGCTTAATCTTATTCTGGACCAGTCTAAAATTTGCAAATTTAATCAGGGTCTAGGATATGATTATTATGAGGACATGAGGAAGCATCCATCTGCCGTGCTCAGACCCATAGCACCAGGTGTGATCGAGATCGAGCCCAGGACCGAGAAAGTCCAATTTAAGTCAGCGGGCTATGTCCAGGGGATTTCTGACAGCAAGGTGATTGCACCTGTTGCTTCGGCCTCTCAGAAGGCGAAGCCTGATCGTGCTACTTCTACCTCTCCGAGGATGAAGTATCACTGCACTTTCTGTCAGAAGGATGGACACACGGTTGATCGATGCTTCAGGCGCGTCAAGATCGCGCGTAGAGACCGTGTTGAGTCTCTTAGGGGTATTCAGGGTCAGCCCCAGATCGTGAGTACACCTAAGACTAACACGAGGTCTAGGTTTGCTCATGTTACGGAGTTTAGGCAGCATAGAGGACTTGGTTTTTCTGAGTTTTCTGTTTTTCGTCCTCATGCTGCCTCTGGTTGTGACTTCCGCCGTCCTGAGGGTAGATCTCGTTTCCTCCATCGAGATAGTTACCCGCGGCGTGATCAGCGTGTTGCCGGTGTTCCGACTCGCTCTCCCGTAGTAGTCGGACCCCGCAACAGCTTCAGGTCTGTTCACAGACCTTCTGCTTCTTTGAGTCTCAGAGAGCGTAGGGTAGATAGAGGTCAGTCGTGCTTGACGACTTCATCTGCTCAACGTGTTGTTCAGTATTGGGTGCCAAAATCTCTCTTGATTTACCCGATGATCGATACTTTACTCTGCTTGACTCAGTTCGCGGCGAGGAAGGAAATGTTTGGCTCGTAGACTCCGGGTGTTCACGACACATGACCGGAGATTCCCGTTGGTTTTCTTCCCTTGCCCGTGCTCCAGGTGATGAGACGATCACCTTCGGAGATGCTTCATCTGGGCGCGTCATCGCCAAAGGTACTGTGCGCATTAATGATTCTTTCATTTTGAAAGATGTAGCCTTGGTTAGTAAGCTGCAGTACAATTTGCTTTCAGTTTCTCAGCTTACCGATGACGGTTTCGAGGTGAGCTTTAAGAAAAATGCTTGTAAAATTCTTGATTCTTCGGGTAGTCTGGTTTGCGGGATTTCTCGTTATGGGAGGATCTTTCGTGCTGATTTTTCTGAGTCTTCTGGCGATCCTCTCAGGTGTTTAGTTGCTTCTGAGTCCCGCGACCTTTCCTTCTGGCATAGGAGACTTGGTCATATGGGCTTTGATCATTTGTCCCGAGTTAGCGGCCACGATCTCATTCGTGGTCTGCCGAAACTCAAGATGGTCAAAGATCTTGTTTGCGCTCCATGCCGGCATGGCAAGATGGTTGCCGCTTCTCATCCTCCTGTCACAGTTACTATGACCGATGCACCGGGACAGCTGCTCCATATGGACACAGTTGGACCAGCTCGAGTGTAGTCAGCAGGAGGGAAGTGGTATGTTCTTGTCGTGGTCGATGACTTCTCGAGGTATTCTTGGGTGTTTTTCTTAGCCTCGAAGGATGAGACTTTTTCGCATTTCCGAGGTCTTTTTAGTAGGCTTTCTATAGAACTCCCAGGTGTCTTACGAGCGATCCGCAGTGACAATGGCACGGAGTTCAAGAATTCCTACTTTGAGAGTTTCTGTGGTGAGACAGGTGTAGAGCACCAGTTCTCTTCTCCATACGTCCCTCAGCAGAATGGCGTTGTGGAGAGGAAGAACCGTACCTTGGTCGAGATGGCCAGGACGATGCTTGATGAGTACTCTACACCGCGGAAGTTTGGGCTGAGGCTATAGCCACCGCGTGCCATGTCTCAAATCGAGTTTTTCTTCGGGCATACTTGCATCGCACTTCTTATGAGCTGAGATATGGGCGAAAGCCTAGCGTCTCTCATTTTCGTGTGTTTGGTTGCAAGTGCTTTGTTTTGAAGTCCGGGAACCTAGATAAGTTCGAGTCACGTTCTTGTGATGGAATCTTTCTAGGTTACTCGCCTTCTTCGCGGGCTTATAGGGTCTGGAACTGCGAGTCTAGCAAAATGGTAGAGACCTGTGAGGTGACCTTCGATGAGGCCAGTCCGGGGACTAGGCCTGATATCTCAGGTTGTTTAGAGCAGTCTGAGACCATCTTTGTGGATGATGAGGATGATGGAGATGACGGTTGTCTACCTGATCCTGTCCCTCATCCACCCCTTGAGGTGCCGTCTTCCACCGCACCTCGAGGTGATCAGCCCTTGCCTTCTGCTTCTTCTGGAGCTGGTGGCTCTGTTCCTACTTCGTCTGCTCACGAGGTAGAGGCCACCTCTTCATCTCATCCTGGACCTCCTAGACATATTCAGAAAGCTCATCCTTCAGAGCAGATCATTGGAGACCTGTTCGAGCGTGTTACCCGCTCAAAATCTGGCTTATCTCAATTCTGTCTCCATTCTGCTTTCATTGCCTCCTTTGAGCCCAAAGATGTTTCTCATGCTTTATCTGATGAGTCTTGGGTCAATGCCATGCATGAGGAGCTAGAAAATTTCGAAAGGAACAAGGTCTGGTCACTTGTCGAGCCCCCACAAGGTCACAATATTATTGGAACTAAGTGGGTGTTCAAGAACAAGCAGAGCGAGGATGGAGTGGTTATTCGAAACAAGGCTAGACTGGTTGCTCAGGGGTTTTCCCAAGTTGAAGGTCTAGATTTCGAGGAGACCTTTGCCCCTGTAGCTAGACTTGAAGCCATTAGAATCCTGCTTGCCTTTGCAGCTTCTAAGGGATTCAAGCTCTACCAGATGGACGTCAAGAGTGCCTTTCTCAATGGCCTTATTGAGGAAGAGGTCTACGTCCGACAGCCTCCTGGTTTCGAAAACCCCAAATATCCAAACCATGTCTTCAAGCTTTCTAAAGCCTTGTATGGACTTAAGCAGGCCCCCAGGGCTTGGTATGAGAGGCTTAAGTCCTACTTGTTAAGTCATGGTTTTGATATGGGTAAAGTTGATAAGACCCTGTTCATCCGCCGGCATGGCAATGACCTTCTGCTCGTCCAAATCTATGTCGATGACATTATCTTTGGCGGCTCTTCCCATACTCTGGTTTCCCAGTTCTCGGATGTCATGAGCACCGAGTTTGAGATGAGTATGATGGGTGAGTTGACCTTCTTCCTTGGCTTCCAAATTAGCGCACTGGAGGTACATTTCTTCATCAAGGAAAGTACACTCGTGACCTCTGGCGCCGACATGAGTGATGGTAAGCTGTGTCGACTCCCATGGCTTCTACAACCTATCTTGACCCGGATGAGGATGGCGAGCGATTGATCGAAAGAGTTCGAAGTATGATCGGCTCCTTCTTTACCTCACGCCTCGAGACCGGACATACATTTCTCCGTGTCCGTGTGCTCGTTGAGCTTCTCCTCGCGTATCTCACCGCCAAAGCGGTGAAGCGCATCTTCGGTACCTTCGAGCTACCATTGACTATGGTATCTGGTACTCTTCCTCATCCTGTCTTTCCTTGAGAGCCTTTTCGGATGCAGACTTCGCTAGCTGTAGGATAGATAGGAAGAGCACTTCCGGAACCTGCCAATTCATTGGCACTTCTCTCATTTCTGGTCTTGAGAGATCGGTGTTGCACATCCCACTGCGAGAGGCCGAGCACGCGTTGCTGCAGCCGATTCTTTGTAGCGGTACTTTGGATGGTTTCGACCCTGCGGGACTTTGGGTTAGCCTTAGACAGTGTTCCACTCTTTTGTGATAACACTTCCGCGATTAACATCGCTAAGAACCCAGTGCAGCACTCTCGGACCAAGCATATCGATATCCGTTTCCACTTCCTTAGAGACCATGTAGAGAAGGGTGACATAGTGCTCCATTTTGTGGAGAGTGACCACCAGTTGGCAGATATCTTCACCAAGCCGTTGGACAGTTCGAGGTTTTCAGCTCTGCGAGGAGAGCTTGGGGTGGTTTGTCCTTATGGACTGATGTGAGGGGAAGCTTATGCTTTACTGCTTTACTATTTTGATTATGCTTCTGTCTCATTTCTGTTGCATCGCATGTGTGGGTGCATTGGGTTTAGTCCTTCCAGCATAGGTTAGAGTGGTCTTATCGTCTAGCTGTTTAGACTCTTTGCTCTTATCTTGTGATCTAGGATTCTGCTCTATTAGCCGCTTCTCTTCTCTCACTAGGTCGAGCCCACTCACTACTTTCAGGTTCTAGCAAGGGCCGGGCCGCCCTTGGGTAGACAGGGTACGTGTTTGCTCCCTAGTGAGGTAGATTACCGGTCTAATAGTCCTAGTGTCATATGGGGTAGATGAGAGTCAGTCTGAGCCATAGTTGCTTCTATATCTTTTCTATGCTTTAAGGACTGCCTGTTTTCTGTTTGCTTTCCCAGCTTCTCGATTTATTGCTTTAGTTTAGGGGGAGTTCAATTGGGAGCTTCTGGAGCTTAATTGTGCCATAACTCAACTTGAACTAAAAGTTGCATCTAATGTTGAGGGGGAGCTGGTCTTTCTTGCATTTTCAGCATTCTAGCATTATAATCAATCTGCATTGAGCCTTGATTATTATCCTGTTATGACATGCTACAATGCTTTTACACCTTGCCATAACTTGTGCTTAGCTTGCTAAATTTATCATGACTTCATATATGTGTAGACTAGCGTTTGCCATGATAAGATAAGTAAAATTGATCAACTTAAATTAAACTTGTCATGCTAGCAATTGAGTATAGTCTTTCCTGAGCTATCCCTTTATGATTCATGCCATGTCAAATAGGCTGAGTAGAGCGTTGAATCTATATTGAGCCATAGTTTGAGCTATTTTAGACTCTTGATGATACATGAGTTAGTACAACTTGTCAAAATGCAAAAGATCTCTTTTTATGTGCGAAAAAACTGACTTCACCAATTCTCTCCTATGAGACGGCTTGCCATTGCACTTGGCATGAACTTAGGGGGAGTTTTGGATGACCTAGACTATCTTCTTAAGCTCTGTGCTTGGAGTAGTCGCATAAGGCTTGAGGTCTAGCACATGATAAAATAAAAATCTGGTTGTCAACAACCTTGAGTTTGAAAAGAAAATATATCATTTGTGCTCATTTTGCTTAAGCTACAAAAGAATCAAAGTACTTTAACCAATGTTTTAATCTTGAGCTTCTAGCACTCTATTTGGTCTCAATATTAGCTTCTTAGTTACGCTTAGCTTATTGACATGGCCTGCATCATCCTTGGATATCTCTAGTTAGACTTTGCTCATTGATGACTTGACTTGCTCACTAAATGCATTACATTTTCAGATTGTCATCTATGTGCTTTAGCTGGCTTATATATATGTTGTCATGATCTAGATAGCCTTTATTGAGTTATGGCTTGGTGTATTACATATTGGTCATTATGAATAATTCTCATGGCTCAAAATGATTAAATAAACAAACTTCAGCCATATTCATCCATAAACATGTCATATTCTCTCTATTGCATCTTGATGCATTTATTGCCAAAAGGGGGAGAATAGAGAAGAAAAAGTCTGTTGGGAGCAGTTTAGAGCTTTGGAGATCAATTTGCTCTTTCAGTAGTTGCTCTAGTGTTCCTTCTGTCGACATGGTCATTAGCTTCATTTCATTCCTTGGACCATGTTGGACTCCTCAAATCAAACTCTTCTTAAATGCTTTTTCTGACTTTGTCAATACACTCATCAAGGGGGAGATTGAGAGACCATGTGGTCGTGCTTCATGAGAGTGATGAGTAATTGACAAGGGTTTAGGTCAGTCGAGTTTGGTTTGAGTGGTTCGGAGTCGAGTCGTTGCGTGGGCAACGGGCTCGGTCGGACTTTGGTCAAACCTGGTCATTTGGGCTTAGGATGCATATTCTAATGTTTTGACAGGTTTGGACTTCATATGTGGTAAGTGTAATGGTATTTATGCTTTCATGTATCGAGCGGTGCTATTTGACGTATTTCTTGTCTGTGTGACTGCAGGACATCGAGTGGAGTCGTGGTGAGACACGGAAGACCGGACTAGGCGCAGGTGGCGTTGAGGTCAGAACGGTCAGGATGTGTTGAAGACGACGTGGACTCGAGGTGGAGTCGTGGCGAGGCACGGTGGACCGGACTAGGCGCAGGTGGCGTTGAGGTCAGAACGGTCGAGGTGTGCCAAAGACGGCAAAGCTGCGTGGCTTGCGAGACAAGGAATGAGGAAGCTTCCTGGAAGGTGCGCGAGGGGCGTTTCGGTAAAAACGCAAAGCTGCACTAAAGGAAGTGGATTGTGGGTAAAGCGCAAAAGCTAAATGGGTAAAGCACTTGGTGAACCCATTAGTGGAGGCTATAAATAGAGAGGTAGATGGTGTGCTGAAATTTGAGAGAGTGTGTGTAAAAGTTAGGGTTCCATTTGGGTCTCTCCATGTGTGTATGTGTGTGTTCCTCCCAAGAAGCATGTGTAGCTCTTGGTGTTCTTGAGAATTGAGAGGGAGAGGATGGATTGAGAATTCTTGTAATCATTCCTCCGAATGTCCATGCGTATGGGGACGTAGTTCTTTGTATCTTGTGTTTATTGAAATGAAAATCTAAAGTTCTTCTCTCTTGTTTGTCTCCGTCGTATCGTGTTTATGATATTTTGTGTTTGAGCTCTTTGTTCTTGTGTTGCTTCGGGTTGATTTGATCTTCCTCTTCCTTTCCTCTTTTGGAGTGAAGTTTCTTGGTCCTTCTCTTAGTTCTCGAAAAGAATCCATGTGTACTGCTGTTTTTTTTTCTTGGGCGCATGAATGCTTGGCAATAGCTCAGTTAGCATTTTTGCTGTTTGGTCAGCTCTATTTTTGAGCATCAAAGTGCATTCGGCCAGCATTTATCCCTTTGGTAGCAAAGCTCTAAACAGGAGCCCACCTACTCATTTCATGCAGTCTTGTGGAGAGCTCTCGGCAGCAGCCTTTTAAAGTATTTTGTGAGCATTTTTGCAGCAGTAAACATCCAGTTTTTTGTGTCCCTTTTCGTCTGCTTTTAGCTCTCTTTTTGATTCCCTGTTGCATGCATCTTGTGGCTCTTTGTGCTATCCGAAAGAGGCTTTTTTTTTTTTGGAGTTCTGTTCGGCCAAAAAGAGGGCAGCAAATTCTTGTTTGTGACTGCTATCTATTGCTTCTCTCGGCCAGAAGTAATCAACCTTCTTTTGCTGCTTTTAGTGCCTCTTCTTTTCAGCATTTTTGCTCAGGTTTTAGCAGATATTTGTTGGCAGCTAAAGTACTTTTGGGCAGCTTTGTGTTGCAGTTTTTATGGCTCTCGGCTGGCAGCAAATTTGTGCAATCTCTCTGCCGTGGTAGCCGTGGTGGTCGTTTTGCTTGCCGTGGCAGCCGATTCCGAGTGATCTCTTGCCGTGGCGAGTTTTTGCAGTCTCTTTTTCTCTTGATCCATTTCAGTCTCTTGTCAGTTTGGTTTTCGGCTTGAGTGAGCAATCATCTCTTCTCGTTCATAGCTTTTATAGCCATCAGAGAGTAGAGATTCTTTCGAATACTTTTGGGGGCGATTTTAAAAGTCGACATTCACCCCCCCCCTCTGTCGCCATTTCGGTCCTACATCTATTCTTTGATTGAAAACTTTGCAAGCAAATATAAAGCTTTATGAGATTTCACCAACAACACACAAAACCGAAGTAGAGAGGATGCAAAGACAATAAGACCTTACTCATGGGAATAGAATAGCCAAGATGGCTTTGAGTATGATTCTCCAACACACATCAAGTCAGATCATCAACAAAACAAGCAAGAACATTCTCTCAGATCAAGAAAGGAAAGAGCGAATCAAAGAAACAGAGAGAAAAACAGGCGCTCCATCCCCTTTTATAGGCTCTTGATACCGGGGATAACCCGTTGACCCCCTACCTACCACCGGTTTGCTCACACACGCTTCTCAAAACAACTTACATCAACCCATTAGTGAATCAACACTTGCTCCACCTACACATTCAGCACATACAGGACCTAAACCCCTTAAGCCAACAGAGTGGTTTCACACACCGCCTCTTTTCCCAGTATTGAGCAATTTACCAAAATGCTCCTCTACCACCTTCCTTGAAGCTTCCCTCTTCCTTGTCATCCAAACTTGCAATCACCTTGCAAGTCTCAGTCATCTTCGGCATCTCCCTAACCATTCTGGACCTCAACACCTCCTTGTGCCTAATCCTAATCCTTCCACGCCTCACCATGTCCTAGCTCTAAATTTCTACAACCAACACCAACAAATAAAATATCACGCAGCATAGCACAATACACAATAATCATCAATATGCATAAATAGAATGTATCCCAATGAACAATCTCAGCAAACCAGCTGGTCTAATATAACTTATGACTTTTCTGATGCATACGACAAGAGGTACTCATAGCCCATGAATTGCTACCAGTAGTCTACAACCACTCAGCAAATCATTATGACCATCACACAGGTCGCTACGACCATGAAAAAGATGCTACGACCATGTAGCAGTCGCTACGACCATCACTCATAGTGACCTCCATATGGTCTCACAGGTTCCTTCGACATTTGTGGGCGGGAGTTGTTGGAGCTTCTCCTAGTGTGTGCATAATCCATGATTGCTATGCTGGGATGCTGAAGGCCATAAGAAAACATCAGCAAGACCTCGAGGAGCTATTCCCTTGGCCAAATATGAGGAACAAATGGTGTATTCGCCACCTGGAGGCCAACTACTTCAAGCAGTTCCTAAAGCAACCGTTGATGGAACTATTCAAGAGGCTAGCTATGCAGAACCAGTAGTGCAAATTTGACTCTCTATGGGCACTGTTGGATGAGCACAGCAGGAAGCACATTAACGAGAGGAACAAGAGACTGCCCATTCCTAGGGTGGCACAACCCAAATGCCTCATACTACTGGTAGAGCCTGAACCTGCTGGTCCGAGATGGAGGACCTCGACGAACATCAAGTGCTTCTCCTATTGGAGTAAGGCAAAGCCATTAGAGAGGTGGTTCCTACTGCACGACATGAACGACGCAATGTATGACATAATGACCACTAACCATTTGAAGGTGTACAACTGGGTTCTTAAGGGCATTCATTCTCAGCCCCTCGTCGCTATCGTGGAAAGAGTTCTTCATAGCACAATCAGCTATTTCAGGGAGAGCTATGCAAAATGCCACACTTCATGCCTCCAAACCACAAACATCGTACTGCTCAAAGATTATAGCTTACATGTAGGCAAAGACAGAGAAGGGTCAGTCACACATGGTGTATGTGATGGGCAATATGAAGCATCGTGTTGATGTGCTCCTCCAGATAGAGCCAGATTTGGGATGGCTCGTTCTCATGTCACCCACGAGATATACCTTCGAGATCATGTGAACAAACCTTGCTGCACATGCAATAAGCTGAAGCTCTTAACAAGCCATACTCTCATATGTTCGCCGCATGCAGGATTGTGCACATGGACCCTTCGAACTTCATGTCTAAGTAATTCTTCAAGGAGAGGGTGACACAGGCATGGTGTGGCGAGCTTAGGGGGTTTAGAGTTGTAGGCAACTTCACCACCTTAAATATTGCACAGATGACCTTGATTCCGGATGTTGATATACTGAAGGGTGGGAAGGGTCGTTGTCAGAGTCATTGTATTACCAATGATATGGATGAAGACAAGGCGGGGCATTGGGAAGACACTGCGGGCGCTACAGCCAGGAGAGCCACATAGCCAGATGATGCAAAGCCACTGCTGATGAGTATGCACACTAGCATGGTTTGTGGTACCACTTCTTCAAGTATGCAAAGTGGCACTAAGATTATAAATCATGGTACGTCATCATCTGTACTTTGTTAGTTGCTACATTTGATGTACATAGTACCTTAGTAAATGTATCGTACGTTGAATGTATTATTTATGTAACTTTTGTGCTACTATCCCCTTTTCTTTACTGTTACAAGTAGTGTCCTGCTAGCCTAGTACTGTTTCATTTGTTGTTTACAAGTTAAATTTAATCTTGCTTTACATTCCATGTTTTTTTGCATGTAAATGCTAACTTCAAATCATTTTGCAGGTATGGCTCATGACCTTCACGGATCAGACTGGCCTTTCGGCCTGCTGGATGAGCACATCGACCGACTGCATCGCACGTCATGTCGTGTCCTACATCCTGGTGGCAAGGACAACATGACTGAGTTGGGGGTGATCTGCATGCGGACACCTCGAGTGGGCTAGAGGCTAGACCCATGCTGGACAGATAGGTTTGCATCCCGGCGGCACTGTCTTCTCATCATACATAGCTTGTGTATTGATCTTTTTTTACTTCACAGGCTCAGCGAAGCCGGTCTACTACCTCTTGCCTAGATGGTGTAGGCCACATATAATGACCATCTGCACCAGGTACGGTCAGGGATGACAAAGAGGTCCAGGTCGGGCCGGAGTGGTCATGACGCTTTCCATTCGACCGCTCCCTACTGATAGCTCTGGTGGACCGGTGGCAGTTGAAGATGCATACTTTCCACTTCCCATTCGGAGAGATGGCCCCTACTCATAGTTCTGGTACATATTCAATGCCCTTCCCATTTGGATTGTTGTGCTCTACTTTTCATACTATGGTTTTACTGACTTTTTGCTTCCACTCAGGTCGAGTAGATAGACCCAGTTGCCGATAGGTACTAGGTGTTGCAGCACCTAGAGGCCTACATGTTGTGGCTGTTTGGTTGAGTGCTGTTCAACAGTAGCCACGACAACATCGTTGACATGCACCTCATCACTTACATTAGGGCCATTGTCGATGGGGAGGCCCCCTAGATCAGCTAGGGTTCGATCGCACTTGCTACGACCTATCGTGGATTGTGCGATGCATGCCATAGGATGAGGCTGAACTCGGTCTTCACAGGGTGTCTGCTCCACTACAGCTGTGGTCGTTCGAGCACTTTTGCCTTAGATTTTACAATCCGGATTCCTCTGTGATTCCACCGCACTATTCCCTGGATCAGTAGGTAGTGCTCATAGATTACAGTTCTGAATATCAAAGTACATATCATGCGGAAGCGTAAATATAATAGTAGACTCACTCATGGGCCGATTAGGTCGAAATCATTAAATTGCAGCAGCGGAAGAACGAAGCACACAGGTGGGACCTTCAGGATATGCCCACAAGCAGCCAACTGGAGGTTCGCGACCTAGCCCTTGACAACTTCATCTTCTCTACCATCATGTCCAATCGTGTTGCTGAGGCGTAGTGATCTGATTCCTGATTCTGGATTTATTGTGAAAGCGAGTGTGGGCACAAACCACCATGCTCCGCGAGCCAATACACAGGATGCAAATAAATAGCATGCATGGCTATCAAAGGAGAGGCTCGGGTTTACTTTATTTGCCAGAAATTGCTTTTAGTAGCATTATTATTACTTAAACATAGTATTATTGCTGCTACCTAAACTCCACACAGCAATTGCCATAATTGACTTATCCACCGAAGATACACTTTCTTTATTGGTTGCTGTCTAGACTCCAAACAGCGAGTATCATCATCTACTTAATCCACCAAACACATACTTTCTATATTGAGTGCTGTCTAAAACTCCAAACAGCGATTGACATCATTTAATTTTGAATCCACAAATATCTTTTGTATTCTGAATTCCTAATAATCCAATCTTATAATTGCTATTCATCAACTCTTCACTACTGAATTCTAATGATTCTCTAACATAATTACTTTCAAATCCACCGATATCATTTATATCAGGATTTTCTAACAATCCAATCCTTTCGGTTATTGATTCAAAACTATAATTTGATCTTCTAGTAATCAACCCTATTTTCCATTACCCCTCTAACTAATTCTCTAGTATACATCCACCAAGAACATTATTGATCAAGTTTATACTCCAATTATCATATCTCCAAACTCCCAAAAATTCAATTGACTGATCTAGTAATCGATCAAATCCTATTAATCCCATTATCGCCAATACCTCACAAGAATTTATAATAGTTATCAGTGTCGTAATCCAGCAAATACCTTTGCACTCCCTAATTCTCCTAAAATCATTCAAATCATCTATCTAGCCTATCTATTCATTTAGACTCTGCTAACTTATTTCTCTCAGAATCCACACTATCGTTTCCTTTTTATGATCGACATAAATCCACCGACAACTTTATGTGTTTACGACAACATCCATCTTCTTTTCTTATGAGTCTATGACTCTATGTATTCTTCCTGACATTTTATTTTGTGAGAAGTATTATCATTATTTAAAAATATAATATATAAAAATTTCTTGAGACCTAGCAGTTTTGACCAAAAACATAGTGTGTAAGAGAATGCAATAATAATAGCGATCCAGATTCCATCCACCGTTACATGGTCTCTACACCATATGCTAGACCTTCAGCGTTATCGCCGCTTACATTATCACTAGGATGACACCCAGGGCAACACAAATCAGGGCTTTTCACCGCCCTTCCACTTTTCCATTCCCACCCACAAAGTTTTTGAAATAGAACTATATCTGGTTAAGTTCCCATGTCCGCCCTTGACCGTGGGCACGGCTATTCGAATAGTTTTGACTCTGCAGAGTTTGCACACTTTACCCACAAGAGACAGTTCACTCGTTGCCCCGCATGATTTCTTAGTCGTACGGTTGAGCAGACCATCACAGTAACCGTTCAAAGTACCTCGCCCCTTCCATCATTTCACCCTATGGGTCGCTCCCACTTGCGGTGGGTCCCATACATTGTGCGGGATGTTCTCCTTCTAAACGTCTAGCAGCTGGCTACCCCCCACTGCTAGCCCGCCACAGCAGAACTTCACCCTCTGTGAGTGTCCCATTCAAGCCGTCACACAAACAGTCGCTTGCACTACCTCACCACCCCCTCCTGTGAGGATGACTTTCAGGGTCCGGTAAATCTACTAAGCCAAGTTGTACTTTACAGACTTGTGGTTGTACTGTTTCACATAGGAGGTCATGACAAGATTCAATCCTTAGTGGTATCTGGGCGGTTCTCCACTACCCACTTTGTGCTTCCACTGCACCACACACACACCCTCGAACCATCCGCCCAGATATTTAAGCAAGTTGGGATTTTTTGGAACATAAAATAATCATACCAACATATACCAGTCATTACCACCATGACTTTTCAAACCAGTTTCTCAAGATTAAAAATGATAATGATGCTTGAGGCATTTCAGCACCCCCGATTATCTAAACAGTACTAAGCATGGCGTATAATTACAGATTTATTTTCAAAAGCTACCATTATAATTTTACTAGGGTGACAAGGTTCACATAATCAAATATTCCAAAGGAGGTGTAATATTAATCAAGTTGATAATGGGCATATACTAGAATCTTAAATTAAACATGTATTTGCATATAAAATAACAGCATGCAATTTGATAATTTAAACCAAAGTAATTTACAGAAAATGTAGGTTCAACATGATCAAAGTATTGACTCGCCTGGCGCGGTTTACCGCGGTCTTGAACTCACACAATGCTTTCTCTTGAGCTTCCGGTCTCTATCTTCACTTCGAGCTTAATCTCGCTGGATCCACTAAATCTTCACGACTCCCAATTTCTAATCCGAATCCAAATGAAAGCAAATAACTCAAAAAATCCAAATAAATCCGAATAAACTCAATTTAGTTTGATTACGAGTTAACAGGTGATTTGTGTGATTTGAGGCAAGGCCGGTAGTAGAATACAAAAACTTGACCTTTTTATTAGTAATCTCTTTTTATTATTTTGGTGTTTATCAAGGAAGTTCCATGAGTTAGATTAGACCTATGAATCAGTGTACGAGGTTAGTTGGGTATCATTTGTCGAGCGTTAATATTCCGGGCATATGTGATATATATATATATATATATATATATATATATATATATATATATAGCGATGTATACAACTTTTAGCCTACCGAGTTAATCTTATAGTCTGGGTATATAGCATTTTGTGGCACGACATTTTATATACCTTTAGTTATTTCTAGGCATAATTAAAATCCATTGGTTCGGGTCCTAGCTTGCTATATTTAATCATGCTCAACAACCTTAAAGTTAAGATTTAATTAATGGCACATTTCCATTTTGTCTATACTTTGGTTATTGCTAGGCTTAACTGTAGATTTTAACTTAAAATTGTTTATCTGAGCAAAACTTGCTTTACAGGGTCGCCTTTCAGTATTTTCTATTTAGAAAAATTTTCTACAAAGGTTTATTTCATGGTGGTCTAACAAATGTCAGGGCATATAGGTTTATCTTATAAGCAAAGGTAAGCTTTATTGTATGTGGATATTTAACTAAAGTCACTACATCTTATTACCTAACTATGACCTCAATCAACTATTTAGGCTATATTAGTTATTCACATAATAAGTAATCAGATATTAATTATTGAGTAACCTTATTTTACCTCCTAATTAAATTTACTACATTTCCTAGATTATTCTCAAATTATCCATAATTTTCATCAAAATTACATCTAAGCTCTAAAATTTCTGGTTTTTAGTTCCATTGGATAGATCTTAAATGTAGATGAATTTAGAAATTTATCTCATTCAATTTGGAGTTAAAATGAATAGGTTATGCCCATTTAAAAATTCTCAGCTTAATTAAATCCAAAAATTCTTAAAATCCTGATATGTGGGTCCCACACTGTGTATTTTTAATTCATTCTTTTTATTTTTATTTTCTAGGTGTTGTACCTATGGCAGGTGGGCCCGGATGTTATTTTAATATTTGGGTCATGGCCCACATGTCAGTGGGAACATCTGATGTTTATCCATTATTAGCACTTATGAAGGTCATTAATTGCTAATTACTTGTCATTAACTAAATGTGCCGCTGACATGTGGGACCCTGCTGTCAGTGGGCCGCTCGGGCTAGCAGCCACTGACAGGTGGGGCCCACCCGAACCAGTCGAAAAATGAAATAACTCGACCTCGGCGCGCTATGGAGCCGGGGGCTCGAACGCGCGTGGTCGAGGGAGTCAGGGGGAAAAAGAGTTAGCGCTGCTAGCCAGGGGAGCGCTCGGGTGTTGCTTACCCATGTAGGGTGCGTATACCTTTTGAGCCAACCTGCAGCGGGGGTCGGGCAGAGGTGGTCGGGGGCGGTGGTGCCGGCGGTGAACGGCAGTCGGAGTGGCACGGGAGAATGCAAAAATGCGTTGCCCGCGAGCTGGTGAGTCGAGTGGGGGCATCGACGAGACTCGGGATGCATGGTGGCGGGCTGGCGGCGTGCGACGGCGGCGGGTTGGTGGGGGCTCGACGCCGGCGAGCTACAGGCACGGTGGAGTTCGATGGAGGGTGGGGACGAGTTCGCATGGCGCTGAGGAAGGTTCGGGTGTAAGGAATTGGGCTAGCTTGGCGTGAATCTCTGGTGAGCTTGTTGGCCGGCCGCGGGGAAGAAGGGTGGCACCGGCGAGATTGGGAGAGCTGGGACTCGATTGCTCGCTGTGGGAGGTGCGCGAGGCGTGGGGAGATCCGTGGGACCTCGGGGGTTCTTATAGGCGGTGGAAAGGGGGCCGGCAACGGGCGCCTGCCCGAGCGATCATGTCGGGCGGTGGCGATGACAGGCGGCGGGGGCTGCAGTGGGAATCCTGTGCGTGACTACTCCATGCCACTGGCGCGCGCTGGCCGCGGGATCGTGTCACGTGGCTTTTGACCAAGCGGAGAGGAGGAGGGGGGTCCGGGCGCATGGGGAGGAGGAAAGGGGAGAGGAAGGGAGGCGGGGAAAAAGAAAGAAAGAAGAAGGTGCAGTGCGCCACATGGGTGGTCGGGCCAATGCGCGATGGGAGAAAAGGAGGAAGAAGAAAGAAAAGAAAAGAAAAGAGGGGGTGGCCCGCGCGGCAGATGTATGGGGAGAGGTGCCCCACGGTCAGAGAAAGAAAGAAATGTGAGGGAAAGAGAAAAAGAAGGAAGGGAGAGAGAGGAAAGGGCTGGGCCCACATGGAAGTGTCAGGGTTTGGTAAATGATAAAATGTTTAAGCTTGGCTTTGGGATTTCAAATTTGTAATTTAAATTTTTGTTTCATATTTATGATTATTGACTTTTGCATGACCTTTAGAATTTTAGCTTCAATTTTTCAACTATTAAATGAGAGTTTCTATTATTATTATTATTTAGGTTATAGGTGTACATGTATATATGTATAGGTGTTTGTATTTTAGTCAATCACTTTTATTGCTATTTATGTCATTATTTCCAAGATGGGACTTTATATTTTAGTTCTAATTTCTCCCTCCTTATGCTGGCTCATCTTTTAGATTTTGAATTTAAAGTTATAGATTTCTTTTTCTTCCCTATGTTCTTTATGGTTTATTAATGCCGTTTTGGAACCTTATCCAAAATTCGGGAAAAACTCCAAAAAAAGTCAAACTCAAAAAGAATGCCTAGCAAAAATAACTCAAGAGCTTCATATTTTCAAATTTGAAATTTCAGGACGTTACACCGTATTAGAGGACACAACTCACTACAGGGTAGAGATGTACCACGGGGGCGCGATGGACTGGTCGACTGTGGGCTCTCTTTGGTGCCATAGACGGGTACATACTATCTCTTGAAATTAATTTCTTCATATTATGGATCCTCCTATCTAACAGCTAGTGTTCCTTGTAGGTACAATTTGCACACATGCAGGTCACACGTGTGTATGAGCCATTTGTGGAGCAGTTCAACTACCTCACGGCTAACAACGTGCGCTAGGACCCTACTCCCCTGAGGTGTTGGAGGCATGTGCTCTTGACAGGCTGTCCTCGCTGTGTTGACGCAACCGGGCTTACTGGATGATGTGAAAGAAGCTCGTGTTCGATGTCTTCATCGAGAACTACGTGAAGAAGCTCGTGTTCGATGTCTTCATCGAGGACTACGTGGTGCATCATGTGATGCATCAGTTCAGCCTACGCTAGGTGATTCAAGTACCAGTCGAGCGGCCTAAGCCCGACAACATCCACACATGAGTTAGCAGCATAGATGTCCCACTTTTTACTGCCATCTCATTGCCACAACTTCTAACTACATGTTACATCTTGCAGACACACTAGGAAGGGAGTTCGCTGGGGCAGAGAGTGGATGACAAAGATGGACGCATGGCTAGGCCAGTGGGAGGGTGCACTGTATGACTGTGTGCTGGAGGCCACTCCCTATGACCACAGCATGTACAACGAGTACCTTCATTGGTACTCTCCTCGCACATGTACCAGGCTGGTACTTGCTGTAGACCAGCTGATAAGAACATGTACCCTATGGATACAATCATATTTGCTATGCTTGTTGTTCTAATTACAAGAGCTCCTACGCATCACTTAAATTATCAGGTAAGTTCGTTTCAAACAGGTTTCATTTTGTTTGACAAAGAACTTATGATATTACATAATGAGAGTTTGTTGCGTTTGTTATCATGTACCGAGATTTATGATCAAGATCATACAATACGTGAGGCTACACATATGTTAAAACCGAGGACGGTTTTCCGTCAAGAAGGGGAGGATGATGTGACCACGCCACAAACACACACGACAATAGCGCCCAATATCAAGATTGAACTAAAGGTGAATTCGTTTCTTCAGCTTAAACATATTTTAAATGAGAATATGATGCTACCTAATGATGAAAATATATATTTTGACAGCACCACATTATTTTTACATCAATTCAAGCAAGAGTTCAAGTTGGACACGTTTTGGAATCCAATTTGGCCTCCAGATCAATTCGGATTCAGCCTGACAGGCCCAACTTCAAATGTGCATAACTTTCACATACGAAGTCCGTTTGAGGTCCATGAGTACTTGTTGGAAAGCTTTACTTGTCCACTTTCTAATGGATCTGGTATCACCTCTAAATTCCTTCTGCGCGCACCGCAATCATCAAAAGAGTCCGTATTGGGCACGTACTGGAATCGAATTCGGACTGCTGCAATGGTGCAAGTTTAAACGGGCATAACTTCTTCATATGGACTCCGTTTGGGACGTTCTTGTACTTCATGGAAAGCTTATCAAGTATAATTTCCAATGGATCCAACCTCATCTTCAAATTCCATCCGAACCGGCTGGAATCATCAAAACAATCCATGTAGGTTTCTGAATCCGAGTCAAAAGGGTGCTGCGCCACCACCACTTGGGCCCATGGGCCTTGTAACCCTAGGGGCATACTCCTTGGCCACCCCCTGGTTGTTCTCCCTATATAGGAGCCACCGCCTCCTTTGTTAGGACTTAGGTTTTGTTTAGATCAGTTTAAGTTTCCAAGTTTTTGGTCAATCTTTGTGCTCTTCAAATCCAGATTGCATTCGATTGAATTATCTTGTATTTACCACTCCTATACATTGCCATACACTTGTTTTTACTTTCTTCCATCCTTGGTTGATCAGCAACATAGCAAGTGCTAGATACGAACTATAATTCAATTCTGTGCAATTTCTGAAATTAATTGATTGTTTTCCTTTGCTACAAAATACATAGCCTATCCAAGCTCCACTTTTCTACTAACTGAACAGATCTTGCTGCACATTGCAATCGCTTTATTCATCACTTGAGTTAGATTTATCACGAACCAGCCACCAGTTGCACCACCTGTTTGCTTTGGTAAGAACTTGTAAGAATTTGGTAAGAGCTTGAGAGATGCGTGACTTGATTTGAGCCTCCATATCCTAGTAGTTGATAGGAACTTTTACTTGTGATTTGTTTCCTTGTTTTCTACTAACAATGACAGGCTTGAGAAAATGGGTAGATTATGATGTCATCGCGGGCAGATTTGAACTTGAAGGGAAACAATTACTGATATATATCTTGCCACTCACCGCTGAGAGTACGTCGTCGGACTACTTCTTGTGGGTTACTATGATGGATAGCTACTTTGAAAGACAAGATCTTGATCCTTATGAGAAGATGAGCATGGTAAGGACGGCGCTGATTGGTGATGTTCAACATTGGTGGTCGAATCTCGAGTTCCACTATATATACACATGGGAGGAGATGAAAAAGAAATTGCGACATCGTTTTGTACCTCCAGCACCCACGGTCACAAGCGAGGTGGAACCTGAGGTAATTGAAAATGTTGACATTGTTTTGGTTCCTACTCCATCTACAGATACCACCGAGATACTTGAAGAGGTGAAGGATGATCCGTGCATCTTATGCCATTAGAGGAGAAGTTTGAGGTACCTACAGATCTCGATGAGGACGATAATGACCAAGGTACTGATTTGGTGCTACACAAGACATAGATCAACCTTGTGAGTATATACCTGCTGTAGTGCAATCTTTTGATATTCCTTGTGTTGACTTGAACGAACCATGTGCTGATCTAAATTCTCATAATTTTGCACATGTCAAATTAATTACACATAAGGAAGTATTTGATAGAATATCCCCTGCTAATGCATTGTGCTATATCATGCTTAATGAGGCCGTTAGTTTGGATTGTGCTATGGAGAAAGTTTCTGAACTTGCATGTTCGAAATTCTTGTTTAGTGCCTACACCCCTGGGTATAAGTTTAATTTGATTGGACATTATGGTGTAGAAAATCAATTTCTTGTATGTCAAATATGCATAACTTGTGGTCACATGGATGAATTGAAGCTTGCTGTTTTGAACAACAACTCTTGTATGCTCAATCTTGTTCATTATGAAAGAAAAATTAAATTTAGTGATCATTCAATGCCTATGTGTTCTTCTCTTGTTGAACCATCTAACATTGACAATCTGAATAATGAAATTGATGTATGGAAGAACTTGCAAATCTTTTCACCCTTACTAGATGAATTTGCTATTGCTCAATTGAAATCTGATTATATGGATAAACTTTGTTTAATTCCAAAAGTTGTAGCTTTGCCTATATGTGCCACCACTACAAGTTTACAACTTCAAAGATTTAAATTGCATAAAAGCTTCACTTACATTTGCAAAACAAGTTGCAATAATTCCTGTGTGAGAAATTCTGATTTGTTCATTAACATATACGATTACTTTTGGGTTAATAATACAATGAGATTTTGTGATTACTGCTGTGTTATAACATTAATTGTGCAACAACGAAGAACTGTTAAAACGGATGACATATACATATACCATGCATACACCTTGGCTTCTTTGTTACCATACTTTCAGCTCATCAAAAGCCGAGGACGGCTTTGTTTTCAAGAAGGGAAGGATGATAAGAACATGTACCCTATGGATACAATCATATTTGCTATGCTTGTTGTTCTAATTACAAGAGCTCCTATGCATCACTTAAATTATTAGGTAAGTTCGTTTCAAACAGGTTTCATTTTGTTTGACAAAGAACTTATGATATTACATAATGAGAGTTTGTTGCGTTTGTTATCATGTACCGAGATTTATGATCAAGATCATACAATACGTGAGGCTACACATATGTTAAAACTGAGGACGGTTTTCTGTCAAGAAGGGGAGGATGATGTGACCACGCCACAAACACACACGACAATAGCACCCAATATCAAGATTGAACTAAAGGTGAATTCGTTTCTTCAGCTTAAACATATTTTAAATGAGAATATGATGCTACCTAATGATGAAAATATATATTTTGACAGCACCACGTTATTTTTACATCAATTCAAGCAAGAGTTCAAGTTGGACACGTTTTGAAATCCAATTCGGCCTCCAGATCAATTCGGATTCAGCCTGACAGGCCCAACTTCAAATGTGCATAACTTTCACATACGAAGTCCGTTTGAGGTCCATGAGTACTTGTTGGAAAGCTTTGCTTGTCCGCTTTCTAATGGATCTGGTATCACCTCTAAATACCTTCTGTGCGCACCGCAATCATCAAAAGAGTCCGTGTTGGGCACGTACTGGAATCGGATTCGGACTGCTGCAATGGTGCAAGTTTAAACGGGCATAACTTCTTCATATAGACTCCGTTTGGGATGTTCTTGTACTTCATGGAAAGCTTATCAAGTATACTTTCCAATGGATCCAACCTCATCTTCAAATTCCATACGAACCGGCTGGAATCATCAAAACAATCCACGTAGGTTTCTGAATCCGAGTCAAAAGGGTGCTGCGCCACCACCACTTGGGCCCATGGGCCTTGTAACCCTAGGGGCATACTCCTTGGCCGCCCCCTGGTTGTTCTCCCTATATAGGAGCCACCGCCTCCTTTGTTAGGACTTAGGTTTTGTTTAGATCAGTTTAGCCCCATGTGCAAACTCCACGTTGTCTCTTGTGTCGGCTAGACCAACAGATTCGTGTTACAGAACCTCAACTATCCTTGTGCGACTTTTATATCTAGCAAGTTTCAGGTTGCTCACTATCCTTGTTCTTGTGTGTTCTTCGGTTGCATGCAGGAATAGACCTTCGTGGTCAGGTCAACCACGTTTTTGGCACGGTTGATAATGACTTGGAGTGATGGTTCAGCGATTGCTAAGGCGCAAGCGACGTCGTACGGTTGTAGTCGGATTGTGAGAGTCACCTCCACCAAAATCGATAGTTATCAATCATATCGGAAGATCGGGACCCCATTGCCTCATCACCAGCCCACAACACACGTCCCAGCACCGACTGACACATACACTATGCACTTCATGTAGAACATGCACGCCATGGTACATTACATTGTATTTCAAAAACTTTGCTTCTAGCAACCCCACTTAACTGTGTTTTCCTTGCTGGTGGACCTTGGTGCTGTGATTAAGAGGGAGTCTAACTCCATGCTGCAGATGATCGTCGACGGTGCGGAGGTCACACATGAGGAGATGGTCCTGGCTTTTCGTCATGGGCAAGTTTGAAATACACATGTCGTCAGCCTATTGTCATGTACATCCACCGGCGCCATGCCGTTCGGTAGCACACCTGTTGGGAAGAGCGTGGCCACATCCGGCACACCCTGATGACACCGGAGGGTTGGCCAGGGCCGTCTGACACTGTCGTGGCCTGGGGTCAGCCTCGGCATGGCCCATACACTGCTAGTGCCACAGTACCTAAGTCCTCTCCGCTCCTCTAGCTTCCCCACGCTAGGCACATACAATGTTCCGTACTTTGCTCTAGATGGCTTTGCACACACCATGATGCTAGCCATGGGTATGTCGCATCTCTGTTTATTTCCTTGCATCGCTTTACTTGATAAAATAACGATATTTGCACTGAAAGTCTTACGCCCACTGAGGGATTTGGGGCCTCCCTAGGCTGTGGACATGGATGACTACTTTACGGACATGGACACGGCGTCTCATCCTGCACCCTCTGAGGTTCTCTCTGGGTCACAACTCAAGGGTGCACTAGTATCCACACAGCTGCCAGTGTTGTCCACCCCTTCAACTTTGGGAGCTCGTCAGACCAAGGCTCCTAACTGTCTTTCCTTATCGGGGCTGAGGCCCCGACACCCGGTGCTAAGGAGGACGCCCAGGCAGGGCCGTACCGGAAGAAACGGAGCTAGAGTGGGCCATGGTGATGAGGAAGGGGTGCTGAGGGTGCTGTTGTGGGACCTAGTACAAGTCGTCCGCCTGCGCTAGCTTTACTTTTGTTATTTCTATAATATTTAAATTTTGTATTTACTATGTGATGTCTTTAATACTGTTGCATTCTTAGTTGTACTAAGTTGTATGATGTACGTTTGTTCAATGCATATCGATGCCTCTAACTTAATGCACACAATGCGGTGCTACAAACGTCCACTCAATAAATGGCAACCGCAATAATGCATCCACTATTTAGTTACATGCTTTAGGATATTGAACATAATCGCATACAACTGGGGAGAGTACCGTGGTACAACCTTCTCTGGGCATGGCTACTGATAGAAGATGCCTAGCGCTACCCACATGGAGTGTTGCAGAGGGGGCACCTCGGACGTGGCTGACCATCATTGTAGTGGCATGCACATATACAACTAGGGTTCATGTAGCTGCATGTGGGATCAGAGAAACTTCCTATGTTGACGACCTCCTCGTTGCCCCTCTTGCGTTGCATCTATTGGAATGTCATCATTGTACTCATTGAGATTGTCAATCCACATCACCAACTCTAAGATTCAGTTCCACAATGTATCCATATACATCACAACATGGCGTTCATGGGGAGGATCGATCCAGCGGACAAAGTTGCATTTCACCATCTGCTGGAAAGGAGGGTTAACATCGAAGCTCTATTAGCAATAACAAAAAATAAACTATTGGCTAACTATACCCCATAGTGTGGGCATTAGAAGAAATATCATCCACCTTCGAACTGGCCGTCCAAGACCTACATGACCGTGTCCTCGTTGTGTCTGCATTGCGTCCATAATAGTTGAGCACGCTTGTTTGGCATCAAGCGGTAGTTACGACCGAAATCCTCCCTCATTTTGAGGGGAAGGTCTTGCTTCGGTGACCACGGTTGAGTAGGCCCCCACCATCTACCATGGTAAGTTACTATAGGATGGAGAAGGCTCTTCTTCCTACGGTTGGCAGGGTCGAGTGCTCCTACTTTCAAGGGGTGGGGCATGTATTTTATAGCACGTAGGGGGAGGAAGTGTGCTTTCTCACACAGTGGATCATATTTTAGCTTACAGAGCAACCACGCCGCCTCCATCATTACAGCGGGATGTTGCCTCCCTCTCCAAACGAGGCAGCTTTTCACAGCGACGTGACCCAACAACCAGTTTTGCACAGCTTGTGACTTGACCAATCATCTTTGTGCTACAATATGACCCAATGAGTCAGCTTTGCGCAAGACGTGAGACGTGATCCAACGAGCCAGTTCTGCATAGGATGTGACCCAACGAGCTAGCTTTGCACTGGACGTGACCCAAAGAGGTAGCTTTGTACTACTACGTGACCTAACGATGTAGCTTTGTGGAGCAACGTGATGCAAGGCTGTAGTACGGTTCCTTATCAGGCCCAGTGCATCGCAGATGCCAATTTTGCTTCAACCGAATCATGCTCCAACCACGTCTGCTGATCTACATCACTACTTAAGTACTACCCCAACCAGTGTGATGAGATCCATAGGCTCCCAAGAGCTACTGTAGCCCACGACGAACAAAGGGAATGTGCCAGAAGGACACCTCCCCGTAACGACGGCCCCCGTAGAAGCAACCCCTACCTCAACATTCCAACCAAACACTCGCCACAAAAACTGCCCGAGGGGGATGCTGCCCCTCTATTGTTGCAAGGATATATGCAAGTTCTTCAAGTCAAATAGTGGCCAAGCCTCAGTATGCACTACTGAGGTTGCGCAAACTACGCATGGGAGTATCCCAATAGCCGTTGGGACACGAGCTGCTACCAACAATCGGTAAGGACTTGCTACAACTTATTCCCATAACATTTCTCTCGACAACTGCACACTAACATCCTCCCGTTTACCCATAGTCTCTAGATCCGCTATGTGCCTACCGCAGTTGGATTGACTAAGAGATCCACTTGCATGACCAGTGGTGTCTTGACTATGAAAAGTGAGATGCCAAGACCCACCGCGAGAGAATGGAGGAATGCCACCACGACAAAGAGTGTAATGACCGTATCCGGTAGGAAACGTAGTCTCATCTCAAGGCATGCAAGCGTAGGGAGTGCGAGGCTCACAAGGAAGAGCGCGAGAGAAAGCCCAAACTAGCGGCCAAGGCAAGGATGACGGGCAAGGAGTACAACGTCAAGCTTGCAAGGAAGGGTAAATGGCCACGATCCACGCAATAGTTCAGGGCATTCCGTAGCAACCCCCTGCTGGCTATATTGTTCCTGCACATACGTGTATTTTGGCATTAGTCTGATGCTTCTGTCATAGTGTACCGTAGTGGTATCAATTTTTACTTAAGCAATTACTGGAAGCACTATGCCATGTAACCACATCGTATACATGTCGGTTCAGGGACTTCAGTGTATTACAGGTTCCTTGTCTCCCAACTTATCTTTGCTCGGAATATTTCATCACTCTTATACCTTCTGGTGTATTCACACTGTACAACATGATTTGTATGCATTATATTTTTCATCCAAAAATTCCGAACCATGACAATGAAATTGATACTCAAACTCTACTATATTTATTTACAAATTAAGACCGCAAACGCTAACTTCTTTGCTATATGACATACAATGGACTACCTAAAATATTCTAAACTATCATATAGCTCTACTTTATGGTCTAACAACACCATCAATAGACGTCGTCTAGTTCACATCTGAATAAAAAATAGATTATTTACTCTGGACTGCAGTTGCCGAACCATTAAGCAACAGGAGGTGCTGTCACCGAACGGTTGGGTGACAGCACCTGTTGTCTGACCGTTGGGTGACTACAGGCCTGTCATCCAATGGTGGAGCTACTGCCTACATGTCGCTCGGCTGTTGGGTGATAGGGTCCAATCGCCCAACGGCTAGGCTACAGGGTGTTACTTTTGTAAAAAATAAAAACATGGGTATAATTTTATATTGTTGAATAAAAAATAATTATTAAAAATTTTAATCCAATTTAGTCCGAGTTGTCTTCGATATACACCAATTTATATCAATTTTGGCCATTTTTATTTGAAACTTTTGACCCAAAAACTACTGAAATTTTCTGAAAATCGGTGCTACCGGTCCTACTAGACCCCGGTAAAAAAAATATTCAAAACCGGTTTTGATAACCTTGGCGGGTAATACATGACCAGACAGTTAGTGTGGGTGATGGTCAACGATGGCCCAGTACCGGTGGCGCTACCAGAAGTCAAGAGGGAGGCAATAAATGGTACGGGAGAGGAGGGAAGGGAAGGAGACGTAGCGGCGACAGCTCATCGGCACCGGGGCAGCGCTGGCAAGGCTATGGGGGGCAGCACGGTGTTGGCTGGGCTTAGTGGCTGTATGGGTATGGAGTTGAGGAGGAAGGATTAGGGTTAGGTTGGGAGAGATATTTATGTAGGAAGGATTAGAAAATTAGAGTTACAAAGGGTTTATAATATGGTTTTCTGTAGTAGTGTTTACTGAACATATTCTAGGACGAAAAAGTAAAAAAGAGAACGGAGGGAGCGGAATCTAAGGAATTTGCAGAGATAACTCATCACAGTTGCTTATTATTGGTACCTTCTATTTTGTCTTTCGTCTCTGTCAACAGAAGGATTGGGATAATGTTTCTGTATCATTCTTGTCACATAGTTTATTTTAGGTGTACACGGTCTTTAAAGGTTGCACTTATGAAGCTAAAATGCCAACTAAGAACTCACCTGATGTAAGGGCAGTCCCAGTGCAGAAACCACTTAAATAGTTTCTATCTATGCCATATCATATAGATAGTACTTTAGACACTATTGTCTCCAATGCACCTTGTCTATTTATAACCCAAGCAATTAATTAAGCATCAAAATCTCTTTCTCCTCTCCACCAATCATAATTTTTCTCCATCTATCATGAAGATACCACCATCTCTCCAATGCAAAATTTGGTAGTGTCTATTGCATTGGTTTTCTCATAGAAACTAGGTCTTGCATGAGATCCAATTTCTTCCTCTTTTTCTTCTCTCTTATTTAATATATCGTCATATCATCTAAAACTCCTACATGGCAATCTAATTAATGCCATAGATACTATCCTATGTGGAACACTGGGAATACCCTAAGGCACCTAATTTGAGGGCCTCCTATATATGAGGCGATAATTAAAACGAGACAAGCAACAGAATGGAGCCGAAGTGCAACAACATGCACACAACATGGAGCCACCGCGATTTATTAATATGCTACGCTTTTAGTTGTCAAATATCTCAGCAGGGGACTTAATGCGTGTGCCTAGACAGTTAATAATCGCGATCACCAATCAACATTGGTGGGGAGATCGCTGGTGCAGAAGAAACGTGAGCGTCTTTCTTAAGGCGTCGATCACCAATTGCATGCCTCTGTGTTCCACTTTTGATGTATATATCCATGTAGCTTTAACTGTACTAGCATCATACAGACTCCATATTTGTGTACCTCATTAATTAATATTAAGCACCCGTACAATCTCAAAAATACCAAAGTTTAGAATAGTAGTAATACCTTTTATTGTTAACTCAGCCGATAGAAATAATAAGCAAAAACTATCTGATCTAACACTTCTATAAAATAGTGGAAAACCATATATTTTAATGTTGTTGAGGGCTTTATTAGAGGATTTTTTTTCACAGTACATTATACTAGTAGTAGAAAGATAGTAGTAGAAATAACATCTGACTGTTGATTTGTGAGGGTATTATAGACTTTCGTTTTTCAACCTTGCACGTCGAGCTGTAGCCCAGTGAGGTGTAGTCGGAGAAGGTGTGCCTGTAGTTCACATTGTCACCGAGCCTGCTCATGGCGTCCAGCGACGCGTTGGGGTTGAGCATGCACCATGCACTGGGGTGGTACTAGATGCCCCTTGCCGCCACAAGCGCCATGTTCTGGCCTTGCTCGGACAGGTTCATGACACACATGGGCTACCCGTCGTAGCTCACGATGCCCCAATGCCGCTCGAAGTTGCTCGGTGCCACGCTCTTGGTGTCCTCGTTGATGACGTTGAACAGGTACACATTCACGTATTGGTTTGGCCATAGCAGTGTGCCGGCGCTGGCCGCCAGCTTCCGCAGCAACCTGGTGTAGAACCGTTGTGCATAGACCACCTTGGCATGCTTGTCACCATCAGTTCGCCAGCCAACCTCACTGACAATGATCGACAGGCCGCCGACACCGGCGGCCTTGAGTGCCAACATGAGCGTGTCGAAGTTGGTGTCAAACGCGATGGTGTACTGGACGCCGTTGTCCACGATGGGGCTACTTGTGCCGTCGAAGAAGATGTAGGCGACTCCTTTACAATTTTACCCCTTTAGAGATAGATTCTACTGCTAGTAGTGTGAATGGTAATATATCTAAATCTTAACTAATTTGAATCATTGGATCACAAAGATTAGATGACTCATATTCATTTTAGGTGACGTAAAAGTGATCTTATTAGAAACTACTCAATGCTTAATTACTTTGTTATGCCAAAAAAATGTTGTGTTCGACATTGTCATGGTGGCACAATGTATATTGAAAACCAGCTTAAATCTTTACTACTTAAAGAGAAGGAAGTGGTGATGATGCTCATAATAACTGACCCCCTCCACTCCACCTTCCACCTCCCTTGAAAATCTCTAACAAAAGACAAAAAAAAAGCATCTCCCAATAGATAATTTTTACCTCCCTAAAAAATCTATAACAAAAAAAAAGAAAAACCATCACCTAACAAACAAAATAACTTCAAAAAAACTTCCAACGTGGGTCACAATGAAATTTGAGTGGGCTCAGCGATGAAGCTAAGAGTGTGGTGTAGACCAAGCACGATAGTAGAGGCAGAACGCCAGCTTTGTCAGAGCCAACTGACACAAAAGTGGAACCAAGGGCATGGAGTAGACCGATCTCGATAACATCAACTCAACATGTTGCTGTAGGATTAGGTATATATTTGGTCCCTCAACTCTTGCACTCGTTTAGTTTTTATCCCTAATTTGCAAAACCTGTTGGAACACATCCTCCAAATGTCAAAACCATGCAAATTACGTCCCTTAGAAGTATCTTGGGTGGTTTTTGGCACGTTGGTTGCTACATCCTCATTTTTATCATATCATCGACCACATCATCAATTTTACCCTACATGTCAGCTCCTCCTTTTCCTTACACCCTCACACACACACACTCTCTCTCTCTCTCCTCTCTCCTCTCTCTCTCTACAGCATGGCTGCCCTCCATCAACGCCCTCTCTTCCCACCGGATTTCCCTTTCTCAATGCGTAGAGCATTGTGCTACTACAACCCACAACATGCTCTCGAGATCTCCACCACTTGCCATGGCAGAAGGGGTTGGTGAGGACGATGTGTACAATAGCGGTGATAGCTGGATCCAACATATCCCTCACCTCTGGCCACCAGATTTGGAGTCCTCATCGATTCTAGCAATCGGACCCAAAGTCTCGGTTGACTACACACCTCGTGTACTCACGACCACCCTCCAACGTCATGTGCACCAACGACAAGCGACATCGTGTCAGCCAAGCAAGATCAGCGTCACTGTAGCAATTGGCCCACGGGATCGGTGACATAGCGACTATGGATTGCCATTGGATGTACAGCTGGATTCAATGATAGCCACCCCCTCCTCCAACGTCGGCCCTATCTACTTACACGTCAACACCATTGATTCCCTTCGCCATCGGCTAGTAATGAGGTAGGGTAAGAAGAGGCTGGAGTTGGGAGATAAGTGGAGGAAGAAGGAAGAGAGGAGAGATATATAAAGGAGAGGGGGCCTGAAATGTGGGGTCAGAATACTAATGTGGCAGATGAATTGGCAAAATTGGTGATGTAGCGGCCACATCACCCAAAACCATCCACAAAACCAGCCTTGCGATGTGATTTGCACTGGTATTACAAATTGGTGGATGGATTCTACCCTGTTTGCAGATTCTATCCAATTGTACAAATGAAGGACCAAAACTAAATGAGAGCAAAAGTTGAGGGACGAAATATATACTTAATCCATTGGGGTATGATATATTTGTAAATTTTAATCTATGCTAATATAATAAAAAGGAAGAGTTGTATTATTTGCTACATCTTCACAATCTTTATGCACACAGAGCATTCTTGGCCATACGATCGGCTTGATCAAATGGCTAATATTCATCCCATATCCTGCCATCCATAAACAATTATAAACATTGATCTTTGTATTCTGATGATCTAGCTAGATTCAAACTACATCCTGCTAATATTAAATGTAATAAATTCATCACCAATCCTTAATATTAGTTTTTTTAAACTAAATCCTTAACATTAGTTGGCCTATCCTACAAATAAGCCATAATATAGACAAAAACATCTAGATATGTATTGTTGCATAGTAATATAGTCTGTATAGATAACTTCTAAAAGAAATGGTTTGGTTAATTCCCAGTCACCTGATATTTTCTTATCTTTCAGCCACCTAAAATTACACAACACTTAGCTAAAATTGTAGTGCTAAGTAATATCTAATTTTAGGAAGGATTTACTTCTATTTTAAGTTCTATTTGCTTCTGTATCTGTAGTGGTTAGCCTAGGTTTGCTTTATTTTTGTCTAAGTTCATTTTTTATCTTTGTATTTTTCTTATAGGTTCACCAAAATTAAATTTGTTTTTTATAGGTTAGAATAATTCTTTGTCTCTGTCTTTGTCCTTCATAACAGAAATAACACAAGACAAAGTTGGACGTTGGATCAAGATCCAAAGGCTAAAAAATGCAGCTGAAACATATAAAATTACAATCACATGTGCATTAATTAGTAGCCCTAAAAGAAATAGACCATTTTGGATGGATTATCATGATGTTGCCTCCAACTAGTAAAGTTGCAGGAGATTGCTATGGTAAAAACATGCCTTAATTACAGGAAGATACAAAACTAACATGCAAATTGAGGGCTTGATTAGCAACCACCGGCTGATTCACTACTCTGTTATGTCAGAAAAATGTAGTTTTGGAGATTGTCACGGTCAGAAAATATATTAACACTACTAAAACTTAGGGTATTAACAACCAAGTAATAACAATGACAACAAAATTTTGGTTGTTAATAATATTTCTGTGTGGCCCCAGAGTAAAATCAGCACTTAACAAACTACTTAACGATGACTCTGTTGAGGAACCGACGCTGGAGACTAGTCCGAGTGATTCCTCTGCTTAGAACAAGAACGAATCAATCATAAAATCACAGAATAATAGATTGAACACACAGAGAGATAGAGAGAACTCCCGGTCTTTCTTTATTGCTTTTCTTTCATGCGTACATAATGAGGGGGGTATGGCTCTCTATTTATAGTCTACGGTGGGGTGCCCAAATATGTCAGGACTCTTGGCCATGGGCCCAGTTTCCTAACACTCCCCCTTGGGCACTCACCCAACATGCTCATGCCTCGTCAAAACTCCATAAAAATCCAGTGGGAAAAATTTGGAGAAAGAGTACATGATACATGTGATGTTGCGATGCACGAATTGCCTCATTAAAAACCTTGGTCGAGAAACTTCATGGAAAACTCGTCAAGGGAAAAAGAGTACAATTCACCCAATTTCATTTGGTCTTCAGGACTTTATTTATTTTGGTACTTAATCTTCATGATCAAGATTTAATAACGGGCTTGAGAGAATTCTCCCCCTGAATTCTGCACTTTTCTTAGTCTCATCGTTTCAATCCCTCACACGCACCTTTCAAAACTAGATACGAGGAGTGACTTAGTGAACAAGTCTTAGTGTGCAGTACTCTAATCTTGTCCATCTTTGCAATTCATGACCATAGAGGAACTTGGAGTTGATATGCTTACATAGCCCGTCTGCACTTGTACAACGCAAGCTGCATTATCTTCATGGATAATTGCGGGGGTTTGCACAATGTTCATCCCACATGACTGCTAGATGTGGTGAACCATTCGGCGGAGCCAAGCGCACTCTCGTGCGGCTTCATACAGTGCTATAATTTCTGAGTGGTTCGTAGAAGTAGCTACCAGGCTTTGCTTAGACGATTTCCATGAAATTGCAGTTCCACCACACAGGAATACATAGCCTGTTTGTGACTTAGCGGTATGCAGGTCTGACAGATACCCAGCATCTGGATAGCCAATCAAGTTCAGATCTTGATTCTTTCTGTAAAACAATCCGAGGTCCTTGCTACCTTGGAGGTCTCGGAAAATGTCCTTTATGCCCTGCCAATGCCTTTTGGTGGGCTCTGCACTGTACCTTGCTAACAGGTTCACGGCAAATGCAATGTCCGGTCTAGTGCAGTTTGCTAAATACATGAGTGCTCCCACTGCACTCAAGTATGGGAATTCCGGTCCCAGGACTTCCTCCCCCTATTCCCTTGGTCGGAAAGGATCTTTTTCTTACTGTAAAGACCTACCAATCATTGGTACTTTCGAGGGAAATGCCTTCTCAAAGCCAAACCTTTCGAGTACCTTCTGGGTGTAGGTCGACTGATATACCAAGACTCATTCAGGGACATGCTCAAGCTGCAAGCCTAAGCAAAACTTGGCCTTGCCCAAATCTTTCATTTCAAATTCTGACTCCAAGTAGGAGCTTGCTTCATTTATGTCTTCGGCTGTCCCGATGATATTCAGATCATCTACATACACAGAGATTATACAGAATCCATTCTGGGATTGCCGTATAAATACACAAGGATAGTCTTCATTGTTCATGTAGCCTTTCTTGCAGAGAAAGTCGCTCAAGCGATTATACCACATTCTTCCAAATTGTTTCAGTCCATACAGTGACTTTCTGAGTTTCACACTGTACAGATTTCTATTTGCTCTGTCTTGGTTCGGGAGAGCGATTCCTTCAGGGACTCTCATATAAATCTCCGAATCCAAGTTACCGTAAAGGTATGCAGTCACAACATCCATCAATTTCATTTTCAAATTCAAGTTCACTGCCATTGAGATCAAGTATCTAAAGGTAATTCCCCTCATGACTGGGGAGTAGGTTTCTTCATAATCAACTTCAGGACGTTGAGTGAAACCTTGGGCTACCGGCCTTACTTTGTATCTCACTACTTCATTTCTTTCATTTCTCTTTCGAACAAATACCCACTTGTGCCCAACGGGGTGTATGTGGGGAGGTGTGCGGCATACAGGCCTAAACACCTCTCTTTTATTCAGAGATAGCAATTCATTTGCTATTGCCTTCTTCCAATCTTCCCAATCTGATCTTTTCTTACATTCAGCGAGCGATGCAGGCTCGAGATCAAGATTGATGATGGTGGCAATTTTCTTTGCGAAGTAGATATCGATATTAGCTATTGTCCTATTCAGGGACTCTCCCGTGTGCACATAATTTATAGCTATTTCTTCATGAGTTGCTTCTTCTGGAGCTTCACCTTGCGCATCGCTTCTTTCAATTGTGGTGGTAAGTCCCTTTAGTTTTTCGGCTCCGATGTGTGCGCACACATCCATGCCGATGGGGATATTCAGATCCGGTATGCCCTTTTCGGAAGGTGTCATACTTGTGCCAGGTCTCAACTGGCTTCCCTTCTCATTCTGGGGAACTTCAGTGATCGGCTGTGATAAATCTCGCTTATCCTTTTTCGCCAGGCGTCCCCGGTTACTAAGGATTCGAGGAACTGGAGTTCTCGTCCTTTATTATTTTTCTGAGGCCTCTGGACGAGATTAGGGATACCTTCAATTTTCTTTGGTATTTCAACCCTCTCCGGTGCAGTGCGTGCAAGCACATGCGACTTAGTCACGCTCTTCAATCACTAAAGTGATCAGGCAGTTGATTTGCTAGTTCTTGCAAATCGATTGTCTTCTGGACTTCTCTTGTCTTCTGGACTTCTATTGTCTTCTGGACTTCTCTATTTGCTTCACTAATGCGCGGGTCATCTGCATGAATTCCCGTGGCTTGCCATGTAATGTCTTCTGGACTTCTCCAGTGCGCGGGTCATCTGCATGGATTCCCCAGGCTTGCCACATAATTTCCCGACATTCTTCATCAAGGGGTTGATTTCCTCCCCCTAATGTTGGGAAATCTTTGGTGTTGACCATTTCGCTAGATGCATAGGTGAATGGATGTTGTAGGCCGAAGGTCTAAGGTTGATGAGATTCGCTGCATGCAGGACTGCGTGTCCCCAACATGTAGCTGCTAGATTTCAATTATGCAAAAGGGGTCGGGCAATAAATTTAATTCTTTTAATTAAAGTCTCTGCCAAACCGTTCTGGGTATGGATATGCGGTACCGAATGCTCAACTGCAATTCCCATCGCCATGCAATAATCATCAAATGCCTTCGAAGTAAATTCTCTGGCGTTGTCCATTCTGATGGACTTGCTATGATGATCTGGAAACACATTTTTGATGCGAATGATCTGCGAGATCAATTTTGCAAAGGCGTGGTTTCTTGTGGACAACAAACCCACATATGACCACTTTGAAGAAGCGTCAATGAGCACCATGAAATACTTAAATGGCCCTAAGACGGGCTGAATGGGATCTCAAATGTCTCCCTGGATGCGTTCCAGGAATGCAGGGACTTCATCCTTCACTTTCAGAGTGGAGGGTCTATTTATTAGTTTCCCTATGGCACATGCAGGGCACACAAAATCTTCATGATTCGAGAAATTCTTCACATTAATATTATGCCCATGCGAGTTATTTATTATGTTTCTCATTATCCTAAGACTTGGGTGGCCTAATCTGTCATGCCGGAGACAGAAGAGTTCAGAGCTTCTAAACACCGCTTTTGAGCGATTATGCGCTGCAGTGCTTTAATGTTGGTATAATATAGCCCAGTGAAGGAAGCTTTTGTAATACACGCTTTCTTTTCATTCTCTGCACGCTTTATAATGAACAGGTATTCCTTACCGTACTCTTCTTCAGTCTCAACGTGGAAACCATTGGCGCAAATATCCATCAAACTTAGGAGAGTTCTAGTCGATTCTGGGTACAATAAGGTTTCTTCAATGACCAAAATTGTGCCCATTGTGGCTCTTCCCGAACCAATTATACATGCATCACTTCCGACGATTGTCGTAAGGCTGCCAGTGCTCTTACGAATCGACTTGAAACTTCTTAGTCTCTCTTAAGATGGTATGCATTGTGTCGCTGTTGGCTAAGCACACTTCCTTTGTAGGGCGCTACACTTGTTCTAATATAGGGTATTTTATTAATATGCATGAGAAGGCAATTAACACATAAATAAATACGCCAATATCAGAACATATCATGCCATCATAAACTGAATAAATGAATGAATTCTTCAAATATCATCCAACCATCACGAGAAGATAACAATTCTTAAGTACCATCCATGCAAATTCTAACATATTCTTCCACACAAAATAAATGACAATTAAAGTCGAAATGCATTCAGTGCACTGGACTTCTTCTGCTATTTCTCGGGGTGACATTCTCTTCAAGAGAAATCATGACGGTGGCTGCTTCTAAGTCGAGAGGGGTGCTGCTGTCGTAATGGTCTTAAACACCATCGTGTGAGCAGTAATTGTTGAGCGCTCCCCTCAACCGATGTAGAGTGGGCTTCATGTGCCCTTTGTCATCCCGTTTTGGCTTGCTAGCCTTATTCTCTCGTGGAGCATCTGATTTGCCTTTCTGGCTGCGGCCTTACCCTTCCTTCCCCTTTTCTCTATCAAGGGCTTTTTCGCACCTTGTTGCTCCCAACGTTGGCTTCACGGCCAATGGAGCTCCCAGATGGCTGAGTGACTTAGTTCTTACGGAGAACTTCGTCCTGAGCCTCCGCGACTTGCATCATATCTATCAATTCGGCATATTCCTCATAGCCGTCTTAACGATAATTGTGTGCGGATTGTACTGCATTGGGGTGGAAGGATTTTCTCAATTTCTGTATTGGGGTACAAATCCTGTGCAAAGCAGAATTGTATTCCTCGACCGTCTTAAAGTCGGCAAACCTCAGTCTGATCCACTCTTGCTCTGCTTGGGAAAGAATGGTATACTTTAGCTCTCAAACCGCTTCTTGAGTGCGGTGCAGAGTGCTAGCGTATTTTTCTTCGCCATATACTCATTCTTGAGAGTGAGGCAGAGGTGGTGCCTGAGAAAATGAAGTGCCTGATCATTCTCCTCAGGTTTGGGTTGAGCGTCATTCAGTCCGCCAATCCCAATAGTAGCGCGGAGCTTCTTGGCTCCAATACAATCTCGACATTGGATGCCCATGTCAAATAGTTTTGGCCATGCTGGGCCAGCACTCCTAGTTCGTGATGCTAGTCATCTAAATGTGTATAAGTCTACTACTGGTAGACATGCACGGAATAATTCACTGCGGGTAAATAAATGGTACAAAAATTCTCGTAATATTCCAGCATTTTCTATAATTTTACTGCTAATTTCAGTGATTAAAAGCAATTTAAACAATTACAATTAACCAAAACAGTAAATAAATACAGAAAATACATAAAATAGTAATGGCATAAATAAATAAGCTTCAAATGCTAAAAAAATAATACAAAATTCGGATTCCTGAGGCCCTTTTATGCTAAAATATGAAATTTCAGCAAATTCTGCACTTTCTGGGGGTTTATGCGCAAAATTTCAGTTCAGAGAAAAATTCATGCAATTTTCTGATTTACCGAGGGGTTTTCTGCAAAATTCTAGACCCACTCGTAAAATTTGAGGACCTACTGGTAATTTTCAGAACTACCTAGGCCTCTTTGCAAATTTCTGGACTCAAATGCAAGTTCTAGGGGCCTTTCGGTGATTCTCAAGGTTTCATGGGCTTTACTGCAAAATCTGTTGCTCCCCCGGGCCGGCCTCTTCTTTCCTTTTTTTCGGTCTGGTTTCAGCCCATTTGCCCCGCTCCCTCAGCCCGTTAACCCGATCGGCCCATAAGGCCTATTCGGCCGGCTGGGCCTTAGGCCCGTTTATCCTTCCGCCGGCCCAGTTGGCCTCAATGGCCCATTCGGCCAGGTTAATGCATGGGGGGTAGGGTTTCTCTACCCCCATTCAATGGTGGCGGCGGCTCACTCGTGCGCGGATGGCGCGCAAGTGAGAGCGCCAAGCGGCGGTGGAGGGGACGGCGATCCCATGCGGCGGCGGGCGCCGAGGCGGGCGGCCGGCAACCTGACAGCGGCGGCCGGCGCCGTGCGGCGGTGTTGGAGGCCCATGCGGGCGGCGACGGCGGGAGGCGCCGAGCGGCGGCTCGGGCAGCGGTCGAGTGACTCACGACGGCGGCCGGCGACGGCGAGATGGTGCGAGGTCTGCGGCGAACCGGCGGCGCGCGGCTACAGCGGCGGCGGCGCGCACGACGCCGCCGCGGTGGCGGGTGGCGGCAACGCTAAACCGAGCGGCTGCTTCGGGCGAGCCAAACGGCCGAACCGGCCGGTGCTGCGGCGAATCCGATGGCCGACCTCAACATCGAGCGGCGCTTCGTGGCCGCACGCGTTTGGTCCGGTGCCTCGGGCGCGGTACTCGAGTTCGGGCAGCGGCGTGGCAAAGCCGAGGCGGCGGCGTCATGCGGGACGCGCTCATGGGCGCCTAAGCCGAGGCCGGGTGGCGCACGCGGAGGCGCCATGCGGGGCTGCACGCACAAGGGCCAAGGCGGCCGATGGCTAGACGGCTTCGGAGCGAGGTGCGGGGAAAACCAGGCGGCGACACGGCTGCGGGCCGAGGCCATGTCGGCGAGGTGGATGCGAGCCGATGGTGCTTCGGCCGGAGCCAGTCTTGGGCGGCAGTGCGGCACTTCGGGTGCAGCAGTCCGGGCGGTTCGAGGGGCCGGCCGCATGCAGACGGCGGGCGGCCCTCGACGGCTTCAGGCCGACGGCGGCTTCAGGCCGGTGCATATAATTTTTTTTCTTTTGTGCAATGATCGAAAAAGAGCGATGCCAATTTTTTTTCTCGTACAGAGATCATGCAGAAACAAACTAAATCAATGCAAAATTTCCAATCTATGATGCAATCGACATCTACCCCATTTCGCAATCTACCGATCGACATTGTGCCGGCAATTTCAGATCTGCTCGCGGTAGATTTAGGGCGGATTTGCATCGTTCTACGGTGCAATCAACATCTACCCCGTTTCACAATCTACCGATCGGCATTGTGCCGGCGACTTCAAGTCTGCTCGCGGTAGATTAGGGCGGATTTGCACCGTAGAATTTCAGTCTAGAACACAAAAAGAAAATACAGATTCAAAAGCGATCTAGAAAATCAATCTGTGCTTCGATGATTACCTCGTTCACCGGATCGAAGTCGTGCTGATAACGTGTTGAGGAACCGACGCTGGAGACCAGTCCGAGCGATTCCTCTGCTTAGAACAAGAACGAATCAATCATAGAATCACAGAATAATAGATTGAACACACAGAGAGATAGAGAGAACTCCCGATCTTTCTTTATTGCTTTTCTTTCATGCGTATATAATGAGGGGGGTATGGCTCTCTATTTATAGTCTACGGTGGGGTGCCCAAATATGTCAGGACTCTTGGCCATGGGCCCAGTTTCCTAACAGACTACTGTCGGTCGCTATATCTTTCTGCCATGTCATCGTTGTTGGACATAGATGCGGATCCCCTCAACGTTTTTCCACATGGCTTGGAGATAAAAGCTTTACTCCTCTTAAAAATCTAGTGATAACTTTAGATTAACCCTAACCAATCTACTCCGATTTGCAGTGCCATTCACAAATCCCCAGCGCCGCTGCAATCCAACACCTTCCTTGTGCGTCCTCGCCGACCCCGATGCTGCTCCCCTGTGCCGAGCCCACGCCATTGCTCCCAGCTAGGCCCCTTTCTGCTGCTCCCGTACGCCTTCCCCTGCCACCGAGAGTCCCGTACCCCTGCGTCACAACTCCAGTCCATGATTTCTTCCTCATCGTGGGCCAATGGAGTGGCTGCCAGGTTAGTCTACATCCCCAAATTCCCTAATTTCTCTCCCTTTCCAGATTCTCTAGTTCCCAAGTGAAACCAATTTTCCATTAATAATATATAACCGGTACTCATTTTCAATTAAGAGGTATGTAAGCAAAACAAACCCCTTGACTTATGTTGGGTGCTGAATTCCAGATTAGTCCCTGGTTATTAGTATTAGATCTCCTCAGCGAACCAGAACACCACTAGAATGTGGTATGTCACCACTTTCCTCGTTCTTAGTTCTTCTCTTCCCAGTATTATTGATTCACCCCTAGCCATATTAGCAAATTTGAAATTATTCAAAATGTGCATGTCGAACGTCGGGTTAGCAAATCCAGAACCTCTGTGATTCCACCACACTATTCCCTAAATCAGTAAATGGTGCTCACAAATACATTACTGTATACCAAAACATATCATGCGAAAGCGTAAATAATATAGCAATAACTTACTCATGGGCCGATTAGGCCAAAAACAAAGAAATGCAGCAGCGGAAACTTCACACAGGTGGGACCCTCATGATTTGCCCACAAGCAGCCAACTGGGGTTCGCAACCTAGACCATGGCCTATTCATCTTCCAGCTCTGTCGACTCCTTTAAAACACAGCAGGGCTTGACTTTCTGTTCTTATTGACTGAGTAATGGTAATTAAGCAATAGTGAATATCACGGTACTCAGCAAGCCACCACACAGTATGCAATAATAACACATGCAAAGCTGTCAAGGGAGGCTTGAGGTTCTTTCAGTTGCTAAAAGCATCAGTTTGAGAGTACAGTAAGTAAGAAAACTCCGAGACTTAGCAATTTTAACTAGATCAGATTTTATGAAATTGATCAAGAGAATGCAATAATAATAGTAGTGCAGGTTACATTCACTTTTTATAGTACAAGGCTACCTCCACCAATACTAGTTTTCACTACCAGAGTACTTCTCTCCAGGAAAATCAATGTCAGAGTACTTCCCTCTGAAAAGTTTGTATCCCACCCACAAAGGTTTTTGAACTATAACTATCTCAAGGAATTTCCCATGTACGCCTTTGACCGTGGGCACATCTGTTCAAATAGTTTATTCTCTGTAGAGGTTGTATACTTTACCTATAAGAGATAATCAGCTCGATGGGCCCACATGATTCCTTTGCCATATAGATCGAGAGATTGTCACGAGGCCTTTACAATACCTCGCCCTATCACCCCTCACTCTTATGGGTTTATCCCTTACCGAAGGGTCCCACAAGTTGTGCGGGAAGTTCCACCATAATGTCTAGCATAGCTGGACTTCTGTCTCCACAAAGTCTAGCGCAGCTAGCGAACATCACCTGAATGCGGTGTCCTGATCAGGCCGGATTTATATTCCTCCTACACAATCCCTCCTTTCCCCTACCTGTGAGATGACTTCAAGGGTCTGGTAAATTATTCAGCCAAGCCTACAATTTGCTAGCTTGTGGTTGTACTGTTTTACACAAGGACGTCATCGCAAGATTCGTGGAGGGGATGGCCAGAGCAGCGGATCGACACAAAGTGGCGGCGGCCGACGTGAGCGCAGGAGCACAGCTCGAGCGAGCTCGGCTTGAAGGAGGAGGAAGAAGGGGGCAAGGGAAGGCACCGGGAGACTCAAGCCTTCTTATAGGCGATGGGGAGGCAGTTGAGCGCCACTGAAGACGGAGAAATGAGGAGTAATGCTGGCATGGGCGAGGAGTAATGCGGGGGAATGGGCACCGGCATTGAAGACGAAGCAATAGTAGGGGAATGGCATCGGGGTAGGCCGGTGGTAGGTGCGACAGCCAGGCGTACGGAGGCTAGGCTGGGCAGCTGTAGTCGGTGGGCGCGAGAGGATGGGCTGTCGACCTAGGCGACGGTGCCAGGAACGGAGAAAGGAGGAGGAAGAAGCAGAGAAAGGAGAAAGATGAAGCCGGCTGGGCTAGCGGCTAGGAGAAAAGAAGAAGCGGGACAGGCGAAAGAAACATGTGGGGAGAAAAACGGGCCGAGGCCCAAGAAAATTTCTTTGGGGAATTTTGTGGATTTTGAAGAATTAAATTTCTATTTTAGGTTTGAATTTAAGACTTTAGTTTAAGTTTTTGGATTCAAAATTTTGAAATTTCGGTTGTCGAGTTTTGAGAAATAAATCCTAATTTTCCAAATTAAATTTTTAGATATGCAAATTGGATGGAAAGGATTTTATATTGGTTTCCAGTTTCTATTCTTGGTTTCGAATCTCTAAATTTCAAATTTTTAGATTTAACTTCAAGACTTCCAAGGGAATTAGGATTTTCTAAATTTGATTTTTAATCTTGGTTCTTGATTTCATGGTTTGGATTTTTATTACTTGAGTTTTTGGCAAGAAACCAAATTAAGAAATTCAAATCACGCCAAAAAATTTTGAGATACACTAGAAAAACGATTAAAAGATTTTATAATTTTTGCAATTACAATAATTCTCTTTTTGGGATGTTACAGTGCCTAACACCTGTGTTGTGCTATCCAATATGAGAACATGCATGGTGTCTAAGATTTGCAGGTCTAGAAGGTTTCACCATTCCAAAATAACCATAGTGATATGGTATATCGCAACAGTTCTGCTTATTTTACCTTTCTAATGTACATAATTGAAAGGTAGCTACCATCTTCCTATGCTTGTTAGATAAGCTTTCAACTAATGGATCATCATGTTGTATTTTGACATTTTTTAGGGTAAGTCAATATTTTTATTTTTGGTCTTGCGGCAAAAGATGAAACAAGCACCAGCACTTACAACTACAGAAAAGGTCATCACAGACGGTTCGAAAACGTCATCACAGACGGTTTTATGAACCGTCTGTATTTATGGGTCAGTGATAATCGAAGGTCATCACAGACGGTTTTCGAACCGTCTGTGATAATCAGCTATCACAGACGGTTTTTGAGTAAAAATCGTTTGTGATAGTTGATAATCACAGACGGTTTTTAATTCGTCTATGATACTGATCATCACATACGGTTTTTACTCAAAAACCGTCTGTGATATTCCCTTCGACCCCCACATATATTTCTGTTTATTGGCTAGCCTCCAGAAATGCTAGCCATGCCCTCTGAAACAAGCAGATCAACGTGTACATGTATACATCCAATTCACATCTCAATTCATTTCACAAACATAAAACATCAATTTTTATTAAGATTAGAGTATACCATTACAATATCTCAAAACAACGAGCAAGTTACACAACAAGAACAATGAGCAGGTTACACAACAAGAACAACAAGCAAGTTATACAACAAGAACAACAAGAACAACGAGCAGGTTACACAACAAGCAAAGATCCTCTATGCCTTCTCGCCCCTGATGCAACGCATGAGCTGAATGTCTTTGACGACCACCATCGTCGGCGTTGATTGAGCATCTGCCCAGTTGGCACGAGCTAGATGCTTCTACGTCGTCTGCAAGGAGGAGGACAGCAAGGAGGAGGAGAACAACAAGGAAGAGGACAACAAGGAGGAGGACAGCAAGGAAGAGGAGACCAGCAAAGAGGCTGGATTTTGGTTATATTTATAGGGGAGGGAGAGGGAGGGAGAGGCGGGAATTCGAAATTTTTGGCACGGGAACGGAAAGGCGGAGCTACGATTCATGGGGCTGAGGATCGACGGGCCCAGCGGTCAGATTATCACAGACGGTTCTATATATAGAACCGTCTGTGAATTGGAGCACAAATTTTATATACTGATGCAATATAAACAACTAGTCTGAAAAGATAAAATAGCAAAGGTTTATATAGTTTATATATACTCATTTGAAAGGTTTCGACGAGATCTACAACTTTGCAGTTGAAGAAAAATCCAAATTCCGAAAATAAAACCAAGAAAAAGGGCAAAAACAGAAACCAAAAACTTGCGACGCAGGTTTAGGTCCAAATATGGCCGATTTTCGGGGTCTTGGAGGGCGACTAGCGCAAGGTCCAAATATGGCCGATTTTCGGGGTCTTGGAGGGCGACTAGTGCAAGCTAGTCATTTTTTTTAGATCGGGCCCGTCGTTAGCTTTCCAACGAGTACAAGAACGTCGAAAACGGACACCGTATGCAAAAGTTATGCCCGTTTTACTGAAGGTGTCTCAAAACTAAACCATACTCGGATTAAGCAGGAAAATATGAAATTTTGAGGGATTGCAAGGCGGGAAACGTATCACAGACGGTTTTTATTATAAAACCATCTGTGATACTAGAATATCACAGACGGTTTTATAATAAAAACCGTCTGTGATAATCTAGAATATCATAGACAGTTTTTATTATAAAACCGTCTGTGATATTCTAATATCACAGACGGTTCAGCGGTAAGAACCGTCTGTGATACTCCTTTTTCCCGCCACAAATACCACAGACGGCCTCCAAATTAAAACCGTCTGTAATAGTGTAAATCATAGACGGTTTCACAAAACCGTCTGTGCTTTGACGTCTACTATTAGGCTTTCTGTAGTAGTGACTTGGCTACAAAATAAATTCACTATGTGATGATAAATTGCTAGTTTCAATATTTGGTGCCTTTAATAAATTTCATAAAGTTTCCAATTAATTAATCTATTGTTTACAATGTTTTTCCTATATTTGATTTTGGAAGTTCTATCCTACTGAAGAGCATCCATCTCACTGTTCATGGGGAACGAGGTAGTGAAGGGTAAAAAAACTGTGCCTTGAGAGGATGGAAGTGTGGTGATGTAGATTATGTCTTGCCACTAAAGTTTCAAAACCCCCACATGATATCGGTCTCTGCTGGATCAAATAATGTATGTAGATGGATAATTATTAGAACCTATACTTGTTAGGTTTTAGTATAACCTTAGCTTCATAGCAAATTTTGTTTTATTTGTGGAACAATTTATTAGGAGATAAATTAATTGTTGCCCCTCTATAGATGCAACCATTAATTTAATCTACATGGTGAATTATAACATGGAGGAATAAAGGGCTGATTTATGCATGATTCTTCGTGCTCTAGCTCTGAATTTGTGGGAATTCATTCGATTCAGTGTAAGCATCAGTAGACGCAAGCTTGCCCATCGTTTGATTTATTAAAGCAAGAGTTTTGAGAGGTCCAGCGGTTACTAAAGCTGAATTGCTTTCTAGACTTTAAGCATTCGAGGAAAACAATTGGACACTTCAAGAACAAAATTGTAAGATCATGGATCAAATGAGCCGAGCGCAAGAAGAATAGGCAGAAATAAAGAGTTACTTGCTTGTAGGCATGATGATGGTAGTGATACCAGCCCACATGAATCTGAACATGATGATGTAAGCTTTTCACTTAAAATGATTTGATATATGTTATTATAGTTTCCTATATCTATGCCAATTAATTTATATCTATTAACTAGTATAAACATTGTTCTTTTTTAGGGCTTCAAATGAAGTACAGTACGTGCATGACAAGCGAACAGTACTTTGATGAAAAGATGTTTCTCATTCATTCACCAAGAATAATGTTATAGTTTGCCTCTAAGATGAAGATTAGAAAATTTATCATATTTTCTAGTTGTAGTTTTGGTGTTCAATTAGGTTAATCACTATAATGTCCACAATGTTAGTATTGAATGATTTTTCTCGTGAATGTTGCTTGATTTGTATTACATTTTCAGTACTAGATTTAGTATTGAATGATTTTTCTCATGAATGTTGCTTGATTTGTATTACATTTTCAATACTAGATGCAAAGAACGATTTCAAGTTATTTGGTTTCAACGAATAAAAGACAGATTGTACAGATATGCTATTGATTATTTATATTCTTAATTCCATATTGCAATGCTTTCTATGGTAACAAAAGGTAGTCGGAAAACAAAACATGTGGTGATTAATACCATGGAAGTGCCCTATGTACAATTTATAATGATGAATTAGGTGGTTGTTAATACTATAAAAGTGGTCGTTAATGCTCCAACAGTGGCCACTGCAATGTTAGCAACGACTAAAAATTAACAACGGGAAGTTGTACGTTGTCGTTAATACTATTAATGACGGAACCTTTAACGATGGCTAACGACCACAATTTTGTGGTTGTTAATAACTTTTAGTGACCACATCTAGATTTTTAACGACCATATGTCATGTCATTAATAATGGTTTTCCTAGTAATGTAAATTATTGGAGATGGCTATATGGTAAGGAATCATCTTAACTACAAAAAAGATATAAAACTTTCCCTCCTTTCCACATCTTCTGATTTCTCCGCTCTTTTCTTTTTTAGGAGTTTGGATAAGTAGATATAGTCAGAAAAAATATGCTATATAAGATTTGTGTAAAGTCCATTAGGATGAGTAGAACGTGTTTTTATTACGTAGATTCGTTTAATTATGATTTCGTTTATTTTCTTTTAATATAATTTTGAAACTAGAGCAGCAGCGCTAGCTACTTCAAACCCAAAAAAAAACAACTCGATGTGATACTAGAGCTAGCAACTAGTTTGCACCTAATTCTATAATAAATTCTATGTTAGGAAGTTAGTAACAAAAACAGTGAACACTTTCTATATCCTTTTAAAAAGTGAAAAAACATAATTTTTTTAAAAAAATTAAGAGATTATTTTAGAACACCCACTACTCCGATAGTATTGAAGCATAACTCTAAACAAAAGCAAGTCGATGTCATACTATAGGAAGTAAACAGTGGCGCATTAATTACTTCGCAGCAAATGCATTAGACAGTGCTAGGTTGGGAAACATTCTCTCCACATTCAACGCAATGCGGTGTTCTGTTCGCCTGGCTCCAAGCTTGATGCGGTGGTCCGTCTCATCAAGCTGGCCTGCAGCTCCAGTCCGATGGTACAGTCCTGCAGTCGTACTGATTTATTTGCTCGTCTCGTGCATGCAATGAGTTGGTTTTAGCATAAAGAACAAGTATTAAAATAAAGATATTACTGGAACTAAGCAGCTCAACACGACCACTCTAAATTAAAGCAGCATCCTTCTGCGAATTTTTTAAATAATTTATTTTTATTCTAAATTATAGTAATATACCTATATTATTTATTTTCCACTAATAATCCTTTATCGCTCCACCATTGTGCAATTTGGACTAATCGCCCAATAGTTGCGCGCCAAGTATACAGTCGCCCACCGGTTAAGCGACTATATACTAGTCACTCAACCGTTAAGTAATTAGTCCTAATCGCTCAACAATAGAGCGATATCTCGATAAGTCACACACCGGTTGGGCGATTTAAAATAATAATATTATTAATTTATTAATCCAATGGAAATAATTGTGGGGGAAGAAGTGGTATGTTTTGTAGTTAATACATTTAGCAAATCTTATTTGTATGTTGTTTTTTTTTATAAAAAAAGGGCAGATAAGGTAGGTTGGTCATTTGTGATTTCTGTAAATTCTCAAGGGTACGAAATCTGTTAGACTCGTAATAACATTTTATGATCGTCATATGTTGTTGTAGTGCGATAAATTTCTGAAAAATTTTGTGAGGACAATTGAGCTAGCAATGATTCGTAAGTAAGAAGGTAAATGATATTGCAATGCAACAGGGAATTCATACACGGAGGAAAACTTTGGATAAATAGTGTAACGATAACACCACGATAGTTGATCCGATAAAAGGGTTACATGGCACGCAAGCTAATGAACTAAAGACGATACACACATGCCTTTAGGAAATTCGAAATACATGGGACATATGGACGAAGAGGGTTGAACTAATGTGTGGAACGTGGCCATTTGCCCTTACGGCCCAACTTGGCATTGTACTCTTCACTTTGTGCCTTAGCTTTTGCCACGATGGCCCTCTTCTGTGCCATCTCGGCCTCCCGTTGCCTGGCATACTCACGCTCCTGCTCCTCGTGCAGCCTCTCCCACCTATTGTTCACCTACAAGCTCCTGTGGCTTGGCATGTCGAACCTACAGTTGGGGTAGTCCACGTAGTAGTTTAGGCAGCACCAATAGCGCTACCCAATGATCCACTCATCAGTTAATTTGATGCACTTACAGGCATCTCGACACCAGCAAAGGGGTGGTGCACCCCCGTCGGGGACCCTTTTGAAGGGTGTTCAGCGGGCATAGGAGGGGAGCACGGCTCAACCTGGAATCGTTGGGCGTACTACAAGGCAGCCTCCTTAGATCGACAGGCTCCGGAGGTGGTTGTTGAGGAGATGAGTGGTGTGTGTAAGGCTGCTGACTAAATGCCCTGCAGTGAGCGATGGTCTGCTGGGGAGCCTCCCAGTCCTTTAAGAGCTCATGGATGTGCTTCCGGCCCTGTTCTTTTCAGTTTCTAAAAGCTGCTTTTCGGCTTTTCTACAGTAACTAACTTTTAAACTGAGTATCTTCTCAAGATAGAGTCTACTAGTTAATTGTAGTACATATTATACCGACTACATTTATATCAACAAAACCACACGTGAGCTTCTGTTACTCTGTATTCTCTCGCACGAACAACCCAAAAGCCATAAGCCGCAGCCAAAAGCCATAAGCCACAGCCAAAAAAGATCAGGCCCTCCATTTGTTCTCCTTGTCCATGTTATCTAGGTAGTGTTGTTGGTGAGGAGTTCCTGGCTGAGTAGCATTGTATTTATAACGTGGGCGGATGTAGCTGTAGCGACTCCATTGCGATGAGGCACATATGTTTTTCGCATCTATACATCACGCCCTTTGAGGAGGAAGCTGCTTGTGGCAGTCAATTGGTCTCTTCATGCTTTGTAGAGCAAGGTCACGTCCTGCTTTGCAGAAAGTGGTCACATCCTGCTTTGCAAAGAGAAGTCATATCCTACTATGTAGAGAATGGTCACATCCTGCTTTGCAGAGTGAGGTCACGTCCTACTTTGTAGAGTAAGGCCACATCCTGCTTTGCAAAGATAGGTAATAATGACATATTGACACTGCAAATGAAGTTAAAGTTTGCAATTATGATGCAATTAGTTTCACACTACGTACAACAAGCAAAGTACTGACTGAAGTACAACTTACAACATGTTAGCATTTCTAATCTTAGTACCACTACGCACATAACAAGAAGTTGTGCTGCACTTCATGCCGGTGTTCCTACTCGTCGGCAGATGCCTTGCAACTTCTCGTAGTGTGGCGTTCCTAGCCACAGCAGCCTCAACATCTAACCCCACCGCTTCAGCTTCCCCTTCGTCCAAATCATTCCTAATGCAACGACTCTACCGACGGCCCTTCCCACCCTTCAATTGGTCAAGATCCAGAATCCAAATCCTCTATGCAATATCCAACATGGTGAAGTTGCCTACAACCCTGAAGCCTCTTAGCTTGCCGCACCACGCCTATAGCACCCTCTCCTTCATGAACTACTCTAACATGAAGTTTGATGCGTCCATGTTGATAGTCCTGCATACGGCAATGACATGAGAGTATGGCTTATTGCATGTGTAGTTAGGTTCATTCACATGATCATCAAGGCATAACTTTTGGGTAACAAGAGAGTGAGCCGTCCCAATCCAGCTCTATCCCGAAGGAGCATGTCAAAATGATGCTCTGTATTGTCCATCACGAAGACCATGTGCGACTGACCCTTCTCGGTCTTGGTCTGGATGTATGCTGTAATCTTTAAAAAGTACAGTGTATGTGGATTGGCTGCATGAAATGCCGCATTTGCATTCCTTTCCTTGAAATATCCGATTGTACCTTGTAGAACGCCTTCCACAATGGTGATGAGGGGCTGAGAATGTAGGCCCCTAAGAACCCAGTTGTACACCTCCGCAAGGTTAGTGGTTATTATGCCGTACCTTTCACCATCCGTGTTGTGCAACAAGGACCACTTCTCTAATGGCTCAGCCTCAATTCAATGGGAGAAGCACCTGATGTTCCTCGAGGTCCTCTGCGTCATATTGGGAGGGTCAAGCTCTGGAAATGGTGTGAGGCATTCGGGTTGTGACACCCCAGGAATAGGCGGACATTTGTTCCTCTAGACGATGTGTTTCCTAGTGTGGTCCTCCAATATCTCCCACAATGTATCGAATTTATACTATTGGTTCTACATAGCCAGCTTCTTGAATAGCTTCATCAATGGTTGCTGTGGGAACTACTTGAAGAAGTTGGCCCCGAGGTGACAAATGCACCATCTGTTCCTCATGTCTGGCCAAGGGAATGGCTCTTGGGGTCTTGCTGAATTTTTCTTATGGCCTTCATCATTCCAGGGTGGCTACCATGGATTATATAGACATCAGGACATACCCCAACTACTCCCTTCTTTAGATATCGAAGGAACCACAACCAGCTATCAAAATTCTCACTTTCAATGAATATGATGGCCAAGGGCAGAATCTGATTGTTACCATCGATGCCAATTACTGTCAGGATCTACCCCTTATATTTTCTAGTTAGAAATGTCCTGTCGACTGAGATCACGGGCAACATGTGCCTAAAAATATTGATGCAAGCACCAAAGGCTAAGAAGGCCTTTTGCAAAACCATAAAACCTGACGGTCTTTTGGATGGTTTGCCCTTCACAGCAATGTATATGCCCGAGTTCCTATCCTGCGACACCTATAGCATACGAGAAAGGTTGTCATAAGCTGCCTTGAAAGAACCGAACCTCCTTTCCAAAGCATTCTACTTCACACGCCATGCCTTCTCGTAGCTAATCTTATACTTGAATTTCTGCTTAGCCACCATGATGTGCTTGGCCTCCTTCTTCTTCACTATCTCTCTGTACATGAGATTGACTATGAAGGTGGACGTTATGTTGCGATGCTTCGGCAAAACACTATTGAACATGCAGAAGTTCGCCTCCACCTTGGAGACAATCCAGTGAATCTCGTACTTAGGTTTACAGGCGTGCACACACTAAGACAACCAACCTGCTTGCATACCACAATGTATTGCTCCTGGCCGGATTTTAGGACCCGAAACATCCATTGCATGGACAAAGCCTATAACTTAATAGCATCCTGTAGTGATCTCTTGTCAATAAATATTACATGAAGCCAAACCTCCATACCATGGTACTCCCTGGTGATTCATGCTCATTGTACATAGCAAGACCCTCAATTAATGTCCCCCCTATTCCATCCCTGCAGAATAGGACCTTTGTCCTCATCGGAAGAGTCATCGCCATCCTTTTCTAAATCTTCCTCCTCAGCCCAAGCTATTAGGTCATCGATCTCCATCTGCCGCACTATGCTGTTGACATAATTCCCTGCGTCCGCCTATCTAGTGGGCTCAGTGTACAGCATGCAATCTTCCTATTCTACCTTAGCAACATCTGCATTTGCCTATCCAATGGGCTCAGCGTGCAGTGTGCGATCTTCCCGTTCTGCCTCAACAACATCGGCCACTGCGTCCTCTTCATGAACCATGCGTTGCGAGCCCGAGCTGCTCCCACCAATCAGACAATAGCCATCGGCAGGACCTTGTGCGCCTCCTTTCGAACATGCTTGCACAAGTAGCGCGCACTCGTATCCATGTCACCAGCCGCCTTCCACAAAGCCCTTCCATGCAACCGTATGCATCAGTCTCCTTAACTCCCACCGAATATCCATCGCAGATCGACTCCAAAGACCATATAGAACGACACTGCACATTTCAGGGTCTAAGGAGAAGCTGCATATGAGCCAGTGTAGGATATCTCTGATTAGAGCATTCTTTGCTTCCGGGTGTACCAAATTGACTTATGGGAAACCACTCAGGTCAACACCGTATGACCTTCATGAATTGTACCAACACCGTAATGCACTTTTAGTCTTGTGGGCTCGAGCATGGCTGATTTTTCACTGCAAATATTACCATTTATCAATATACATTCACTAAATACATGTTAAATCAATAAGTAGCGACACATTATGATACGGGGATGGGGTCCCGATCTTCTCAGTGAGGAACTGTAGATTGTTGATGCGAAGTCGACGATGTCGCTAGTTGAACACTCGCGCCAATGCACGAACCCTCAACTCTTCGGAATACGCCCCAAACACACCGGATAATTGTTCGTCGCGAGACCACAAGCGACGAACGCCAAGTCCCCAATTCCCAATGGAACGACGGCTTGACCTTGAATTGCAGAACGAACAATGGATCGCCTAGTTCTCTCTCAAAGTCCTCGCATGAACTCTGGTGTTGAAAGAACAAGCAATAGCTATGTTTCAATCTTATGCAAAAACTTGGTTCCCTTTACAATGGGGTCTACCCTCAATATATAGTCTCAACCTAAGACCATTCAACACTAAAATCTCCATGTGGTACTATTCATCCGCAAGTACTGTAGCGCTACTGTTCACGGGCCGTACTGTAGCGTACTGTTCATGGGCCGTACTGTAGCGGTACTGTTCACAGGCCGAACTGTAGCGGTACTATTCACGGGCTGTCTTGTAGCGGGTACTATTCATGGTCCGGATGCTGTTCATGGAGGATCGTTGCTCATGCCGTGGACTTGTGCTTTCTTGGGTGACGCCACATATTCTTGATCTCCATCCATCACGACTCTTCAAACCTGAGCACAAGTAAATCATTGTTTTTAGGTAGTATAAAATTCTCATTAAAATTAATGACATATTCATTAAGGAGCAGGTTCACTGAGATTGTAGTTTCTTAGCTCGTGCTCTTGTTATTGGTCCTGTTATTGAAGTCTCATTACTCGCTTTGGCATTACTAGCGATGTCCTCATCGATATGTGCATGACCACCAATAGGAGAAGATGTATAAGTGTTAGGGATGTCCTCATCATCCTCCCCTCTTGAAAAGGCGTCGTCCTCGACGCTGGGTCATCACCACCGAAGAAAGGTGATAAATCAGCGACATTGAGCGTAGAGCTCACACCATAGTCATCGCGGAAAGCTCGATCTTGTAGGCATTGTCGTTGATCTTTGCAAGAACCTTGAAAGGTCCATCACCTCGCGGCAGCAATTTAGACTTGCGGCGTTACGGAAAGCGATCCTTGCGGTAGTGTACCCAAACCAAATCGCCGCTTGAAAAACCATCTTCTTCCTTTTCTTGTTCGCCTTCTCGGCATAGTACTTGACCTTGCGCTCTATCTCTTCTTTTGTCTTGAGATGCAATTTCTTCACATATTCAGCTCGCTTGGGCGCCTCCATATGAGTATGGTGTTGGTGGGAAGCGGCAACAAATCAAGCGGCGTAAAGGGCTTGAAACCATAAACTACCTCAAATGGACACATCTGCGTGAGTGGAATGCACGGCCCGATTATAGCGAATTCCACGTGCGGCAAACAATCCTCCCACTCGCGTGATTCTTCTTGATCATGGTCGGAGTAGCATCGAAAGTGTGCGGTTCACCACCTCTGTTTGACCATCTGTTTGGGGATGACAAGTTGTGCTGAATAACAACCGTCCCGCTTTACTAAAGCGTCTTCGAGTAGCTCATGAACTTCACGTCGCGATCGACACAATAGTACGGGCACGCCATGTAGTCTCACGATCTCCCTGAAAAACAAGTCAGCAATATGCGACGCATTGTCGCTCTTGTGGCACGGAATAAAGTGTGCCATCTTCGAAAAACGATCCACAACGACAAAAACAGAATCACTCCCCCTCTTAGTTCTAGGCAGTCCTAAAACAAAATCCATACTAATATCCTCCCATGGGGCATTGGGAACAGGTAATGGGGTATATAAACCGTGTGGATTCAACTTTGATTTCGCTTTGTGACAAGTAATGCATCGCTGCACATACCTCTCCACATCTCGCCTCATCTTAGGCCAAAAAAAGTGATCGCTCAGCATAGACAACGTCTTCTCACGTCCAAAATGTCCCATCAATCCACCGCATGTGATTCTGCAGAATAGCAAGCGCACGGAGGATTCGGGAACGCATAATTTGTTAGTGCGAAACAAAACCCATCATGGATGTGAAATTTATCCCAGCCTTTTCCCTCGTGCAATGTGCAAAAGGAACGGAAAAATCATGGTCATGAGCATATAAATCACGCAAACTCGTTAAACCGGGACTTGCACTCCTAATTGAGTTAAAGCACACTTTTCCTAGAAAGAGCATCAGCTACCACATTTTCCTTTCCTTTCTTATACTTCACAATGTAAGGAAATGACTCAATGAATTCGACCCATTTGGCATGTCTACGGTTCAGGTTTGCTTGGCCCTTTAAATACTTCAATGCCTCATGATCGGTATGAATAATAAACTCTTTAGGCCATAAATAGTGTTGCCAAGTTTCTAATGCACGCACTAACGCATAAAGCTCTTTGTCATAGACCGGATAATTCAATTGAGCACCATTCAATTTCTCACTAAAATAAGCTACCGGTCTACCCTCTTGCAATAAAACACCGCCAATACCCAATCCACTAGCATCACATTCAATTGCAAAATTTTTAGTGAAATCGGGTAAAACAAGCAACGGTGCTTCATCAAGCGTCTCTTAAGTTCAGTAAAGCATTTTCTTGCGCTACCCCACACAAATTCAACACCCTTTTAGTAAGTTCATTCAAAGGGCAGCGACGGTGCTAAAATCCTTCACAAAACGTCGATAAAAACCAGCGAGACCATGAAAGCTCCTAACGACTTACGTTCACGAGGAGTTGGCCAATTTTTAATTGCTTCAATTTTAGACTCATCTACTTCAACCCCACATGCGAAACAACATAGCCCAAAAAGATGACACGATCTTTACAAAAGTGCACTTCTCTAAGTTACCAAATAACCTATTCTCACGCAAAACTTGAAGAACTTGTCGAAGATGGTCTATGTGTTCAGATTCGGTCTGATCAAAATCAGAATATCATCAAAGTACACAACCACAAATTTACCAATGAAATGCCTTAAAACATGATTCATCAAGCGCACGAATGTCTTGGGTGCATTAGTCAAACCAAAAGGCATGACTAACCACTCGTACAACCCAAATTTCGTTTTAAAGGCTGTTTTCCACTCATCCCCTTCATGCATTCTAATTTGACGGTAACCACTGCGCAAATCTATCTTAGAGAAAATAACAGCACCACTCAATTCGTCTAGCATATCATCTAAGCGAGGTATAGGATGACGATATCGAATTGTGATATTATTAATCGCTCGACAATCTCGCACATACGCCATGAACCATCTTTCTTAGGAACTAAAATAACAGGAACAGCACAAGGGCTTAAGCTTTCACGTACATACCCTTTGGAGAGAAGCTCTTGTACTTGTTTCTGAATTTCCTTTGTTTCCTTGGGATTGGTGCGGTACGGTGGTCGGTTCGGTAATGATGCTCCTGGAATGAAGTCGATCTTATGTTCTATCCCGCGGATTGGTGGTAGCCAGTGGTACCTCCTCTGGAAAGACGTCGCTGAAATCTGCAAAGCAAAACAACACCACTAGGAAGAGAAGTGAAGTCGTTAGTCGAAAGCAATGCGTCTTTGTACAGCAGCACCACGTGCACCAAATTAGGGTCCTCGCTGAATTCTCTCATCTCTGATTTGGTGGCTAACATCACTAAATTTTTTTCTCCCTCACGTTTCTTGTTACGACTCAGATGGTTCTCTCGCTCTTGTGCACTCTCAACGTGCATCTCAATTTTCTGCATGGAGGAATTGACAATTTGTTGCGGTGTAAGTGGCTTCAAGATGACATCCATATTGTGCCATCGAAATGTGTAGCGATTTGTCGCCCATCGTGAACAGCGAGCGGTCATATTGCCATGGCCGTCCCAAGAGCAAGTGACAAACCGTCATAGGCACAACATCACGATCCACGATATCGGTGTACTTCCCAATAGAAAACGTCCACGCGCACCATATAGTTCACCTTCACTTCCTCTTTGTCGCTCAACCATTGCACATGATAAGGACGCGGATGCGTAAATACTTCAAACCCAACTTATGACACATATCCTTGCTAGCCGTTGTGACAACTCCGCCATCAATGATCACTTTGCACACCTTACCCTTATCAAGCTTTGTCCAAGTCTGAAACAAATTGCACCATTGTTCGAGTGATGGCGATGGCATCACACTAAGCACCTTGGGCGTGCAAACAATGGAATCTTGCTCGGTGTTAGGAAACTCGGATCGCACTCACATTGTTCTATGTCATCGGTGTGCGGGATCGCTTGTGCATCAGCGACTCATCATCATCGATGGTGACACATAACCGCCATCCTCGTGATAAGCATAGTTCGACATTTGGGCGGTCCCTCGAAAATGGCCAACACCCTTGCACTTGTGGCAAATAATGTCACGTGAGCGGCTGTCGACCCCATAGGCAGGTCGCACTAGCAGCGGTGCCATAGGTCGACGCACCGGTGATGGTGTACTCTCCACTTCTTACTTGCAGAATGCGCATCGCCGGTTGCTTGCAGCGAAGTGCTCTTGTTTGGTTGGCTGTTGTTATATGTCTGTCCCGGACTAGTTGAAGAACGTGACCGGCAGCGAACCGTCGTCGTCAATCACTTGTCGCTCGGCCGCGTGCTTGGTGCAGCAACTCAATCATATCATTATAGGGATGGTGATTGACAATGCGCTGACGGCATGATTCATACCAGCTAGAAATCTTGCCATGGTCTGTTCTTCATTCTCGTGGACATCTGCATGTATCATGATAGTCTCCATTTCCTTATGGTATTCATCAATTGATTTCATACCTTGTCGCAGCCACATCAACTTCTCAAATAGTGATCGCTTGTAGTGGCGAGGTACAAAGCGTGCCCGCAAATGCTTGCTTCATCTGCTCCCGGTGATAATCGGCAACTCATGGCGCTCCATGCGCTTACGGATGAATTGCTCCCACCAATGTGTGGCATAATCATCCAAGCCATTGGAAGCAAGCAACAACTTCTTCTCATTAGAATAGTTGTTCATCCGAAACAACTTATCAACTTTCAGCTCCCAAGTGAGGTATTGTTCCACATCTGTACCACCTGAAAATATAGGAAGATTAAATTTGGGCTTAGCGACAAAATCCTCGGCGTCGTCGTGGCGAGGGCGCTGCGTTGTTGCGGTGGTGGCGCTGTCGGTCATCGTAGTCGTCGGCGGAAATCGTTATCCCAGCTTCGTCCGCATCGGCGCAGCTACGAGGTGCACGATGCACACCTCCTCCGTGGGCACCACGTGGTGCACCTCCTCCCGGCCGCCGTTGCCTCGGCCAGGCCCATGTGCTGAGGCGTGCGCGGCTGCCATCCCGGCGTTTGGCGGCATTGCCATGCGATGCGCTGTCGCCGACGTCGCTCCTCATCGGCACGAATAGCACGCTCCTCATCCGGTCTCATTGTGCAAAACAGCGGAGGGCCGTGCACACTTGTGTCATCGGTGGTGCACCCCACGTAAAGTGTGGTGTGTGAACATGGCACGTAGCTCAGAAAATTATTGTTGATGGTCGAATGCGCAATTGTGTGACCTCCTCCCGAGGTGTTCATCCATCTGAACTTCCCGAGCTCATCGCGCACGCCATTGTCACCATCATGAAGTTGTTTTGTAGCATCTCGCGCAATCGAGTGTACTCGGTCCATGTGACCGGCGCCTCGGATTAGGTGGATTCTCCTCGTGACTGCCATGGGAGCGACTCACAAACAAGAAACGACGTTATATCCGAGTTAGTAAAACAAAAGCTCTCTCTATGCTTCCGACTCACATCCTGCAAACAAGACAAGCTTACTGTTCCAAAGTGAAACAAGGACGGCAAATCGACACTTGTGACAATGAACGACCTCAACCGGTAATGTATGAGCGTAACCAAGAGCAAGGGAGTACACAGACGGGTGTAGGTGGAGCTTGGACAGGTATGTGGATATCCTAAGCAATCTGATATTCAAGGTATTGTAAAGCTAAGTAATGATCCAAGCTAGAGTAATTTGCCTATGTGCTGAACCAATTGGTTTAAGCGAGTGTAAACGCACACATAACGATAAATGGGACTTAATGCAAACAAAGGAATGAGCTAGGAGAATCAATCGGAAACAGAGATGAAACTAGCTCGTTTTGCACCAAGTACTAAGAGAGACGCTAGCCAATTGCAACTGAATATACGAGGGCACAAGATTGCTCAAAGAAAGATTGAAAACACAATTTGGTACGTTGCACACGGAGTTTGGAAGCTCGAAAAGTTGCTGCGCGTGTGCCTGGCGGCTTACACGAATCTAAAATCTCCAGATTTCTCCGACTTCTCGTTTTTTTGGGTCTATCTTCTCGTTTCCTTTCCAACGGAGCAAGAAACGCCTCAATCGGAGGTCGTATGCAAAAGTTACGTGCTTCTCTCTCGTTTTCTTTACTCCGCGGCTCTTGCTAACTGCGGCTGCCTTTTCCTTCTTTTCTCTCTACTTTGCTCCCCGCGGAAGTGTACAATTCTCACAACCAGCAAGGTGTAATCAAGATGAATGAGCAACCCTAAATGCAATGTCGATAGCTAGTCTCAAGATAAAAGGATATAAGATGGAGGCTTTGTTCGTTTTGGTTGCTAATTGAGGGAATCAACCAGCAATTTTGTAGAGTTTATGTGAACACAACGATTAAGCAACGCAAAAGGAAATACACGGATCAGCACTAAAACAAAACTCTAATGGACAAAAACTTAACAAAATGCACAAGAAATAACAGATTAAACTACGGTTTTGGTATTGCAATTTTCGGTTTAGTAGACGATAGGACAGAAAATGAATCTAGCTATGGGTAAAGAAATTCTCACCGAGTAAACCTAGAATCTGATACCACATGATACGGGGATGGGGTCCCGATCTTCTCAGTGAGGAACTGTAGATTGTTGATGCGAAGTCGACGATGTCGCTAGTTGAACACTCGCGCCAATGCACGAACCCTCAACTCTTCGGAATACGCCCCAAACACACCGGATAATTGTTCGTCGCGAGACCACAAGCGACGAACGCCAAGTCCCAATTCCCAATGGAGCAGCGGCTTGACCTTGAATTGCGAGCGAACAATGGATCGCCTAGTTCTCTCTCAAAGTCCTCGCATGAACTCTGGTGTTGAAAGAACAAGCAATAGCTATGTTTCAATCTTATGCAAAAACTTGGTTCCCTTTACAATGGGGGTCTACCCCTCAATATATAGTCTCAACCTAAGACCATTCAACACTAAAATCTCCATGTGGTACTATTCATCCGCAAGTACTGTAGCGCTACTGTTCACGGGCCGTACTGTAGCGTACTGTTCATGGGCCGTACTGTAGCGGTACTGTTCACAGGCCGAACTGTAGCGGTACTATTCACGGGCTGTACTGTAGCGGGGTACTATTCATGGTCTGGATGCTGTTCATGGAGGGATCGTTGCTCATGCCGTGGACTTGTGCTTTCTTGGGTGACGGCCACATATTCTTGATCTCCATCCATCACTGACTCTTCAAACCTGAGCACAAGTAAATCATTGTTTTTAGGTAGTATAAAATTCTCATTAAAATTAATGACATATTCATTAAGGAGCAGGTTCACCTGAGATTGTAGTTTCTTAGCTCGTGCTCTTGTTATTGGTCCTGTTATTGAAGTCTCATTACTCGCTTTGGCATTACTAGCGATGTCCTCATCAGTATGTGCATGACCACCAATAGGAGAAGATGTATAAGTGTTAGGGATGTCCTCATCACATTACCTACATTCAGATGAGAACAAGAATGGATGAGACTATTACCTTCATACGAAGACCAACTCTCCTTATCAAGAGCTTCCTTCGTCTTTCTCTCTTACCTCCCAAGCTTCTCTCCTCTCCTCTCTCTCTCCCAACTCTTCTCCTTCTCTCAAGCTCCTCTACTTCTCCCCCTTCATTCTCTCTTCTCCTCTTCTTCTCCCCCTCTCACGACCTTCTCCCCATCTTCACTTCTCTCCTTCTCTCCCTCTTCTTTTCTCTCTCCTAAGGTCCTCCATTCTCTCCCGAGAGAAATGGTCAGAGAGACCGTGAGGAGGTCGAGTGTGCCTTTTAATCGTTCCGTCGCCAAACGGTTGAGCGACTAGTGTCCGAGTCGCCCAACGATTGAGCTACTAGAGGCTAAGTTGCTCAACGGTTGAACGTCTAGCACTAGTCGCTCAAACGATGGAGCGACAGAGGATTATTAGTAAAAATTAAATAACATAGATATATTACTATAATTTAAAATAGAAATAGGTTATTTAAAAAAAATCATCCTTGTGCTCCTGCTCTTCATGATGATTATGCCAGGCGAACTGTATTTGTCCCATATGCGTTGTGGGGTCCTTAGCTCCATGATGAGATCGGACTCGACAATTACCATTGATCAACTATTGTGGCGAGTACCCAACAATTTCTAAACAAACCATTCATTCCTTCAACTACATATACCACATACAATGATGAACGAGGTGATATATACTTCTGTTTTGGTTGTCAACGATCTTCGTTAAGTTTAATCATATGCGACAATTAAGATGTTAAGAACTCATTAATCACCTCGTGTAAGTATCTGAGCCTGGTCATCAAGTCAAATTAATAGAATCTAATTCAGAGGTGACTTGACCGTAGCGAATATATGCATGCGCAAATATGTTCGTCGCAACGTTACTTCAGGCAAATCAAAGAAACCCGCTTGGTAGTACGACATGCCCAAGATGCACAGTGAGATCTCAAAGATGTAATTGGAGCATTTCTCCTAGAGTCGCACCGCCCTATTCGGTAGGTAGTCTCCATCCATGGCGGTAGCTCAAACATGGAGGGCTAATAAAATTGAACTTATCAGTCTGTAGCATGATAGAAACCAGGCGTGCTTGTGCGTACGTACCCGTGCTTCACTTTTTATGGCCCGCATTTTTTTTGACTTAGCTTCTGACTTCTAGTTTCTAGTTCACTATTTCTCTATTTTAAAATTTTTAAAAAAATTTAATTACATCAAATAAACCATCATCAACTATAGTATAAAATAAACCAATTATAATATAAAATAAACCATAATTCTGCTTATTTCAACCCATTTGAGCCAGAACCATGGCCTCCTATCGTTTTATCCCATCATGCATTCAGTAAACAGCCTGCGCTCTACAGGAAACAAAAGATAGGAGTACTTAATGCATGCAGCAGGCAACCACCGTATCATATCAGTCGCCTCACTGTGGCCGCACGCACGTACTTCTCTCCGTATACCTCGCTATAAAAACTCGAGCGGTGTGATCGATCCAGCGGCAGAGGCGTATACCGCTGATATACGCAGAGAAGGTGGAAAGCAGCGAACCAATGGCGTCTCTTTGCCAAGGTCACACTGGCCTTGCATGCCGCCTCTTTGTTCTACTGTTTGTGGTGGCGGTGGTGCTTGTGCCTTGCATCCGTGCAGCAGACTCGGCTAAGAACATCTCGGCCATCTTCATTTTCGGCGACTCGATCGTCGATCCCGGTAACAACAACCACCGGCTGACGGAGGCGAAGGCCAACTTCCCGCCGTACGGGCAGGACTTCCCCGGCAGGAAGGCCACCGGGAGGTTCTCCGATGGGAGGGTCCCCGGGGATATGCTAGGTGCGTACCTAACTCCTAGTTTATTTTTTGTGCTATTTACGTTGTAGCATGCAGGACTTACTTTGCTTTTCTGTAAATTTGTGAATAGATTTGCAGATGGAGTTTCTTTTACTACGTTTTGTGAAAAATTTGTTACAGAAATATCAAAACATTTTTTTTGAGAGAGAGAGTATATTGTTGCTCATGTGTTTTGCACAAATCAATCAATCGGCTCCGCCGTTAGTTGCTTTAAAATCTCATACTGTTGTCTAGTACCACTGAATGAGTGAGACACTTTTGCATCCTTAGTCCAAACATTGTACATGCAAGATTTTCTTTACCGGTTTCAAACTTTTACCGGAGGGGGGCGGTAACACCGATTTTTCCAATTATCAGAAAATTTTGATAGATTTTGTTTGAAAATTTCAAATCAATTTTTGAATTTCAAAAAATTTTGGACAACAATCTGTTGAAAATATCACATGAATTTTGGATAAATTCAAAAAAAATCACAAATATACATGTAAATTCAAATTACCTAAAATAATTTGGCCGAGGGTCACGGTAAAACCGTTGTTTCAAATTACAGGCCGAATTAGAACCCTGTGCACATGTAATTTCAAAGTAAGGATTTCATAGGCTGGTCTGCATGAAAACATTAGTAACGGCAAATTTACTACTATCAGTGTAAAAAATTGATTCATATTTGTGCCATTTCCTATACGATTTCTTTTCGGGGAGGTATATATAGCGCTGAAGCATTGGTTGTTGTATGCGCCTGTATAGTATGATATGGCTCGATTGGCCGAAGTGTTGCTTGAATTAATTGCACACTCGATCAAAGAAAGTGTAGTAGGACTAGAAAAGAAACGTTTTACTAAATGGGCCATCGACGGTCAACTCTACCACATCAGTTTAACTATCATGGACAAGTGAGCAAGCAACAAAAGCAGAGACATGACAAACCACAATATATTTAAATCCACCACACCGTCGTAGAGGCCCTGCCACCGACAGCAAGTCCTACTTCAGCTTGCAGCGCCACCTTGCGTAACATGCAGTCGCTTCGCGCCCAAGTGTCAACGTCGGCCATTATCTCTGTACTAAGGCTCCAGTGATTTCAGTATGAGCTTCTAATTTATTATTTTATTATTTCTAAATTTTGTTTTTTAATTTTTTTTAGCTTTTTGCCGATTCTTTTTCTATATTCATTTGCATTGTCCGTGATCTATTTTTAATTTTTTTTAAAATTTAATTACGCTAAATAAGTCATCATCAGTTATAATATAATTTTAACCAACTACAGTAAAATTTTAAATATAAGCTATTTTTTAGCTCAAATGAGTGGCACATAAGGTTCAAGCTTGCTGACACTGTAGTCATTGCCATGACGAACCTTCGTAGCTATAGAAAACGAACGTTGCTCCATGCCCGTGGTTGTAACTGCGAATTTGACTCATCCACTAGGGATCATCTCTGGACACAGAGTACACACAAATAGGAAAGTATGTACCGTGCTCCGTGAGATCGCTGATTTATTAGCCTCCAAAGTTTTCTTGGCATAAGCTAGTGGGCAAACTCGTGTGTACTGTGGTTTATGTGCACTTTAGCAGTGGTGTCTGCGTTAACCATTGTAGTATAAAACAATGAAGAAAGAACCACGTTCACGATGGAAGTGCCTGACGGTTTTCTAATTGGTGGATATCCATGTATTAGAAGCTCCATGACGTACTCCCTCCGCTCCATAATAAATGTGGTGTTAAAGTATAACCAAACTTTAGCTATTAATATACAAAAAATTTTGGATTTATCACATCGCAATCATATCAGTAGATTTATCATCAACAGTAATTTTATATTATTATTTTAATAATATTTTACATATATTTAGACAACAAGGTAGTGGCCATTCGTGTATATTAGACCGTTTCGTTGTCTAAGGCCTCTTTGGAACATTGGAACATAGGAAAAAAAAGAAATAGGAAAAAAACACATGAATTATATAGATATAACAATACAATACTTCAAGAATACAAATCAGAGGACTTGCTTTTGAAAGGTGTTTGGATGCTCCATACGAATTTTGCAGGAATTTGAAGAGAAGACAGACATTTTTCCATGAGGTCCAATCTCATGTTAGAATCCTCAAAAATTCCTACACTGTGCCATCCATAGGAATCTTAGAAGTTGCTTCCTTTGTTTTGAAGTGCTATATAGGAATTTTTGTATAGAATTTCATTCCTTCAAAATTCTATAAAAACCTTACGCTCCAAGTACGCACTTAAATGAAAAGGAAAGATTGAAAGGAGGAAGTACATGCTGGTTCAGTGGTTCTCATAAAACCATGGATGGAACTTGGAAGTTTGTGTGGCACATCCTAATTAATTGCTCCAACGAGCGCACATGGGCTTGAAGGACCTTGGTGCCTGGCTGTCGGTATCTATAGGAATCCGTATACAACACATACACGGTCATAAAGTGTTTTTTTCCTCATTATTGATAATTGATTTCACTTCCTAGTAGAAACCAACAACCAAGACTTGTCTAATCTGATAGAAAAAAGGCTTTCTCAAATATGATATGAGGGATCATATATACAGATTTAAACCAAAACCACATGGAAAGGTGAACAATTTGAGATTTGCCATAACAAATGACCTCATTCCTGCCATGCTATTGCAAAGAATAGAATTGTGGTTTTTCATGCTTTTGCTAATAACATTTTTTTTAAGACGTGCAAAAGATGTCCCCACCATTTCTTCCTCACATTTATCGGCGTCCCACTCTCCCCCATGCTCTTTCCACTTCCCACCCATCTCTGCATCGCAGCCTTGCACTTGCAATCCACTCGAATTTTTGGTACGAATAATCCATTTTTTATTCGAAATTACAAAAATATACCTGTGTAATTTTTTTTTTACAAAAATAGGCTCAAGTCGCCCAATGAGAGAGCGATTGGAGCCTATCGCCCAACCAGGGGGCGACAAAGTTCCTGTCGCTCTCCCATTGGCGATCGCATCGATCGCCCTCCCATTGGCGACTTTCATGCGATCGCCCAATGGTTGGGCGACTGCACTCAAAACCGACAAAACCGTATGTACCGATCGTTTTATATACCGATGCAATATAAACAACTAGTTTGAAAAGATAAAATAGCAAAGTTCTATATTGCTTATATATACTCATTTGAAAGGTTTCGACGAGATCTACAACTTTTCAGTTGAAGCAAAATCCAAATTCTGAAAGGAAGACCAAGAAAAAGGACAAAAACATAAATCAAAAACTTGCGACGCAGGTTTAGATCCAAAGATGGCCGATTTTTTAGGTCTTGGAGGGCGACGGGCGCAAGCAGGTTGTTTTTATTGGATCGGGCTCGTCGTTAGCTTTCCAACGAGTACAAGAACGTCGAAAACGGACACCGTATGCAAAAGTTATGCTGTTTCTTGAAGGTGTGTCGAAATGATGAAACTGCTATAACTTTTGATCCCGTGGCCGAAATTGCTCAAATTATTTTCTAGAGGCTGTTGGATGTATGAAGAACAGTTTCACCAATTTTCACTATTTTTGACGAAGGTTTGATGCACTTTCCAAAGTTCGGCAAAGATAGACTCTTTCCTCTCTTTTTTCTCTCGGGGGCCTGAGTACAGTCGCCCAACCATTGGGCGACTTTCATACAGTCGCCCAATGGGAGGGCGACTCGATGAAAGTCGTCCAACGGTGGGGCGACTGCAATTAATCGCCCAACAGTTGGGCGATTTTCCAGTTGTCGCTGCTGAGTTGGGCGAAAGGCTCCAGTCGTCTAACCATTGGGCGACTGGAGCCTATTTTTGTAAAAAAAACATTTCACAGGTATATTTCTGTAATTTCGAATAAAAAATAGATTATTCGTACAAAAAATTCCAATCCACTCTCTCTCTCTTCTTGCCAAAGCTCTGGTGATTTTTTTTTTCCTCCGCTGTCAAGCAACGCGAGTTCAACAGCTAACCCTTGATCTGTGCTTTTATATTTTTTTATTGGAAAATGGCATAATGATCATTTTTCATGGTTAGACCAGTTGACTTGTTAGAATCGTTAGGGTTGGGGTAGGAAGAACAAATATCGAACTTTTGCAGTTGCACAACAGGAATTACCTCCTTCACGATGAAAAATATGTGAAATTCAAAAACCCTATTGGCAAATATGTATTTTTTTTCTTTTTATTAACATTTACATCTTTCCAAAATACTCTGCGGGATAATTTAACTTTTGAGTTTTCCTAGAAATATCTACTCCATCCATTCAGAAATATGTAAGGCAACACTTCCCTATCACGTTCTGCAGAATTGAACTTTGACTATTAGTTTGTTTAACAGTTCATTGTTAGTAATTATGAAATTATGATAAAATGAAAGTACCACGTTTGTGTCACTAAACATATTTATTTATTCCTAGACTATTTGTTGGCCAAAATTTATAAGTTCAAACTCTCGAAATGCTTGAGCACTTTACAAAAATGAACGGATTTAGTAATTATCTATATAACAACAATATAGTTCCACACTAAGTGACAACTTAAATATGTATCAATGTATTGTAGTTTAATTATTTCTAATCGAACAGCTTCTAAGTTGGGTATTAAGGAGCTGTTGCCTCCTTACAATGGAGCTGATCTTGAGCTAAGTGACCTACTCACTGGCGTCGCCTTTGCCTCTGGAGGCAGTGGATATGATCCTCTCACTTCAATAATCTCTGTAAGTTTTTTTCTTAGCAAATACATCTCAGAATATAGTTCTCTTCAAATATATGTTTTTTCTTCATATTGCACCGGAAGATACTCTCTCCATTCTTTTTTACTTAACTTCCTAGAATCCGTACCATCAAACTTTTCATCAGTAGATTTAAAACTATCTAGATTGGCTGTACTAAAATTATATTATTAGATTTGTTACTAAAAATATTTTTATATTTTTATAATTTTATTAGTATATTTTAATGTAAAATTATAAAAAGTAACAGTTAAAGTTATATCTCGAAGACCATGAAAAATCAAAAACATAAAATAAAAAAGAACAGAGGGAGTAATCTTCTATTGTCATGTGAATTGAGAAAAGTACTAATGAATGTTACTACGTCTTGTTTTGCTTCAGACTGCCATATCTAGTTCTGGTCAACTTGATTTATTCCATGAATACAAGGAGAAGCTAAAGGCATTAGTCGGAGAGGAGGCGATGACACGTGTCATCTCCAAAGGCATCTACTTCACTATCATGGGGGCAAATGACCTAGCAAATAATTATTTTACGGTTCCTCTAAGGCGCCATGAATATGACCTTCCTTCCTATGTGGACTTTCTTGTCTCTTCCGCAATCAACTTCACTGTGGTAAGGGTTATTTTTTGAAGTTTCTAAACTTATTAGGAAATTCTGGAGGTTAGACTTCTCACGTTTACGTCAGACACAAAACTCCATGAACCATCACTTCAGTTGTGCATTTGGAATTTTCTCTTAATTTAATCCCGCATACGATATGTTTTGCGAATGTCCTAGATTACTCTACCTTCCACCTCATCTTTGTAACATTAATTTTTCTGAGCAAAATTCATCACAGCGAAGTTTTCTAAAAATATTTGTACCATAAATAATTTAAACTGATCTCCTTTTATTATCTTTCTTGCAAATCTTTTTCTGTTATGGGCATGCAGCCAATCAATATGTATTTATGAGGAAATTACTACTGTCTTCTATATTCTCTTTTGCACAGAAACTGAATGAGATGGGAGCAAAGCGGATTGGATTTGTTGGCATTCCACCAATTGGATGTTGTCCTTCACAAAGAACACTTGGATCACGCGAATGCGAGCCATTACGAAATCAAGCGTCTGAATTATTCAATTCTAAAATAACGAAGGAAATAGATCGATTAAATGCAGAACGTAATGTTGATGGATCCAAATTTGCTTATCTCGATATATACTACAATTTGCTTGATCTTATTCAACAACCTAGTTTTTATGGTAAGTCCACATTATGTCTTCAATTATTATTTTACCATATTTTGGAAACAGAGGGGGAACCATTATTATTTTACCGTATAGATGCAATAAAAATACATTAACAGATATCACTGAGACAAATTAACCTCTTAAATGCAGTAAGCTTAAAAGTTATTGATGAACTAATGTGGCTGCAAGATCTGTATAACGAACCAGAGTGTATGATATCTATGGTTTTTTTTTTTTTTTGCGAAACAGGAGCTTAATTCTCGTTATCAGAAATAGGATTGCAATCTCGGAGAAGACAATTACACATAAGTTCGAATGCCTTATTAAGCCAAGTGCACCTTTGTCTACTCCTAGAACCTTGTTTAGATGGATTTGTTTGTATCTTCATATTTAGAGGTATACGCTAATGGACATGTCATTATAGCAATTTTGTACTGAATATTGTGAAACTTTCCATTATGTAGGTTTCAAGGACGTATCGGAAGGATGTTGTGGTAGCACAACCCTAGATGCTGCTATTTTCCTTGCATATCGCCCTGCATGTCCAAATGCTTTTGATTATATTTTCTGGGACGGCTTCCATCCTACCGAAAAGGCCTACAACATTGTGGTTGATAAGCTCATCCAACAAAATACGAAGGACCTAATGTGAAGTTTAAACAAAACAGTATCACCCGCTCTGGACTTGATTCAATAGTTAATAATCATTACCACTTTTAAGACAATCTGACCATGCGTGTAAAGTGCTGCCCAATGAATATTTTCTTCTGTCAAACCGTCTAAAGGCTAGCTGTGTGTAAAGCACATATAACATTTGTACTTGTCGACTGAAAACATCATGATTATTATGTATAGCAACAATACAGAGTGTTAACACATTGGAGTAGATATTTATTTTTTTATAACTAAGTATGACGAAATTATGGTGAGGTGTTACAGCAGAGATTGCTTTTGCTCCTTAGGCCATACATCCGAGCCTGTATGGTGTGTTAGTAATATTTTGGATTACTCTGGGGAGTTATGCTAGGGTGCGTTTGGTTGGTAGAATCCTCTGAGGATTCCCAGGAATACTGTAGTACTCCTATGAGATTATCTTGTTTGGTAAAATAATCAATAATCTAAACAAGCAATCCAAAATTACCTTAGAAACAAGATTACCATAGTTTAAAGGAATCATTTTCCCGTAGAAAAGGGTGTCCATTTAAATTACCAAGGTAATGGAATCTTTGCTATTACACTTTTATCATTTGCTTTAATTTTTCATAGTCAAAATTTGAACTTTTTGAATTCAAATCCAAATTAGAAAACATTTATTTTAAAACACAAATTTCGAAACTAAAATATTAAATTTTGAATTCTCAATTTCTGAATATTAAATTAAGGCAATATAATTTCAAAATTCAAACTTTCATGTTTGGATTTCAAAAATCCATATTTTTGAAAATTTAAATCTTAAAATATGAAATTTTGAATTTTGGATTTCAAAAATCCAAGTTCTAAAAATTTAAATTTTATAAATTCAAAAAATTTAAAGTTCCAAACTTAAATTTTAAAATTAAAATTTTCAAAAATCCAAAATTTGAACTTTTGAATAATAAGAATTGAATTTTTAATGTGGCAATTTTAAATTGAGAGAATTTAAATTATAGAATTCAAATTTTAGTTTTCAATATTAAATTTACAAATGTTAACCTTCAAGGTTTGAAATTTTAAATCATATCATTTAAATTTGTGGACTTATTGGTTCGAGTTATGGAATATTTGAACTATTATAAAGATCATTTTGTAGTTTCTTCAAACCAACCAAATATTCAAATCTTAGATTATTGGTAATATGTTACTACTAATCGGATTGAGAGAAATATTATATTACAGGGGGAATGTAAAATTATGCATACCAAATGCACCCCTAATGTGAATGGGTGCACGGCCATGGCCATGCCGATACAAAGGATGGTTGGGGGAACCAGGCACGCTCGCACCTCCAAAGTGTTGCTATATTTCTTTGCTATTGGTGATGTCTGTATGTTTGTGTGGACTCAAAAAGATTTTTTTTTTGAAAAAATAGGCAGGAGGGCTGCCTATTGTATTATTAGTAGAGAAGGTTTTAAAAAAACTAAAGTACAAACGGTAATTTAGATGTTAGGTTATTGCGTTGAACATTTTGCTCCTATGAGCACCTAGCTCCGAGCTTCCTTTTTATCTTCACTAGCAGTGTGTGCTATACTCTGATATCCCTCTTTATGTGCAGCAGCTCTTATATCAGATCAGAGTTTATAAGATGCAACATGAGCATACACAAGATCAAGAATAATGTAGATAAATCTCGTAAAGAGAATTGAAATAACGACGGCAAAACAACCATGAAGAGAGAAAGATTTGGTGAAAAGGACTGTAAATTTCTTAAGCATAATATCAAAAGAGTATAAAGGATTGTTGCTCTCTCACAATTCTCTTGAACCTTTTAGGACTCTCAGATCCTTTGATGATAGCTCGATCTTTCACTTGAATCTGTAGTGGCTTACTCAGTTGTGATTGACTCCTAAACCATATTTGGCATAGCCATACACTTTCTTAATCCAACCACATTGAGGGGCTCAGAGAGATTTATCTCGTTATATAGAAGGGGTAAATTTTATCTTGATCGTTCGGATTCTTCTGCATGTTTCATAGTAAACCCGAAAGCTATCTTTATGACCACCCAGTTATGGAGTAGTGTTTTGCAACCCCTAAGTAAACTATTACACATGTAGAAAAACTATGACGATCTCAGGTCTAAAGATCCTATATACACTTTGTATGAGACCAACCGATGACACTTAAGAATATAATAAGTCTCGCAGTGTATCATGGTAGGTTAATCTAACACCATGTTTTCTAACATGTACCCACATCATTGATTTAATATTTCTATATCCATGATCCGTGAAACTCGATCATAAATTGAACATGTGCTAATCTATAAATCATAATTGGCCCATGTAATAATATAAGTTCTATAATTTAAAATAACATCAAAACATGAATAAATAGTTTCACCAATAAGTCACATATTTGTTGATCAATACAAAAGACATTTATTCGATGAATAAAATAACATATTATTCAAATGATCATGAACATAGAAATAATATTATTATCTCCATGATTGCCTCTAGGGTATATCAGTAACAATCTCCCTCTTGCCACTAGTGTCAAGCATATAAGTATCTTATACCTATAGCTCTTGTGTGTGCCTCATGCTTTAGCTGCAGAATAGGCTTTATCAATGGATTAGTAATATTTAAATCTGTGTGCACTTTGCATATCTTCACATCATCTCTATCAACAATCTCACAAATGAGTTGAAAACACCAAGTATGTGCTTGAATTTTTTTATACGATTTAGGCTCCTTGGCTTATGCAATGGCTTCACTGTTATCACAATAAAGATCCATTGGACTAGAAACACTAGAAACCACACCCAGCTTAGAGATGAACTTCTTTATCCAAACATCCTCCTTAGTAGCTTCAGAAGCCGCAATATTGTTAGCCTCTATTGTAGAATCAGCAACGATCTCTTAGAAATTTCTTAGCTCACTACTCCATTAAGACAAAGCACAAACCAAGACCGTGGTCAAAAATTATCTTTACTAGTTTGGAAGCTAGCATCAGTATAACCATTTAGGACTAGATCTTTCTCACCTCAATAAACAAGGAATGCATCTCTAGTCCTTCTCAAGTATTTCGGGATGTTCTTTATAGCTATCCAGTGACCTTCACCTAGATCTGACTAATATCTGCTCATAATACTTAGAGCATATGATACATCTAGGTGCGTACAAAACATGGCATACATGATAGACTCATTGGCAGAAGCATATGGAATCATACTCATCTGGTCTCGCTCATCAGGTGTCTAAGGACACTAAGTCTTGCTAAGACTACTACCATGTGATAGGTAAGAAACCTTTCTTGAAATTATGCATATTGTACAGCTTTAATACTTTGTCAATGCACGTATCTTGATTTAATCCAATTAGCCTTTTAATTCTATTTCTATATATCTTTATGCCCGAAATATATGCTACCTCTTCTAAGTCTTACACAGAGAAACTATTTCTTAATGAAGCAGATTCAAGCATAGCAATATCATTTCCAATCAATAATATGTCATCCACTTATAGAACCAAAACAAGTATACTCCCACTAGCTTTATTCTTCATGAAGCTAAACCCTTTGACTAACTCATCAAAACAAATGTATTCCAACTCTAAGAAGCTTGTTTTAGTCTATAGATAGATCTCTAAAGCTGACATATCTTTCTAGCATTTTGGGGATCGACAAAACCCTTATGCTATGTCATGTACACATCCTTACTTATGTTTCTGTTTAGAAAAGCCGTTTTGACATCCATTTGTCATATCTCATAATCAAAATATGCAGTAATAATTAGAATAATCTAGACAGACTTAAGCATAGCAACAGGAAGGAAAGTTCATCATAGTCAACACCTTCAATTTGTTTAAAATCCTTTGCCACCAAATGTGCCTTATGGATATGAATATTTCCATCCATGTCTACCTTTTTATTAAAAACCCACTTGCACTCAAAGGTTTTTACACCATTGGGTGGATCAACTAAGTTTTAAACTTGATTGTTATACACGGATTATATTTCAGATCTTATGGCTCGAAGCCATTTCTCAAAGTCTTAGCCCATCGTCGCTTCCACATAAGTCTTAGGCTCATCATTGTCTAACAATAAAATATCATGCCAATATCTTATCGGCCATTTGCGTGTCCTTTCAGACCTACGTGGAGTTGGTGCCTCTTCCACATGTTCTACAATATGTTGTACAACATGTAGAGGTTCAGTAGGAGTTGAAACATTTTCTGATGGTTCCTGAATTTCTTCGAGTCACACCGTGCTCCCACTAACTACTTTTGACAGAAATTCTTTCTCCAAAAAGACACCATTTCGGGTAACAAACACTTTATTCTTATCCCTTTTATAAAACTAATATCATTTAGTTTCCTTGTGATACCCCACGAAGAAGCATTTATTAGATTTGGGTGTGAGCTTGTTAGACATCAAACATTTTACATATATCTCACATCCCTATATTTTGATAAAAGACAGCACGAGACATTTCCCAATCCATATCTTATATGGCATATTCTCTATGGTTTTGGATGAAACCATATTTAATGTGAACGCAACTGTTTTTAAAGCATACCCCCAAAAGACAATGGTAGATCAGATTGGCGCATCATGGACCGAACCATATCTAACAAAGTTTGGTCCGTCGTTCAGACACCCCATTCCATTAAGGTGTTCCCAACGGAATTAGCTGTGAAATAATTCCACATTGCTTCAGATAATCACCAAACTCATGGTTCAAATATTCACTCCATGATCTGATCATAAGACTTTAATTGTCTTATCAAGTTGATTATGTACCACATTTTGAAATTCCTTGAACTATTCAAACAGACTTATGCCTCATCAACCAGATTTAACCACATCTATTAAAGTCATGGGTAAAAGTTATGAAGTACCGAAAACCACCTCTAGTCATTGATCTCGTTGGTCCACATACATCCGAATGTACTAAGGCCAGCAAGTCATTTGCCTTCTCACCTAGACTAGTGAAAGGTGCCTTAGTTATTTTACCAAGTAAACAAGATTCGCATATTTCAAATGCTTCAAAATTATATGAATTTAGAAGACCATCTTTGTGGAGCTTCACCATGTAGTTCTCATTTATGTGGCCCAAATGATAACTCCAAATATAAGTAGGATTCAAACCATTAGGCCAAAACCTCTTAGCATTAATGTTATAGATGGGCACATCCTCAAATTTTAAAATATATAACCATTCATCAATGGAGCATGACCATAAAGTATATCATTCAAATAAATTTAACAACAATTGTTCTTTATTCTAAACTCATAACCTTCTGCTCACAAACACGAAGTAGCAATAATGTTTTCACTTAAGGCAGGAACATAATAATTATTATTCAATTCCAAACTAATCCTGAGAATAAAGATAATGGTAAAATGCTAACAGCTAACGCAACAACTCTTACTCCATTATCTATGCGAAGATCAACCTCGCATCTTGCTAAACTGCTACTCCTTATCAATCCCTGTATTGAATTCTAAATATGAGCAACTAATCCGATATTAAATACCTAAGAACTAATATAAGAAGTAGCAAGATTTATTTCTATAACATTTATAACTAAAGTAGAAGTCTTACTTTCCTTCTTGTTTTCTAGCTTTGCCAAGTACTTCTTGCAGTTCCTCTTCTAATGTCTAGTCTTTTAGCAATGGTAGCAAATAGAATCAGGTGTAGTGCCAATCTTGAGCTTCTAAAGCTTAGATTTGATACTCAAGATCATCTTGAGTTTCGCCTATGCCCTTTCTTTTGTCCAAAGCTTTAGACTTCTTCTTTTGGAAGTCGGAAGTCTTCTGAACCATCATCACATGATTAGAGCTTTTATTAATGCTCTTGTCTGCAAACTTAAGCATCCCATGTAACTCAGTCATTGACTTCTCCATGCCATTCATATGAAATTTCAAATTGACTGTCTCAAAACTCGAAGGGAGTGACTAAAGAATCACATTAGTAGCCAACTCTTTACTAAGGGGAAAATTAAGTTTTTCAAACTCTCGCATGAGGGCTAACCAGACTTTCTTCAGCTAATTTGCATGTAAACAATAACTTAGACGTGTTATACCTTTCATCCCTCACCTAGTTCTCAAATATGCCCTTAAGACCCATAATCATATTGATACATCCGTGTTCTCATATTGCTTCTGAAGCTCAGAGTTCATGGTGGTAAGCATGAGACAACTAACCTCAAGTGAGTCATTGCTATATTTCTCAACTCATTCTTTTCAGGACGAATAGCATTTTTAGCTAGTTCATCTGGATATGGAATCTCTAGAATATATTCCTTCTTTTTTTTTGCTTGAGAACAATTCTCAAATTGTGATACCAGTCAATGAAGTTTTTTCTATTTAGTTTTTCTTTCTTAAGAATAGATTGCAAGTTAAAACTAGATGTGGAGGAAGTAGATGGTTGCATGCTCTATAACATAAAAGTATATGTAAAAATTAAGCGCTATGTTTATGTAAATCTTCCATTAAATAATTTAACAAAAGATACTCCCACTATATATTTGAAAACCATGTTCCCTCTAACAACATATAGTGAGTCAAGATTCATATTTCACCAAGTTCTTATGAGCTTTGGCATCACTGCTAAAAACTAGCGACGTAGGTAAGCAACCCCTTGCTAATTATATCGCATGTAACTTCTATTTATTGAGTGATATCCATTGGTCCCAACCTCAACTCTATGCCCCTAGGCCCAAAACACTTTTGATAGCCTAGTCAAGTTAAACCACTACTACGTATGAAGTGTCCAACATCTACCCTATCTTATTTACATAATTAATTGCACCTTTAACATCCTGTTTTTCATAGTTTTTTAAGCTTTTAAAATAAAATTTACCATTTGGATTTTCTGGAATTAAATGAAGCTTAATTTGAATTTTTGCAAATTAAAAAGATTTAATTTGACTAAAGAAAACATGAACTAAATGAAAACTTGTTTTATTTGGATTCCTCGTGATGCAAGGAATTTTTTTGAATTTTCTAGGATTTCTCAGATTTATTTGCTATTTTCTAGAATTCAATTGGATTTCTAGTAATTTCTAAAATTAGAAAATCTTAAGAAATTCCAAATGCCTTCATTCATAGGCCAAATCTTCCCCAAACCCTGGCCCATCTTTCCTTCAGCCTGACCTAGCCCACCTCACCCTCACGCACTATGCGTCATGTATCCAGTAGCCGCTTAGCCCTGTTGGATGCTTGCCATATGTCGGCCATATATGCAGCCTATTCTCACGTGCTGTGATCTTGGCCATTCCTCCCTTTCCTTCCACTGACAAGTGGGGCCACCTATCAATCGTCTTCTCCATGTGTTTCTCTCGGACTTCCGCCACCATCCCTGATTGGGATTCTCGGTGTTCGCGTTGTGGCCACCTTGGACTAGACACATGGCCTCCTCGGACACCTTGGCGTCCACACATAAATAATCAGCCGAGCCCTCTTTCTTCCCCATCCCAAGCCATTGAAACCCTCACTCGTGCATCGTCGCTTCACCGTCGTTTCACTGTTGTGCCACCGTCTTCATCCTCATTGCCAACACAAGACCATGCCCTATAAGTGTTAGTAACTAACCATAAAGGAATGTCAATCCCATAGCCGTAATCACCTGTTTCAAGTGTCAAGAGCCTGATCACTAGCCAACAAGTGTCTGCTGAAGCAAGCTTCAATGCCAGTTCATTTCAACATGGGAGTTACGCCAGACAGAACCCCTACTTTAGGATCAGGTCGTGAGCACCCCAAGTTTCAAGCCAAGCCAACCAAGCGCCGCAATCTGTAGTCCAAGGACAAGTGAATCATGTCACTATAGAGAAGGCTCAAGCAGCACCCGATGTTGTGATGGGTAAGTTTCTAGTAAATTTAGTACCTGCTACAATTTTGTTTGATTATAGAGATTCGCATTCATTTGTTTCTCGAAGTTTTGCTGGTATGAAAGCTGTCATTCTTGGGTCTATTCTTTTGGTTCAACCTCGGGCTCTAAGTTGAGTAGGAGTCAGGGATGTTTTGGAGTTAAGATAACTATTCAAGGAGTACAATTTCTCGTTAATCGCATTGTATTGGATATTCAATCTTTCGATGAAATATTGGGAATAGATTGTCTTAAGAAACACCAAGTGGTGTTGGATTGCGGAAATAGAGCTGTTACAATAGTCAGTCCAGATGGGAGCAGGGTGAAATTTGAAGCTAGCATGAACCACTCAGGGAAGGTTATCATGTTGGAGGATGTGCCTATGGTCAGAGAGTTTTTTGATGTGTTTCTAGATGTTCTTCCATGAATACTGCCTAACAGAGAAGTTGAATTTTTTATTGATTTTGTACCTGGTACCTCATCTATATCCAAGAGACCATATCGGATGCCTGCTAATGAGTTGCTAGAATTGAAGAAGAAAATCCAAGAGCTGCAAGACAAAGGTTATATAAGGCCTAGTTCATCCCTATGGGGAGTTCCACTATAGTTCATCAAGAAGAAGGATGGCAGTCAGCATATGTGTGGATTATCGAGCACTCAATGAGGTTACTATTAAAAACAAGTATTTTTTACCCAGAACTGATGATTAGTTCAATCATCTTAAAGGAGCTAGAATGTTTTCTAAGATTGATTTGAGATCAGACTACCATCGATTGAAGATTCGTCAAGAAGACATTCCCAAAACTACATTCTCTACTTGCTATGGTTTGTATGAGTTCATAGTGATATCTTTTGATTTAACCAATGCCCCTACTTCTTGTATTTAATGAAAAGGTGTTCATGGAGTATCTGGATAAGTTAGTCGCTATGATCATCAATGACATTTTGATTTACTCCAAGAATAAGCAAGAACATGAAGAGCATTTGAGGTTAGTATTGCAAAAGCTCAAAAAGCATAAGCCTTGTGTTAAGTTCAGCAAGTGTGAGTTCTAGATAAAGGAAGTCGCTTTTTAGGCCATGTAATGTCAGCAGAAAGTGTTATAGTTGATCTGAAGAAAGTTAAGGATGTGCTTAATTGGAAGTCATCTTCTTCGGTGCTGCAAGTCAGGAGATTCCTTGACATGGTATGGTATTATTATTGCTTCATTGAAGGGTTTTTCAGTGTAGCAAGACTGCTTACGCAACTATTGAAGAACAAAAAAAATTTGTTTAGATGCCAGAATGTGAGAGGAGTTTTTAGAAAATGAAGGAATGCTTGACCAGTGTTAGTGTTCCTAGATATTAACAAAAATTTTGAGATTTATTGTGATGCTTCCTGTAAAGGTTTGGGATGTGTGTTGATGTAAGATAGAAAAGTTGTAGCTTATGTGTTGTGTTAGTTAAGAGTGCATGAGGAAAATTATCCTATGCATGAATTGGAGTTAGCACTATTGTGCATGCCCTGAAAATTTGGCATTACTACCTTATGGATAATCGTTGTGAGATCTATACGGACCATAAGAGTCTGAAATATATTTTTACTCAAGCTGATCTTAATTTAAGGCAATGAAAATGGTTAGAGTTAATAAAGGATTATAATGTTGGGATTCATTACTACCCAGAAAAGGCAGTGTGGTAGCGGATGCCTTGAGTAGAAAGAATTATTACAATACTATGATAATCAAGGAAAGTTGGCTAGCTTTACATGAGGAGTTTCAGAAGCTTAGTTTGGAGTTGGTTGAAGAAGAGTTCCTAGCTAAAATGGTGTTGCAGCCAACTTTGGATACCCAGATTTGCCAAGCTCAAGTTGGTGATGAAAGTATTCAATGTATCAAGACTAACCAAAGAAAGGGTAAAGCTTCAGGTTTTACCAAGGATGACTAAGGTACCTTGTAGTTCAAGGAGCATTTGTGTATGCCAAACAAAAAGGAACTAAAGGAGTTATTATTCAAACAAGCTTATGAGTCTTTGTATTCGATCCATCTGGGCAGTACTAACATGTATCAGGATATCAAGGGCAAGTATTGGTGTCCTAATATGAAGTGAGAGATAGTAGAGTATGTAGCGCTCTGTGATGCATGTCAGAGGGTTAAAGCTGAGCATGAGAGACCCGTAGGTTTATTGCAACTATTGAGAATTCCTGAATAGAAGTGGGAGGAAGTCGGTATGGACTTTATTACAAGATTGCCTAAGACAAAGGAAGGATTTGACTTAATCTGGGTAATTGTATATTGTTTGATAAAAAGTTGCTCACTTCATTCCGGTTAAGACAACGTATGCAGGTGATAAGTTGGCAGATATATACATGTCAAGGATCATAAGTCTTCATGGTGTGCCTAAGAATATAGTGTCAAATCGTGCATCGTAGTTTACGTCATGATTTTGGGAAATTTTCTATGAAGCATGGGTACTCATCTAAATTTCAGCATAGCGTATCATCCTTACATCGATGGACAGACTGAGTGTGTGAATCACATTCTTGAGGATATGCTAAGAGCTTGTGTGTTAGACCATGGGATTAAGTGGGACAGGTGTTTACTTTTTGTGGAGTTTTCCTATAACAACAGCTATCAGACTAGTTTGTAAATGTCACTGTTTGAACCTTTGTATGGTAAAAAATGCAGAACCCCTCTCAATTGGAAAGAGACTAGGGAAGATCAAGTTTTTGGTCCAGAATATTTAAAGGAAGCTTAGTAGAAGGTTCAATTAATTCAGGAAAGGTGAAGAACTGCTTAGGATAGACAGAAAAGTTATGTAGATACTCGTCGTCGAGAGTTGAGTTTGGAACTAGATGACTATGTGCATCTCAGGATTACGCCATTCAAAAGAGTCAAGAGATTTTAGATGAAAGGGAAGTCTGCACCAATATGTGGGGCTGTTCAAGGTTTTGAAGTGTAGTGGAGAGGTTACTTATCAGCTGGAGTTACTATTGACTTTCAGTGGGATACATGATGTCATCCATGTGTCTCAGCTAAAGAAGTGTCTGCGAGTGCCAGAGAAGATAGTGCTAGTGGAAGCCATTGATCTTCAAGAGGATTTGACATACAAGGAGTACCTTGCCAGAATTTTGGAAGTGTCAAAACCTGTGACCAGGAGTAAGGTAATCCGTTTTTGCAAAGTTCAGTGGAGCAACCACCTAGAGGAGGAAGCAACCTGGGAGTGCGAGGAGGATCTTAGAGCGGAGTTTCTAAACCTATTCTCTTATTGAGCCTAAATCTTAGGGTTGAGATTCCATTTAAGGGGGGAGATTTGTAACATCCTATTTTTCAGAGTCTTTTTAAAGCTTTTAAAATAAAATTTACCATTTGGATTTTTCTGGAATTAATTGAAGCTTAATTTGATTTTTTTGCAAATCAAACAGATTTAATTTGACTAAGGAAAACATTAATTAAGTGAAACTAAAGAAAACATTAACTAAGTGAAAACTTATTTTTTTTTTAATTTGGATTCCTTGTGATGCAAGGAATTTTTCTGAATTTTATAGGATTTTTTGGATTTATTTGCTATTTTTTAGAGCTCAATTGGATTTCTAATAACTTCTAAAATTACAAAATCTCTAGAAATTCCAAAAGCCTTCTTAGGCCGAATCTTCCCTAAACCCTGGCCCATCTTTCCTTCGGCCCAGCCTAGCCGCCTCACCCCCACACGTCACATATCCAGCCGTCGCCTAGCCACGTCGAATGCTTAACACATGTCGGCCATCCGTGCAGCCCATCCTCACGGGTCGTGATCTCAACCGTTCCTTCCTTTCCTTCCACTGCCAGGTGCGGCCCACCTGTTAGTCATCTTCTCCGTGTGTTCTGCTTGGACTTTTGTTGCTGTCTCTGATTGGGATTTCTCAGCATTCGCACCGTGCCCTCCTCGGATTCAAGCCACGCCTTCCTCGGACACCTCGGTGTTCGCACATAAATAGTCAGCTGTGCCCTCATTCTTTCCCATCCCGAGCTACCGAAACCCTCACCTATGTGCCATCGCTTCATCATTGTCTCACCGTCGCACCACCGTCTTCATCCTCATCACTGGAGACCCGGAGCCTTGTGTCACTTCGTCTTATTGCGCCGTCAAGCCATCGCCTCTTCCGTCGCCTTGCCCGCTGGTCAGTCATCCTTCGCCACATGCGCTGCCAATGGTAAGCCACCTTGCCCGCCATGCCTCGACCGCCATGCATGGCCCTTCAATTTGTGAAACACCACCCCGAGCCACACGCCACGCTAATGTCGATGCTCATGCCATCGTGCACCCAGTGCCTCTTCATCTCCTCTGTAGACCCAGTTCACCATTCACCGTACCTCTGACACATGGGAGCCACATACCAGATCCACTGTTCCATAGACCGTAGACTGAGCATCGTAGCATCGCCACCTCAACAGACACGTCAGCCCTAATCCGATGTGTCAATCCACATCATTGCAACGTCAGTGCCACGTGTCATCACCATGTCAGCCAACCTATGCTTTGGGTCTGCTGTAATATCCTGAACGTCGTTACGGCGTAAGTTTTTAAAACAATCGCGGAGTCGCCGGTTTTTCGGTAAATCGCGGGAAGGGAAAAACAAAAATTGGAGAGCAGTATAAAATGAATAAAATAAATTAAAATTTTAATTAAAAACCCAGAGTGGGCTGCCTGGGGAGTGGGCCGATCGCCCTGGGCCAAGGCCCAAGGGGGTGGCCGCAACCCCCCCCCTTTACCCTAGAGCCCCTCCCCCTTTTCCCCACACCCAACCGCCTCCCCCTCCTCCCCTTTCTCCACCTCTTTGGCCGCCCCTCCCCAGCAAGATCTGCGCCCCCTGCTGCTGCCATTGGAAGGAGAAGGAAGGAGAAGAAGGAAGGAGAAGGAAGGAGAAGAAGAGGAGGAGGAAAAGAGGGGCGATTCCTCATCTAGGTAATTTTCCCCCATCCCAAATCCTCTGTTTCTCAAACTAATTAGGGTTCTTGGCACGGATTTTGAAGAGAGATTAAAGATTAATTGCCCGATTAGAGATTACTTGTTGTCTGCCTGTAGATTGATTCGCGTAGCGCGTCTGGTCACGCGGTTTAGACCTAGTAAATGATTTTTCTTGCGGACCCTCCCAAAAGGAAAGTTGTAGAGGACTTCCAGAAGTATCTCCTGTATTTTTTTCAGAAATTTTGGCCGTGGGATCTAGGAGTTACAGGGTCGGTATTACCGCTGTTCGTCAGGCGAGCAGATTGGGACAGACTAATTTTAATCTGTGGGTTTGAGGTAGTAAATGATTTTTATGGTCATGGCCGTAATTGAAAAAGTTGTAGCGAATCTGGTAATCTAGCTTCTGTAGAAAATTCATAATTGTTAGACCCCTGTACTGTGCTGGACGCATTTAAATGCTGCTGTCCAGTCTGCCAGAACAGAGATCTTCCTCTGGTTTGGGCATTAAATTATACCTAGCTGTGATCAAAATAAAAATAGGTGTTCTACATGAAAAATTTAGGCTTTTAAGTGATGAATCCAGAGAGGTATCGTTTGCTGTAATTGGATCAATATTTGTAAAGTTACGAAAATGTTAAGCAACGCTGCTGCAGAGGGTAGTTTGCTGAATTGTTGAGCGGAGAGGAGTTTTGCGGGTTCGGGTTTCTAGCGACGTCTTTAATTATTTGAGTCGTGTTTGTATGCTGTAGCTTTGTGCTGAGAGATGCCTTTTGGATAGGTGGTCTTGCCCCTGAGCACTCTTGATTTTGCTTCGCTTCGTCGGTTGAGGCAAGTAAACGTAGCGGTGGTTGCTACCGTTTAACTTGTTATTCCTTTTACTTGCAGTTTACATTATTATCATAATTTGATACATTATGCCATGATTGCATGATAATTTAATTGTGGAGATGGTAGCAATTATTGATCCATTGATAAGTTGATAATCTGCTAGTAGACATGTGAAATTCTTGCTTAATGCTATAATGTGGAACATGAAAATAACATGTGGTGGATGTGGATATGTTGTGAGCATGATAATGCTCCTTGAGGATGGATTAATATGCTTTATGATTATCATATCATTCATGTCATTGTTAGCTATAATCTTGTCATTAGTGCATATGCATGTTTATTTCTATTCATTCGTACGTAGTGAATATCCTTGTGTAGGCCTGTGCATGTTAGCAGCATGTGTGAGATGTACAAGCTGGTGACTTGAGCTGAAGCGCATGCATGGCGAGGTGCCGACGTGCCGTGCGATGCGGACGTGCCGTGAGAAACGGTGTTGCATGTGAGCTGAGAAACCAACAGGCTGCATGCTGCATGGGTTAGTTGCATGTTAGTAGGAGTCAAGGCTTGAGAATAGGTCCATAAGTGGAGCACGTCTTTAGTGGGCCTGCATATTAGCTAGTCTTGCATGCATGTTTAAGTATTTTAAGTGGTTGGCTGTTGAATGAAGAAAACTGAGACAAGTTCCCTCTGTGTGTGTGTGTTTTATCCTGAGGTTCTTTATCTCCTGCTGTGCGTGAAGTATATCTCTAGAGAAAGATATTGGTAGCCACTGTGAAGGTGTAAGTAGAGTTGTGTGATTCAACTCTAACATACTGTGAAGGTGTAAGAAGAGTTGTGTGATTCAACTTTAACAGTCATATCATGTCATATGCATATGTGGATGTCACCGCACCTAGCCGCGACCGTACCGGTACAGCATCGTATATTGCCGTAATACGATGCACCTCTTATTCCGCTGGGAGCCTCGTATATTGCCATAATACGATGCACCTCTTATTCCGCTGGGAGCCTCGTATATTGCCGTAATACGATGCACCTCTAATCCCGCTGGAAAAGAGTGATGTGGAGCATAGCATGAAGCATTCATTTGCATTTATTTGTGGATAAAATGACTGCATTCATATGCCATTTAAATCTGAAATTGAAGAGGTATGATTCATGGAAGTTTGTGGTGGTTTAATAATTGTGGACATGAATTGTGATTGTGGTTGTATAGAATTATAAATGATGATGTATAATTGTTTGTAGTTTGAATAGCCTGTTAAACTGTTTGCTTGCTGAGATTTTTATCTCACCCTTGCTTCCCCCTCCCTACAGGTGGACTTTGAGCATGCATGGGAAGGGTAGAGCGGCACCACACTGATGCACCTGAATTATATTTTAATGCTAAAATAAAGTTGAAAGGATTCTAGTCTTTTGCTTAGCTATCTTATCGATGATTGTTTCAACCTTAATAAATGTTAAATTTGGAATTGTTTCCTTTGGTTATTATTTTGGAGTTGATTATGAATATTGAATTGTCATCTCTATTCTGTTTTCCCTTAGTTGTTTATGCTTCCGCTTGTGTTATCTTGTTTAATTACTGCCAGATTATTTTATTTTGTAAATTGGCTAGTTGTGGAGTGGTTTTAGTAGCATCCCGGGGTAATGTGGGTCCTGGGGTGTTACATCTGCCATGTGTCATGACACATCACTGCGACATTTGCTCTTGTGCCTAGTTAGCAAGTTGTGTCAGCTTTAGCACTATTCCATTTGTCGAGTTCACCGCAGACCAACCATGGGCCCACTTGTCAACTTCACAACCAATTTCCTTTAGAAATATAATTTGACCAAAATTAACATTTCTGCTGATGTCATAATTCTGATTTTCCTTAAGGAAAATAATTCTAGAAAAGCCATTTTTCTTTTTCTTAGATTTAAATCTTCTGAGAGCCTGTTCTTCTCCATTCTACCTCCGATTGACCCAATTTTTTTCCCTAAATTCATCTAAATTTGAGCTCTATCTTTTGGTTTTGGTTTTGAAGTTTTTGGATTTTATTTGAATTTTATTTGATTTTATTTATGTTTTGTTCGCTTTCTCTCCCGCTAGATAACATTTTCGAAGAAGTTAAAGCAAGATCTGAAGACCAAGAGTTGATAACTAAGTAAGGCCAAGACAAGTCATGTACTTTGATCATATTGAATGTTGTTTTTAAATCTATTTATTTATTATTTTATTTTAAATTATGATGCATTATTATTTTAATATATACCTTTGTACCTGGTAGTTATTGTCCAATTTGATTAATTCACCCTTGGTAGCTTGAGTGCCATGATTCTATTACCACCAAAAGATGGGTAATTATTTAGTAATACAATATTAGTTGTTACATAGGTTGTACATTTAGTAACTTATCCATGCTTGTAGTACGTTAGGCTTATCATCACATATTGATCATTTTCCAAGTTCACTTTTAATATATTTATTGTACTTACTATAAATTATTATTTTCTGTAAAATAACCACTCTGCCATCATTTGGTAAGCTTGCATAATTATGTTGCACCTTGTTACAAATGACTTGCTAAGTACTCTACATATGCATGACTATATCCATACTTGCTCAGCTAAAGAAAAAGAATCATATGAACTGAAAGTACTTGAAAGAGGATATTTCAATGACTTCTCGGATTAGGGTCTCGTTTCCTAATTGATTGCTTGTGGGCATATCGAATAGCCGCATCATCTTTCATTGTTTCCATTGTTAGTTCTATTTAGCCCTTCCAGCTGCTAAAGTGTAAACTTAGCCATAAGGTCGCAACTCTGATAATTAATAATATTTGAGTTTTTTTATTATTTAATCATGATTGATCAATATTTCATCTATGTTTCTACTTTGTGAACTAGCGTGATTCTAGACTAGTGCAGAATACATAGAGAGTCCGAATTTTTAATCCAGAAGACAAATATGTCATCTTCTAGGCAGCAGATTTAATATTTTCAAATCTTTTCATCTACACATGAAAATACACTGAAATATGACATTTTAAGAAACTAAAGAAAATTATCTACGACTTTCTAGTTATGCTCAAAATTTAATTCTGCCATTAAATCAGTCAAATTAAAGTTTTCTGATGGCTGCATCCAGTAGCAACCCAGTTTTGGACATCGGTCTCCCAAAATTCATAATTCGTATTCTACTCTCCTAACAATTATGTTCTTGGACTTCATGGAATCCTTAAGAAATCACCTAAAATTTTTATGTAGACCAAATCTCCAAATTAGTTTGTTTACTATTTTTAATATAAAGGTTAACACGTGCTACCAAAACACGATAAATTTACCAGGCAACAGGATTATGAAATTCATAACTCAAAATCTATCCATCCGCTCGACATGAATAAAAATTGTATAAAAAGCTATCAAAATCCTATACAACTTTCTAGTACATGGCATTCTCGAATTTAGCCCATACCATACCCGAAATCATAATTAAAAATTACCGCAGATAAACTAATCTACTAATCAAACCCCAGATAAAAACTTGCTAAAATTCTCTCTAATTCTAACTCTAATCTTACTAAAAATCTAAAAATAGAGAGGAATTCTAGATCGTTACCTTGGTAAAGAATACCAAAATTGTAATCCCTTTCTCACAATTTCTTTCGTTCTCACTCCTGAATTCTTTTTCCTAGCTGTTGCCCTTCCCTTTTCCTCTTGGTTTCTTCCTTGTTTTCTCCTAGCAGAGCGCACAATAACCAAATTATCAAGTCATGCATTCGAGCATGCAATCTCGGCAGATCGATGCATGCAACCAATTTACCTAGTAGTGCATGTAGCAGCCCATGCAAACGGCAGCAGCACGGCACGACCAGTGGCATGCCACCATGCAAGCGTGCGGGCGGACGCAACGAGTGAGCAGTGTAACAAGCTAGCTTAACAAAATCCTAAGATGTCACATACAACTATCATCTCTACTAATTTTAACCAATAGATAAACATTATCAACAACTAGGCTCCAACAATACGTATTAGACATAATGTTAAACATAAAATTCATCAACACTGTAGAACCATAAACTAACTTAACATGAACCAACAATAATTAAGATAAATCATAAATAAGTTTAAATTGAGTAAAGCATCCAATAGCAATATTATGATCTATAAGGAACTAAGGAAAGCAATAAGTATCTAATTATTATATGAAGAAACTAAATTATTTATGATAATAAGTGAATGGTTCGCTAGGTAGAGTAAAGAGCTACATAAGTGTAATTGTTCCATGTTCTACTTCCACTCAATGCATGACGTCTTCAACAATCACCTAAAAACAATAAATAAGTAAGGGTGAGTCCACGACTCAGCAAATACAAAGCAAAATAATAAACGAGACATCATTTTATTAACAATTCACATCCATTGATCATTAACTCTATTTCTCATATTCATTCTCATTAGCTTTCATTCACGTGTCTCATTATCCCAAATCACTTTTCACTTCTCATGAATACAATGCAATGTAATGCTCATGCTCATGTCTTAAATCATCTTCTACTTATACTGGTATAGCATAGTGTAGCACCTTTCGGCGTGCCCACACTCTTTTGTGTGGGGACCAATTGCCCGTCCCTTTTTATATGGGGACCTCATTGCCCATGTTTTGCATATGGGGAACTCATCCCACTCTCATGTATCATATCTTTCTATCATGAATGCTCAATATGCAATGCAATAATTATTATCTTTCTTCATTAGCAACTAATATTCTCATCATTCTTCCATAGTCATCAACATCATCATCAATTTATCATAAGCATGTGAGCAATATAAAACTAGCATAATCATCTGAATAATCATGTCAAGTATTCATTTAATGATATAACCATTCCAAACACTCAAATACCATTCTACCGTGCACTAGCCTTTCTAGTTGCGACGGCCGGAAAGATTTGAAGGTGCAACCCACCCGACATTACTTCTTCTATAGTAAATACTAAATCTCAATACAAACTACAGCAATACATGACAAGAAATAATCAACAATACTCCCACACACTTCCCAAAACCACCTCTTCACCCTAGCTGTCCTAGTACCAAAAATGTCATAACTTACAACTCCCACATCATATTATAACAAATCATACCAGTTATGGAATCTATACAAAATTACCCATAAATTCCTAGTTGACCAAATGTTGCTTAAACCACCTAAACCTCTGTTTTTAACCCAGAAGACAGATCTATCATCTTCTGGATAGTAGAATTATTAATTTAATATATTTTAATATACATATGCAAAACTATTGAACTATGGCATATTTATAATCCACAGAAAATTATCTACCACTTCCTAGTTATGCTCAAAATTTAATTCTACCATTAAATTAGTCAAATTAATATTTTTCTATGACTGCATATTGCAGTAACCTAGTTTTGGACAACAGTCTTCTAAAAGTCATAGTTCTTTGACTCTCTGGAATCCTTAAGAAGCTACTTACACTTTTCATGTAGACCAAATTCCCAAATTATTTCATATTCTATTTTTAATCTATAGATTAATATATGTTATCAAAATATGGCAATTTTATCAAACAGTAGGATTACAAAATTTATATCTTAAAATATACTAATCCGATCAATATGAATAAAAAATATAAAGATATCAAAACCCTATATAGATTTCCAGTAGAGGAAATTTCCAAATTTCCAATAGACGCTCAAGCAGCCACCAAACAGCAGCACGCTCCCCACAGCCCAAGGTGGGTCCAGCACCCATGAACACCCAGGCAGTAGGCAGAGTGCACGGTGATAGCCAGGTGCTCCACGTGTGGCCGGCGGTCAGCCGATGATCAGCAGAGCAGCAGAGGCCCCCTAACCGAACCACCACGCACGCGTCGATGCACCTACACATGGGAAGTGTGTGGCCAAAGGAACCTTTCTGTGGCGATGGACGCGATAGCTATTGGCATTCAATGGCCGAAACAAAACAAAAATAGCTAGGGTTTGATTCTCTCACCACGTTCCCTATTTATTAATACTTAGGATCCTAATCTGATTTCAACTGCCCACATAACTCATTTCAAGAAACCAATATATCCTCTCAAATTCCACACTTCCCCTCTTCATGTATCCTCTTTTCACTATTTACACATAGGTCTTCAAAATGGTAATTTCCATAACATTATAAGCGGCATGTGGCGGCATCACACGCAAGCTCAGGAAGGTCAGCGGTGCTGGCAAGCGTGCGCCTTCTTGAGTGAAGGCTTCCAGCGAGCGCTAGCACCGGTGGTTGGCGGTCGGCTGGCGCATAGGCTTCGTGGTGAACGGCAGATGAATTCGGCTCGCGATTGGTGCATGAGAATAAAAGAAAAGGCAACTAGGGTTTTGTTTTGGGTTTTGGGCCTTCTCTCTCCATGTTCTCTTTTATCACGGCACAAGATCTAATCTGTTTTGAGCTCCTCATTCCCAGCTAGGGGTGTAAACGGATCGGATTCGGTCGGATATTGCTTAAACCGTATCCTAATCCATATTTATTTTTCGGATTCGGAGTCGAATACGGTAAGACCGGATACGAATACGAATTCGGAATATTCGGAGTTTCGAATACGGTACCATCGGGACGGATATATAACGAATTCGGCTCGGAAACAGATAATATAGGCGGATAATACAGATGATTACAGTTCCAAAAGGTACAGTTTCACTAGTAAAAAGCTGCAGTCAACACTCAATACTAAATCAAAGGTGGATTCTTACCAACGATCCCAGTGAATGAAACATGAGGATCCGAGAGATATATATCATATATTCATATGGCTGAACCTTTTTTAGCATATCTTCTTTTTTTCTTGATGGAAATAGCTGCTTTAGCACATAATCCAGGTAGCAAAGTGACAGGGATCGAATTCGGTCGGATATTACTCATTCCATATCATATCCCATATTTTATTGGATTTGTTGAAATTTATTTGGATTTTTTTAGATTTTATTTGTAAGCCAAGAGCAAAAAAACTTATTTTAACTATTTTCTAAAAGTTAAAAATAGTTTATGTTATTTCCCTAAGTTCTCGTAGATTTATAGTATTTTTTGTGCATTTTCTGGAATTTTTTTGGTGTTATTTGCATTTATTGGATTTGTTGGAATTTATTTGGATTTGCTAATGGGCTGATGGGCTGAAAATGATGATTTGGCTGATGGGCCGGATATCCGAAAACTATATCCGGGTATTATCCGATAAAATTCCGGATAGTATCCGTATCCGTCGGATAGTCCGCTCCCGAATCCGAATCCGTATCCGAAAACAACTATCCGAATCCGACTCCGAATCCGATCCGATATGACTATCCGAATTCGATCCGACTCGGATTCAGCGATCGGTCGGTCAGGAAATATCCGATCCGTTTTCACCCCTATTCCCAGCTCCTCCCGAACGACTCATGCTAGGAAACCGACTCCTCCCTAAAACTTCAAGGCATCCCGTTTGATGTCTTCTCTTTTCTCTATTTATGCCCAAGTCCGTAAGAGGGTATTTCCAAAATATTGCACGGAAAGGTTTTTTTTTTAAATGGATTAAGTTCCTGGGGTTCTGCCACCTGCCTCAATCCAGGCCGCCCAAGCAGGATCTGGTGGCCTTTGTTGCCTTTGACACTGTAGCACTCAATTGTGATTTCACAATAGATATATTGCTTCCAAACAGTAGCTGAAATCTCATATCTTATATTCCTTTAAGTCCAAGTACTGTACGAAACTTCGAACAATTTAGAGCCTTTTAAAAATATGCCCATGACTAATCAGTTGTTAATCCAGTTGCAATAATCGCTCCTCTTTGAGGTGTTCCAGTTCATACACGAAAATGGAGTTTCTTCAGTGTAAAAATGGTATTTGAACCTTAACTTTAATTCGACCTAATGCTGATCTGTTGGTTACTTGATTTCCTCGAGGTATTTTAGTTGAGCCACATGTTTTGCTCCTAATACGTTCACTGAATTATCTTGTATAATGTGAAATACTAAACATTATATTAGCAAGTCTTTCAATGTGTTAGCTTGTAGTTGGTGTGGTGTGAATGCCTAGCGTCTGACTTGTTGGTTCCTTGTGAAGCACATGTTGTGATACGGTCCAACCAGTAGAACCCTAGGTGGAACGTGGGCGCGGTCCAACCAGTATATCACAAATGGTTTTTAATTAAAAACTATCTGTGATAACCAGCTTATCATAGACGGTTTTTATAAAAAACCGTCTGTCATAAGCTTCATACCAGAACGCTTCGCGCGTGTTTCGATGCCAGAACGCTTCATGTTTCGATCATCTAATTAACGTCTCTCGATCGTTATATGAAGCGTCTATATCATTAATGTTTGGGTATACGAACCGTTTGTGCTAAAGGTTAAATATGCGCGCCTAATCCAGGTCTCTTCTACGTACGTACAATACAATATACAATATAACATGGCTTCTACTGTTCTTGTGATCATCTCCTTCCTCTCATCTGTTCATCAAGAATTGTTCGGCCGGAACCTTACACAGACGGCCAGCAATTTGCATCTGCAGCAGCTTCTCCGCACCGCTCTCTCTTCCCGACTTTCTTGCATCCGTCAGCTTGACCTGATCCTCCGCTGTCGACGGAGGCGTCTCGCTGCCGCTCAAGAAAGGGAAACAGCCCTCACCTTGGTTCTTCTCCACAATGTGCGCAAAGCGGAAGAAACTCTACACGCATTGCAGAGACTGATGGATAGTCTTGCCGATCAAGCAAATACGGCAGATTCTGAGGAATCTTTTCATGCTATCCTCTATGACATTATGGATGATGCTGATCATTTACCCAGGCTGCAGGAGGAAGTGCTGAGGACAAAGGCAATCTTAACGGCGTTCGAGAATTTAGCGTCTGATCCTCCAAGTCCCCAAGTCGAAGAAGAAGCGTACGAAGCCCAAAAGATTACAATCTGGGAAACTCTTTACCTGTGCGACTATTGTAATAAATTTGCCTCTAATTGAAATTAATAAATTTGCCTTTAATTTGTGATCTCTTGTCTCAGTAGTTCTGTAGTTAAGTTATTAGAAGCAATGTGTACTTATATATTAACCTCTGATCTAGAATATGACAGACAAAAGGACATCACAAACGGTTCTTGTTAAAAATCGTCTGTGAACATTCACAGACGGTTCTTAACAACAACCGTCTGTGATAGTCGACACAACACAGACGGTTTTTAATAAAAAAAACCGTCTGTGATAATCCCAGATTATATTCCAGTATCACAGACGGTTCACCAGTAAGAACCGTCTGTGATACTCCTTTTTCCCGCCACAAATACCACAGACGGCCTTCAAATTAAAACCGTCTGTAATAGTGTACATTACAGACGGTTTCACAAAACCGTCTATGATTTGGCGTCTACTATTAGCCTTTCTGTAGTAGTGAACGACGTTAGAGATCGGACTGCAGATGTAACCCAGCGGTCAGCAACAATAAACAAATAGCAGTATAACCACACAATTGCTCTCAGCCTGTTCTTGGAGATAGTAGAACAAACCAACATAGCACTGCCGGAATTAACTATAGAAGCTCTCGGTTGCACAAGAAAACCACACGTAGTAGATTGCTAGATGCAAACGGGATAAGTAATTTACAAACCGATCAGGAAGAACGAACTGAGAAGAAGAATCATATAGGTTCAACACAAATTGATGCACTAGCTGGAGATCAACTCGCGCAGAAGAAATACCCAAACCCTTGATTGGTTTGGCACACGCAGCCAACTCACCAAAAACCATCTGGCCTTTTCTGGATTTTCTCATGATAAAAAAAAATAACTGTCCTCCTCATACATGGGCGCCGGCCCTAGCCTTCTATATGGCTTTGTATACGCACACATACCCGCACTCGACTCCGCCACACACTCGGCCAAACCAAAGGACCTGATTATAGCTCAGTCGGAAAAGAAAAACTACTGACTCAAACAATTAACGTACATGACCAGGACTCAGTAGATATGTAAAAGAACCATGTAACTAAATAGGACCCAGACTTGAGCAAATCCAACGCTTAAATATGGATTCGGATCAAACCAATGTGGAGAAATCCCTGGCTGGTTTTAACTGGCTCACGTTCCTTGCTGGCTCTACTTCTGGCTTGATATGATATGAGCACACATGCTGCATTTCTGTCTCCCTCTGTGTCTATCTCATCTCCCCTTCCCTCTCGGCCATACATGCTATTGTGCAATTTTCTACTCCATGCTTTACTGAATCAAAAGATTTAGAGTTACTAACCATGCTACTTACGTTAGGAACAATAAGAGTAGTTGTAGTATGTTTGGACGTATCATCCTCCCCTTCTTGAATAAAAACCGTCATTGTTTTTGGACTATTCTTTGCAACCTTTTTCTCTTGAGCAAAATTCTCAGCATGAATAGCACACTCCAACATAGGAAACAGCACATGATGCTTGCACTTATGCATAAAAGAATATTTGTTGGTTTTCCCGTGATATGTTGCATTGTGATCAAACTGTCATGGCCTTCCCAACAAAATATGACAAGCGTGCATTGGCACCACATCATAATTCACCTTGTCTACATAGTTACCCACTAAAAAAGATATTCGCACACGGTGAGTAATTTTGTGAGGCCATGTCGAGGTCACTCCATGGTTGTGATGAGCAATTGACTTTTGGATTAGAGTATGTGTGAAGGTTGAGTTTGGTTTTTGAGTATTTTGCAAAAGTTTAACTTCTATCTGTTGACTGTATAGTCAAATGGTCTGATCGGCAGAATGACCACGGGGTGGTCAAAAGCGTCAGTGCCTAAACGACCATGTGTGATTGATAGTCGTAGCCTGTGATTGATGGTCGTAGTTTCTGCATGGTCGTGATCGATGGTCGTAAGCTGTGGTGTTCGGTAGTCGTAAGCCGTAGCGATTATTGTGGTAAGTCATAGCATGTGTGATTGGTGATCATAGCGATCGGTTGTGACCTGTGTGATCATTAGTCGTAGTGATATGTGAGGTAGTCATAGCCTCTGTGTGCAATAGTCATAGCTTGTGTTCTCAATGATCGTAGCGGTCTATTAGATGGTCGTAGGCCTTTGGTAGGAACTCGTGGGCTTCAAGTACCTCATCCCCTGAGTATTCGAGTACTTGTAAGTCGTACCAGATCAGTCGATGGACTGACTGATCTCAGTGATCTGCGGTTGTTCTCTGAACTTTTGGGGCTTTGGACAGGGTTTGACCAGGATGGTCCTGCGAGTGTGCATGTGTGGTCATTGCTTGGTTCTAGGATTAGAATTTGTAATTTAGGTGCATATATTTTGATTATGCAAATTGATGATCTTTATGTATTGTTCAATGCTACATGATGGTTTGCTTATTAGTGTTGGTTGCAAGACTTCAGAGCTAGGTCATGGTAAGGCGTAGAAGGACCGAGACTAGGCATAAGGAGGTGTTGAGGTCCAGAACGGTCAGGGAGACGCCAAAGATGTTTATTGCTTACGAGGTGGTTGCAAGCCAGGACGACGAAGAATCGAAGCGGAAGCTACCGGTGGTGGACATGATGGGCAACAGCGAGGTGGACCGAGACTTGGCTAAGGGAGGAGTCGAGGTCCAGACAGTCGAGGAAGCTGAGTGTCATCATGCATGAGGGGAAGCACGTGGTATGCCAAGTGACTTAGGTCATTTGCAAGCGAGGACAGTTTGGTGGGATCCAGATGCATGAGAGGCTTGGCGATAAGTCATTGGGGCCACATGCCAGATGGCGAAGCATGGGCGATGCTTCTTGGCAAAGGAAGCGAGAAGCTTTGAGGCTAGCGGTAGAGGGGTATTTTGGTAAATTGCCCAATACCAGAAAAAGTGGTGGTGTGTGAAACTGTGGCGTTGGCCTAAGTAGTTTAGGTCTTGTATGAGCAGAAAACATGAAGTAGATCAAGTGTTGGTTCACTAATGGGTTAATGGTGTAAGTTGCTTTGAGAAGCGTGCATGAGTAAAACCCGGTGTTATGTGGGGTTAATAGGTTATCCCGGTTTGGCCTAATAGGAGGATCTATTAGGTTTTGGGTTCATTGATGAGCCTATAAAAGGGGAGAGAGATAAGAGCTAGGATTTGAGAAGGTTGGCTAAGCCTTATGGTGGCTAGCTCCTCCTCCCTCCCATGGGAGTTAGGTTAGAAGTGAGTGTGGGCTCTAGGCTTAGAGTTTTTTCCTCCCGAGGGGAGTGGCTGAAAAATCAATCATCCCAAATGAGCAATGCATCAATCTTTAATATACCTTTTTGTGTATCTTTTGTATGATTGAGTTTGCTCAGCTTGATTCGATTCTTCCTCTGTTTTCCTTTTCTGCTTCTTGGCTCTGTCATGTGTCTTCTTGATCTGAGAGGTTATTCTTGCTTATTTTTATGATGATCTGATGTGATGTATTATGTGGAATCATACTCAAAGCCATCTTGGTTATTCTCTTCCCACGAGCACGGTCTGTTCATCTCTTTGATCTAGAAGTCTCAGTTTTGTGCGCTCTTGGTTAAATCGCAAAAAGGTCTCAACTTGTTTACTAAGTTTTCAATCCAAGATTGGATTAGCTTCCTGGGACCTTAAGAAATTTGCGTAAAAAGTTTCTCGGCCATTTGATCTTTTAATCAAAAGATATGAGGATTTTGGATCTTGCGGCCGTGCGTTGTGCTATTCTTCCAAATCATTTACGACCGCATCTATTTTTGGATCACTCAATAATTTTAGATTTGGTGGTCGTGCGCCTTCTATTACTTCTAGTTGTTCATGACCACATCTAATCTCTATCGCTCAATGGTCTTAAGTCATGTGGTTGTGCGCCTCCGATACTTCTAGTCATTCATGATCGCATCTGATTTCTATCACTCTTTGGTCCTAAGTCATGTGGTCATGTGCCTCCTCTGATACATCTAGTCATTTATGAGTAGCTCATGACTGCATTTGGTTACAAGCGCTTGATGGTCTTCAACCACGTCATATGATTGCCCTTTTTTGAGTTTGTTCTTTTCTTTCTCAATCTTTTCTTAATCTAAGAGTTTTGATTTGATTTCTTCGATGTTCTTTCTTGCTGTGACATGTGGGATCATGCTCAAAGCCTTCTTGGATATCTCTACCCACGAGCAAGATCTGCTCATCATTTTTAGATCTCAGTTGTATACGCTGCTTTAATTTGCAAAAGGTCTCAAATCTATCATGGATGTTTTGATCCAGGAATGGAATAGCTTCCTGAGACCTTAAGAAATATGCGTACACTGGTTGCGTGAATTTTGGATCTGCGGTCAAGCTTAAAAATTCTATTTCCCTATACTTCCTTTGGAAACAGTAGTACCACAAGCCTCATAGCGGCAGTACTGCAGTTCCCGTTCTCTGACCACTTTGTTTTCCACCGTTCACTAGTCAAAGTTCGGATTGGTTCGACCACCTTGGATTCGATCACTCAATGGTCACAGATCACTCTAGTCATATTTTGAACTGCTACGACCACACATTGGTTTTTGACCACATTGGTTTCTGACCGCACTCTGGGCATCGACTACGGAGGTGTTGATCATTCATTGGTCTTCGACCACGTAGTTTATGATCATATCGGTCTTTGCCTGCGTTTGTTTCCAACAATGCTGGGTTCGACCATGGTGGTTTTGGCCATGTTGGTTTCGACCACAGTGGTTACGATCATGTTGGTTACGACCACGTTGGTTTCGATCATGTTGGTTTCGACCACGTTGGTTATGACCATGTTGGTTTCAACCACGTTGGTTTTGACCACATTGGTTATGACCACGTTGGTTATGACCATGTTGGTTTCGACCATAGTGGCTTCGACCATGTTGTCTGCCTTTCGACCATGTTGATTTCTGTCTAGTGGTCGTAATCCGACCACGAGGTGCTCTGATCTGGTTGTGGTCAACTCTGTGTTTCTATAGTTTTTCAAGTAGACTTCACTTCCTAATCTTTATAGCTTTGTAGCTATCGGAGTAAAGGATTTGTGAATATTTGGAAGAATTTTAAAGGCAGCATTTACCCCCCTCTGTTGCCTATCCGGTCCTACAAATTTTTGCCTTACAAACATTGTTCATCCACTGTATATAGTATGGTTGCGGGTGTCTCCATGTTGGCAAACCCAAAGCTTGCACCAATTCTTTGCTGACCACATTACTGAAGCTACCTCCATCTATGATCATCTTACACACATGGTTCTTGATTTTGCACTAAGACTGGAAAACACTTTGCCATTGTCCCTTAACAATAATAGCAGTGTTATCAACCTAAATTTTCAAACCTGCATGTTTCATCTTTCTGGCATTAGCATATCATCTATTGATGGACCAGTTTCATATGTGCATATAATCTCCTCTTCAGACTTATCACTTTCAAATTCACTACTAGAAACCGAAGTATAGCCATCCTTAGTGACAAGCACTTTGCGTTGAGTTGGACAATCACGCATAACATGTCCTCTTCCCTTGCACTTAAAGCACTTAATATCATGAGTTCTAGTTGTAGAAAAAGTATTAGAATTAGATTTTGATAACTCCTTACTTGCTGAATTCACCGCTTTCAATGCCTCCTTTTGGCCAGCCCCAAGTGACCGTGATGGTGTGGTCAACTTGGAACTCGCCCTAACCTCCTCTTGCTTCTTTGAAGACCACCATGAGCTGGTGGTAGTGGTGTGGTCTCCCTTAGCTTGGCATTGCATTATGCACTACTCGAAGCGAATGGCATGATGGACAAGGTATTGTGGTTATCGTACTCCTTTGACTTTGTCTTGTCTTGTACATCTTCATTCAGCCCCTCAAAGAAGTTAGCTATGGTCACATCCTCGAACTCATGCACGCCTGTACAGGTCATGAGAATCTCCATCTCCTTCTAGTATTCATCTATGGACTTAGCATCTTGAGGTATTAATTGCAACTTTGTATGCAAAGCTCAAGTGTAGTACGTCGGCACGAATGTCTCCTCATGAGGGCCTTCATGTTCTCCCATGTGCCCTTCGATATGACATAGTTGGTTCCACTAAACAAGTGCATATTCAATGAACTCAATTGATGCAGCGTGCACCTTCTTCTCCTCGGTGTAATTGTGGCTATCAAAAATTTGATCCACGTGCATCCCCTACTCGAAATACACCTCTAGATCAATACGCCCATTGAATGCTGGCACGGAAGATTTGAGCCTCCCAATGTTGTCATCATTGTGGTTGTGATCAACACCTCCTCCATTGTGCTCAAAAATATTTGGCACAAAACAGCACCTCCATGATGATGATTAAATTCCCGTCTTGGTCCCTGGTTGTAGTATTTTCCACCAAAAGCACCATATGAACAGACCTTGTCAAAATTATCATTGAAGAACTCATCCCCAACATGCTGATGACCATGGCACTTTTGAGGTTGTGGTGGCAGCACAGGAGCAGCAGCAACCCCTCCCTGTCCTAGGGCTTGCTTCGAACATTGCAATGAATTGGCTATAGCCATGAACCACATATCGTTGGCCTATCTTTATTCAATAAACTGCACACTAATTTGATTCTCCACCCGAACTATGCGCTCCACCAACTCAACATGCAAATTGTCAATACTTTCTTGCAGCGTGTTACACCTTCCTGTGAAGTGTCTATTGGTAGCTTTGAGGTTCATACGAACATTGGGTGGCATCTCCCCTTAAACATGCAGCACATCTTCATAAGCACCATGATGCGATCCATGCACACTAGCAGCCGAATTTGCCATCTTAAATAGTTTCACAAAAACAACCACAAAAGGTAGATGACATTAGTAGTACCATGATCAATCTGGTGCTCTGATACCAGATGATATAATTCAACCAGTAGGACCAAAGCTAGAACATGGGCAGTAGTTCGATCTTTCACGGTACGACAAAATAAGGAACAAATACCTCTTCCCTTGGTTCGGATAGAACGGCATTAGAACTAGGACTATAGATGTAACCCAATGGTTAGCAACAGTAAACAAACAGCAGTAGTAACCACATAATTGCTCTCAACCTATTCTTGGAGATAGCAGAACAAACCAACCTAATATAGCAGCAACTAACAATAGAAGCTCTCGGCTGCACAAGAAAACCACACGTAGCATATTGTTAGATACCAATGGGATAAGTAATTCACAAACTGATCAGGAAGACTATAACACCTTGTTTTGTGGCATTTTTGAAAATTTTGAAATAAATTTGATTTTTGAGCATAATTCAATATTTGGCAAAACAAAATTCAAAATTTTAATTCAAATTCAAAACCAAAATTGAAATACAAACTCGAATAAAAAATGAAATTAAATAAAAAATTAGAGACAACCCAATTTCTTTTTCTTTCCCTGGCCCACTTGCTTTTGGCCTATCCGCCTACTTCCTTCCCCCCCCCCCCACTTTTTCTCTTCCTGACCTGCACCACCGGCCCACCACCTGCTTCCCTCTCCTCCCTTCTTTCTTTCTTCCCTCGCCCAGCCATGCGCCTGGCCTGTTTCCCCTCCCCTTCTCCTCTCGCTCTCTTGCTCTATTCTTTGCCGTGTTAGCTCGCCGCCACAATTGTTGACCGATCGTTGCATGCCTTCACACACGCCATGCCTTGCTTGCGTTAGCGCCGTCTCATCGCCAGCTACCACAATGAATCGCCTTGCTACACTGCGCACCGCACCGTCAAGGTGCTACCAAACTATCGTGTTGCCTTGGTCGTCGCGCTGACAACCATGTCATGGGAGCATTTCTGCCGTAGCCACTGCACGCCCTATACTTCTACCTCATCATGCGCACCCCATCCCATTGCAACTGCTATACCCATACCGTGGTGACGCCAGCCGCCACTGCTCCCCTGCATCATGCCCCTACTTGCACCAGCATCACCCATACCATTGCGTCAACACCACACTGTGCAGCTCGCCTCTGTCAGCTATAAAAGCCACCCGAGTGCTTCCCTTGCCTCCTCACCCCTTCTAACTCTCTCCAGTCGCCTCACTTTGGTTCAATTAGAGCCGAGTCGAGCTTACTACTGTAGTTGTCGTGCCCTGCTGAGGCCACCTCATTGCCCCATCACTTTGATGAGCCTCCTCCATTCCCGAGCATGCCAACACAATCACCTAGTTCCCCTTTCCATCTCACCTCATCCGATTTGATCCTCTCCCCTCGTAGCTCACCGGCGTCATTGCCTTCTCCAACTCTGGCCGTCCCACCGACCCAGCATGCCTCCGTTCAATTCCTGCTAACCGAAGCACCCTCACACCTTCATCTATCCCCGCCGTCAATTTTGGCCACCTCGGGTCATAATTGTTGGACCATCTCAGACTTCCCCGGAACTTGCCAACCTCTCTTGTGAGTTACCCTCATCCCCTAGAGGCTCTCTATACCATGAATTCCTTCACTGCACCACTACACACCGAGTTGCCATGGTGGCCGACCGACGCCATCGCCATGTGCACTACCACCGCCACCCATGGATGCGATGTAGTCCCAGCGACCAATTTTGGGCATCGCCAGCAACCGCCGTCGCCTCCCTTGTTGACGACAGCACAGGAAGGCTGCGCTCTATTTGGGTAAAGGAGAAGCCACTATAACTATTTAATTAGGTGTTAATGATGTCCTTAAACCATGATGCTCACCATAATTAGTTAGTGTTAATGGTGCTCATTAATTAGTATTAATCAGTCACTTAAATGTGGGTGCAAGTCATTAGGAAATCTAATTAAAGCTAGATTTTAACCTTCAGTCACCGACTAGTTGGTCATGTTTACTATGTTGGTCCCATTTGTCAGTCACTCTTCCTTTCTCCTCAAAGAAAATAATTTAAAAAAAATTAAAACCCTAAGGGTCCCATTTGTCAGTCAATGTTCAATTTTCTTAAGAAAAATAATTCAAAAACAAAACTAACCCTTAGCTAGCTCCACATGTCAGCCTCTAATGTATTTTTAAATAGAAAAATAAAGCAAAAACAAATTAAATTGTGAGACACAACTATCAGTGAGACATATTGGGTGGGTTCTTTTGGGTTGATGGCTTATGACTTATGGCTTAAATATTTAAATTCTAGCTGTTCGTGAGAGGCAGTACGCAGAGGAAAATAGTTGTATACGATTTTGGCTGGTACAACTGAACTCAATACACCTTTTACTACAATTTTTCTATTGACCCTACCTTAAAAATACACCATTTAAAAGTTAGTTACTATAGATAGTACAAGCATAAGCCAACTTTAAGCCCAAAAGAACCCGTCCATTATCTCTCCTCTGTTTATTTTTAGGATTTTTCCTGAAATTAAACTTTGGAAGGCCCATTGTCACTCATTTTAAATCCAATCAAATGAAACTTGTTTCCAAATTCATCTAAATTATAGATATTTATAAAAAAATGTAAAACCATGAATTTTGGAGTTCATTTGGATTTGTTTGTATGCTCATGTATTTATGTGCTTTTTCATCACAATCACCCAAGTAGATTACGAAGACCTAGAAGAGCAACAGTTCGAGCTCAACCAGGACCACCAAGACAAACAATCCTATAAGCAAGGTGATTCAATACTTTGATCTTGTTTCACCTACATTTTGAATGCAAGTTATGTTGAATTAAATTATTAAATTGTATGCTTTGTTTTATTATACAAATTATATTCATCTTAAGCCATAGTTAAGTCCCTACTAATAATTAAATGATTCACCCCACTCCATAGCTTTGGATATGAATTCTTGCCACCGTAGATATAAGTCAATATCTAAGTGCCATGCTTAGTCTTACTTAGATACTCTGGGGCATTAATTTGCACTGACATCATTTTAAACATGAAACTTAGTTTGGGCAACCACTGGAGAGAAGTGGCTAGTATTTGAACTAGAAATGATATCACGAACAAACACTTCTTCCCTTGGTTCGGATAGAACAGCATTAGAAATAGGACTCCAGATGTAACAGGGCGGTCAGCAGCAGTAGTAACCACACAATTGCTCTGGCCAATTCATGACGATAGTAGAACAAACTAACATAGCTCAGCAAGAATTGACAATAGAAGCACTTAGTTGCACAAGAAAACCACACGTAGCACATTGCTAGATGCAAATAAGATAAGTAATTCACAAATCGATCAGGAAGACCAAACTGAGAAGAAGAATCATACAGATTCAACATGAATTGAAGCACTAGCTGGAGATCAACTCGCGCAGCAGAAGTACCAAAACCCTAGATTGGTTCGGCACTCAAGAACACGCAGCCAACTCGCCAAAAACCATATGGCTTTTTCTGGATTTTCTTATGATAAAAAAATAATTGTTCTCATACATGGGCATCGGCCCTAGCCTTTTATATGGCTTTGTATATGCAGACATACCCCAACTCGACTCCACCAAACACTCGGTCAAACCAAAGGACCTGATTACAACTCGGTTCGAAAGGAAAAATTACAGACTCAAACAATTAACGCACATGACCAGGACTCATACTTGGACTCAATAGATATGTAAAAGAACCATGTAACTAAATACGGCCCAAACATATGTTGGGATACAGGATAGGTTACACTAGCGCAAATAAAAAATTCTACCACATAAATCAAGAAACTATATGAGTAAGAGATGCTACAAACAAAGAGTTGAAGCAGCCCGATTCAAAGTAGCGTGCGTCGATGTAGTGAAAGTAATCGATCGTCTCCTAGTAGTAGTTGATCTTCACGAGCCACTGTCTCCTCCTTTTGATCATCCTAATCAGCACTACAATCGCAACAGCGCCTCTATCGAAATCCACACATTCAGGGAAGGAACACCATGCACCAATGTGCTAGCACTAGCGTGTGCAGTAGAGGTTTTGAGAGGTGATGGCTAGGGTTTCGATGGTTGTGTCTTGAGATTTTCTCCTCATCATCCTAAGTCACATGCCTCTCTCTCTCTTTTATATATATATATATATATATATATATATATATATATATATATATATATATATATATATATATATATATATATATATATATATATATATCCTCCAATCAGATACTTATCGGATACGATTAGAGATCGTATCCAACTCGGAGAGCTTCTAACCGTATCCTTATCTAATACGAGTAGAGATTGTATCCCACTTGGAGTATCATCCGGACCCTTACTATTCTAACTCGTTAAGTATGTGACCTTATAGGTTCATATATACTTGGTTGTAACTCGAAAACACCTTTTCAATCATTGATCAGTAGCGATCCCTCGTAGAACATATCAACCCCCAAATATATACAAAGATTAATTTGAATGAACCTTATGCAATATGATCTGTAACCAAGTCCTATTCACTCATGATTTGTGCATAAGTTTTTACAACTAGATCATATCTGGTTATGACCAGTCTATATCCCTATACGACCAGTTAGCATACCAATTTTCGATATGTTTGGCCAGCTCACAACTAATCAGTATACTCATACAACCAGTTCGTATTTGATCAGACTAAATGACATGTTTATGTATTCTCTTTTTGCCTCACGATATCAGATCAAATTTCAGATGAGAAATGTGTCATCCACGGACTATTCAATCTTTTTCTAATCTAATGATGAATAACTTTATGCGGTCAACTCTTTGACCACTCGTGACATGACTATACACTTTCTTTATCCAACCATATCGAATGGTCTAGAGATATCTCTCTTGTTATATAGGAGGCGTAAAGACCATCACTACTACAGAAAGCCTAATACTAGACGCCAAATCACAGACGGTTTGACACAACCGTCTGTGACCGACACTAACACTGACGGTTTTAATTTGGACACCGTCTATGTTGATGGCCTCGGAAAAAACGAGTATCACAGATGGTTCTTACCGATGAACCGTCTGTGATATTCCAGTATCACACACGTTTTTTATTTAAAACCGTCTGTGATAATCTGGAATTATCACAGACGATTTTCTAAAAATCGTCTATGATAATGAAGTTATCACAGACGGTTCGTATTAAAAACCATCTGTGATATGCTTCCCGCCTTGCAATTTCCCAAAATTTCATAATTTCCCGCCTGAGTCCGAGTAGGATTTAGTCGAGACACCTTCAGTAAAATGGGCATAACTTTTGCATACGGTGTCCGTTTTTAACGTTCTTGTACTCGTTGGAAAGCTAACGACGAGCCCAATCCACAAAAACAACCCGCTTGTGCTAGTCGCCCTCCAAGACCCCGAAAATCAGCCATCTTTGGACCTAAACCTGCGTCGCAAGTTTTTGGTTTCTATTTTTGCCCTTTTTCTTGGTCTTCCTTTCGGAATTTGGATTTTACTTCAACTGAAAAGTTGTAGATCTCACCGAAACCTTTCAAGTGAGTATATATAAGCTATATAAAACTTTGCTATTTTTATCTTTTCAGACTAGTTGTTTATATTGCACGGTATATAAAATTTTGTGCTCTAATTCACAGACAGTTCTATATACAGAAACGTCTATGATAATCTGACCGCTGGGCCTGTGATCCTCCTCAACCCAATCCTAGCCAATAGAAATCCTTACCCCACGGATCGTAGCTCCGCCTCTCCATCCCTGCGCCAAAAAATTTCGCACTCACTCCCCTATAAATAATCACCAGAACCAAGCCTCCTTTCTGTTCTCCTCCTTGCTGTTCTCCTCCTCTTTACTGTTCTTCTTGCTGTTCTCCTCCTCTTTGTTGTTCTTCTCTTCCTTGCTGTTCTCCTCCTCCTCCTTGACCCATACCATAATAGCCCCACGAAGTAGATAATGCATAAGGTAGCGCTCAATCAACGCCGATGATGGTGGGCGTCAAAGACATCTAGCTCGTGCGCTGCATCAGGGGTGAGAAGGCCTAGGCATAGAGGATCTTTGCTTTTCTCTGTTCTTGTCGTGTTAGCTAGATGGACAACCTGTTTGTTGTTTTGGGATATTGTAATGGTAGGCTCTAATCTTAATAAAAATAAAATGTGTACTGTGTTTCATACTATGTTTGCTTGTTTTCATTTCAATTAATTGATTTGCGAAATGGATGTTTTATGTTTGTGAAATAAATTGAGATGTGAATTGGATGTATACATGTACATGTTGATCTGCTTGTTTCAGAGGGCATAGCTAGCATTTCCTAAGGTTAACCAATAAACAAAAATAGATTTAGGGGTAGAAGAGAATAGCACAGACGGTTTTAACTAAAAACCATCTGTGATATTGATATATCACAGACGGTTTTTAGTTAAAAACCGTCTGTGGTTATCACCTATCACAGACGGTTTTTACTTACAAACCGTCTGTGATATTCACTGACCCATAAATTCAGACGGTTCAGAAGACGTTTTTGAACCGTCTGTAATACGGTTTTCTGTAGTAGTGCATAACCGATCAGTCATATTTCTCCGTATATTTCATAGCATACATGAAAGCTACTTTATAACTGCCCAGTTACAGAGTAGCGTTTAGTGATACAAGCATCTCCACGATTGCCTCTACGGCATATCACTAATATGGATTTGGATCAAACCAATGTGGAGAAATCCCTGACTGGTTTTAACCTGGTTCACGTTCCTTCTTTTGCTCTACTTCTGGCTTGATATGATGCAACTCAAATTCTGCTAGCTCATACAGGTTACATCTGGTCCATTCACCATCTCACGCACTTGGACCAGCACACATGCTGCATTTTTCTCTCCCTCTGTGTCTGCCTCAACTCCCTCCCTCTCGGGCCTCGGCCATACTAGTGCAATTGCCTACTCCATGCTTTATTGAATAAAAAGATTTAGAGTTACTAACCATGCTACTTAGGTCAGGAACAATAATAGTAGTTGTAGTATGTTTGGTCGCCTCATCTTGGTTGGGCGTTAGTAAGTAACTTAAGCATTATAAATGAACTCGAACTAAAATTTAATATCACCGAGTTACTAAGATGATCTTTTGTAATTTACATGTTAGACTCTGCCTTTGAGAAGGATCACTAAACTATATTTTCCGGTTGGAACTTCACCATTACTCGCAAGATGGTTAAAAGTTTCCCATCACTTTCGTTTATGTAGAAGGTCAAATGATAAGTTCCGCTTCGGTTATTAATAGGTTTTTTAGGCTGTTATTAATAGTAAAGAACATGGTCAGTGATAGGCCAAATGTGATCGCGTTGAATGGGCCAAGAAGCGACAATCAAACGAAAGGAAAACAAGATAAATGGGCCGGCAATGATAAACTCCTGCCCAATTTTTTCACCTTTGTCTTTTCTTTTCTCTCTATTTAATAAACCCAGCCCAGCAATAAATATGGGAAAAGCATGAGCAGGCGCCACACCAAACGGTCCAGCCTAGACCCTTATCTGTCAACCAGCCCAGCACTGAGCACTCCCTGCAAGGTTTCACGTGCGCACCACACAACAGGTCAATAGCAAAGATTTACTATACAAAAATCCTGACAAAACAAAAAAAAAAACTGAAAAAAGAGTTCCTTCCAAGAAACGAGCAAAGATTAACTACCTGCAGTTACCTTTGCAAGTCAAGTAAGTTGTCAGACAATGTTCCTTTTAAAGAGTGAGAACATGCTAACTAGTCACCTTAGGACTCACAAACTACATGCTAGAAGATTAAATACCGAGAAATTGTAGTAGAAAATGCACATAAATCACCTTACACGGGGTTGATGGAACAAACCTAGTCATTAGCAAAAAACTTGAGACACCAAACTGTTTGAGCTATGCAATGGTTGTCATAGTAATCTTATTCCCTCTGCTATACCACCGCGACCTTCGGAGTCCTCTAATGCCATTACTAAATTGATCCAAACTTTCTTTTAGATGTCATTACAGCTGAGCAATGCTTTTGTCTAATCCACTAACATTGCCACGTTGATCCAATACTTTGGCTGCTTTCATTTATACACTCCCTCTCGTAAAATATAAGTACCGGTCAAACTATTATAAATTTGACCAACAATGTTTTCATGAATATTTAGATTGGCCGTATGAAAATGGTACGAGTATATTTGGTTAGAAAATATTTTTAAGTTATTATAATTTTATTTGGTTTTATAATTATATTACATTACAAATCAGTGGTCAAAGCTATATCGTAGACCGTGCTCATGCAAGAAAAATTGGCACTTGTGACTCTTTGGATGATTCACTGCCCAATAAACAACAATAAACCCTTACAAGAAGAATCAGGGCTGCAGAATGCCATCTTCCTATTGGAGCTTCGGTACTGGTCAAAGTGGTCCAACGAGAAAGGCCACGGATGGCCCGGTCTTCAAACTCATGCGTGCATTCTGTCCATCTCGTCGCGACTCGCGATGTACATATACAAATGCATAGTTTCTAGGTTTAATAGTTTTATCTATGTTTTTCAAGATAACATAGATAATGGTATAGATGACGCATACGATTTTGGATTTAAAAAGTTGTTTGGAGAATCCGTTTCAAAAGGTATTTATTTATTTTGATTTTTAAAATAACCAGAAGCTAAAAGAAAAAAATTATAGTGTTGCAGCAGCGGATGAGACCAGTAGAATATTTTATGGTAGGTCACGGTTTTGCATTGCCTAGCCTGCTCCAAAACCAGCCGTGCATGCATGGACCCAAGGAATCCAGTCTGGCATGCATGTTACTAGTAGCACATATTGGAATGATTTTAGAAAGAGAGAGATGCATGTATATGTATGGGGTAAACTAGGAATACAGTTTTCCTATTCCCTTTCCTGTGGTCCCTTACACGTGGCAGCAGTTCAGGAAGGGAGGGCGTTATTGCAGGCCCATAAAAAGTAAAGCAGAACGAATAGTCCGCTGACACGTGTGAAGAAACAGGGACAGAAACAGGTAAAGGGGAACAGGGAAGCTGCATGGTGCCACACAACAGGTTTGCACAGTTTTCCTTGACAATAAACTAATGTTGGTAACTCGAGGATATAATTCCCTCTCTGATTGAATCATTTTTTTCTTTTGAGAGACCATACGATTGAATAATCCAATTAAGTCACATGTCGGTATGGAAAAGGTTGAGTACTAAATAGACGGAATTAAGCAATATTAGGCTCAAAACTTTTATCTATGCGGAGCTAACTGCAGTTATCTGCCGAGTTGCTGATGAAACCTAACTTGGTAAGACGTTTGTAAATTCTAGTCTTACAGTTTGGGATGTTTGTGCTGGATATTTCCTGCAGAAAGCTAGATCTCGAGTTCTCTACCTCAAAGCATCAGATGGTAAATTCTTGGCATCAATATTCGCTAACTAAAACTTGCACTATTCTGATAAACTTACCACCAAAACTAACAAGTCACAGATTAATTTTTTTCTTTTAAGTTCTTCCACTCCACCCTAGCCTGTACCAGATATCTCGAGCCGGTCAGAGCTAACACTCACGCGCTCCCACATCCACCACGAGAAACAACTCAGCAAATCAATCTTCTTCAGTTAACCTTCCCTGCCGCGAACGAGCTCCACAGCAAGCAAGCCAGCTTACACAACAATCTCCCCGCTCTTTGGATTTCTTTTCTTTTTTGTCGGACGTAAGCACGTGAGGAAGCTAGAGGTCTCTCTCTCCCCCCTCTCTCCCTCTGTCTCCCTCCCTCCCTCCTGCAATTGTATCCTCTTTATTATCTTTCTTACAGCTAATCTTCTTTGTATATTGTGGAATCTTTCGTAATAACCTACCTAAGTTTTCAGAAGACGGTGCGGTTTTGCTTTGCTCACCACGCAAGTCCGTTCAGTGTGTCCACACTCCACAATTTGTCAGCTCTACCCAGCTCTGACAGTAGGTGGACTGAGTTTTTTATTGAACTAGCATCAGAGCTAAACTGTAAAAAAAAAAAAGAAGAAAAAACTTATTTGACTAGTTTAGGATTCAACTAGGATAAAACCAAGCATGAGAATCACAAAACACTATCCTAACCAAATAATTAACAACTTCAAATCCTATTTGGTCAAAGTTACGCTAAAACATTCTTTTTGGAAAATCTATCCACAAATTGTGTCACCCAAACGAATACCAGACCGCATGGTCCACAAGGCCCAAAATAAAATGAACGAGGGTCCATGTTAAAAAAAATTGTTTGAAAATGATTAGTTAATTGAAAAGCGCTACTTCGACATGAATGCTTTTTTTATATGTAAATTTAAAAAAGTAAATTGTAATGTTTAACCACTTTTCCCGAGCATGTGAATAGAGATGGTGAAGCTAGCTCATTAACATCACAAAGAAGATAATGAGAAGCTAGCTCATTAACATCACAAAGAAGGTAATGCAAAATTGACCATTAATGACAAATACAATATGTTGGCAAAATACCTATGAAAATATAGTACTCCGTTTAGTCTATATTACAAGGTGTATTTTGACCGGGCACAGAGTTTGAAAAGGTCCTAATTTTGATAAATACACAATATAAAATGATCTGAGTGCCCCTCCATTAATTGCTTTTTTTAAAGGATGTGTGATGATGATTTGTATGGGTGTTCATGCGTACATGCTTAAGAGAGAGAACGGAATAAATAGGGTCAAAAGAAGAAATAGAATTTTATCTAAATATGCACCTTAATTTGGAACAATATTGAAAAGCTAATATGCCTTATAGAAAGAGAACAATGAAATTATTTTTTATGATGAATCTACAATGAAATTCACTAAACTAATTTAGATTTTTTTACTCATGATAGTAATTAAAATTTAAAAATTTTGACTATAAATTAATTTTCCAAATTAGCGCGAGCCCTGATCAATTCGGCTTCGGCTTCTGACTTTTGGCTTATTTTTCACTATTCATAAATTTCGTCTTTTTCTGAACTTTTGGCTTTTTGTTGAGCTTTTTTGCCGGTTCTTTTTTTTCCCGTATTTGTTTGTATTATACGTAATGGGCTAACATATTTTTTATATTTTTAAATTTTTTTTAAATTTAATTATGCTAAATAAGCCTCTGTCAGCTACAGTGCTTTTTTCAGCCAGCTACAGTGTTTTCAGCCATAAGCCTTGAGCTTTTAAGCCGAACCGATCACAGAGTAACACACTAGTGCACTTTGACCACTAAATGACTTCCTAGTCGCCGTTTATTATGAAAAAATAACATAGACAAAAAACATTTCATCTGAAATATTTGAGTACAACACAAATATCACTCCCTTCTTTTCCTCCTTTTCCTTCCCAACTTTGACGGTCGCTTACAAGCTACAGCAGTAGCTATAAGGATATAAACAAGCTAAGTTAGAGTGAGTCCGATAGGCTAGAGCACTAGGTTGGGGTTTGAGCTTAGAGTTAGGCTCGAGGTCGGCTCGACCAAAGCTCAGTGAGTATATAGCACTAACGGCAAGAACAGAATGGTAGCATTGACAAGAAACAAGCAAGAAACTCAAAATGACAAGATTCTGGCAACAGAACTAATCTTGGCAAGATTCACGGCTAAGCGAATCAATCCTACAAAATGGGAAGATTTATGGCACCGCCCAGCAAGAAACTTCGATTAGGGACTATGAAATTTTTACATCACAAAAGAAGAGAAGGATTGAGATGAATCGGTTCGTACTGACATGGAGTTGAGATTTGGCTAGGAATGGGATCCAGGAGAGGAGAGGAATTGAGATTACCGCAGCGATTTTAAATCGAATGCTTATTGGTAACGTGGTCCTTTTTAGTACTCTAAATTAATGCAACGTGTTCCTGTGTGATGCAACTCTCTGACCAAAGTCGGTGCTCCACAACCGAAGAATTGGAGCAGCATGTAGAGAAGTTTTCATGAACGCTCCCATCGTTTTCTTGTGCTGTAGTTGGATGTGTTCTCTTTTCCCTGTTCTAATGTAACAGCTTGACTGAGTTTTGAGGTGACCGAGATCACTGTTTGTTCGCATGGCAATTAGCAGGCACGCTGAGAACACGTCAGCCAAGCTAGAATTCATGATAGCTTTGTGCGCGTCGGTTAACTTTGTTACCTTCTATTCCCTATTTAAGCTTTTCACATCTTTGTGGAGGCTAAATCGCCCACCATAATTTATACTATAATTATGGTAACAAACCAAACACTTTCTAATTAAAGATTAATCGTGCGTCCAACTAAGATTAGTCGTGATAAGGGCTAAACATCAAACAGCACACATGAAAATGAAAGAAGATTATTTCACAAAAAGCATGTACAGTTTGTTCCGGGCTCTCTCCACAGCTGCGCTGCGCTGCACCACTGTAGGTGCACAGATTAATCCGGCAGCTGTGGATTGTACCCACTGTATTAGACCTGTTGAACAGCAATCCGGCACCCTGTCAACCCACAGCCGGTAGAGCGGGAAAAAGAAATAAAAGATGCCGTTGTGGGGAGCGCAAGAAAGGGTGGTGGATTCCGGTGTCGGCTCCGAAGTGCCCCCATCAACCAAGCGCATCCATGGGGGCCTCATCAAGAACAGCATCATTGCGATCCAGGCCGAAGTGGCTGGCCGGCAGCGCACCAGATGATGTACCGCTCGATGGCCTCCCCAAAATCTCACACACACACTTCCTCAGTCCCGTAATATAAATATCTCCTCTTAGAAAAAATGTCCTACAATACAAGTCCACTGAGAGAATTAAAGTATAGATATTATAATATTTTTTACTTTATATCCCTATTTTAATGTAGAAAAAATGGTTCAGTAGTTGCAGTGTGCCTTTTAATAGAGGTATGTTTCATCCAATAACATTATTTTTTTTAGATTTAGTGCTTTCTTATCTGTGCGTACAATAGGCTCGACTTATATCGCGGGGCGGAGGGAGTAGTTTAGTTGGTTTGGGTTTGTTATAAAATACATTGCAAAAATAGATGACAAAAAAGAATTAGAGACATGGATTTAAGAGTAAAGTCCATTAGCGGTCCTTAAACTTTTTATGCTGTGTCATCCCGGTCCATAAACTTTTAAAGTATGTCATCCCGGTCCTTAAACTTTCAAAGTGTGGCAATATCCTATGTAGTTGTAGCAGTGAACTTTTTATGCTGTGTCATCCCGGTCCATAGACTTTCAAAAGAAATTGCCACACTTTGAAAGTTTAAGGACCGGGATGGCATACTTTAAAAGTTTATGGACCGGGATGGCACAGCATAAAAAGTTTAAGGACCGGTAATGAACTTTACTCTAGATTTAATATGAAACTCTTTTGGAAAAATGATCGATGCACGAAGACAAAATTCACTATATGAGAAGATATTACAAGCACAAAGAATTTTGGCATATCTTATGCTGTGCAACTACAAGGATACATATAGCTAGGGATCAAAGTCCCTAACAAAGAAAGTAACAGGGTTCTAGTCGACAATGAAACATAGACCTACTCAGAAAATAGAACAGTAACTTTCTCAGATAAGGGAACAAACCCGCTTGGAGAGTCGTAGAAGATAATGGTGTAAAGTTGTAGTTGGAGGCACCTCGAGTAGCCACGTCTAACTCCAGTCAGCGCAGAGTTCATCACGAACACAAAGATGATCTCAATCACAACCTCCGACCAGTCCTCATTGCTTTGAGCGAATACTAATTAGACTTTTCAAGTAGTTAGAAAGACCAATAGTGGTTGAACCCGACCAGATTCAGATCACAAAATACAACAATCTTCATCGTTTGTCGATTCCTCCTGTAGCGAAAAGAATGCAATAAATTCCTTCGTGATGGTCACGCAAGTGATCCAAATTGTAATATATCAAAACGGTTAACGAAACACCAAATTCAGTTATCTTCACAACTGATATTGTTTTTTCTACGAAACACCAAATTCAATTGTCCCCACAACTATTTTCTTTCTTTCTATAAAGTTTCCTCGATCAAACATAGCCCAAATTGCAACTTCACCTTAAAATCTATATATATGCGGATCCTGCCATAGTAACCTATAATAGACGACATATCATCGATGAAATCGCTAATGATTAATCCACATGGATGCTACCAATAATAGGCACAATGGCCTAAATTGCAATAAACTCCATCTCCAATGAAAATATACAAAGCTGACAACACAACTTCTTGATGGAAGATGACGACCGATTGAGACAGAAGATTAACGATGGAGATGACGCAATACAACACCATGGCATGGTGTCGGACACGCAGGTGATAATGTTGGTGAATCTGGTGCTGGAACAGTCATTGAGATAGAGCGTCAATTGACACTCGGCATGGTGCGAGTTGACACGAAGTCAGAGTCGAGATGCAGAACGGAGTCAAGGCAAGTCGAATCACCGCGAATGAGAATCTCTTAGATGCCACTCTTGATGTCGGGCAATGGTCACCTTGGGAGTCTTCTCCTCCCATGGTATCGTCTTTGATATCAAATCTGGAGCTCTGATACTACTTGTTATAAAACGCACAACCAAAATAAATGATAAAAAAAGAACGGGAGACACGGATTTAACATGAAAAACCTTTTCGAAAAAAAAACCACGGACACACAAAGGTGGAATTCACTATATGAGAAGATATTACAAGCACAGAAAAACCGTACAACTACATAGGTACATATATTGGCTAGATATCAAAGTCCATAACTAAGAAAGGAGCAGAGTCTTAGTTGACAACGAAATAGAGAGCTACTCAAAAACTAGAATAGTAATCTTCTCAAAGACGGGAACAAACCCCGCTTAGAGAGTCTCAAAGGATAAATGTATAGAGTTATAGTCAGAAGCGTCTCGAGTAGCCACATCTGACCCTAGTTAGTGCAGAGTCTATCATGGACATGAAGATGATCTCAATCATAACCTCTGACTAGCACTTATTGCTTTGAACAAATGCTAATCGGACTCTTCAAGTGGTCGGAAAGACCAGCAGTGGTTGGACCCGACTAAGTGGTTGAATCCAACTAGATTTGGATCACAAAATGTAACAAAGTTTATTTGTATGTTTATGTTGGCATTTAATTGTAATTTGCATAATTATCTGGAGTTCATCGTTGCCTCTCCTTAGTGTTGTACTAGCTAGCATGGACCTGCTTAGTGAATGTGTTTTGTCTAGGTTTTATTGAATTGTTGCAATCATGGGTGCATGCATGCATGCATGCTCATGTGATTAGTTAATATGCCTTTTGTTTGTTGATGGGATAAGAATCGCACGAGGATTAAGTTAAAAGAATGAGTGCACCATCTTTACACACACACACACGAATTGCAGGGACGGTCCTTAATGCAGGATGTGAGCAGCGCTAGAGGTCGAATAAAAAATAAAGAGATGGCCAATCTAATACAATATACCTAGGATCTTCGTAGGAGGTGATCAATTTAGCTTGTAATCAGAAACACAGTAAGGAACGTTAACATAGATAATGTAGTAACCCCCAAGAATTAACCCACTTATCAACAGAATTAACCCGCTGTGTCTGCAATTACTGTCAGGAATTTTTCAAATTTTGTTCGTGTTATACCGTGTTTTAGCATCCAAACAACACATACTTCAAGTTAATTTAATTTTATGCAGCCAATCACTCGGAATTGAACTTTCCCCAAAACTGGTCAAATTCACTCTTCGCCATCGATTCATCGTCTCCGGTGAGCCAAACTTTGATCCCTCACATCTAACCATCCTCTCCACCCCCTCTAGCTTTCCCTCAAATCAATTTGAGCAATAGACTGCCGTGGAACCCAACACTAGCGCCCTACCCTTAACCTCCACCAACTGCCGTCGCTAGCCAACTATGGCCATCCTTCGGCCGAGTCGACTACACAGAAGCACTCCACAAGGTCACGCTATGCCCATGCTCGCATTGCTCTCTGTCGGCCATCTCTGGAGTGCCGCTGCCGCCAACTCCTAGCCGCCCCGACTGTCATTAATTCCTCCACCGTGCATAGACACCCGCACCGCCACCTCCTATGGCTTCCCCGTGGCTATGGCAACCCATTTTGCCGGTCTCCTGTGTCGCCCACTTCTCCCCTCGCCGGTGCCACCGCCCTCCAGAGCCGCTGCTGCCTCACCTGTTGTGCCCTCTGTTTCCCCTTTGTTTTCTCTCTCTCTCTCTCTCTCTCTCTCTCTCTCTCTCTCCAGAATGCCAAAGGGGCAAAAATGTTATTTCTAAATTTTCTGTCACCTAAATGGTGCTTAACGGAGCAAACAGATAGAAAAGCTAACAGCGATAGTATTCCACAATGTTTTTGTGTTTTCGATAGTACTTAAAAGCTCAAGTCTCATTGTAATGGTATTTTACAACTTACAAATAATTAAGATGGTATTGAGCAAATTAAGCTCTTGTAAGTAGTAGGTAGTCATCTCTCTAGCCGGCGGCCATGACCAGGAGACAGAAATCAATGATTTTTTTTTTCTAAAACTATAGTTTGAAATTATAGGTCAAAAAAAAGAAGCTAGATTTGATTCATGTTTCACACTCGAATTTTTATGTTTCCCACGAGAATTAGACTATTTCCTATGAAATTCCTGCGTTACAAACATGCCTTAATTTGATTACCCGACCAGAAATATAAATCGACCAAGGGTGAGGTTGAATTCAAATATTGAACCCTCTTAATTTGCAACAGCTCATCTCTCATCACTCCATTAGATGGTTACCAAATGGACCCCACATCCTCTTTATCTAAGGATGGAGATGGACCCCTCCATGATCCCTTTTCCTGCTTACTACAGTACTGCTCCCTTTCATGCTCGCGGTGGCGTAATCTTCAGAACCATCAGGATATATATGGGTCCCTGGCTGGCCAGCGTCTTCTGGGACTGGGGGTCTGGGGCTCTCTGATACAGTGCGAACCAGCTGCCTGTATTTATGGTGCTGGCAATGCAATGCATGGGCCCTGAAATTGATGAACAAAAGAAAGATGCCCTTGAAAATCATTGAGAAGCTGTTGTTTCTCCTCTTTTCTCCCTGTCTAATTTGGGACAATTATCGATCAGGACCCAAGCTTCCATTGAGCTACTAATCTCTAGTCAATTAATCCGCACATGGGCACCCCGACGATGATAGGTGAAGCCACATCCTGTCGGAACATAGGCGTAAAACGATGCTTAATTGAGTAGGATGGTGTTGGTGGTGCTTCTTTGTCTTAAGGACTACGATCCCCTTCTGAATGATGCTTTACATGCTGGACGACAACTGAAAAGTGACTTTAAAGCATTTACTTGTAAAGTTAGACTTACTTAGGCTATGTTTAGGAGGACGATTACGCTTAATTAAAGCTATGGAGATGCCAAGCCCTGCTAAATGGAGTGCTTAAACACATTTTGTGTAAGAATGTGAAGTACCTCACTATCAGCATCTTTGAGAACACACCTCTCACGAACTGAAGTCTCCAATAGGGCCTAAGTCAGGCTTGCTTTCAAGGAATGAAAGAAAAGAAACTCCAGCAATCAGATCAACATTATGAATGGCACGGCAAGCTGCCTTTACCGAGTACGATCAGTGTTATAGACGATCCACTGGAATCAACATGATATATACCACACGAGACATTTGAAAGCTGCATGATTAACCTCCCTCACGCTGTGATCATGACCTCTGTGCATTCAGCTTCAGGCTTTGTGGCACGAGAGAAGAGTGAAAGGCTTTAAAGGATCAATATAGCTGCTCTCAAGTTGCATTGCATCTTGGGTGGCCCAGACCCAGCAGCCAGTCCTTCCCATCCATCTTCTTACATATCCAATAGTACAGGCTTGTTTCCACATAGTGTTGCCAAATTCCGTCGTCGCAATCTATCCTATGCTCAAGTAAACTCAAAAACAATGTTTCTCGTGAGGTCGTAATGCTTTGAAAACCTTAGTGTAACGAGCTCCTTGGAGAAATACCGAAATGGAAACAGCAAGTCCTATAAAAAAAACTTGATTGCTCTGTTGCTATTTTTTTTCTTTTGAGAGAGAAACTGCTCTGTCGTTTTTGAAGTAAAGGCGAATCCACACACACAACACTCTCAACACCCATGCTATTGTAGAATAAGAATGGAATGTAATTTCTAGATTGTTGGCAAGTAATTTTTTCCCCAAATTATGAACTAAAAAGCATAGGGATTTCACAAGCACTTCCTCGTTGTACGAATTGGCTTTTGAGCCCCTCTTCTCATTCCAGGCCTTTCCTTTAAAAAAAAAAGGAAAAAAAGTGAGGACTTTATGCTGTGATGCTGCTACGGCGCCCTACGGCATCAGCATCATAGCCGGTGTCAAGCGGGATGAAAAGCCTGCACGGACCTAGGCAGCAGCAGCAGCAGCATACAGAAACAAAGGGTGGTTGCAGTTGCACCTAGCTAGACGTGCAAGCTAACACAAAGTTGCATGGCACCAAAGTAACGTTAAGGTGGCGTCTTTCCGCTGGTGGCGACAGAGGCACGACGAGCAAGTCCCAACGTCCTGTGTTGCCTTTTTCGCTCTCCCTTTCTTTCCGCGGTCAAGCCCGAAGAAAACGTCGCAACTGAGGCAAACCACGATCAACCGACCCGGCTGTCCCATTCAGATCCAACACAAGGTCTAACATTTCATCAAAAGCCATGGGGTAAAGTTTGATCTCGAGAGCTGAATCAGAAACAGATGATTAGAGGTGTACTCAACGCAGACGTTACCTCCCAATTCAATGCATGACAGCGAAGAAATTTAGGACCGAATTGCTGAAAGCACTCTTTACGTACTAGAGCCATAATAACTTTACGAGATAGGGATCAACTGCAACCATTAATTCGGATTAGAACGAATCAGCTACATGCTATGTGGACCAATGAATCGCGTTGGACTAAACCATCAATTGATAGTTTAGCTCAAGGGAGTAAAAACGAAACCAGCTTCATCTAGACCACGGACTGCCGATCGAACGGTCCTCACCACTACGACAAAATGAACATATTAAGACGTTTTGTTTAAGACGCTTTGAATCATGTCTCTCTTTTTAGAACCACAATTGAAATAGAGACGCAATTTGAGACGCTCTAAAGAGTTGCACGCTATTAAATTCTATTAAAACGGCTGCTGAGACGTTTTGGAGTACGTCTCATGTATAGAGACGAAAATTTAGATGTCTTATTTATCATTTGAGATGTATTATCTATTATCTCCATATAAGAATATTAAAAAAACAAAATGGTGTAAGTAACGGTATATATATAAAACATAAAAAAAAATATCAATCTCAAAGTTCGAACTCACAACCTGAGACTTTTCTTTCGCTTTTGTCCAGTGGCTGAAAACATAAAAATATCAATCCTAGGGTTCGAATGGAGCGGATATTTCCCGACCGACCGTCCGTCCGTTTTAATTCGGATATAATTCGGAGCATATTCTCGGATATCCGAATTTTTTGTCGGATACAGATACGGATTCGGATATTTTTTGTCGGATACGGATACAGATTCGGAAAATACAATATCCGACGGATACAAAATTATCTGGATATTTTTTTCGGATAGTTACCAGATTATTATCCAGTAACTATCCGGATAACGCTAATGGCCCAATAGGTCCAATCCATCCGAGTATTCGACTGACCACACCCCGACGGTGACGCGCCACAGGCCATAGCCCACCCCAGCATCGAGTTACCCTAGCATCCGACTAACCCTAGCGGCAGTGAGCGCTGAGCGGCGAGCGAAGTAGCGACCGCCGTCCGCCGACCAGCGGCAGTGAGCACCGAGCGAACTAGCGAGCGGGAGAGGAGCTGCGGCGTCTACGGAGTTCAGATCGAGATTTGGCTTCAGATCGGAAGCGCCGGAGCGGCAGTGCGGCACTTACAAGTAAGATCGAGATCTCGTCTTCAGATCGGGAGCGGCACTTACAAGTAAATTAGTAATAATCAATAGTGGCGCTAATTAGGCCCTAGCGCTAATTGCCAGCTCCTGCTGATTTCTTGGGTATAAGTCGAGCGCTTTTGATGTTTTGTATTGGCATCTTTGTTGTGATTTTCTCTCATATGATTTCGTCGGCATTTGGTGAAGTGTGATTACGTGTTCTCTTTTGTGCTCAATATTTCATATCTTGTGACTTGTGAGGGCTATGGGACTTGATAATTTTGCAAGGTTATATGTAGATTCTCCATAGTTATCTTTGTAGGATAGCATACTTTAAATCAATTTCTGTTGTAGGATTGATTATGGTAAACTATGTTTTTGCATCCGTTTAACCACGACTACTTATGTAGATGGTTTGATTTTCAGCTAGCTAATTCAATCTGCAAGAAAAGATATGTAAATGTAAAAGCTAGCAAAGACTCACAATGCCAATATTTTTCATACTCGGGAGCAAAATTGTAACTAATTCAATCATGCAAGAGATCAAATGTGGATGTGCGATGAACAACATCGTAATCGAAACCTACAAAGATAAAGAGCATATATGATATAGTATGGTACTATGGTGAGATTTAACTAGTGAAGTAGAATTGTAGAAATGCAATAAAGAGCTGTGAAGTAGAAATGCATGCCAAACTTGAGTATGCGCCTGGTAATACAGTGGCATTGTAACATTGTCGACTGCATAGTGCATACACAGCATGTGGTTTGACTGAGTCCCTTGGATGTATCACTTAAAAAGCATGCGGTTCATGAGTATGCCTTTTGGTGCATTGTGCCTAATGGTGTATGTCGGACCCGGATTTTTCAATCCGAATCTTACTGTGTTTCACTGCACTAATCCCTGGATCAGTAGTTAGTGCACACAGGTACATTGCTGAATCATTTCATACATCGCATAATCAACCATTATATTACCTAAACTGAAATACACCACGTCGGGTGATAGAGTTTACAAAGGGGCCGACTAGGCCAAATGTCATTATTACAAACACGCACAGCGGAATTATAACAAAAGTAAACCCAAATCCACAGGCAAGCGACTGGAAGGTACTGTGTGCATTATATGTCACTAGCTAACTAGTAACATACGTGCACACAACGCCGGATGTCCACTTGTCCATGTCTAATCAACGAAGCCTACGCCTTAGTTTCCTTCGTCGTTCTTCTCCTCCGTAGCGGGAGCTTCCTCGTAGGCGTAGTGGTCTTGCGCTCCTGGTTCTGGATTGTTGCCGCAAAGCGAGCGTGAGCACTCCGACCCCGTGCTCAGCGAGCCAACACACAGAATGCAGTATATAACATGTATGGCTAATCAAAGGATGGCTCAGGTTTATTTTATTTTTGCGAAGAGTGCTTTTGAATACAATTATATAAAAATTCCCTAAGACCTAGCATTTTGATCACACGTATATGTTGAATGCAGTAATAATAGTGATTCAGATTCCATCCACCATTACATGGCATCTGCACCATATAGCAATTTCTTCAGCGTTATAGCCGCTTAACTTACCACTGGGACGACACCCAGGACAATTCCAAACTAGGGCCTCACACTGCCCTCCACTTTTTCATTCCCATCCCCAAAGCATTTTGAAATAGAACTATATCTGGTTAAGTTCCCATGTCTGCCCTTGACCGTGGGCACGGCTATTCGAATAGTTTTGACTCTGCAGAGTTTGTACACTTTCACCACAAGAGACAATCAACTCATTGCCCCACACGATTCCTTAGTCATGTGGTTGAGCAGACCATCACAGTAACCGTTCAAAGTACCTCGCCCCTTCCATCATTTCACCCTATGGGTCGTTCCCACTTGCGATGGGTCCCATCGTTGTGCGGGATGTTCTCCTTCGAGCGTCTAGCACTGGCTCCCCACCCCGCTAGCCCGCCACGCAGAAACTTCACCCCACCGGTGTCCCATTCAAGCCGCCACACATCGCCGCTTGCACATCCTCACACCGCCTCTGGAAGGATGACTTTCGTGTCCGGTAATTCTACTAAGCCAAGTTGTAATTTACAGACTTGTGGTTGTCTTGTCGCACACCGGTTGACATGACAAGATTCGGTCCTTATTGGTATCTCGGGCGGTCTACCACTAATCCACTTTGTGCCTCCATCGCACCACACTGTGCATCCACCGCACCACACTCTCACACCATCGAACCCATCCGCCTGATTTTAAAGCATGTTGGGGTTTTGAAACATACGATAATCATATCCATCATTTATCAGTCATTACCACCATGACTGCCCGAACAAATTTTCTCATGAATAAATGTGATGCTCGGGGCAATTTCTTGCCCCGGATTCCTATTCAATGCTAAGCATGGCATATGGTTACGGACTTATTTTCGAAATGTTACTATTATATTTTTGCTAGGGCGACAAGGTTCACACATTCAAATACTCAAAGGAGGGGGTAATATTATTCAAGGTAAACAACGGCATATAACTAGAATATCAAATTTAGCATGCATTTGCATAAAATAACAGCAATGCAATTTGTTAATTTAAAACAAAGTAATTTGCAGAAATGTAGGTTCAACATGATCAAAGTATTGACTCACCTGGGTTACAGTGGTCGGGTGCTGGATTATCCGGGTCTCCTAGTGCTGCTGCCTCGATCTCTTCCTCTTGAGCTTAAGTAAGCTATTGTAATCGTGCGCGAAAATTTGGATAAAAAGAAAACACCAAATCAACAAAATATCACCAGAAATTCAAATGAACTCCAAAAATCATGATTTCAGTTCCATTAGATAGATCTTGAATTTAGAAAAATTTAGAAATTTGTCCCATTCAATTTGGAGTTAAAATGAGAAAGTTATGATTATTTGAAGTTCTCAGTTCAGCAAATTCCAAAAATTATTAAATTTCTGACAGTGGGTCCCACATTTCAGTTTCTTTTTATTTTAATTTATTTTCTTGCTGTGCCGCTGACGAGTGGGTCCAGGTACTGTTCATGGGGTCCATCTGTCAGCAGGGGCTCTGTGCGGATGTGTCACTGACCGATGGGGCCCAACGGTCAGCGGCTGCTCCAGCTGCACAGGCCGACAGGCGGGGCCCACTTGTCAGCCCGAGGGAAAAATCAAAAGAATTGCTCAACCGCACGCGCGGAGTCGGACTCGAACGCGCGACGCGGGAGCAGAGAGGGAGAAGAGACTGACGCTGGTAACCAAGTGGGCGGGGAGGCTTTGCCTACCCCATAAGGGTAACTCACCCGTTTGAGGTGGCTCTCGGAGGCGGCCGGCAGAGGAAGAGGAAGGCGACGGCGCCGGCGGCGAGTGGTGGCCGGATGGGTCCGGGTCGTGCGTGGAATATAATCCCCGAGCGACGGGGAGTCTTCTGGTGCCGACGGCCGGGGTCGACGGTGGCCGGAGAAGGTTGGCAGCGTGCGACGGCGGAGGCTCGGGCGGTGCTCCGGCGACAGCGGGCTACGGGCTCCGGGAGGTGCGGGGGAGACCGGCGTCAGCTTCACCGCGCTCCCGCGAAGCTCCAGGAGCTTGGGCGGCCGAGGCGGCCGAATCGGCGGGAAGGGTGGCGCCGGAATTGGAGAAGAAGGGGGAGCCGACGGCGATTCGGGGTGCTACGGCTAAATTGCGGCCAGGGGAGGAAAGTAGAGGGTAATGTGGCGCGTTTGAAGCTCGCAGACACGGCTTTTATAGCCGGGAAGAGGGGGCGCGTGGCGAAACGTCGGCGACCTCCGCTCTGCTCACGCCGACGAGGGGAGGCGAACCAAATCTTCGAGATCTCGCGGAGAGAGAGCACGGGGTGCTTTGAATTTGCCCGCGAGGTATGAGAGAGAGAGGGGAGGGATTGGCTGCGGCTAGCGCGAGGGAGAGCAGAGGCGAGGCGAAGCTGGCGCTGCGGGCGCGTGGAGGAAGAAGAAGCCGGGGAAGAAGAGAGCGGGCGGGGGTCCACCGACCAGAGAAAGAGGCGCGGTTGGAGGCGGGCCACCAGCCAGCGGAGAGCGGCCGGCGCGTGGGGCCGCGAGGCGCGAGGCACGGCGCCGCCCACGGCGCGGCGCGGCCGAGGCAACGCGAGCGATCGCGCGTCCACGCGGCAGCGGGAGGAGGGACGCGGTCGGGCGCGGGTCCACCGGCAGAGCGAGCAGCAGCGAAGCGGTGGATGGGCGCAGCGGCTAGGTGTCGCGCATCGGGGCCGTCCAGGTGGCGGCTCGAGAGAGTTTTTCTCCTTTTTGTTTTTTAAGGATTTTCAGAAATGCCCAGATAATTGAATAATCCTCAGAAAAATATGAGATCAGTTCCAAAAATTTCAGAAAAATTCATAGAAGCTCATGAGGACCTTCTGGACTTATCAAAATTATTTTCAGCTATGGTTGGTATTTAATTTATTTGATTCCCTTGCTATACATAGTTGTATGCATACATATACATACACATGAATTTGTATTTCTTAACATTTTTATTTTGCTTACCAAAATTTCTAGGGAAGATACTTCATGCTTATTTACCCTTTTTCCTTTATTATTTTGTAGATCATCTTTTCAGATTCTTTATTTGATGCTCATGTTTTGTTATTTTTATGTGTTGATTTCTACCCTCTTTTTAGTTTTGAAATTCATTTTCATTTACAAAAAGCCAATAAACTCCAAATTCAAATAAAAAGCAAATAAAATAATCCAAAAACTCCATAATTTACTATTTACCTTTTTCCGGATGTTACAAATCTACCCCCCTTAAAAAGAATCTCGACCCCGAGATTCAGCCTAATTAGTGAATAGGTCGGGGTAATCTTGACGCAGTTTATCTTCTCGTTCCTAGGTAGCTTCCTTCTTGGAATGGTGACTTTATTGTACTCGACATAAGTGGATAGTCGGGCTCTTAGCATTCTTTTCTATTGTTTATAAAATCTGGATAGGCCACTTCTTGTAGGTATCAGGTCACCCTTGAGCTCGACTGCTTCCTAAGGGTTTGATCCTTCTGATATTTGTGGACATGTCTTGGGCTGGGATACATGGAATACATTGTGCCCATCTGCTAAACTTGCAGGCAGTTCTAATTGGTAAGCTACTCCTCCTAGTGGCGCAGTCTAATATTCCTTTGGTGTCTTGTTAGCCAGTATATTATAAGTATGATGTCTAGAGTCTGGGTGGGTTACACGATGGATGGCTGGTTATCCTGGCAGGCGAGTTAAGTGCTCGTAGTTTCTAAAATTTATGTGGATAACCCAAGCTTATCCACGAATCTTTTGGCTCTTAAAGATGAAACCCTCTCTGATTTTCGTAAAGAACATGTGCTGCTATTAAATTGGCAAAGAACGTGCCCATAAGAATTCCAGTGCTTCTGAGCTTCCTCACCGTGATGTGGTTAACTTGGCGCGGTTTGGCGCTGAAGTGTTCTGCCGCTGCGAGCTCGATGCCCTTTGCTTTGGGTACCAAGGCTTGATCGCGGTAGCGGGAGGCCCTAAATTGATTCTTCTTTGGATTTGTCCGCCGCGCGCACCTTTGGTGACAAAGTGTCCCTTCTCTCCACACCCGAAACATCTCCGGTTGGTGGCAAGGTTCGCCCCAATGGACTGGCTTGCTGGGCGTGGCGTTTGGAGGGAGCCACCACTGGAACGGGGTGCTGGAGACGAAGCATTGGATTGATTAGGCTTTGAAAAGGAAGGTTTGTTCAAGAATCCCTGAATGAACCTTCCTTGAGGTTGTGGAGTTGCCATCTTGTGCTTACGACTGGCCTCAAGAATCTTCTTCTCATTTTCCCAGGCCAATGCCTTGTTTACCAACTGATGAAAGCTGGTGAAGTCCTGGGTGATCAGCTGCACTCTTAGTTCATCCTTCAACCCTTCAAAGAATCTGTCAACCTTTTCTTCTTCTTCTTCTATATCCTTCTGAGCATACCGGGCTAACTGTGTGAATTTTGTCAGATATTCATTGACGGATAAGTTCCCTTGCTTGAGATTGCGGAACTCATTCTTCTTTATCCGCATTATCCCAGCTGGAACGAAGTTGTCCTTGAAAGCCTTCTTAAACTCGGTCCAGGGGATAGCTTCGGTGTCACCTCCGGTGGTAGCATCTTCCTGGCCTCGGGCAGCTAAGTAGTTCTCCCACCATGCTGCGGCAGCTCCTTGAAGTAGGTGGGTGGCAAATATGACTTTATCCTCCTCTGCGCATTTGATTAAGCGCAGCTTTCTTTCAACATCTCGAAGCCAATCTTCGGCTTCAAGTGGTTCTTCTGCCGAAGTAAATGTACTTGGTCTTGTCCTTTGGAAGTCTCCTAGATCAGCTCTGTGTCCATCAGAGCTTCCTTGCTGTCCAGCATAGATGGCTTGCAGAATCTGGGTTTGTTGTGCCATTACTTGGGCCATTGTGGGATTAACTGGGGGATTTGGGAGGTCAGCATCTTGGTTCTGATTCTCTTCGGGGTTTTCACCATGATTTGAGTCTACCTCAGCATGTTGAGGGTTAGCATGAGCCCGAGATCGTGTAACTCTTGGACTGGCCATCTGTAGCTATAGCTTCATAACTTAGTATTAACACTACCCTTGAGAAAAGGAAGGGTATCAACCCTCTTTGCAAAAAGAATCATAAGATAAACGACAAAAGAACATTCAACATAAGGCCTTATGCCTGGCCATTTATTATTATACAAGCATTCACATAGCCAGCCTCTAGGCTGGACTTTGCGGTTACACCATATACTAGGGTTTGATATGATGACGACTACAGTACTAAAGGACTAGTACCTCATCCTATATTACAGGAACTAGTAATTGCACCACGCATGGTACGTACGGCACTACTCTACCTACTCCTTCATCAGTAGACTTGAGCTTATGGTAAATGGGCTGATCCTTGTAGTTTAAATAGTGCAAGAGCTTGCGTAGTATGCTAGCAAACTCCCCTTCGTGAACTCCATAGGCCAGGTAGCTCAGTTACCCTTATCGCTAATTCCTGCCATCTGTAAATTAAATTACTAGGGCTAGAAATTTTCCAACATAATTAATGAAAGGTAGAGTAGAACAGATCTAAGAGGGATACGGATAGAAATAGTATGCTATATTTTTCATAAATGCTTTTTGTATATATATATATACATATATATATATTTTTTCCACCCTAAGGTTCTTCTAACGACCATTCTACGGCTTGTACCTGCGATCGTATGCTCGATACCGTATTGTCGGACCGGATTTTCAATCGAATCTTATCAGTTTCATTGCACTAATCCCTGGATCAGTAGTTAGTGCACACAGGTACATTGCTGAATCATTTCATACATCGCATAATCAACCATTATATTACCTAAACTGAAATACACCACGTCGGGTGATAGAGTTTACAAAGGGGCCGACTAGGCCAAATGTCATTATTACAAACACGCACAATGAATTATAACAAAAGTAAACCCAAATCCACGAACAAGCGATCGGAAGGTATCATGTGCATTATATGTCACCACTAACTAGTAACATATGTGCACACAACGCCGGATGTCCACTTGTCCATGTCTAATCAACGAAGCCTCGCCTTAGTTTCGCTTCGTCGTTCTTCTCCTCCGTAGCGGAGCTTCCTCGTGGCGTAGTGGTCTTGCGCTTCGTTCGGATTGTTGCCGCAGCGGCGTGAGCACTCCGACCCGTGCTCGTGAGCCAACACACAGAATGCAGTATATAACATGTATGGCTAATCAAAGGATGGCTCAGGTTTATTTTATTTTTGCGAAGAGTGCTTTTGAATACAATTATATAAAAATTCCCTAAGACCTAGCATTTTGATCACACGTATATGTTGAATGCAGTAATAATAGTGATTCAGATTCCATCCACCATTACATGGCATCTGCACCATATAGCAATTTCTTCAGCGTTATAGCCGCTTAACTTACCACTGGGACGACACCCAAGACAATTCCAAACTAGGGCCTCACACTGCCCTCCACTTTTTCATTCCCATCCCCAAAGCATTTTGAAATAGAACTATATCTGGTTAAGTTCCCATGTCTGCCCTTGACCGTGGGCACGGCTATTCGAATAGTTTTGACTCTGCAGAGTTTGTACACTTTCACCACAAGAGACAATCAACTCATTGCCCCACACGATTCCTTAGTCATGTGGTTGAGCGGACCATCACGATGAACTGTTCAAAGTACCTCGCCCTTCCATCATTTCACCTATGGGTCGTTCCCACTTGCGATGGGTCCCATCGTTGTGCGGGATGTTCTCCTTCGAGCGTCTAGCACTGGCTCCCCACCCCTGCTAGCCCGCCACGCAGAACTTCACCCCACCGGTGTCCCATTCAAGCCGTCCACACATCGCCGCTTGCACATCCTCACACCGCCTCCGGAAGGATGACTTTCGTGTCCGGTAATTCTACTAAGCCAAGTTGTAATTTACAGACTTGTGGTTGTCTTGTCGTACATACAGGTTGACATGACAAGATTCGGTCCTTATTGGTATCTGGCGGTCTACCACTAATCCACTTTGTGCCTCCATCGCACCACACCGTGCATCCACTGCACCACACTCTCACACCATCGAACCCATCCGCCTGATTTTAAAGCATGTTGGGGTTTTGAAACATACGATAATCATATCCATCATTTATCAGTCATTACCACCATGATTGCCGAACAAATTTTCTCATGAATAAATGTGATGCTCGGGCAATTTCTTGCCCGATTCCTATTCAATGCTAAGCATGGCATATGGTTACGGACTTATTTTGAAATGTTACTATTATATTTTTGCTAGGCGACAAGGTTCACACATTCAAATACTCAAAGGAGGGGGTAATATTATTCAAGGTAAACAACGGCATATAACTAGAATATCAAATTTAGCATGCATTTGCATAAAATAACAGCAATGCAATTTGTTAATTTAAAACAAAGTAATTTGCAGAAATGTAGGTTCAACATGATCAAAGTATTGACTCGCCTGGGTTACAGTGGTCGCGTGCTGGATTATCCGGGTCTCCTAGTGCTGCTGCCTCGATCTCTTCCTCTTGAGTTTCGTAAGCTATTGTAATCGTGCGCGAAAATTTGGATAAAAAGAAAACACCAAATCAACAAAATATCACCAGAAATTCAAATGAAGTCCAAAAATCATGATTTCAGTTCCATTAGATAGATCTTGAATTTAGAAAAATTTAGAAATTTGTCCCATTCAATTTGGAGTTAAAATGAGAAAGTTATGATTATTTGAAGTTCTCAGTTCAGCAAATTCCAAAAATTATTAAATTTCTGACAGTGGGTCCCACATGTCAGTTTCTTTTTATTTTAATTTATTTTCTTGCTGTGCCGCTGACGAGTGGGTCCAGGTACTGTTCATGGGGTCCATCTGTCAATGAGGGCTCATGCGGATGTGTCAGCGACCGATGGGGCCCAACGGTCGTGTTGCTCAGTACACCAGCCGACAAAGGGGCCCACTTGTCGGCGAGGAAAAATCAAAGAATTGCTCAACCGCACGCGCGAGTCGGACTCGAGCGCGACGCGGAGCAGAGAGGAGAAGAGACCGACGCGGCGGTAACCAAGTGGGCGGGAGGCTTTGCCTACCCCATAAGGGTAACTCACCCGTTTGAGGTGGCTCTGGGCGGCGGCGGAGGAAGAGGAAGGCGGCGGCGCGGCGGCGAGTGGTGGCGGATGGGTCCGGTCGTGCGTGGAATATAATCCCGGCGGCGGAGTCTTCGTGCCGACGGCCGGGGTCGACGGTGGCCGGAGAAGGTTGGCAGCGTGCGACGGCGGAGGCTCGGGCGGTGCTCCGGCGACAGCGGGCTACGGGCTCCGGGAGGTGCGGGGGAGACCGGCGTCAGCTTCACCGCGCTCCAGCGAAGCTCCAGGAGCTTGGGCTGGCTTCGGAGGTGGCCGGAATCGACGGGGAGGGTGGCGCCGGAATTGGAGAAGAAGGGGGAGCCGACGGCGATTCGGGGTGCTACGGCTAAATTGCAGCCAGGGGAGGAAAGTAGAGGGTAATGCGGTGCGTTTGAAGCTCGCAGACACGGCTTTTATAGCCGGGAAGAGGGGGCGCGTGGCGAAACGTCGGCGACCTCCGCTCTGCTCACGCCGACGAGGGGAGGCGAACAAAATCTTGCCGAGATCTCGCGGGAGAGAGCACGAGGTGCTTTGAATTTGCCCGCGAGGTATGAGAGAGAGAGGAGGGATTGGCTGCGGCTAGCGAGGAGAGAGCAGAGCGAGGCGGCGGCGCAGCGCGCGCGGAGGAAGAAGAAGCGGGAAGAAGAGAGCGGGCGGGGTCCACCGACCGAGAAAGAGGCACGGTTGAGGCGGGCCACCGGCCAGCGGGGAGAGCGGCGGCGCGTGGGGCCGCGAGGCGGCGAGGCACGGACGCCGCCCACGCGCAGCGCGGCCGAGGCAACGCGAGCGATCCGCGCGTCCACGCGGCGGCGGGAGGAGGGACGCGGTCGGCGCGGGTCCACCGGGCAGAGGCGAGCAACGCGGCGGTGGATGGGCGCAGCGGCTAGGTGTCGCGCGCCGGGGCCGTCCTGTGGCGGCTCGAGAGAGTTTTCTCCTTTTTGGTTTTTAAGGATTTTCAGAAATGCCCGGATAATTGAATAATCCTCGAGAAAAATATGAGATCAGTTCAAAAATTTCAGAAAATTCATAGAAGCTCATGAGGACCTTCGGACTTATCAAAATTATTTTCAGCTATGGTTGGTATTTAATTTATTTGATTCCTTGCTATACATAGTTGTATGCATACATATACATACACATGAATTTGTATTTCTTAACATTTTTATTTTGCTTACCAAAATTTCTAGGAAGATACTTCATGCTTATTTACCCTTTTTCCTTTATTATTTTGTAGATCATCTTTTCAGATTCTTTATTTGATGCTCATGTTTTGTTATTTTTATGTGTTGATTTCTTCCCTCTTTTTAGTTTTGAAATTCATTTTCATTTACAAAAAGCCAATAAACTCCAAATTCAAATAAAAAGCAAATAAAATAATCCAAAAACTCCATAATTTACTATTTACCTTTTTCCGGATGTTACAGTGTATCACTGTATTGTTTTGTTTAGGAGGATCTTTGGTTGTCAGCTTTTCCTGTTGGGACTAAGGTTTGTGCGCATCCCTACTGTTATTTTTATCTAGTATTGTGTCTGTCAATGATTCACATTTTGATATGCATACAGATGTGTATTATGCATTTGGTCTTACTTTTATTGATTTTCTATCTCTGGTCCTGTCATCTGTAGTGGGAAAATATTGATAAGATAAAGGAGTTCAACTGGAACTTTCAAAATTAGGAGGTATGGTCTACAGTCTATTTCATTTAAATCACTGCGTAACAGATCTCCAATAGACTATAGTATCTTTGACCTCATCTCAGATGAAGATTCTTATGTTGAATTAGCAGAAAAGGTTGTACATGCTAATGTTTTCATTCATTATTTATTTATTGTGTTGTGTGGTGATGTCATAACATCTTGAGCATTTTAGAAAGCAATTGCTGACACAGAACATTCAAACCAGGAAATGAAATAACTATTACTAGGGGATTTTGGTCTAGATATTAGTAAAGAGAGAATGAAATTTGATGGCTTCATGCAGATCCATTGTGGAAAATTTTAGGTTTTGTAATTAATTATTGCAAGTTGATATTCAAGTTAACAACCAAGAATACTTGCTGTACGTGGAACTGGACTGTGTAGCATTATGCATATATCAACTCACAGCATACATACAGTTTTGCTGACTTGTATTGCAACTTGCTACTACAAGAACTAAACCTACATGTTTGCAGATGCACTTGTTTTAATTGTTTAAACTATCTAACACAGGGGCCTCAAACAAAGACAGTACTAGAGGACAGTTCATCTAATGCAGTATGTGTTACCATTTTTTAATAATAAACCAAGTATTTTATATGTTAATGAATGACAATGCTCATTTTTTGTGAATGACAATGACATTTTTCTTAAAACATATATTATGCTTGGAGATGAATATTATGGGGCGGCTATTAACTGAACTTGTACCGTAATATTTTTCATGATTGCTCATATATGATATTTTGTTGTTAATATTGCTATGTTTGCAGGATATGGAGGACTATGAAAAGAAATGCAGTGGAAGACCGATGCACAATTTTCGATTGAAGAAATAGACCTAATGATTTATTATAGCAGTTTAAAAAAAGATGTGTGTCAAATTGGAGGATGTTTTACCGACATGTGTTTATCGCATATTAGATTTTTATTTAGTTGTGAACTCTGTTGATTTAAATGGATGCTATAATTATTTGTAAACCTCTCTTATGTAAACTTCTTTGGGGTTTGGAGGGTGCAATAATGATGAATTTGTCAATTGCCAATGGTTTGCCCGGGGTGTGGCTTGGTTCCAGCTTGTAGTTGGTTTGCTTTTCTTATAACAATTACTATATCTCATTGTACTACGCCCATTCCTTATATTTTATAAAATATGTACTCAATATTATGGTGTCGCTTATAAAATTATTATATATACATGTATATATAATAAATATATGGAATACTATATTCTCATACGGATACGTATTTGTGTGTATAGAAGAAAATATATACCAATCAAAATAAAAATACATACTACATAGGACATCTTGAGACGGCACATAACGTCTCAACGCACGTGTCTATATTAATTGAGACGTGGTGCAGCCGTTTTTATAAAAGCGTCTCTAATTTTATAGGGATACAGTGCAGATGTCTCTAATAAACATCTCAAATAATATAGGCACGCCTTAGAGAGCGTCTCTATATTTTTGAGACGGTTCATGTAGAGACGTTTCTATGACGCTTTATAAAAGCGTCTCAGTTGTCTGTGGGAGACGAAACAAAACGTCTCTAACCTACAAATATGATGTCTCCCCACGGATGTTTTGTTGTAGTGCACGCACTCTAAAGCAGAGTTGTAAACGAGTCGAGCTCGAGCTCGCCTAGACTCCTAAACTCGAGCTCGGTAGAAACTCGAGCCGAGTTCGAGCGAGTCTGAGTTGAAGTCCGAACCTATACGTAGGCTCGAGCTTAGCTCGAATAAACTCGATAACAATTAAAAACAGTTTAATATGTACTAATTTTCAATAATAAGAAAGCTCGACTTTGAACTTAGCTCAAGTAAACTCGGTAAGAATAAAAAACAATTCAACATACATTGATTTTCAATAATAGAAAAGCTCGAGCTCAACTTCAGCTCGAGTAAGCTTGGTAATAGTTAATATATATCAATATTCAGGCTTGAATCGAATTCTAATGAGCTATTCGAGTTCGGTTCGTTGAATATCATGAGCTCAGGATTAAGCTCGAACTCGGCTCGTTTAGAATTCGAGTCGAGCTCGAACTGAGCCTAGAGTGAGTTAAGCTCAAGCAGCTCATAAGCCTCGAGCTTTTTTTACAATTTACTCTAAACCTTAGGGGCCTCCACTGTACTAATATGCGCCACCGGTGATAAGGGATGAACACGAATAAGCACATGGTGACAGGCCACATCGACTGGCGTCCAAATCCAAACCCAATCATGCGTGCATCGCCGTAGCCAATGCGAAGCGGCACTGCCGTGCACTCGAGAGGCTGCAGGGACCTAGCTCCCGTTCGAAGATGCTGGACCAGCCAGCCACCAGCAGCTAGCTTAGGCTTTAGCCCCTCGCAGCGCATGTGCGATGCTGTGCAGCCAGAGCCCAAAGATAGCTGTTTGGCCTGGTGCAAAGCAAGTGGCAGACAGCGGCTATGCAGTCAATGGCTGGAGCCAAAAGTTGTGTGAGACTGGGGGAGAAAAAAGTGTAGCGGCAGATGCATTTAGGGCATAGGCAGGGTGGTGATCTAGATGCTATGCTTGGTTAATTTTTTGACAGTAGATGCCCTGTCCCCCATGGAATGGAGCCGACTGGACCTGGTCGTGTCTTGATACACTTATTATAAGCTCGTTCTGCGTGAAGCGATTGTCGCTTAAGCGGGTGCTTATGTGACCTAGCAGGAGGGGGCTTTGCAGAGTAACAACTAACGCGCTACCAGTGGGCACTATGCTTCCCTACCTGGGAGCTCAAAGAAAACACAAATAGAGGGAAAAGAAAACAACACGATTATTTACCGTGATACACCTAACGTGAGGACACACTCCGCAGTCGTCCAGTCATGATCTAGAGATCACGATTCGTGGTCTCCTCACATCGGCAAAGCCCCCCAAAGAAATCATGTCCGCAAGTTGTTTGATCATTCAGATGTGTTCCACATGTTATATTTTGAAGGAGAGACAAATGTAAAAGTGAAATTCTCTCCGAAAATACCGTAGCGCTTGCTGATACCTGGCTCCGCTCGTTTAGACTTTAGCTTTTGACTTTTGATTTCTAGCTTCTAGTTTTTTTATTTTGTATTTTTTTTGTTTTTAACCTTTTTATGTTTTTTTGCCTTTTTCTCATATTCTTTTGTATTGTCCATGATAGACTAACATATTTTTTAATTTATTTAAATTTAATTACACTAAAAAATCAGCAATTATAGTATAAAATAAACCAACTACTTAACCATAAGTGAAAAAGAAGTTGCAATGACGGCACCATATCCCAACCGTCTATCCCGAATTCCAGATCCACCTGTTGTTCGTGAGTGCCACAGCACTTTTGTCAAAAAAGAAATAATTATTCCCGTTCGTACAATTGACAATAGCGGCCGTCCGGTACGGTCGCGGAACATGGCCGTTTGGGCCTGAGACGACAAACACCGAAAACGGTACTACAATGCTCACTTCAATGGTTGAGAAATAACGCAACAGTACCTACCCTCCGGCTGAACTGAAGGTAAAACGAAAACCTAGACGGCAAGACAACGTGGAATGGAAGGAAAAGGGCACTCCCAAGTCCCAACAAGCATGGCTGTATGCCCGCATCACAGCTCGCAAGTCACATTTTACTCAGGCATAACAGTTGCGACAAGTTAGTGATCATTGTACCTTAGAATGAAGAAGCAAAGACAGATCTTTTTACCTTAGAGCATGTACAATACAGACGCTTAGAGAGATGCTTAGCAATGAAAAATTGATTTTTCTTGCCACATAGGATAGATAATGTGCTTATTTTGAAGCATCAATGCTTAAATAAACATCGGTGCTTAGTAGGTGCTTATGTGTATAACTATATCTATTAATAGATAATGTAGCATCTAAGCATCTATGGAAGAGATGCTTGCATTGGAGAAAGTAACTTTTGCATGGATACTTGATGATGTGACTATATTCTTTCTCTTTAAGTATTCATATATAAGTATCTTGCATTGTACATGCTCTTATACAATATTTAGAAGACGTCATAAAATGCTCGACAAGGAAGAATAATTGTAAGTACAAGATAAAAATTTAACAAGAAAAACTCTTGTAGAAAAAAGCCACGGACGTACAATCGGTGAAATCACTACATGAAGGAGAATTTACATAATACTCTTGACGTATTACATATCCTGCTCGAAGACGAGAACATCTTGCTCGAAAACGAACCAGAGTCTCGAGTCAGAAGTGACTTGAGTAGTCACGTTTGACTTTAGCCGGCGTAGATACCTTTGAACATCTCGACTAGTGCAAGTTGGTGCAAATTCCATCACAAACACGAAGATGATCCTAGTTGATATGTTTTTTGAGCGAAACTTAATTGGATTTTTAAGTGGTCAAATTCGAATAAATTCAGATCACAAAACATAGCGAATACAACAGAAAAGAGTGCTCTTTAGCAAATCAAGCCATGTGAGGCTGCTAGAACAAACAACTTGGAAGTTTGGAACTAGAATTTGTTTGCAAAGAGAGGGAAAATTGATCATTTGTCCTATTTTTTATGTGTCTTACATAAAGGTGTCGCAAATGATAAAATATTTCAAAAAACTATAGGAGCAGTGCGTAATATCAAGGGAAAATGAATTAGCACACCAAATAAGGCAAACCCAAGAGATTTACATATACTCCTCCCTAATCTATCTGATTTAATTTAACATGCTATTATTTGTTGTCCACATCACATAACAGCACCAAGCATGAAAGAAGCTCACTACTATTGCACAGCAGAGCTCGCAAACTCAAAAGCCACTCACAAGCTAACTAAGCATACCGGCAGTTCACCTCACAGCCGGAATCAAAAGCCGATCCCGGTGGCGTTAAGGGGACGATGCCGGTCTTTCCAGAAACAAGCGTCAGGTGCCTGTCGCGCCGATGACCGCATCGGCTCTGATTTGCAGCGCTTCAGAACGAATGGCGCGTACGCTGCCGCACCAGCAACCAGCGGCAACTCTAGCTTCACCTTCTGCTCCGCGGCTGGTTTGGGTGGTTTCTGGGCAACTGGAGGTGGCTTTGGTGCCGAGTTCACCGATGCTGGCGCTTCGCTCTCTCCGGTGTGCTTTGCAACGCTGGTGCCTTCAGCACTGTCCGTATCCTTGAGCTCCCCCGCATTGCTACCAGCTGAGGCCTTTTGTTGGCAACGGATGCGGCGGTTCTGGCCCTGGTAAGACTTCCAATGGACAAAGTCAGTGCTACAGACCCATGTCTCCTTGGAGACCTCCATGGAGAGCTTGGGCTCATACAACATCATGAGGAGGCAATCTGGCAATTCGTCGCCGCTCTTCTTCCTCTGTTCCTGTTCTTCTTCCACATCTTCCTCGTCACCACCTCTCATTTCTACCTCCTCAGCTGCCTCGTTAGTCTCCACATCTTGTGTTGTTCCTTCTTCCTCCCCATCCTTTGTTGCTTCTTCCTTTCCATCATCTTGGGATTCCTGGGCTTCCTCTGCGCTGTTTGGTGCAGCAACAACAACGCAATCTTTTTCTGACACCGGTTCAGATGAAATTTTCTTCCCCTTCCTGGATCCCATCAGCACCTTAGGCTCCGCAACAAGATGCTCCTGCTCAATCGAGAAGCTCCACCTCCGGCCATCTCTATCAATGGAGAAACTAGCCCTCCTTGAATCCTTTAAGCTCGAGAAGCTCGACCGCCGTGCATCAATCGTCTCTGCAGAGAAGCTGTGCCGCCTGCTTACCCTATCACTGCCCGACGAGACCCTGCTGCTGCTGCTACCAACACGCCTCCTACTACTCAACCGCCGCAATCTGCGGTCCTCCTTCAATGCTGCAGACGGGGAGCAGCTGCTGCTTGACTTTCTCCCCTTCACCTCTTCCTCCGCTTTCTCCTGTCTTGGAGCAGCATCTTCCTCTTTAACGTCCGCCACAACCTCCACCATCTCCAGCACTTGGCTTTCCCTATCTGCAGCTTCTCCTGCCAAAGCAACCTCCAAGGCGGCGTCTTTCCGAACAATCTGTGCCACCTCAAGCTCATTCTTCTCCTCTCCCTCTCCTCTGCAGCCTCCATCCTTCTCTTCGTCCCCAAGATCTCCGCATTTAGAGCTCTCTTCTGCTTCCATCTCCACTTGATCTGCCTCCCCTGCCTCACCACCGCCATCTTCAACACCACCACACTCCCGGCATTCCACTTCTTTGACGGAAACTGCAGAATCGCGAGCTTCCTCTTCGCATTGCTTCTCTACTTCGGCCTCACCCTCCTCTTCCTCTTCTTCCTCGCCGTCGTCATCCTCCTCATTTTCAACCTGACCAACGGTGGCCGCGGCCGGCGAGCCCCAGAAGCGCGTGGCGAGCGCCGCCATGCGGACCGGGTCTGACCTGCAGCGCATCAGCAGCAGCGCGTTTCTCGGCGGGATGCAGACGCTGACCCTCCCCTCCTCCTTCCCCACCACCAAGATCTCGTCCTTCACCTCCACCTCACCCACCACCACGCCCCTTTCCTCTTCCTCCACGTCCCACCTCTCCATCACGAGCCCCACCTCCGACTCCTTGACCTCCTCCGCCGGCACGACGGCGGCTCCCTTGCCGACCTCGTCGTCCTCCTCCTGGATCGCCAAGAGGCACCTCGCCACGGCAGCGCCGCACAACCAGCTCCCGCCAGCCGGAGCGCGTCTCCGTTTCTTGTCTAAGGCGGCCCCGGCGGAGAGGCCGCCCCGCTCGCCGCCGCCCCGAGACGGCGAGCAGAGTGAGCGGCCGCCGCAGGAGCCGAAGGTCTTCAGCGCCTCGCAGATGTTCACCGGGATCTGGTAAACCCAGCCCTGGTTCTTTCCCGGGAGGCCGTCCCGGTCGTCCCCGGCGCGGCGGAAGCTGGCCTCTGCGCTGCCGCCGACACCACCGCGCCTGGACCGCGAGCGCAGCGCGGCGGCGGAGGCGTGCTTGGGCTTGCGCCTGCCGCCCTTGACGCGGACCTGGCCGATGCAGGTCACCTTCGGAGACGAGGGCTCGGCGGGCTCAAACCCGCCGCGGCCGCGGCGACCGCCGGAAGACCCCGCCGGGAACATGGGGGACTGCCCTCCCTTAAGACTCCCGCTGTTGTGGAGGCGGCGACTGAGGGAGGGGTGGAGCGGCGGGTCAGCGCCGGCACCGGCACCGCCTCCGCCGCCGATGCGGCCGGGGCTGAGAAGCTTCGAAGAGTTTGAAGGACGGAGGGACGCGGGCGCACCGGCGGCGGCGGACGCAGAGGAGGCGGCGGAGGGGCGGGAGGTGAAGCAGATGAAGAGCTCCGTGCCGCCGCCGCCGCCGGCCCGGTCCAAGTGCTTCTTGCGGCGCATTTGGGGGGAGAGGGGTGAGGCGCGTGACCTTTCTTTCTATTTTTTCCGTGTTTGGGTGTATTTATGAGTGAGGTGAGGACTTGGTGGCGCTGGGCTGCTGGCTGTGCTAGATAGATCTGGCTCCTCTAACTGAGAGCAGCTGAGGGAGGTATTTGGTTTATGGTGGGAATGATTATATATAGAATTATGTAGTTTATCTGATTTAAAATGAATGGAATTATTATATATGGAACTATGTGGTTTATCTGATTTAATCTAATGAACTGATACGGTATCTGAATGAAATATTTTTCACCTAACCATCTAAATAAAATCATCTTATCTGAGATGGATTTGTTCCATCCCTATAACCAAACATGAGGAAGAGGCATATTTCGGATTATCCGATCTATATACAAACTTAGCCATCGAACCAAATACGTCCTAAGTCACTAACTACATGCGAGTCGACTTCGATAGATCGAGATCGAACGATCATCGGATGATCCAAATCAGAACCACACAAGAAATTGAATATATCACGATATATCGGCAATTTATCGTGAGCTGGTTCCAACCGATCTAGATTGTCCATAGTTTCATCCGACGGTTCAGATCTCCCAAACTGTAAGTTAATGTGCTGCTCTAAAGTAGCTCCTCTAGCTCAGAGGAGCCGGCTCCATGCTAGATGAGGTGGGAGAATAAATTAGGGTTTGTTGGTGGTGGCGCTAGCAAGGCGGTGCTGTTTGGGTAAGCGACTGTGGAGAGGGGAGTGGGACTGTGGAGACGGGAGTGGGAGTGCTGGCAGGGGTGGTGGTATGTTTGGGTAGGGTGGTGGAGCGTGTGGGGCCCACAGTGGGTTTTTCCTCGCCTTTTTGCGATTGGTCTATCCTTCAGTTTGGGAAAAAAAAGCAAAGCAGAAAGAAAAAATATTTTTTCCTATTTGTTTTTAGGAAAGCAATGGGAGTGTCCAATGATTCTTTCTTTCAGGTGTTTGGTTCTCATTTTTTTTTCAGAAAATAATCGTCTAATATGTTGTAGGTTATGGGGAAAGAAATTTCGTGCGACATTTTCATTTTGCTCATAATAGCTTTGTTATGCGTAGCAGCAACAAAAATCAACCACATTGCCACATAGCCACTCCTCAAGGTTTGGTGCATTACTTTCATATTTTAAAACCCCCCTCAATTTTAGTGAGGTGCAGAATTGCACGCATTTGATAAAAGAGCGTTTATATTGATTTTTACTGATAGTATTTAGTTGTGACTTATAATTTTTGGTTAAAAATAAATAATAGTGACCAAAATATATAGCTTTAAGAAAGATAGTGCGAGCAGTAGGGAAAGTGAGGGAGAGGCATGCGTATGACACGAGTGAGAGGAATGAGATGTGTTATGCACACGTGACCTCTCACTAATTCCTGAAGCGAGACAGTAGTGAGATAAGTGAAGAAACCATTTCAAAAAGTCAGATATTCATATTGATTTTTTATCTTTCCTAAATAGAAACCAAAAATAAAAAACTAATACAGATATAACCTAAAACCCTTAGGATTTAGAGGGAGCATGTAACAGCCCAGGTTTTTATTAAAATAAAAATAAATAAATAAATAAAAATTATTTAAAATAAAATAAGTATTTTTGTACCTAAATTTTATTTTTGGTTTGCCTGGATTTTCTGTTTTTGAAAAAGCCCGATTTGAAAAGTAAATAAAGTGAAAACCTAAAAATATTATTAAATATAATGATATTTTGATTTTATATAAAAATCCTAGTTCAAAATAATTATTTGGACTTATTTGGCTCTTATTTGGTTTTTCTGAGTTTCCTGGAGTTTAAAAATCTATTTTTGAAATTTAAAAGTAATTTGAGTATAAAAATACAATATGAACATTAGTTGTAAATATTTTTAATAAGTCCAAAATATCTCCAGGAGGTTCTCTGAATTTTTCTGGAATTTTTGGAGTTAATTTAATATTTTTCCGAGGCTTAATAAACGTTCTGGGGTTTTCTGAAAATCAAAAATTAAAATCCGAAAATAATATCCCTTCCCTCCGGCCGCCGCGTGGACGGCTCAGATCCTTCCACGTCGCCACCATCCCCGCTGTCCACCAACCCACCTACCCCTCCCCGCGCTCGCCACGTGGCCGACCTGGATCTCCCCCGCCCCGCGCGCCCCGGCCCAATCCGGCCGTCCCCCCCCATGCGCCAGCCATCCAATCCGATCCTAGCCGCCCGCGCCCTCTCCCTCTTCCTCTCTCTGCGCCCCGCCCCCACTTGTCGGCGCGCCTCCTTCCCCTCTCTCTCACTACCGCCCGACCCCACTCGTCGGCGTCTCCTCCCTTCCCCCTCTCGCTGCGCCGCGGGCCCGGCTTGCCAGAGCCGTCTTCCCCGCGCGCCCCTCCTTCCCCGGCCACGCCGCCGCCAAGCCGTTGCACCTCCTCCGCCCTACCCGGCCTCATCCCCTCTCCCCGCAGGACCCGCGCCCGACCTTCTCCACCCCGCGCCCCACGTCCCCCTCTTTTCGCGGCCACTCCCCCTCTCTCTCCGTAACCGCCGCCATGGCCGCGCCAACTCCGGCGACCAATTCCCCTCTCCCTACCCCACCTCCGACCCTATAAATACCCTTCCGGGCATCCCCTTCCGCCGCGCTACCTTTCCCCCCACTTCCCCTCCCCTCCTGGGCTTCGCAATGCCACCACACCGAGTTTCCCCATGCGCACGCCGGCGAGCTCAACGGTGAGCAATTGTCGCCACCTCGGTCCTCCTTGCGCCTCACCGTCGACCCCTCAGGCTTCATCAACCCGCTGCGAAGCCAGTGCGCCCCTCCTCTGTGCTCAAACGCCGCCAGATCCCCCTCGCCACTGTTGCCCGAGCATACGCCGCCGCCATCCTCGCCGCCGACCATCTTCCGCCCATCTCCGGTAAAATCCGCACCCACCTCTGAGCTCCTCGTCTCCTCCTCTCTCTACTCGCCTAAATGCCGGCCGCCACCACTGAGCGCCGCGAGCCCGCCGCCCCCGAAGCGCTACCCGGCCGGCAAGCCACGCCGGCGAGCCGGCCTACGTGGCGGCCCAGTGGCCGCCACCTCGGCAACCCCTACCCGTCGGCGCCACGCAGGCCGCACCCCACCACGTCAGCACCCCTTCGGTCCGTGGGCTCGGTCCATGGACCAGGGCCCACTATCAGTCAAACCCCCTAGGGCTGATGTCATGCTGACGCAGTAAACCGGATTTTTCAGTTGGAAAATAATTCGACCGAAAAGAAATCCTCTGCTGATGTCATAAATCCCATTTTCCTTTAGAGAAATAATTCCAAAAAATCCAGAATTTTCTTTTTCCCTGATTTTAAACTTCCCGTAGTCCGTTCTTCTTCGTCCTAACTCCGATTGAGCCCATTCAAATTTCTAAATTCATCAAAAATTCCCCTCTATCCATTGCTAGCCTCAATTCAAATTTTTGAAGTCAACTTGAATTTATTTTGAATCTATTTGAATTTGGTGGATTATTTTCACGTGTAGACTTCGACGGTTCGGGAAAATTCTTCGATGAAGATTCAAACTAAATTGAAGAGCAAGGCAAGTCACACTCCTTGATCATGTTGATCCCAGTTTTCAAAATAAAATTATGTTAATTTAAATTATATTGCATGCATATTTTTATTTAACGTATTTCAATTCAGTTTTTAATTTAGTTATTGCCTACTTGTTATTTCCTCCATTGATATTGAATTCCTCGATACCTTGTCACCCTAGATCAAACTCTAGCTAGTGCATTAGTGTTGGCTAGAGGAATTTTGAATCAAAGTCTTAGCCCTGCTTAGTCATAATATTTGTTTTGGGATATCTTTCACATAAAATGATAGCCTTTTTACATAAAATGATATGCTCTTCAAATTGACTTTGGTGAGTCAAGGAGGTTTATGAATTATTTTGAAAACAAAATACAAAAACTGGTTTAGACTTAGGTAATTGGTTAGATTGGTGGGTGCAGGCATGCCCTGTTGGTCGGAGCCGCAGTGGTTGACTGTCGTGCACAGGGGTATGTGGTTGGGCCTAAGTCAATTAAGGACCGGCCTGTGAGCTACTATTGCAAAGCCCTATCGTACTACCACATGGCTGGTATGGGACAGCCCTGGCTGAATAATTTGTGAAGTCCCAACTTGAGTCAAGTTGTAGGTCGAAGGTGGGTGTGATTGGTGCCATGTGAAGTCCTACTTGGGTGAGCGTGGTTGTAGCCATGAGAAGTCTCACTCAGGCTCAAGAGGGGGTCCCGGTCTGGTGGATTCCTTACTGGGGTGAAACCTTAGAGTTGGCTTGGCCAGGTTGAAGGCTTTGCATTGTAAAGGCCTTGTCATGACTCCCCACCGCACACCTAAGGAAGTGTGTAATCTAGTGGTACAAAGGGATGATCGTATCTTGTGGCCTTGTGGGTAAAGTTGTACGACCTCTGCAGAGTGTATAATCTATCCTGGATAGCCGTGCCCACGGTCATGGGCATGCTGAGTAAAGGTTTTTCATGGATTAGATTTTGTTTTTCAAAAATGTTTTTGTAAACCTTATAGATGGATGGAATCCATGAGAGGATGAAAACCTTGTGGATGGATGGAGCCCATGAGAGAGATTGGAGCTTATGGATAGATGGAATCCACGAGTGTTTGGAAACGTGTGGATGGATGGAATCCATACGTGAGCTTTTGGAATAGATGGTCCGGGTGTGATGCCCGTGGATAGGTTGGTGTATGGTCGGAGCCTGCAATGACGGTATTATTTTGTACTACAAGTATCGTTTTTACTTACTGTATTAAATTCTGCATTTTCAATCTATTTACTATATTTCTTTAAATGTTGTTTTATGCAAACTAACCATATAAGCCTTCCATTAAAGCCTTTATCATTATGTTGCATTTCTCTGTGTGATTTGCGGAGTACAAGTTTGTACTCACCTTGCACCCTCCCTACAGAGAAGGATGATGTCGACTACGATGAAGATCTAGACGAGTAGGCCACGTCTTACTGTCGTTTGCATGTGGGCAGGCTTGGACTTCGCTTTTATCAGTTTGCTTCCGCAGTTATTTGCTTTATTTATCTTGCCAATGGGCGTTGATATAAGACTTGGCCATAAGGCCGTACTCTTTTATTTAATATAATTGGTCATTTGTGCTTGATATGAATTTTTGTTATACTGTGTGCACTAGCTGATCCTAGACTAATGCGATTTACACAGAAGATCCAAGAGTCATTACTCCGGGTTCCGACAGAGCACGTGGGCATTTGGTCAAACCCATAAATAACCCCACACTCTTTTGCAAAATAGCCTAATGTTTGTGAGATTTTATAGAAAAGTTCATAAATATTTAGATGATTGCCCCCACATAAATTAATAATTCTGCATTTTGACTTAACATACTACTAGTTCTCGATCCGCCAGAGCGTTTAGGTTTGAGTCTTCAACCTAGAAGGGAATTCCACACGATCCAAAATACTCTTGCATGCCCTCGGCCATTATAACCACTTAAAGGATGATAAGTGAATTCCCATCAAATTAGGCTCTGCTTCAGACGGTTTAAGCTTCTATCTTTTTCTGACTTTTGACTTTTTTAAATCAGAAGTTATTTGAAACACACGGCTTCAAATTTTGTTTTTAGTTTTTTCAGCTATTTTTGCTTTTGTTTTGTTCCTTTTTCTCTACATTGTCTGTGGAGATATAATGGTGTTATTATTTTTTTTCTCATTTTTTAATTTTTCTTTAATTGAAGGGCTTTAAAAAGCTAATAGTCACTATAGACCCTGTTCTTTTCAGCTTCTAAAAGTCATTTTTCGGCTTTTCTACAATAACTAGCTTTTAAACGGAGTATCTTTTTAAGATAGGGTCTATTAGTTAATTGTAGTACATATTGTACCGACTTCATTTATATCGGCAAAAACCGCACGTGAGTTTCTGTTACTCTGTAATCTCTCACACAAACAGCCCAAAAGCCAAAAGCAGCAGCAAAAAAGAACAGGCCCATAGTGCAATTTCATCAAACAGTGAGAAACCACAGCCGGAAGTTGCAGCCAACAGTTGACTGGAGCATCACCTTATTTTCTCAAAGTTGAATGACAATGGAGTGAACGTATTGACCAATAATTTGCTCCATCATACCTACGATCGCCTTCATCTAGTTAACCGCAGCAGCGGACCACTTTTGGGCTACAGCATATTAGTATAAAAAATAGTGATTGCTGAGAGAAGTCAAAACCTAGATGCTACTGAAAAGGCAAAAAGAACAAGCCCTGTAGCTAGTGAGGGCATATGCTCCATCTGGAAACTTGAAAATGTATGTAGATCCTTTTGTGTTTCCATAATGAACTTTATAGTTTCTTTATTTATAATTTCATTGTTCGCACTAGTATTTGTGTTTGAATGTCTTTCGGCAGACGGTTGGATTCCCTATTCCCCTTGGACATCCATGGGACGGTTAGGACTATGTAGGTTTGAACCCTTTTCCGAAAAGGGTTAGTAGTGGAAGTGGTGACTGGTGAGCGTTGAGGGCATCCACAGTGCTCCATACTGGCCAACAGCCCCTAGAGTGCACGTTGGCATGCCAGTGCAAGCGGTGCCTCGCAGATGCTCAGAGTAGCCAACGGAAGAAGCGTTGGCTTCACTGACAAATAGCAGAGGGTATCCCTTGAAGAGTTGCGCTGTGGCGAAGGGTGCGCCTCCATTGTGCGTTTGAGGCTGTCCACACACAACTGCGAAGCCCCAAATTTTTTATGCTTATGCTTTCACCTTAATTTAATTTCTTATCATATGTTTATTTTCATCCAAATATTATTATTATTAAAAGATTTGTCATTCATTACCAAAAAGGGGAGATTGTAAGTTCAAACTCTATTAAATTGGTTTTGGCAATATGATAAATCTAATTGTGAAACTAACTTGCTTATTGATTATGATATTACTTAGTCTCATTTGGATGAAAAGGTAAAAATCATAAGAGGTATGCATTCGACGTCACATTCTTATATCTTAGTGCATTCCTTGGATCTAAAATATAGATTGAACTTCACCAAATAATCTAACTTGAATATGTACATATGCTTTCACAATACATTCTTGTATGCACACATTTAGGGAAGTTCACTCTATGTTTTATGGTTTCATTAGTATTGATCCATATTCCTTTTCTACATATTAAGAATCTTTAATTTGAAACATATCCTTTCGTTATATATAGTTTGTGTAGTTCATATATACTCATGATTGATTTAAACTCAATCATTTGTAATTGGGTTGTCATTTAGTTTCTCCATTATGTGTTAAATGGATAAATGATTAATGACAATCAGATGAGTAAGCTTTGCTAGCAATTAATCTCAAAGATAAATACTCACACTTAAATGAGTTAATTACTTAAGATGCTTATTTTAGAGTATACAAGTATTGTGTACATGTTGTATACTGTAAATCATCTTTTATTTTATTATTTGTTGAGATTATTATGAATTACCAAAAGGAAATATTATTTAATCTAATCTCTCTATTATGAGTTAATGGTAAAGTTTCGGTAAATGATGACAATTGATTTGTGGACTAACATTTTTTATGAGTTAGATGAATAGGTTAGGTTCCACAAATGAGTATGACTTGAGATGACTTCATGTGTTGAAGATGATCAAGTTAAGATACGGGATGGAAAATGGCTTCATATGTTGAAGGCTAAACCAAGCAAATAATGCAGAAGATTAACTCAAAAAGGTTTAGCACAAATAACGCATACAACAACCGGGTTTACTTAAGTGCATCAGCAAGCTAAGTCTATGTCAAGGTTTATAATCCTAGTATGAGAAGCAATCAACTTAATTCTATAAATGTAAATTACTTGAATGTAAATTGAGTATAAGAAAACAATACACAGTTACCTTTTACCATGGTGTTTGGGTTAGCCTAAACAAATTGGATCGGCTTCACGAATTAAGCCAAAACATCTCAATCCACTAGTGGTAGCTCTTACCCGCTCCGGGTAGGTGAGCTCCAACCTTCACAACTATTCCAGGTCTTCGCACAAAGTTCATTAAGAAGATCATCACGCACGACGCCTCCAACTCCGACTAGGAGTCGGCAAACTTCAAGAGTAATAAGTCAATCCCCTCGCTTGTCTCTCACCACGTGCAATGAATATACAAGCTCGAGTGTATACACAATCTACATCCAGATGTAACACATGTAATCTAGAGCATTCCTCCTTACTCACAAGGTGTAACACATGCATAATTATGAGGAGAACCTCACATTAGCTCAAGAGAGTGAAATGGAGTGCCATAAGTTATCCTCCAACCGGTCACAAGGGGGTATATATACTCCACACCTTGAAACTATCCGTTGGGATAGAAAAAATAGGATTTTCGGAAGTATCGCAAGCAACCGACCGGTACTTCCGCTCCCCTCAGCAACGTTTAGCAAACTAGCCATTGCAGGAAAATTTGGTGGTTATGTCATTCAAAGTCCAGTACTACTGATAATCGAAAGTACATCAACACTTGTGTGGAACCACCGAATTCCTCGGGGACAAGAAGACTCCACACAGGTGTCTCTGGAAAAAAAACATACCACTACACAAGCCAGACGTTCTGCAAATCGGAAGCACTGCTCACATAGAGCTAGTAGTACCGCTCGCTAATCGGACTGCTCACACAGACCTGATCGGACCACTCACATGGAGCTGGTCGAAAATACCAATCGTCGACTACACTGGTCCCTTTCCAGATCGAATGGTTCGATCACTCAGGTCTTCGACCACATTGATCACTGACCACGTTGTCTGGTTTGACCATGTAGGCCTTCGACTACACTGGTCTCCTACCATGCTAGTCTTCGACCACATTATCCGAATCGACTACACAGGTCTCTGACCATGCTGGTCTCCGATGACATTAGTTTCAACCACTCATTGACCATGTTGATTTTTGACCCCGTCAATCTTTGATCACACAGATTTCCAATCGCCACGTCAATCTTCGACCACATTGTATCAATCATGTCGATCGACCATGTCGGTTCCTGACCACATTAATCTTCGACCACACAGGTCTTCGACCATATTGGTTTGATCACAATGATTCTCGACCACACAGGTCTTCTGACCACTAACAGATACAGTAGTTCCGTGATTACAATGTCGGTAATTCTGACTAGCGGTAGTACCGTAGAATATACAGCGGTAGTTCCGATTTCCCTGAGAAGTGCATATACTTCAATAGATTTTGCAAAATATATTTGCTAACTATAGTATCATGTGTACAAGGATTATTCATGATTTCCAACAAGTTGTAGAACACATTTGCACATTTTTAGAATCATGACACAAGGATTATATATATGAGCTTTAACTATTTATAAAACATATTTGCAAATATAAACCTCATACTACAAAGAATGAAAACATGGACTTTAAATACTTGCAAAACACATTTGCAATATACAGTCCCATGTTAACAAGCATTCAACATATGAGCTTCAACTATTTGCAAAACACATTCGCCAATACAAGTCTCATGCTAAGGGGAGCTAGAGCAAGTAAGACTGAGCTATCAACACATGATGAGACTCAAGTTACTAGATATAACCCCTCTTAATAGTACGGCAATTATACTAGCAACCTAGTATTTCAACAAAACACCAAAACCGGTAAAAGATTAGGAACACATTCTTAGCCTTAGCTAGTTATACCTTTTCCTTGCGCATCCCCTTGATGTTTGATGACTCACATCTATACTTTAAGTCCATGTCATCGTCTTTACATGCATCAACACATGATGCATCCTTCACTTGACCTCCATCAACACATGATGGATCTTCACTTGACTTGATGATCAATAGATGATCATCTCCTCTTGGATATGCATCAACTCATGATGCATCTTCCACTTGACTTGATAATCATCAACACATGAAGTCATCTCAAATCTTTCTTATTTTTGGAACCTAACTTATTTGTCCAACTTATGAAAAATGTTAATACACAAAACAATTGCCAAACTTCACTATTAACACATAATAGAGGGACTAGATTCTATCAACTTCCCTTTTTGTAATTCATGACAATCTCAACAAATAATGAGATAGAAATTGAATTACGAGTATGCAACATGTATACAACATTTGTATACTCTAAGGTAAGCTTTTGAGCAAAAGTTACTTATCCATTTGTCATTAATTACCCAACGATTAACATATAATGGAAAAACTATATGACAACCCAATTATGAGTATATATAAACTATACAAGCTACATATATACTCAAGGAATATGTTTCAAAGTAAAGATCTTCAATATGTGAAATAGAATATGGATCAATACTAATAAAACCACAAAACATAGAGTGAACTCCCCTAAATGTGTGCATACAATAATGTATTATGAAAGCATATGCACATATTGAAGTTTGACTTATTCGGTGAAATTCATTTTATATTTGAGATCCAAGGAATGCAATAAGATAAGAATGTGATATTGAATGCATACCTCTCATGTTTTTCATATTTTCATCCAAATAAGACTAAGCAATATCATAATCAATAAACATATTAGTCTCATAATTGTATTTATCATTATCACTAAAACTAACTTAATAGAGTTTGAATTTACAGTTAGGGCTAAGGATGTGTTCCTAGTCTTTTACCGGTCTTGGTGTTTGATTGAAAGACCGGATTGCTAGTATAAGTTACTGTACTATTAAGAGGGGTCCTGTTTAGTAGCTTGAGTGTCATCATGTGTTGATAGCTCAATTTGACCTGTTGTAGCTCTCTGTTGTATGATGCTTATGTTTGCAAATGTGTTTTGCAAATAGTTAAACATCATATGTTAAATCCTTATAATATGGGACTACACATTGCAAATATATTTTACAAGTGTTTGAAGTCTATGTTTCCTATTCCTTGTGGGATGAGGCTTATATTTGGAAATATGTTTTTGCAAATAGTTGAATCTCATGCATAATCCTTGTAGCATGTGACTTAGTTTGCGAATGTGTTTCACAAACGTGAAGAGTTCATGTACCTATACCTTGTGTCATGATTTTGAAAGTGTACAAATGTGTTTTGTAACTTGTTAAGAATCATGTTTAATTCTTATTTGTGTGATACTATAATTTACAGATGTGTGTTCCAAGATTTGTTGAAGTATATGCACTTGCCAAGAAAATCGGAACTACTGGCCTTAAAATGGCAGTACTACCGGAGATCGGAACTACCGATGTGTATTGCACGGTACTACCGAAAATTGAAATTATCATCATGTGTTGTATGGTACGACCGGACATAGGTAGTACCAGCTCTGTGTTAGTGATCCGATCAGCTTACGGTACTACTGACATATGTGGTGCAGTATTACCGGAAGTCGTTACTACTGGCATGTGTTGCATGGTACTACTGGACACCAGAACTACCGGCTCTGTGTGAGCAATACTACTGGGCTTCGAAAGCTTTCAAAATCTTGCGGTATGTTTTTTCAGAGAGACATCTTTGTTAAAGTCTTCTCCTCCCCGTGAAATCGGTAGTTCCACATGTGTGGAGCGGTACTTCCAATGATCGGTAGTACCAGACTTTGTGCTATGGTACTTCCAATTTTGCTGATAATGGCTAGTTTTCTAACTGTTGCGAGGGGAGCAGAAGTACTGGTGTTTTGCCTATGGTAGTTCTGAAAATCCTGTTTCGTTTAGGGGTTTTGCTTCCAACAGCTAATTTTTGTAGTGTAGGTATATATACCACCTTGTGACCGATTGAAGTGGAACATTTGGACTCTATTTCTCTTGCTTAAGCTAGTGTGAGGTCCTCCTCTCAAATGAGCATGTATTGCACCTTGTGAGCAAGAAGAAAGGCTCCAGATTGTGTGTGTTGCATCTAGAGGTGAATTTCGTATCCACTCGCATTTGTGCATTAGTTGCATGTTATGAAAGTCAAGCAAGGGGCCTGACTTGTTACTCTTAGAGTTTGCCAACTCCTAAATAGCGTTGGAGGAGTTAGACGCGGTGATTTTCTCAAAGAAGGTTGTGAGAAGACCCAGCGAATTGTGAAGATTGGAGCTCTCCTACCCGAAGTGGGAAAGAGGTACCACTAGTGCATTGAGGTGTTTCGGCATAAATTGTCGAGTTAGTCCAATTAGTTTGGGCTTACCACAACGTGAACTAGGGGAGACCAACAAGTCTCCGAATACCACAGTAAAAATAAGCCATGTCTTTTTGGTGTGTTTCCATATGCTCAATTTACATTCAAGTAATTTACATTTATAGAATTAAATTAATTTTTCATCATCCTAGGATTGCAAACCTCAATATAGACTTAGAATGTTGGTGCACTTAGATGAATATAATTGATTTAGACTTTATTTGGGCTAAACCAAATTGAGTTAAACTTCCACATTATAATCTTAATTATAGCCAAATAGAAATAATTTAACTAGAAGAGAATTTTTTAAAACCGCATATTCACCCCTCTAGTCGGTCTCCTCGATCTTTTAGAGGATGTGCGGAGGTGATTGGTGTGAGCTATGGCGATTTGGGCAGCAATCGTTGGCTAATCACACTGCAGCAGCAATAGAGCAGCGTGGGGAGGGGTGGGGAAAGCGGCGTCATGATAAGCTCAAAAGAACACACCTTTTTTGGAACATCGGTTTTGGGGAGAGAAAAAGGGTGAGAGGAGGGGTTTGGCTGACGGGTGGGTCCAAGTCTAGGGGATTTTATGTGTAATTAAATTTCTTCCTCTCAGGTTCTATGTGTAATTTGTTGGCCTCAAGTATAAATTGGAATAATAAAGGGGGTTGCTAAAGAAAAGGCAAAGAGCTGAATTGCAAATAGCTGAAGCTACTACTTCGAGTCGACATGAATTTGGAAGGGGAAATTTTCGTGTAGTAACTTTAGCTTAATGAAGGCATTCTCTGAGTTCTCTCTCCTCAAACTACATCTTATTGTAGCCTCCACTATGAATACCCTCAGGCAACCGATCAAACAGTGAGATGAAGAGAAGAAAACGACAGCACAACCAGCCATTTATGTTGAAGTTACTCCAGTGCCTCGTCGTCTACTCCAGCGTCTCATCTTCTTTCAAGCGTCTCATTGATTTCCATTTTATTGTTTCCGTCAGTTGGTAGTGCAGCATGTTGCATGTTTAATTATGTCTTTAAGGAGTCCACCAATAGTTTCAGTTATGCGTTAGTTAGTAGTCGCATTTGTTTGTTTCCGTTTCCTGTTTGCATTAGTGCCATGCAAAGCATTAAACTGGGCGTTCGTGAGGCATAATCTCAAATGCCATGCATTCATTCTTAGTCAGGTAGTAGTAATCTTTGGCTTGTAATTATCCTTTAAATAAGCGAGCAATATATCAGAAAAAGCTGCCCCGTTTTGCAGCACCAAACACCTGTGTTCATCGTGTTCTTGAGTGCGCATTCGAGAGTTTGTCGGCGGCGAAAGATTGCCGATGATCCACGACAATTGGTATCAGAGCGTGGACGCTCCTGGGGCCATCATGTCCGTCCAGTTGGCTCCCATTGGCGGTGGTGATCGTTCGCCATCGCTACCTCCCCGACGACGGGTATTGCACTCGCCAGCGCCGTGCCGAGGGCGCCATCGCGGCGGCGAAGTCATCATAGAGCGCATCGTCAAGGAGGCGGGCGGCTCGGTCCAATACCCCATGCTCACGAGCACCAATTACCAGGAATGGTCTTTGTTGATGCGCGTGAACCTGCAGTCTCAAGGGTTGTGGCAGGCCATTGAACCAGAGGAGGGCGAGGCCGTTGAGTACCGCGAAGACCGCCTCGCGTTGGCGGCCATTTTGCGTGCTGTGCCGTCCGAGATGCTCGGGTCGTTGGCGCGCAAGCGCACGGCGTGTTCTGCCTGGGAGGTGGTTAAAACCATGCACGTCGGTGTGCAACGCGTCCTTGCCACCAACGCGCAACAGCTGCTCAAGCAGTTCGGGGAGATCGCGTTCAAGGAGGGGGGGTCGGTCGATGATTTCTCACTCCGGATTATGAGCCTCGCCAACAACATCCACATCCTTGGCGGCAACGTCACCGATGGAGAGATCGTGAAGAAAATGCTCCAGGTCGTCCCCGAGCACCTCGAGCAGATCGCGTACTCCATCGAGACTCTCCTCGACGTGAACCAGCTCTCCGTCGAGGAGGTCACCGGCCGTCTGCGCGCCATTGAGCAGCAAAAGAAAAGGCCAGCACCATCCACGCCCGTCTACGACAGCAAAGGCCGTCTTCTTCTCGCCGAGGAGGATTGGCTGGCGCGGATGAAGCTGCGCGACAACGGCGAAGCTGGTGGCTCTAGCAGCGGCAGCGGCAAGAGGCGCGGCAAAACACGTCATGGCCACGGTGGTGGTGGTGGCGTGCGTAAAGGCAAGGGCAACTCGTCTTCAAATGGGACGGCCCAGGAGAACACGGCGGACCGGTGCTGTAACTACGACAGAATTGGCCATTCGGCCAAGGACTGCCGTAGCAAGCCAAATAGGCAGGCGCAAGCACATGTTGCGGAGGGAGAACAGGATGAACCCACTCTGTTGATGGCACATGCGACCATCTCTTCACCACTCACTCAAGTTGCAATGCCGCCCACCGAGGTGATTCGAACTCCAGCTCCGCCCACATCGTCGCGCCACGTCGAGATCCACGAGGCCAAGGTCTTTGCGTAGCTCAGATCGCGGGAGGACCAGTACGATCATCGATGGGTGCTCGACACCGGTGCCACCAACCACATGATGGGTGCGCAGACTGCCTTCTCCGACCTCAACGAGCATCGCGCGCTGATGGCGGTGTACTACATTCCCCGTCTGATGGCGAACATCATAAGTCCTGGTCAGCTAGAGGAGGCCAGATGTCGAATCGAGATCTACTCCGGCACCTTGCGCATCTACGATTAGCAACACGACCTTCTTGCTCGGGTGCGTCGTTCTGCATCGCGCCTACATCTTAGCGCTCAGCATCGGGCGACCGGTGTGCCTGTCGGCGCGTAGCTCGGAGGTGGCCTGGCGCTAACATGCGAGGTACGGGCACCTCAGTTTCAAGTCATTACGCGCGCTCGCCCAACGGGAGATGGTACGTGGGTTGTCGCCGCTTGATCCAGTCGATCTGGTGTGCGACAGCTACCTCGCCGGCAAGCAAAGGCGCACGTCGTTCCCTGATAAGGCGCTACGACGAGCGGAGCACGTCCTCGACCTCGTCCATGGTGATCTGTGCGGGTCCATCGCACCCACAACTCCAAGCGGTAACAAATATTTCCTACTGCTTATTGATGATTTGAGCCGGTACATGTGGCTCTACTTACTGTCGAGCAAAGATTAGGCATTGGCGGCAATCAAGAACTTCCAGGCGGTCGTGGAGGTTGAGTTAGGGAGGCAGCTTAAGGTCCTCCGCACTGATCGTGGGGGGGAGTTCACCTCCGTGGAGTTCGACGAGTACTGCACCGAGCGCGGCGTCCAGCGGTAGCTCACTGCCCCCTACTCACCGTAATAGAACGGGGTGGTAGAGCGCCGCAACCAGAGCATCATCGGCATGGCGCAGTGCATGCTCAAGGCGAAGCGGCTTCCCAGCTACTTTTGGGGTGAGGCCGTGAACACCGCAGTCCATGTCCTCAATCGCACCCCGACACGTGTGCTCAACGACAAGACCCCATTTGAGGCTTGGCACGGCGAGCGCCCCACCGTCCACTACTTCAGGACCTTTGGCTGTGTCGCCCATGTCAAGACCACACGGCCGGGACTCAAGAAGTTGGATGATCGCTGCACGCCGACCATCTTCGTCGGCTACGAGCACGGCTCCAAGGCCTACCACTGCTACGACTCCTCCTCCAAGCGGATCATTGTGTCGCGCGATGTCGTGTTCGACGAGGCGGGACAATGGAGCTGGAGCGACGAAAGCAGCGGTGATCCGAACGACGGCGAGCCCTTCAACATTGAGTACACTACGGAATACTTCTCCAGCACGCGTCGAGCCGATGCGACATCACCAGCTCACATGTCTCCGTCAACGCCGGCCCCTGCACCCATGACGCCGCTGGAGCAGTTCGCACCTACGACGTCACCCACGAGTGCATCGTTCGAGTTCGTCTCGCCACCGGCTGATCCTGAGGAGTACTTGGACGTGGACCACGACGATGCTCCACTTCGGTTCCGCGTCATCGACGCTGTCATCGGACCAACCTCGCCGCTTGGGCTTGTGCCCCGGGTGCTTGACGAGGAGCTGCAGTTCACCACGGCGGACGAGCCTGTCTCCTTCAGCAAGGAAGAATGCAAGGCAAGCTGGCGTCAGGCGATGCACGAGGAGATAAAGTCGATCAAGGACAACAACACGTGGGAGCTCGCCACGCTCCCCACTGGGCACTGTGCGATCGGGCTCAAGTGGGTCTTTAAAGTGAAGCACGATGAGCACGACAATGTTATCCGGCACAAGGCACGTTTGGTCGCCAAAGGCTACGTTCAGCATGTGGGAATCGCCTTCTACGAGGTCTTCGCTCCGGTCGCACGAATGGAGTCCGTGAAGGCGCTGTTGGCTCTAGCAGCCCACGAGCACTGGGAAGTCCACCACATGGATGTGAAGAGCGCCTTCCTCAACGACGACCTCAAGGAGGAAGTGTACGTGAGCCAGCCACCAGGTTTTGTCGTCAACGGTAGCGAGCACAAAGTACTGTGCCTTCTCAAGGCACTGTATGGTCTCCGACAGGCATCGAGGGTCTGGAATGCCAAGCTTGATGCGTCCATGGCGTCACTTGGTTTCCAGAGGAGCAGCTCCGAGCACGGCGTGTACATGCGGAGCCGAGGGCCATCGCGGCTGGTCGTCGGGGTCTACGTCGACAACTTGATCATCACCAGCACCAACAGCGACGAGATCGTGGCGTTCAAGCTCGAGATGAAGCACGTCTTCCTCATGAGCGACCTCGGGTTGCTGTCGTACTACCTCGGCATCGAGGTGAACCAAGGCGAGCGGCATCTCGCTCGCCAATCGCCTATGCGGGAAGGCGCTGAGCGGAGCGGCATGAGCACCGCAACCCCATGCGCACCGTCGAACCAAGGCTCAAGTTGAGCAAGGAGAGCACTGCTCCACTAGTGGACGCCACCAAGTCCAGGCGCGTCATCGGCGGACTGCGCTACTTGGTGCACACCCGGCCAGATCTTGCCTACGCGGTGGGCTATCTGAGCCGATTCATGGAGAAACCACGCGAGGACCACCTCAACGCAGTGAAGCACGTGCTACGGTACGTGGCGGGAACGCGTGACTACGGTCTTCACTACGCCAGGAGGGAGGATGAACGAGCTCGACTGGTCGGCTATAGTGACGCCGACATGGCGGGAGACGTCGACACACGCAAGAGTACCAGCGGCATCATCTTCTTCCTCGGCGGCAACCCCATCACCTGGCAGTCCTCCAAGCAGAAGGTGGTGGCTCTGTCCTCATGCGAGGCAGAATACATTGCGGCGGCTACAGCAGCCTACCAAGGCGTCTGGCTAGCTCGGCTCATGTCTGACATGGTCGGCACGGAGTCTGGAGCACCAGAGCTCAAGGTGGACAACCAGTCCGCCATCGCCCTAAGCAAGAACCCCGTCTTTCACGACCGAAGCAAACATATCGACACTCGTTACCACTACATTCGGGAGTGCAACGATGGAAACAAGATCGTCCTTCGGCACATTTCGACGGAGAACCAGCTAGCGGTTCTAGCAACTGCGTGCGTTGATCGGCGTCAACAAGATCGATGAGCACAACAAGGACTAGGGGGAGAAATGTTGAAGTTACTCCAGTGTCTCGTCGTCTACTCCAGCGTCTCATCTTCTTTCAAGCGTCTCATTGATTTCCATTTTATTGTTTCCGTCAGTTAGTAGTGCAGCATGTTGCATGTTTAATTATGTCTTTAAGTAGTCCACTAATAGTTTCAGTTATGCGTTAGTTAGTAGTCGCATTTGTTTTTTTCCGTTTCCTGTTTGCATTAGTGCCATGCAAAGCATTAAACTGGGTGTTCGTGAGGCATAATCTCAAACGCCATGCATTCATTCTTAGTCAGGTAATCTCAAACGCCATGCATTCATTCTTAGTCAGGTAGTAGTAATCTTTGGCTTGTAATCATCCTTTAAATAAGTGAGCAATATATCAGAAAAAGCAGCCCCGTTTTGCAGCACCAAACACCTGTGTTCATCGTGTTCTTGAGTGCGCATTCGAGAGTTCGCCGGCGGCGAAAGATTGCCGGTGATCCACGACAATTTCTTCTTCCCGTCTTTAGAAGACAATCGCCTGTCTCGTTCGACTGGTTGGGTTTGGGTTGTTGGCTCACTGCCCTGACGAACTCATTTGACATGTAGAAGTATTTGCTCGCATTGAGTTCAACCTGGAGGTATTGCAAGTGGGCAATTAATAGTACCTTTGTTCTGAGGCACCGTAAGAACGATGTTACACTGGGCTGCAAGAAAAGCTCGACTTGTTTTTTCAGCTCGACTCGAAAGGTAATGGATAGTTCGAGTATCTTTTGGAGCTCCGATCAAAATGGTCGAAGGCCTGTTTGGTAGAACTTCACTTCTCAAATTTTCAACTTGAGCTTTTACTTCTTTAAGGATCCACCCTATTGAAAATATAGAGTTGTCTTAGAAAAGCATTTGGCTAGGAGAATGACTCTAAAACTCTCAAAGAGATGATTATACACAGATAGATATTGGCCCTGGTTGTAACACTTTAATTGTATTTGTATCTTATTTCTTTTGTATTTGCACGCAAATTCTGAATTTTTTTTTATATTTCTCAGGTATATACCTCTATTGAAGGGCACACTATAACTACTCAACTATTTTTTTTTCTGCATTAAAACATGGGTATAGAGTGAAAGTATTGCAGTAATTATATTCTGATTCCCTCAATGGAATTATATTATGGGACACCGTTTCTCAAGAAAAGCTACTTATATTGTGGCAGAAAGGGAGTATATGGATGAGGCAAATTTGTACCATAGAAATAAAGACCGACTATAGTTAGCATTTTACTAAAGTCTGAACTTGGTAGCATAGAGTTACATAGAAGTGCTGCAAAGGACAAAAGACCGCAAAATATCCTAACTTTCAATGTGGCAATCATCCACATTGAACAATTGCCCTTACAAGGTCATCCATCACACAACCAATATATTGACTTCTAGGTTGCTAGAATTTTGATCTTGAATCGGATCAGACATTCTTCGAGAGGATCATGAGTCATAGGATCAATGTAGGATCTAAGATCCTATCTAATTCTACCAAAAAAATATTTTTTTAAAAAAATATACTGTGTTTCAACACTACTACATTTTTAACATTATACTTTTAGAACTTTTTAAAAAACAATGTAGTGCAAAGGAATGATTATTTGTTATTTATGCAAATTATAATGGACATGATGAGATAAAAAGCAAAAATAAATAAAAGGACATATATAAGTAATTATTATAGCAAATCACTAAAATCGAGTAGGATCATATAAAATTTTTGATGATACAAATTAAGAGTCCACATAGGATTAGATCGGTCCAATCAATCTAAGGTCGTAGAAGACTAGAATCAAGATACATTGACACATTCTATACTTCTTGACAGCAATAACGAACTAGAGTCCCTGGTTGCTCTATACTTCTTGATCGAGTCCCTGGTTGCTCCGCGAAAACGAACTAGAGGTTGGCTCCGTTCCTCAAGTGATCCAAAATCTCTAAAAGTTGGAGCAGGCGGTTTTTGGCTGGACTCCGGCTATTTCGGTTGATAACCCTGGAGCTGGAGCCCTACTCCTAAGTTGATTTAAGCTTAGGCTAGCTCACTTGATTTTAGCACGATACAACTCACATTCTAATACATCTCCCGTATATGTAGAAAATAAATCAGGATCTTTAGTTACCATGTGCATTGCAATGAGAGTTCTAGATTTTTATCAACCCATACTTGTCATGTGGAACAAGGTGGTGATCATTTGGACTTTTTTTGTGGCTTATGGCTGAAAAGCACTGTAGCTGGCTGAAAAAACATTATAGCTGACAGAGACTTATTTAGCATAATTAAATTTAAAAAAATTTAAAAATATAAAAAATATGTTAGCCCATTACGTATAATATAAACAAATACGGGAAAAAAAGAACCGGCAAAAAAGCTCAACAAAAAGCCAAAAGTTCAGAAAAAAACAAAATTTATGAATAGTGAAAAATAAGCCGGAAGCCAGAAGCTAAAGCCGAAACTATCACACCCTAACACCATTAGTCACGCCGATGCCCAAATTACCCTATGCAGTTGCGTGTCATTTTCATTATTTATATTAGGCTCGAGACTAGCTTGACAGTTTTTAAGACGAATAGAGGTGATTTTAGTCTAGCTGGGTTGAAATTGACTCATTTACAACTGTAGTTATAACTTGCTGAACAAGATTTTTTGCCAGTTTTGCCATCAGATACCTATTTTCTTGTCGTCATAGTAAATATGTGTCAAGCAATGCTTTTATACTTTCCTCTCTAACAAGAGTGCACTAATCTCAAAACAAATAAAGAGATAAGTAACATCTATCCACAATTCACCATGATTTAAAAATTGTTCAAATCCCTATTGAGAGAAGTATAGAAACACCTCCCACATCCTCTTTATCACTACTACAAGAGTGCACTAATCATCTATTCTGTGCTCTTTTAATCACTACTACAAAAGAGGCTATACTGGACGGCACGTCACAGACAGTGTCAGGACCTGATTTTATAATCCGGAATCCTCTGTGATTATACTGCACTATTCCCTGGATCAGTAGATAGTGCTCACAGTTACAGTAATGGATATCAAATTTCATATCATGCGGAAGCTAAAGTAAATTAGTAGACTTACTCATAGGCCGATTAGGCCGAAATCAATAAATTGCAGCAGTGGAATGAAGTACACAGGTGGGACCTTCAGGACATGCCCACAGGCAGCCAACTGGAGGTTCACGACCTAATTCTTGCCATCTTCATCTTCTTCTCCATCTTGCCAGTCGTATTGCTGAAGCATAGTGACTTGTCGCCTGAGGCTAGATTAGTTGTGAGAGCGAGGGTGAGCACAAACCACCGTGCTCCGCGAGCCAACACTCAAAATGCAAATAGATAATATACATGGCTTATCAAAGGAAGGCTCGGGTTATTTTATTTGCCATAAATTGCATTTGAAATATGATACATAGAAATCCCCTGAGACTTAGTAGTTTGAAACAAATCATAATGTGTGAAAAGAGTGCAATATCATTAATAGTGATCCAGATTTTTCATTCATCATATATGGCATCTGCACCATATGCTTATTTTTCAACGTTATAAACGCTTAACTTATCACTGGGATGACACCCAGGGCAAATTCAAACCAGGGCCATCTGCAGCCCTTCACTTTTCCAATACCACCCCCACAAAGTTTTTGAAATAGAACTATATCTGGTTAAGTTCCCATGTCCGCCCTTGACCGTGGGCACGGTTATTCGAATAGTTTTGACTCTGCAGAGTTTGTACACTTTCACCACAAGAGACAATCAATTCATTGCCCCACACGATTCCTTAGTCATGTGGTTGAGCAGACCATCACAATGACTTTTCGAAGTACCTAGCCCCTTTTGTCATCTCACCTTATGGACTGCTCCCACTTGCGGTGGGTCCCATCTATGTACGGGATGTTCCCCACGGTTACTAGCGTTATTCGGGCTCCACCCCCCTCAGCGCTAGTACGACTGGCAAACTTCACCCTCCACTCGGTGTCCCTTTAGGCCTTCCATTGCCCTTGCGTAACCACGTCTATCCACTACCGGTGAGATGAGTCCGGGAGTTTCGATAAATTTACTTAGCCAAGTTGTACTTTGCAGACTTGTGGTTGTACTGTTTTACACAGGAGGTCATGACAAGATTCAGTCCTTAGGATTACCTGAGCGGTTCTACCACACTCCATATTTGTGCTTCCATTACACCACATACCAGGCCCCAAACCATCCGCTCAGATATTTAAGCAAGTTGAGAGTTTTGGGAGCATAAATTATCCATGTCAAAATATACCAGTCATTCCCACCATGACTGTCCAAATCAGTTTCTCATGATTAAAAGTGATGCTTGGGGCATTTTATTACCTCGGGTTCCTAAACAGTGCTAAGCATGGCATATTATTAAGGACTTATTTTCAAAAACTAACCATTATAATTTTTCCTCTAGGGTGACAAGGCTCACATACGCAATATTCCAAGTAGGGGTGTAATAATAATCAGGTTGAGCAATGGGCATTGTTGTGGCTACAGATCAAACAGAGAGAGAGATGGTAGTGGAGAGTGATGAAGATAAGTGTAATGGCCTGGCCTCTCCCCATGGCTTACTCTCATATATATATATATACACATGAGGAGTACTTTTACAGTTATACCCTTACATCTGGTTATCCCTTCTGGGGGGGCAGTTATGTCATTACACATGGCCTATTCTGGGCCTTATAATTTTCTACCAGGCCTGCTGGGTTTAGGTGGGGGCCACCCCTATGACAGGAGCCTCTCATGGTGAAGGGCTTCACAGGGCCGAAGCCATGTCGCCGAGTCCTTTGGCCCCCTCCGTCCCCAGCGGCTGTGAATTTCTCAAGCTCGCGGCGAGGAGCTGAAGTGCAGGATGGTGGTAGCGAGGTGGCGCTGAGTTGAAGCGGCGCGCGTCGCCGTCCCCTACCCTTCGAGCGGGTGGCGGCGGGCTGGCGCCTGTCGAAGTATCTGCGCTCGCTCCGTCCCCTACCCTTGAGCGGGTGGCACCGAGCCGGCGCCTAGTCGAAATAGACGCGCGCGCTCCGTCCCCTACCCCTCGAACGGGTGGCGGCGAGCCGCGCCTGGTCGGTAGACGCGCGCGCTCGTCCCCTACCCCTCGAGCGGGTGGCGCTGGCCGGCGCTCTTGAAAGAAGACGCGCGCGCTCCGTCCCTACCCCTCGAGCGGGTGGCGGTGAAGGCGCGCCGCCGAAAGCGAGACGCGCGCTCCGTCCCCTACCTTCCGAATGGGTGGCGCGAGCGCGGCGCCGAAGTCGGCAGCGCGCTTCGCTCGTCCCCTACCCTTCGAGCGGGTGGCTGCGGAGGCTGGCGCCTAAGCGAAGTAGACGCGCTCGCTCCGTCCCCTACCCCTCGAACGGGTGGCAGCGAAGCTGGCGCCTAGTCGAAGTAGACGCGCGCGCTCCGTCCCCTACCCTTCGAACGGGTGGCAGCGGAGCTGGCGCCTGTCGAAGTAGACGCGCTCGCTCCGTCCCCTACCCTTCGAGCGGGTGGCGCGGGCCGGCGCCTGTTCGGCGTAGACGCGCGCTCCATCCCTACCCCTCGAGCGGGTGGCGGCGAGCCGGCGCCTGGTCGGTAGACGCGCGCTCCGTCCCCTACCCCTCGAACGGGTGGCAGCGAAGCTGGCACCTCTTCGAAGTAGACGCGCACGCTCCGTCCCCTACCCCTCGAACGGGTGGCGCGGCCGCGCCCGATCGGCGTAGACGCGCGCGCCCGTCCCCTACCCATCGAGCGGATGGCAGCGGAGCTGGCGTCGAGTCGTCGTAGATGCGCCGCTCCGTCCCCAACCCTTGGCGGGTGGCCGAGGAGGTGGCGCGCTAAGCGAAGTAGACGCGCTCGCTCCGTCCCCTACCCCTCGAGCGGGTGGCGGCGGCCGGCGCCCGGTCGGCAGACGCGCGTGCTCGTCCCTACCGTCGAGCGGGTGGCGGCGGCCGGCACCCGGTCGGCGAGCGCGCGCTCCGTCCCCTACCCCTCGAGCGGGTGGCGTGGCCGGCGCCTCGTCGAAAGCGCGCGCGCGCTCGTCCCCTACCCCTCGAGCGGGTGGCGGGGGCCGGCGCCTGTCGGCTCACGCGCTCCGTCCGCTACCCCTCGAGCGGGTGGCGGCGAGCCGGCGCCTGGTCGGCTACACGCGCGCGCTCCGTCCCCTACCCCTCGAGCGGGTGGCGCGCAGTGGGACCTAGTCGAAGAAGACGACGCGCTCCGTCCCCTACCCTCGAGCGGGTGGCGCTGGCCGCGCCTGGTCGGCGCAGACGCGCGCGCTCCGTCCCCTACCCTCGAGCAGTGGCGCGGCGGCGCCTGCCGTCGTAGAGCGCGCGCGCTCGTCCGCTACCCCTCGAGCGGGTGGCGGCGAGCCGGCGCCCGGGCGAAATGACGCGCGCGCTCCGTCCCCTACCCCTCGAGCGGGTGGCGAAGGCGCACCTCTTCGGCGAGACGCGCGCTCCGTCCCTACCCCTCGAGCGGGTGGCGTGAAGGCTGGTGCCTCGTCGGCAGACGCGCTCGCTCCGTCCCCTACCCCTCGAGCGGGTGGCGGGCCGGGCGCCTGGTCGGCGAGCGCGCGCGCTCCGTCCCCTACCCGTCGAGCGGGTGGCGCTGCCGGCGCCTCGTCGAGTAGCAGCGCGCGCGCTCCGTCCCCTACCCCTCGAGCGGGTGGCGGCGGCCGGGCGCCTGGTCGGTGAACACGCGCGCTCCGTCCCCTACCCGTCGAACGGGTGGGAGCGGCCGGGCGCCTGGTCGAAGCAGAACGCGCGCTCCGTCCCCTACCCCTCGAGCGGGTGGCGCTGGCCGCGCCTCGTCGGCAGACGCGCGCGCTCCGTCCCTACCCCTCGAGCGGGTGGCGGCGGTGGGCGTCTGGTCGGCAGAGGCGCGCTCCGTCCCCTACCCCTCGAGCGGGTGGCGCGGCCGGGCGCCTGGTCGAAATGACGCGCGGGCTCCATCCCTACCCCTCGAGCGGGTGGCGCGGCCGGCGCGCCTGGTCGAAATAGACGCGTCGCGCTCCGTCCCCTACCCCTCGAGCGGGTGGCGCGGCGGCGCCTCATCGGCGAGGCGCGCGCGCTCCGTCCCCTACCGCCGAGCGGGTGGCGCGGGCGGCGCCTGGTCGGTAGACGCGCGCGCTCGTCCCCTACCCTCGAGCGGGTGGCGGCGGCCGGCGCCTCTTGAATGACGCGCGCGCTCCGCCCCTACCTTCGAGCGGGTGGCGGCGAGCCGGTGCCGAAGTCGAGCAGACGCGCTTCGCTCCGTCCCTACCCTTGAGCGGGTGGTCGCGAGGCCGGCGCCTAAGCGAAGTAGACGCGCTTCGCTCGGGGCTGTTGTGACCTTGCGATGCAGTAGTGCGCTTTTAATGGCAGTGGAATCACGCCGACGCTTTGGCTTTGCAGAGGTCGCCGCCGCATCGTGCAGTCTGCCATGCTGCAGGTGGGGCACGTGGCGACTCACGACTGGTGCGTCGTGGGTGTGAGCGGTTGCGTGACCGCGGCCGTTTGCCTCGTCCCCCGAGAAGTTGGACGCGTGTTGAAGATGTGGGGGCGTTGTGCGCTGCTTGGCCACCTACCCGGCACGGCCCTCTAGGTCCCGGCGGTTCTTCTTTCCAAATCTCGGACAGCCGAATCGCTGGGAATTTGATCCGCCTTGTGCGTTGAGCCACAAGGCGGCGGCGGCCTTTATAAGGTGCTAGTGTTGAGGCGGAGGCACCCTTTCTTGCTTTGCTTTTGATCCGCCGCCGCTTGCGCCGTGCTAATTGTCACGCCAGCTTGCTCCTTTGCTCGCTTCTTCTTCCCTTGTCGCGAGAGCAATGGCTAGCCATGGCGATGCCACCTACCACCTCGCAGCGGTTCCTTGCCTAGCTGTAGCGAGGCGACCCATCCTTCCAAGGAGTACAAGCGGTGCCGCGGGGAGTTCGCGCGACCGACAAATGGTGGAACGCCATGGAGCACTCGGGAGGCTCGTGTTCCGTGTCTTTGGGAAGAGCCGCATGGCGAAGGGCGCTTCTGACTCGTGGATGAGGAAGATCGTGGATCGCAATGGGGCTCGCCTACCCAGCGGGGCGAGACGGAGCCGGCCCGGGCCATGGAGGCGATTGTTTTCGTCGCGTTCTTGATGCCGGCCTTCAATGCCCTCCACGTTGTTCGTGGCGAAGTCTTGCGGGCCTACAAGGTGGAGCTAGCCCGATTGACGCCCCACGCGATACCCGCTGGCTGTCTTCACGTGGCGTCTTGACAGAGGGGTGGCGCCCAGCGCGAGCTTATTCGCCACCACGCACGGCGCTGCTGTCCGACCCGAAGGTTGACGGGCGGTGTCCAACTCGCGCAGTGGACTTCGTGCTCGGGCGTCATGCGCAACGTTGTTCCTCGTGCCCGCCTCGTCGGGGCAATGGGCGGCGGTGGACGCGGTGGTGGTTCTATTACACCGTGGCCGACAAGAGCGAAATGCGATGCCGAGGTGGGCGATCTCGTTTAACAAAGACGCCGAGTCGAAGGCGGAGATCGGCGACACGCAAAGCTCAGAGCCTTGTCGGTGTCGCCGTCGAATGAGCGTCGCGCGACCGCCGAGGAGTTCACGATGTATGGGCGGCGCCACTCTCCTCCGGGGAAGTATGTTGGACGAGAATGGCCCCGCGAGGACGGTTCGACCCATCCGTGTCTCGCTGCTTCTCTCTCCTCCCCTTGTAAGTCGCCCGGCCGCTTTACGCGCGCCATTGTATCTGTTTGGCTTCCTCCTGACTGTCGTGATCTCCTGCGCAGTGGCTCGGCTAGAAGATGCGGAGCGCGCGGTTGCGGCGCTCCTCGGCCCGTACACGCCGAAGGAGCACCGGGCTCGCGAGGCCGCGATCAAAGCGGCCGAGCAGGCGGCGTAAACCGCACTGCGAGGCTATGGGCATTGCCGTGCCCGAGCGTGTGGTGCCGGAAGAGCTTCCCGCCGGGGCTCCGGGTGCTCAGGACGGTGATAGCCCTACGGGGGTGCTATCTTCATGACGCCGCCCGTTCCCGGCCGCCGTATGCGACCGGCGGCCCGGGCGCTAGCCCACCGAGGCGGGCGTGCGACCGGCGGTGGGCACGCCATATCGCCGGAGGGGCGCAGCGCGATCCCCGGCACCTTCTGCCGCGCCACGAGCCGTGCTCGGGCTCGCGGCCTCGTTGAGTTGGAACCCGTCAACCGGGGTAGCGTTGTTCTGGCGAGCAAACCACGGGAAGGTGTGTTATCAACGCGGCGGCGACGAGGGCGTGCCCCCTACAGAGGAAACCGTGGGGGTGACGGTGACCGGAGCTGGTCCTGCCGCGGAAGAATCGCCTGTGCCACCGCAGGCGAAACGCCCTCGGACGCAGTCCCCGCCGCCAACGAGGGGTCGATACGCTGTTGCGGGGCCTTGCCGCGGGATTACGGCGGCTGGCGCGGCCGAGAAGACCTTCTCCCCGACCGTCGAGGCGCCCGCTTCCCCCTGGGTGGTCGAACCGGCGCCACCTCCTACCGTGACGAGGGGCGCAGGAGGTAGGTGTGAATCCCTTTCTTCACCTGACTTCGCGAGACTCTCTCCGATCTGCTCGCTCATTCTGCCGACATCAGGCGAGACGACGTCTCCCGTACGTGGCGAAGGATCGAGCAGCGGAGGTATGCGCGAAGTCGGGAGCCTCGTGCAGGATGCCCCGCAGGTGTCCGCTGCTGCTGACGTGGTCGTGGCCACGATAAATCCTGGCGCGTTCGGGCCGGGGCTCGCTCACTCGGACTTCCTCCCTCGCCCGGAGATATTTTGCGACCTCACCGCCACCGCAGAGCGTGCCGACAACGGCCTCAACCGAGAGGTGCTGTCGTCCTGCGCGGGGGACCTCCTAGCGCTCGCGCTGCAGGCCTCCGAGATGAGAGTAAGCATGTGCGCTTCAGCTTGTAAGGTACTGCTGGACGCCTGCTGATTTGTTGTTTCTGCCAGACGCTTGCCCTCAGCCGGTCCTTTGACGAGGCCCGCGTTCGGGAGCGGAGGGCTCGAAGCCGCCTCGCGGCAAACATCGCTGCTCGCCGCGAAGGATGGAGACCTTTGCGCTACCGAGGACGCCCGGTGGCCGCACAACCGCGACCACGAAGCTCGGAGCGCCGCGGCCGGGAGCGCGCCGCCGTGCAGCGGTCGCCGTCCTAGAAGGGAGAACGCCTGCCGGCGGAGTCTCTGCCGAGAACCGCCTTGTCTTGGAAAATGCGTCCTCGCCGGCATGGCGGGCCATGGAGTCCCTGAACCAGGCCCTCCGAGATCGTGCGTCCGAGTGCCGGACACTACGCCTGGCCGGAGGCCCGCCGAGACGCCGGACGATCGAGGAGGGGCGGCGTTGCTCTTCGTGGCGCGGAACCTTTGGCGAGCATGCGGCTATGTTGGTGCGTGCTTCGCCGCCCTCGCTTCATACTCGTGGGTGTAGGCATACCCATGAGCTAGCGAATCCTCAACTGGATCCTCCCGACCGACCAGAGGTTATGTCGGACGCCATCCGCTCCATCGGGCCCAGCCTGCAAAACTTCCATCAACGGATCTGGGGCCGCTTCGGGGAAGGTGCAGCGAGGGTCGCCGTGCAGCAGACGTTGCATGGGGTGGGGACCTCCTCCGGTGGCTTGAAGGGTCCTTCAGCCGCGCGCGCGACGGCTCGGGCTCGTCTGCACCGCGCCAAGGCTAAGCGGTTGGGTGGGTGGGGCAAGGGGATGGTGTACTGGTGCTGACGCTTGTAACCATGCAACCCCTTTGCTTTTATAATGGAACCAAGTAGTACTTTATGCTTGATGTTACCTGCCGCCGAACGCGGAGGGCAGGTCTGCGCATCTCGTTTATACTCCGTGGAGCAGCGCGTGCGGAGGCGAACCTCGCCGCTACGACTTCCTTTATAGTCCGGAGACTCGCGCGTGCGGAGCTAGGCTCGACGCTACGTCTTATTTAAAGTCTGTGGACTAGTGCGTGCGGAGCTGGGCTCGATGCTACGTCTTATTTATAGTCCGCAGACTCTCGCGTGCGAAGGCGGACCTCGACGCTACGTCTTATTTAAAGTCCGTGGACTGGCGCGTGCGGAGCTGGGCTTGACGGTACGTCTTATTTATATTCCGCACTCGCGCGCGAGGCGGACCTCGACGCTACGTCTTATTTAAAGTCCGTGGACTGGTGCGTGCGGAGCTAGGCTCGACGCTACGTCTTATTTATAGTCCGCAGACTCTCGCGTGCGGAGGCGGACCTCGACGCTACGTCTTATTTAAAGTCCGTGGACTGGTGCGTGCGGAGCTAGGCTCGACGCTACGTCTTATTTATAGTCCGCAGACTCTCGCGTGCGGAGGCGGACCTCGACGCTACGTCTTATTTAAAGTCCGTGGACTGGTGCGTGCGGAGCTAGGCTCGACGCTACGTCTTATTTATACTCCGTAGAGTGCGCGCGGAGGCGTCCCCCCGCTGCGTCTTATTTATACTCCGTAGAGTGCGTGCGGAGCTAGGCTCGACGCTACGTCTTATTTATACTCCGTAGAGTGCGTGCGGAGCTAGGCTCGACGCTACGTCTTATTTATAGTCCGCAGACTCTCGCGTGTGGAGGCGGACCTCGACGCTACGTCTTATTTAAAGTCCGTGGACTGGTGCGTGCGGAGCTAGGCTCGACGCTACGTCTTATTTATAGTCCGCAGACTCGCGTGCGAGGCGGACCTCGGCGCTCGTCTTATTTAAAGTCGTGGATCGTGCGTGCGGAGCTAGGCTCGGCGCTTCGTCTTATTTATAGTCCGCAGACTCGCGTGCGGGCGGATCTCGACGCTCGTCTTATTTAAAGTCCGTGGACTTTGTTACGCTCAGTAGCGGACATGGGATGCTCGGGAACAGCGACCTTTATTGAACTCCCGTTTGCGCGCGAGCAACGCATAACAAAGGGTCGGTGGCTCACGCCGCTGTCCCGCTCCTAGGCGTAGTACCGCCGCAACCCGCCCGCGTTCCATGTATGCCGGAAGGCTTGTCCTTCGAGCGTCGCGAGGCGGTACGCCCCCTTCGGCAATGCCTCCGTCACGATGTACGGGCCTTCCCACTTGGACTCCAGCTTGCCAACGGTCTCCGCCTGGAGCGCCACTCTGAGGACGAGATCCCCAGGCTTGAACCCCCGCGGGCATATAGAGCGGTCCCGAGTACGCATTGTCTGCCGCGCGTACTTCTCGACATGGTGGGCTGCGTCTGCTCGTGTCCCGTCGAGGAGGTCCAAGGACACACGGCGCTCCTCTTCGGGTGCTTGGACGAGGACCCTCCGCGAGCCGGCCTTGATTTCCTCGGGCGTCACCGCTTCATCACCGAAAAGGAGCTTGAACGGCGTGAATCCCGTCGGGCGCGTTACCGTTGTGCGAAGCGACCAAAGAGCGCTGTGAAGCTCGCTTGGCCATTTGCCCTTCGGCAATCCAACCAGGCGCTTTTTGATGGCGGCAGAGATGGCGCCATTCGCCCGTTCGACCGCCCCGTTGGACTGGGGATGCCCTACCGAGGCGAATCGGAGGGTGATGCCCATGCTGTCACAATAATCTTTGAAGAGGGTGGCGCCGAACTGCAGGCCATTGTCGACCGTGAGCTCCCGAGGCACACCGAAACGACATATGGAAGCGCTGTATGGCCGCAGAAGTTACTTTGGCTAGAGCGATCGCTTCTGGCCATCTGGAGAAATACTCCAGCGCGACTACCACGAACCGGAGGTCCCCTGGAGCTCGGGCAAGTGGTCCTACTATATCAAGACCCCAGCGTGCCAGTGGCCACACCGGGGGAATGGGGTTGAGGCTCGTCGGGGGCCTGCGGATGATGCGCGCCATCCACTGGCACCCTTGGCACCAACGGACGAGGTCCTGGGCGTCGGTGATGGCGATCGGCGAGAGAAGCCTTGCCTGAACGCCTTGCCGACTAATGACCTTGGTGCCAGGTGGGATCCGCATACGCCCGCGTGGATCTCCGCCAAGAGCTCCTTTCCCCCCCTCAGTCGAGAGGCACGCAGGAGCGGTGCGCAAACCCCTCTCTTGTAGAGTATCCCTTCGAACACCTGGAAGGACCGTGCGCGGTGCAGCAAGCATCGCAGCTCGGCAGGGTCCTCCGGCTCGGCGATGCCTTGCAAGAAATTGAAGATGAGCTCTCGCCAATCTCCTGGCCGATCAATGCGATGGACGAGTGCCGCGTCCGGTTGTCTTGCACGATGGCGCCTTTGCTAACATCTCGTGAACGCCCCTCGGGGCAACTGGCTTGCCGCCGCCTTAGCGAGCGTCGGCTTGCTCATTCTCCGCGACGGGGATGGCCTTGACATGACACCCAAAAGTTCCTTTCCCTCGCCCTCACGCGCGGTACCAGCCAACTCGGGTCCTTGGCTTGATATGACTTGTCCACATGGCCACCACCAGCGCGAGTCGGTGCGGACCAACACCGTCTCGCGCCGATTGCCTTGAGCCGCGCAAGCCAAAGAGCGATGCCTCGTATTCAGCCGTGTTGTTGGTGGCGGGAAGGCAAGCGCGCCGAGTACAGCAAGCGCCGTCCCGGGCGTGACGATCACCGCCCCTACGCCCGCGCCGGCGACGCTGTAAGCTCCGTCGATTGTAAGCGTCCAGACGGGATCATCGTGCGTCTGGACGGGTTGGGCCGGCGGGGTCCATTCGGCGAGAAAATCCGCCAGGACTTGGGATTTGATTGCCGTTCGTGAAGCATACGTCAAGGAGAAGGGAGCGAGCTCGGCAGCCCATTTGCCGATGCGCCCTGTGGACTCCTTGTTGTGTAGCATCTCTGCCAGGGGAAATGAGGAAGGTACTGTGATCGGGTGAGCCAGAAAATAATGCCGAAGCTTCCTGGAGGCCATGACGAGCGCGTACGCGAGCTTCTCAAGCTCCGTATATCTTGTCTTGGCACCTTGGAGAGCTTCGGAGACAAAGTAGACGGGCACGCATGGCGCCTTCCTCTAAGACGAGGACGGCGCCCGTGCGTGGTCGACGCGCCGATAGAGCAGAGGGGAGCCTGCGTGCCGGGCGACAGAGTGGGAGGCTTGCAGTGTTTGCTTGAGCTCGTTGAAGGCCTTCGCGATCTCCGTCCCAACGAAATCCATCGCACCGCGAGTGTCTTGAAAACGGCAGCCCGCTCCGCCGCTGGATAGGAAGCGGCTTAATCGCCGCCATGCGGCTGCCCGGCCGCTGGACCTCCTCGTTGTCTGGCGGCTCCATACCCAAGATGGCGTCTACTTTGTCGGGTTCACCGGATGCCCGCCGGATCTGAGGAAACCTAGGAGTTTGCCCGCCGCACTCAAGACACATTTGTCGGGGTTGAGCTTGATGCCCGCCTTCCGGAGGTTATCGAAGGTCTCCTGGAGGTCCCGGCCGTGCAGAGTAAGTTGCCGAGTTTTGACCACCACGTCATCGACATAGGCTTCGACGTTCCTCCCGAGCTGGGCGGCCAGGGCAATGGCGACGAGGTGAGTGAAGGTAGCGCCTGCGTTCTTCAAGCCGAAGGGCATTCTGACAAAGCAGAACGTCCCAAGTGGTGTGATGAAACTGGTTTTCTCCTCGTCGTCTTCGGCCATGTATACCTGGTGGTAGCCGGAATAGGCGTCCAGGAAACTCATGAGTTCGCACCCAGCGGTGGCATCGACCAGCTGATCGATGCACGGCAGGGGGTAATTGTCCTTCGGGCATGCCTTGTTGAGTGCCGTGAAGTCGATGCACATGCGCCAGGCCCTGCTGGCCTTTTTGACTAGCACCGAGTTAGCGAGCCACTCTGGATGGTGGACCTCGCGGATGACCCCGGCACGAAGAAGCTTCGCCACCTCTGCTTTGGCCGCCTGCTGCCGATCCATCGACATACGCCGAAGCCTTTGCTTGACTGGCCTGGCGTTGGGGCGGACCACCAAGCGATGCTCGATTACTGCTCGGTCCACGCCCTTGATGTCCTCCGGGGACCATGCGAAGATGTCGACGTTGTTACAAGCACTCGGAGCGATCCCGCTCGACCCGGTGAAGCCCCTCGCCAATGGACACAAACTGCCCCTCCGCCTGGAGCGGCACCTTCTTAACCCCGCCTTCGGGCCGAGGCTTGGGCGTCCACCCGGGGGCGGAGGGCCCATCCTCGAGCGCGCCGGAGAGGGCATACACCGGGCAATGCGGAACACGGCTGCCGCCTTCGGCACGCCTGGCCAGGTCCTGGTCGCTGAAGACGGTGATAACACCCTCCGGGCCCGGGAGCTTTACACACAAAAACGCGTGGTGCGGGATCGCCTCGACAGAGTTGATGGCGGGTCGCCCCAGTATGGCGTTGTAGGGGTGCGGGATATCTGCGACGTCGAAGGTGACCTGCTCGGTCCGGATGTTACCTTTGTTGCCCTCCTGACGGAAAGTGACAGAAGGGACACGTGCCCCAAGGCTCGCAACGGTTGGCCTCGAAGCCTTGAAGTGGAGCTCCCGGCTGCTCTGGCCGGCCGGGGATCGCCATGCGATCGAGGGCCTCTGCGAACAAGATATTAGCGGAGCTTCCCGTCGACGAGGACGCTTTGGCGTCCACAGCAGTGCTATGTGGGCTTGGATGACTAGAGGGTCTTGGTGAGGTACTCCACGCCCTGGCGTCGTTCAAGTCGAAGGTGATGTTGCGGGCGGCATCCACACCGCGCTGCTCCCGGGACTTTTGAAGAGGAGCCTCGGTGATGACGCTGACGGTGCGGCAGCTGCGCGCCCTCGATGCGGTGGCTCGTATGGGGCTATCCCTTGGTGCCCCACGTGGGCTCCGGCGGGGCCGAGGAGGCCGAGTCCGAGACTCGGCCGTCACCTCCGCGACTCCATAACGGCGGTGCATGCCCTTGTGTAATGATCACCGTAGCCGTGTACCTCGCACCACTTGCCATAGTGTAGGAGCTCTTGTTCTGCGTGGGGTTGGTCACCGCAATCAAGTCCGCCGTCCGGTCCCCTGTCTCCCTTCCGTGAGGCGGGGGCGGGTCCTTGGCGGGCGCTCTCGGTGTCGAGGATATGACGGGCCGTCTGCGACCTGCGCTGGCGGCGCCGAGGTTTAGGCCTGCTCCTTGAAGAGCCTTCCTGTACCCCGGCCTTGCTGCCTCGGGGAGGGCCTCCTCGGGGCTCTCGGCTGCGGCCCGGCTTCGAGGAGAGGCCACCCGCCCCCACTTCACGCGGGGGGCGCTCCTCATGGGCGAGGCCGAGGACGGTACTGCTGCGTCTTCGCGCATCCTCTTCCGCCCGCGCGTACTCGTCCATTTTGTCGAAGAGCGTGGCGACTGTCTTGATTGGCCTCCGCGCGTTGTACTCGGCCATCGGGCCCGGGCGAAGGCCCTGTATGGCTGCATTAACGACGGTGGTTTCATTAATATCTTTTACCTGGCCTCGCATCTTGGCGAAGCGCTTGAAGTAGCCCCGGAGCGTCTCCGAGGGTCTTTGCTTCATAGCGAAGAGTTGGTCCGCATCGATTCGCTCGACACGGTGTCCTTGGAAGTTGCTGCGAAGGCGGTCGCGAAGCTGCTCCCACGCGTAGATGGAGCCCGGCTCTATGGTGAAAAACCAAGAGAGCGCCCCGTGCAGTGCGAGGGGGAGTCCCTTCGCCTTCGTGGTGTCGTCTCCGCCCGCGGCCTCCATCGCGGTTTCGTACACGCGCACGAACTCGCGAGGATCCGTGTCGCCTCTGTACGGGTCGATGATGCTGGGGAACTTGAAGCCTTCGGGCCACGCCGCCTGCTGCAGCCCGCCAAAGCGGGATTCTGAATCACGCACCGGCGGACGCGGCTGGCGTGGGGCTTCGCGGTGTCCGCCTTCTCGGCGTGGACTCGGGCGCGACATCGCCGCAACTCTGCTGGCTCCGAGCCTCTTGTATATCTCGGACGGCTCCGCGAAGGCCCCCTAGTTCCCGCTGGAGCGTGTTGAGGGCTGCTAGTATGACACTTTCCGCCGCTGGTGTCGTTGAGACCGCCGAACGCCCGCGGACGGGTCGGTGCAGAGGACCATCGCCTCGATCTGCAGATCCGCGGATGGTTCGTTGCGGCTACCCGGTATCGACCCGCGCTACGGCGAGGGTGGCGTAGCGCGCGCGCGCGGGTCGATCGTTGCAGCGCGGCGTCGATGCCGCGACCACGGCGCGCGTCTGCCGCCAACTCCTTCGGCGCCGATGCCAAAACCACAGTGTTCGCGCGCTCCGACCCAGCCGCCTTCTTTCCCTTCGCGCCCGGTGAAGCTTTTTCTGTGCCATCTTTTTCCTTCGATCTTGAGCTTGTCTTCGTCCTCCCCACGGACGGCGCCAACTGTTGTGGCTACAGACCAAACAGAGAGAGAGATGGTAGTGGAGAGTGATGAAGATAAGTGTAATGGCCTGCCTCTCCCCATGGCTTACTCTCATATATATACATATGAGGAGTGCTTTTCTGATTATACCCTTACATCTGGTTATCCCTTACGGGGGCGATTATGTCATTACACATGGCCTATTCTGGGCCTTATAATTTCCTACCAGGCCTGCTGGGTTTAGGTGGGGGGCCACCCCTACGACAGGCATATAGCTAAAATTCTTAAATCAAACATATCTTTGCACATAAAATAACAGCATGCAATTTGATAATTTAAACAAATGTAATTTGCATAAAACGTAGGTTCAACATGATCAAAGTGTTAACTCACCTAGTGCGGTTTACCGCGGTCTTGAGTTCACACAATGATTTCGCTTGAGCTTCTGGTATTTATCTTCACTTCAAGCTTAATCTCACTGGATCCACTGAATCTTCATGACTTCCAATTTCTAATTACGCAACAATCGACTGAATCCAAATGAAAGCAAATAACTCAAAAGATCCAAATAAATCTAAATAAACTCAATTTTAGTTTTATTATGAGTTAGTGGGTGATTTGAGTGATTTGAGGCAAGGCCGGTGGTAGAAAACGATGAATCGATCTTTTATCAACAATTTCTTTCATTATTTTTATATTTATCAAGGAAGTTCCATGAGTTAGGTTGGTCCTATTAATTGATGTACAAGTTTAACTGGGTATTACCTTGTCGAGCGCTAATATTCAGGGCATTTTGGCTTACCGAATTATTATTTTTAGAGTTTAGGTGTATAGCATTTTATGGGGTAACCTTTTATGTAGCCTCAGTTTTCACTAAGCCTATTTCAAATTGAATTAGGATTCCGTTGTATGGGCCACATCTTGTTATTACATGCTCTTCATTATTATTAATTAAATCTAGTATTAAGATTTAGTTAATGGTACCATTATTACTTTATCTATGCTTTAGTTACTATTAGGCTTAGCCTTGTTTCTAATTTAGCTATCTGGCAAAGCTTGGTCTGTATCATTTTTATGTGATCCTTATTACTTGTGCTAATGGTTTCATGTTTACTTTGGAGTATCTATATGTCCATGAGATTATTTGGATGCTTGATGACCTAGAGCTATTACATTTTGGTATTTGTATATTATTATAACCTTTTGATTTGAGTGCTCTTTGGAAATTACTGATACGGATATTTTTATTCCTTTTATAAATCGAGCGTGCTATACATGAGTACATTTTGTTATCGTTATTAACTAAAGTTACCATTTAAGATTTTATGATTGGCAGTATATTAATGATAACATTTGTGTATTTTAGTGGGGTCTACGGGGAACGCAAAGTTGTCTTATTATTTTTACTAATGAGTTGCACGCATGCCATTTGCATTTCCTTAACCACTTTTATATGTTTATATATGTATATATAGATATATATATATATATATATATATATATATATATATATATATATATATATATATACACACTTAGAAAGTCTCTACACTTTAGTTGTTATTAGTTCTAATTAAAATTTATTTATCTAGCAAGAATATGTTTTAATGTATGCTAGCTAGCAAAATCTACCACTAGAATTTATTTAACGGCATCACTTTAAATATTGGGCCTATATCTTAATTTTAATTATGGGCAATCTCTATTAAATTTGGGTATTTAATCAAAATCATAATGCCTTTACCAATACCTTTAATAATAATTCTTTTAGATAATTATTCAAACCATATAATTAATCATATGTGGGCTAATCCAACTTTAAGTCTTAAATAATCTCACTTATATTCTACTTAAATATACTAGCTTCCCTGGGTTATTTTCCCAATTTCCCTTAATTTTTACTAATTAAATTGAATTATTAACAGTAAAATCAAAAAGAAATAATAATGTGCAAAGGGTGGACTCGAACTCGGGACCTCTCAGGAGCCTGCTCTCTAACGCGCGCGCTAACAACCGCTCTGCCTCTTGGTGTTACGTGACTAAAGGGGGATCATCTTTTAGTTAAGCGGTTGGGGCTGAGGAGAACTCATGAAAGAATCATAGGCCGAAGTAGAGGAGGCGGGCGCACGGAGGGGATGGCGGCGCCGCCGGCGGGGAGCAGCCGGGGAGACGTCGACGGCCGGCAAAATGGGTTGATGGGTGGACGAGGAAGCCGATGAGGGTGGTGGCATGGCCCGGGATGGCGTCGGCTAGATGGGGCAGTGGCTTGGGCGGCCGGCGGCGGGGTGAAAAGGGGCGGTAGCGCCGACGTGGGAGAGGGAGTAAATTGGCTTGGGCGTGAGCATTAGAGGATAAAGAGGAAGCTCACCGTGCTTTTTATTGGACCGAGGAAGATCCAAGGCCGGCTGGCGGCGTGAGGCGGGATCGGGTGGCGGAGGCGCACGGCGTCGGCGAGCTGGAGCGGAGGAGAAGCTCCGGCGACCGTGGGGATAGGTTGGAGGAGCCACGGTGGAGGTCCCGGGCGGCGGAATCGACCGGAGATGCCCCCAATTGGCTGGTTTCCCAATTGCCGAAGGCGAAGAAGAAGGGGATGGCCGGCACTCTACAGGGCATGGGATGGCAATTCCTTGCAACGGAAGGGAGGCGAAGGTGCGGTGAGGTGTTTGGGAGGGAACTCGCACACTTAAAGGAGGCGAATCGACCAGGCGACGTGGGAGGCATGGCGCGGCCGGAATTCGCGGTGGCAGGCGGCGTGCGACGTGCGGCGACAGTGCAACGGTTGAGGCAGGGCCGGCGGCAGACGTGCGTTGGCGCGATCGCGGCGGGGGCGGCTTTTGACCGAGTGAAGAGGAGAAAGGAGGGGGGTCCAGCGCTCGGGTGGAGGAGGAAAGAAGGAGGAAGAGAAAAATGAGAGGAGGAGAAGAAGCCAGCGCAAGAAAGAAGATTCTGGGCCCGCTGGCAGACAGGGATCGGGAGGAGGAGAAAGAGATGAAGAAAAAGGAAACAGGGTCCACACTGCAGTAAGAGTGAAAGAAATAAAAGAATGAGAAAATATGAGACTCAAACATTATCCAAAATTTGGATTTTAATTTAAGTTTGTATTTTATATTTGAGGTTATTTATTTAAATCCTTGCATGCTATTTGAAATTTGAAAATTTTATTTTTCCCATTATTAAACGAGAGTTTTTTTATTATTATTATCATTTAGGATATATGTGTACATATATATAATTTTACATATTGTCATGTGCTAGCCTACTTAATTTTACGTGTATATATACATATATTTGTTATTATTATTATTATTATTATTATTATTATTTCCTATATTGTTAAACTCCTTCTTGCACAATTTGTTTATACATATATACATATACATATACATATACATATACATATACATATATATATATATATATATATATATGTGTGTGTGTGTGTGTGTGTGTGTCTGTATGTATGTATGTATTTATGTATATGTGTTTGCATTTTATTTATTTACTTTTATTGTTATTTATGCTATATCCCCAAAATGAGATTTTACATTTTAACTTCAAGTTTCTCCCTCTTTATACTGGATCATCTTTTCATATTCGTATTTAAAATTTTTGTTTCCTATTATTTGCATATTTCCTTTTAGGGTATTACTAATGTTTGCCTTTTATGAATTCTTAAAAATTTGAAATCTCATCCAAATTCAGGAAAACACCATAAAATCCAAATTCCAACAGAATATATTGCAAAAATAATTCAATAAATTCATATTTTTAAATTTAAATTTTTCAGGATGTTACAGACAGTTCCTATGAAACGTCTGTGCTGCAACTATCACAGACAGTTTATACTAACAATCATCTGTGATATTTTCACAGACGGTTATTTATACGAACCGTCTGTAAAAATATCACAGACGATTGTTAGTATAAACCGTCTATGATAATGCAAGACATCACAAATGGTTCGTATTAATAACCGTTTGTGGTAATTCACAGACGTTTTTTTATAAGAACCGTTTGTAATATGTGCATTATCATAGACGATTCGTATAACAAACTGTCTTTGATAAGCCATGACACTGATCCGTGGCATCTCCCCCAGGATTTTGATCTCACCTATCCATTCTCTCCACATCGAACGACATACACTGGTTCCTCCCACCTCTCGCCCCTTATTAATTAATCTCCCTCCCCTTTCACTCCACGATGTGTGAGTTCTACCGGCTGCTCCTAGTTAGTTCATCCACTCCTAGCTTATTCCTCTACGACACTAACTACCGTCGTGAGCTAGCGCCTCCGTTATGACACCACGGTCCACTGCACAAGACACTCTTGTATAAGTGTCGTAAGAGTGTCTTGTGCAGTGTCACCGTCGTGACACAAATGTGACGCTACTACCGTCTCTCCTTCATTGCAAGGCACCGCAGAAGCAGCTAGCTACTAAGACGGTGCTCAAGTCGGCGTTAAGGACATCCAGCTCGCGTGTTGCTAGAATCTCTCCTTCTTCTATGTTTTTGCCATGGGTTCGTAGGATTAAGAGATGTGTTCTTGCCATGTTTAAGAGTTGGGTTCATAGGATTAAAAAATGTATTTCTGTCTTGTTCTTACTGTGTTAAATGGGTAACCTGCATATTATCTTGTGATGTTGTAATGGTAGATTCTAATGGAATATGCTACTGTGTTTGCTGCTGTATTTGCTTGTTTTCAAAGGGCATAACTAACATTTCTTAAGGCTAGTAAAAAAAGAAAATTTAAGTATAGTATGAACTATTATAGACGGTTTTATGGTATAAACTGTCTATAAAGGACTATCACAGATAGTTCTATATTACAACCGTCTGTGATGCTCACCCATCACAGATGGTTGGTAGTAAAAACTATCTATGATGTTAGAGTATTATAGACGGTTTTTACTTCGAACCGTCTACGATGTTAGAGTATCACAGATGGTTCTAGTTACAAACCGTCTGTATTGTATTTATCACGGACGACTCACAAACCGTCTGTGATAACCTTCGATTATCATCGACCCATAAATTCAGATGGTTCAAAAAAAACTGTCTATGATGACAGTTCTGAACAGTTTGTGCTAACTCTTTTTGCAGTAGTAAATGCTATTCCTCTCATTTGTTTTTGTGGTACCATAATGAGCTAATTTTCTCTGCTTCCATAGTTCATCCACGCATGAAGGACGGTCAAATCAGGTAATATAGCTAACCAACTAATAACCATATCATAACACCGATGAACGTAGAGAGCTATTACGTAAAAAATACCTAGAGCAAGGGGAAGAAAACACAGCTGGGAGAGGTCAATTTTTGGGGGAACGCCGCAGCTTACCGTAGCTTGAAGCTGCATTCAGCCAGTCACCGAGAATCCCAACAGAAAAAACGACACCATCTTGCATGCAGTACAAGCCAAGCCAAGTCGACACCATCTTGCATGCAGTACAAGCCAAGCCAAGTCAGGGCTGTCGGCCCGCCGTTGTTGCGGTGTTTCGTGCCACCCTAGCCGTTTGGTCTTAATGTAGTGTGGTAGTTTTTTTTTCCCTTTGCACGGCACCGCACGATCAAAGTACAAGTAATATCCTGTGATTCCAATCAAAGTGATGCATGCATGCTGGGGCTGCTTGGACGATAGATTTGGCACGAGTCGACACAAGGGGTTATTGTCGTATGAGAGGGTATTATAGGAATTTCTTAATTGGTTCATTAGAGTGCTTGGCCGGTCTCGGTTGGTTATGTGTCTTGTGTGGTATTCTTTGATCCTCGATTTTGCATTTGTGGTGAACCTCAGTGCAACAAGTAGGCTTTGTATCTTCAAGAACCACACTGAGTAACCACGGTTCAAGCGACAACGATAGATTTTCTAGGTCGGTGTCATCCTGGATGTGCCTAGCCGAATTACTTCTAGATAGATTTGAGTCCTATCTTGGTTGTGAGTACTTATGTTGGCTTCAACAACTATTTTCAATATGTCAAATGTGCTATAGTAGTAAATATCTTCATCTGTTTATCGCTATTTAATTCATCACTAGTATTAGGTGACTTGACATGATTAGATGTGGATAAACAATGCTCGATAAGGATTCTATGGTCTTATCAAAATAATAGCGACAATTTAGAAGCAGTTTGCTAGTTTTGAGTAATTAGTGATTATATTACTTGTTGTCCTGTCACTTGCCGGGGTATTAACTTGTCTTCGGTCCATACTGTTATTGCAATTCAATTGATCTTATAATAGTTCAACTGTAGTTAACAGTTGAGGTAAATTGCATAATGAAAACTAGCACATAATTTGGAATTGTCATTCTATTTCTTGAAGTAATTAGACCCATTGTGCCGTGAGGGTCTTGTTTAATAACAAGTACAGCCAATATCTGAGAGCACTAATTCATTAATTTAAAATGAATATAATGCAGATTGTTTATCATTATATCTCTGCAATGTTCGATATAATATCCTGTTTATATGACTTGAGGAAATTTCCTGATTTAACAAACATTTTACTTGAGCTCTTGTCATATATTTGCTGCTGGAATTATGCTGTTAAATTTAATTATAATTTTGGAATTGTTAGTGTTTCATTGCTAAAACCGCATAATATAATGTTTCAAACAGTTATCAGTAGTAGAGGCGAACTACCTAGGGTGGCGCTATCTAGTACTCTAGCCATCTGTCAATATTGGTCGCCGTTGTCCGTTCCATACTGTCAGCATTTGTCAAAGGCGACTTGTATTTATGGACGGAGAAGGCATAGTACTACAAGATCTCTATGGGGACAAGTGGTGTGATAGAGTCGCAAGGTGCTAGATGCTTATTGCCGGGATACGTGTGATATAGACCCAAGCTATTGGAGGGCTGTTAACCAGTACAGTACAGCCCAAAAACACTGGTTTAGCACGTGAACTCGGCGGAAAAAAAATATATTGGCCACAAGATTGGCTAGTACTCCACTCAATACTCCAAATAGTTAGCTTTTCGTTACGTACTTGGCGGCTAACAGCCATAGGTTTTGTAGTAGCAGTTGCGTGCGCTCCGTGCAAAATGGCAGAACGAATCCTGTGTGCTGACCAGACGCACACATTCCAAGCTGCTGGTGTATTATTAGAGGTGTCATGGCGTGCTTGGCTCTGCTCTGAATGGAAAGCAGCACCATAAATCTCGGTGATTTGGGAAAAGCAAGGTTTAATCAAATAATATAGGGTGCTTACATTCTGGGGAACTCTGCTCTGGTCGCTGTCGTCCTCGGATGCCCCCACCAAGAGGCCAAATAGGTGGGGTATGAGTTGCTGTGAATCTGTGATCGTTACAGCAAAAGAAGAGTTACCTGCAAGCAGATCTATTTCTCTTCAACTTTTCACTTATAATTTTTTTCAAATAAACAAATAAAACGATTTCTTTACTATTATTTCAAAACAACGTATCAGAGTAGCCTTTTAGAAACAGCTTATCGATTATTTGTTCATACGAATGCTTGCCTATGATCAAAAGCTATAAGCTACAGTTAAAAAGAACGCACAAGCTACTTCTCCAGAATTTGTTTGTACCAATAAAACCAATCAATGGCATCTTGGTGTGGTTCTTCATACAGCGGTCACCATTTCATTGGTCAAAAAACACTTCCCTCTGCTAGAGCTTAAGCAGGGACACACTTTGCGGTGGTTGTTGGATGTCACACGAGGAATGGTTTAGCCATTGGTTTTTATTCATATAGGTCAGGGGCGTCCACTAGTTTTGCGCCAATTTTCTTAACTATTTTTACATGCCAGTGTGCTAGCACCAATACGTGCAACTAAGGTTTCTCAGGTGGAGATGACGACTAGGGTTTCTAGATGTTACATACGTCCATGTGTGTTTCACGTTAAGTTTTTGTACCTTGCATGTCCACCACATCTCTCTTTATATAACCTTCAATTGGATTCTTATCCAATACAAGTAGAGATTGTATCCCATCCGGACTCTTATAGATCCTTATCCATAATCAACTCTTATTGTTTAAACTCATTAAGTATTTGATCCTTTAGGTTCATGTACATTTGGCCGCAACCTGGAAACCTTCTTTACGATCACAAGTCGGTAATGGCCCTTAGCAAGACGTAACGACTCCTGAGCATCCCTAGCAAGACATAACGACTCCTGCGCATACACAAAGATCAAATCGGACGGACCTTACGCAATATGATTTGCAACCAGGTCCTAGTCACTCACAACTAACTCATAATTGGTTCGTATCTGGTTGGGACACATGTTGACCAGTTCACGACCATGTCATATGGAGTGACCTATTTGCGTACTCTCCTTTTGTAGTGATGGATAACTACTTGTGGTCGACTACTCGACCACTTGTGGGATGACCATGCACTTCCTCTATCCATCCACATTGAAGTATCCAACCACATCTCTCTCATTATGTAGGTGGGGGACATCCCACTTCGACCAGTCACATTCTTCCACATGCTTTATAGTATACTCAAAAGTTACCTTTATAACTACTCGGCGTTTGGCAACCCCTAAGTGTACTATTAGACATGTAGGAAATCATGCTGATATCAGGTCTAAGAATTATATATCATCATTGCTTGAGACCAACTAATGACATGCAGAAATATAACAATCTCAATAGTGTCGCAAAGTGGGTTAGTCCAACATCATATTCTCTAACATGTGTACGTCCACATTATTGATTCAATATCCCTATATCTATGACCGCAAAACATGGTCATCAATCAATACATGTTTCAGTCTTTAGATCACTAGAGTCTCGACCAATGATGCCTGACCAAGGATCCTTTTAGAATGGTATCATGTAAATGAATAGCTCCACCAACAAGTCATATACTTCCTAATCTTTATAATGACAACACATTCAAGGGACAAATAATACATTTATTCATAAGTTCATAGACATAGAGTGATACAATCATCCCTATGATTACCTCTAGTGCATATCACTAACATTGTTGTGACTTGTGAATGGCCAGAGCTTGCCATTCTGGAGCAGTGAAGAGCAACCATTAGTGTAAACTAAGGATTAGGCTTGTGTGGAGAGCTGACTTACATGTGAGTACCTCAATATGAAGTAGGGGAGATCGGTAAGTCTCCAAGATAACGGGATATATCACGTGTCTTCTTTATGTGGTTGTATTTCTATATGTCTTTTATTTGGGCAATTTAGTTTCCTAGAGATTATGTTAATTGCTTGTCACCAAGCTTGTGAAACTAACAAGAGATTAGACTTAGTGTCTCTCTAGTTCTCTCCCTAGATTTGGGAGATTGCACTTAGTGAGCCATTTAGGCTTCTATTATTGAAATATACAAAACTATTTTCTAAACCATTTTTGGCCAAAAATTTTAAAACATCTTATTCACCCCTCTAGTCAGCATCATCAATCCTACAAGGGGTTGCACAAGCATGAAGCTCAAAAAATCTATGGCCCCGGCTCACAGGGGCTCCTCTCCATCTTTTACTGCACTAGCTTCTTCTTCCGGTGATCCTCTTGGTGGTTGTTCGATCGGTGGGTTATTGTCTATGCGACAATCAACACTCCCACATCGGCGATGGTATCTTAGAAGTATTTGTTAAACCATGGTGATAATTGCTTGGTGGGTCACCCTTTTGGTGATCAATGCCACCCACCTTCTTCGAAGCAGTAGACAAATAGGTCAAACCCCAATCTTCAACCTCAAAAGGCTCCTTCAATGTTGGATGGATCGTTAGGAGGTTCTTCGGTGGCGAGGACCTAGGTGTCCAACATGGTTGTTCGCCAACCTCCAACAATGCTACCTAGAGTGGGCATCTGTTGTTGACAAGTGCCACCATGCGCACGAAAGGATTTATGCACGTTTTGTTGGCTCTTATGACTATACCCTATTCTTTTTGGCTGGGGGCTGTTAGCTTATGGCTATAGCTGATGGTTTTTTTTGTCTTAGTACGAATACTTATACGAATGAACTAAATGCCGATAAGCCACTTTAAAAAGACTATCCCAATAAACCACGTCGAAACAATGGTAGAGAAGTCATCTCATTTATTTATTTGGGTAAGCCAGAAATCATAATCTATAAGTTAAAAGGAACTAGGCTCCAAAACATTTTTTTTCTTTTCAGAGTAGGGAAGATTATGGGAGGACGTACCACCATCGCTACCTCTAAAATCTTTTTAGTAGTAAGTATAAATATTTGTCTGGAGCTACATTATCAAATCTTACGAGAGACTAAATATGCAACTATCGACCGGAGGAATATAATTCATTACCACATTGATCAGATGATCTAAAATCACAAGTTCATGTTCTACTATGCTAAGACTAGTTCGTCCCTAATATAGCCTATTGTTGAGCATAAAGTTGTACAATATTTGTAACTCCGAACGTCTGCTACGACATGACATGCAATACTTGATAAATTGGTGAGTTTTTCTGGGCTGCTGCTAACAGATTATAGCTACCATTAATGATTTTTAATGCTAGTATGAGCGTTTGTACGAGTGAATCGAATGCCGATAAATCGCTTCGAGAAGTCTACCCCGATAAAACATTTTTAAAAATAACAAAAAAATCGTCCCATTTATTTGTTCAGAAAAAACAGAGTTTCTATGCTTTTCACTCCAATAACAATGGTACTAATTTCAAAGCACATGAAATGGTAAATAATCACTACCCATCATTCAGTTTTACTTTAAAAATTATATAAATCACTTTAAGAAAAATATTAAAGCACTTTCCAAAAATTAAAGCAGTAAGCTGAAAAGAAGTGCCATTGTTTTCTTACGGAGGGAGCAGTACCCTACCACACACTCCAGTTAGCTTGCGTACGCGTAGCAGATCCTAAAGTACGTAACTCACTGCGTGCAGCCACCACTGGCAACAGCACAAAGCACAGACGCGTCCACCTCCACGTGGGCCTCCGGTGATCTTTTCCGGTTGCTTTTGGGACAACTGACGTCTGGGCCGTGCACGCCGTTCCTTGGAACTTGGGAGCTTTCCAGTCCCTCCGTTGACGGCCCCGACCGTCTTCTGCGGCTTTTGGTCAGGAACTGTTGACCGGCAACCGGTGTGTCCAACAGTAATGTAACTCGACAGAGCTACACTACCGTACACTTCGGCTCGTGAAGCTGTGCTGCGACGGATCTCACGTAGATAGTAACACAAGCTCTAAGCCCTAGAAAACTAAAATAATGTAAATTTCTGTACTACCGCAACGGTATCATGAAAAAAAAAATCTATTTACACTAAGGAATAGCATTCTTCGCAAAAAGATAAAATAGTATTTGTTTCACAAAAAGAGAGGATAGAGTAGCATTACAGCAAAGATATATGCCTCTGTTTGTTTCCACTTAAGATTATTATAATCTAACTTATAGGTGGAGATTATATAAACTAACTTATAATAAGCTGGTGGGAAATAAGCTGTCAGCTGTTTGGCAGCTTGGATTATCAGAGTTATGGATTATTGTATTCGAATGTTTAAAGACTACAATGCCCTGGGAGAGAGAGGCACGGGAGTTGGGGGTTGGATGAATGGCAAAGGTGGGTAATATTCCTAAAGTGTTATGGTCATTAAGATAAAAGGTGGATCTATAAGCTGAAATAAGCTCCTTTTTTGAGCTTATTAGATTACAATAATCTGGGCTATTAGATTATAATAAGTTACCTTATAATCTGAGCTGTTTGTTTCCACTTATGATTTATAAGTTAGATTATAATAATTTTAAGTGGAAACAAACATGGCCATATATTTGTAGTGGACATCGGGACATCCAAATATCCAATTCTGCTTGAAGATATCCTACTACTATGCCCATAGGTTTCCAATCTATTATATCCAACTCTAGCTAAGCAATGCCAACATTCAGTAATTGTATGGTTGGTTTGATCCTATCAAAATTAGGCCCCTTAAGCATGATGTAACTGTTCTCGTGGCATAAAAGAAGTTTTAGTTGACTTCATACTGAATTGCAAGAGATGCAAGCGTACCAGCAATTAGCACTTGCATAAAAACATCTGCCCATCTTGGACATGACCATAAGATCTCACAGAAGTTATGGGATCGGACAATTTGAACATGACCTTTCCCAATCCCAATTACATAAAAACCACTTCAGAGCTCTTCAAATTTATATATGAATGATGACCATAGTATTACACTGTCAAATATCGTACATCTAAGAATTGCAAATTTGATTTAACAAAACCAAGATAGAATTACAACCAACCACCACCATGTTCATGAGTCACGATACAACATGTATGCAGCACTGGCAAAACATCAAAAGATTACTCCAGCCTACTAATCCTCAATCGTCAAGCTTGTCTATCTGTTTCTTTTTTTTACTAAGCCTTGTCTATCGATTTCTAGCATGCTTGCTTGCTGTTCTAGCATGATCTTGCAGGTCCTAAGTCCTAACAAATCTGAACCATCATACATACAAGATCAGTTCAGGCCACTTGCCCAATCCCTAATTTACTAAATCAATCAACCTCCTACAGCTCGCGAGAACTCAGCGGTTATTTATGGGAAGATCAGATGGGCTGGGTTGGGCTTCGGGCCTGTTCGGCCTTAGTTTAGGTCCATCAGAATTCAGAAATGTCCACAGGCCGAGGATGGTCGGAAAATGCTAATTTTCAGGCTTGATCCAGTGGACGCCTGCCGCGACTGTTGGATGGCACGGCCATCAATCCGGAGCCGGTGTCTCGATCTCCTGTTCGAGGCTAACGGATAATTCCTCTTATACCTCTCGAAAGGCGTAGCCTACAATATCACTCTAAATAATAACTTCTATCATATACTATTCTAAAAAAGTTCAGATTCAGCTTATACTATTTTCTTCATTTTATTGTAAATTAGTCTTTTCCTTTTTTGCCACAGGAAAGAACCTAAAATACCACTCCAGAAAATAACTTCCACCACATACCTTTCTAAAAATGTTTAGATTTAGCATATACTATTTCCTCTATTTTTATTGCAAATTAAAGCCTTTTCCCTTTTTTGCCATGGGAAATATCCTTTTACCCATGTGTCGAATGTTTTATGAATCCAAGAAATGCTACTCTGTGTCGATCGTTTCTTCTGTTCGACTGAACCCGATCAAAGTTACTTCTCTACCTTCTTTATTACTCAATTGCTGGGGACTAAATATGTCACCCGAGATCAAAGTTACAGCTTCGTCGATAGTAGTACAAGTTACACAATTGAATTAGCTGACTGATCGATTCAGTCGAACCATAGAAAATGGTAGGATCAGAGAAGTGGTATTTTCTGAAATCTCTACTACTTAAAAAAAAGTTGGTGACTCGTATGTTCTTTCTTCAGCCCCTATTCTCCCCTCCACCGATGTACGCGCTCGCCCGGCCCACCACAAGTTTCCTTCTTCTCACGACCCACTCCGCCCCCATGCGGCACATGCCTTGCCTCACCTCACCTCCTCCCCTACACCTCAATCAACACCGACTCCTCTCCTTTCGGGTCTTTCACTCTTCCTCTCTTCCATCGCAGCGCAATACTTGTGCCAGCCAAGCTGAGAGGCCAGATCGGCAAAACCCCGGCCTCACCCTCCACGTGTGCAATGTCCCCACCCACCGCCCCTTCGGATTTTGGGCCTGTTCTTTACCTCACAAGCCGGCGGCTTTTGGCTTTTGCTACAGTACCTAATTTTCAAACGGAGTATTTTCTCAAGACGAGGTCTACAAGTTAAACGATCTACACGTTAAAAGCCCAACATCTGTACTAGCCAAAATCGCAAGTGAGTATCTGTCTTTCCGTAATCTGTACCGTAACCAAATAAAATTCAAAAATTTTAGCCAAAAGTCATAAGCCGCAGCCGAAAAGAACATGCCCTTTACCCATCGCCCGCTGGAGCAACCGTAGCGAGCAGCTAGAACTAGGGTTTTCAACCTCCGTGCCCTAGAAGAATGAGCACTAGTAAGCAACCTTTTCTGTCTCCCCCATCTCTTCCTTCTCGTTCCCGATTTCCACAGATGTAGAGTAGAGGGCGGCGGATTCATTATGTATTTCTGCCTACCGGTCTACTCTCCTCTCCAACTTCAGTTGATTTAGGTGGATTTTATCTTCATAGTTCTTATCGATGGATGTAGTAGAAATCCTTATGTTGATGTGAAACCCTGCGATTTGGTGCTGATGAAGCTACGAATTTGAATCATGGATTATTAGGAGAACCCCGCGTTCGAGGAGTACTACAAGGTGCGACTACTTGCTTCCATCATACGTTACGCATAGCTGCCCGTTCGTATCATTTTTTATGTGATTGTAAGTGATGATTGTAGTTTGGGGCTGATTCGGTGTTGAAACTCAAGCTATTTTTTGATCTAGCAATGACGAATGTGTTCACATCACGATGACCTATGTGCAAATTTTATCCACTACTACAGAAATCCACATTATAGACGGTTCAGAAACGTCATCACAGACGGTTTTCTGAACCGTCTGAATTTATGGGTCAGTGATAATCGAAGTTATCACAGACGGTTTTCGAACCGTTTGTGATTATGAGATATCACAGACGGTTTTGCATTAAAAACCATTTGTGATTATCAGATATCACAGACGGTTTTTAAATAAAAACCGTCTGTGATATCTCATAATCCCAGACGGTTTTTAATGAAAAACCGTCTGTGATATTCGTTCCTCCTAAATCAAAATCTATTTCTGTTTATTAGTTAGCCTCAGGAAATGCTAGCCATGCCCTCTGAAACAAGCAGATAATCTCAGACAAAAAACATACAATTCACACATCTCATTTCCTTTCAGATACATTTCACAGACATAAAACATCCAATTGACATTGCACTTCATTTCACAAACATAAAGCATGTATCCATTTCGTAAATCAATTAATTGAATTGAAATGAAATATCCATTAACAAATGCACAGTTACAAAAGATCTACACTGCATTTGCACTTAGTGATAAGAACAATAAGAAATCATGGTGCGCAGTGGAACCGTCCTCCTGGCTTTATGACTTGAGTCAGCAAAAAGTACGCCAACTCTCCTCGAATCTCTCCAAGATCAGACTATTTCAATGCAGTTGACGGGATGTACGCAGCCTGTCGATAGGAATATCAATGTGCATATATATGTAACGTGATAAGTATAAAGTAATTATGGGAAGAGTGACAAACCTTGCGATTGGTGAGCCTTGAGGAATCGAGGAGTAGTTCCATATGTTGGCAAACGTAGTATCCACATGTGTTGCCCGGCTACCGTTGATGGCACTGCAAAAAATGGAATGTGTTAGTTCAAGAGGCATTAGTACCAACTGTTGCATAGGATTAATTAATGTGAAATAGCGAATACCTTAAAATCTCGAACATGTGTCAGCAGGCCTTTGGCCCCGCGCTTTGAGTCACCTCCCATTTCAATGTACATCGCGAACGCCCTACGTAATTCGAAAAAGTTAACCTTAGTCATTCGGAAGGAAAGAAAGAGTACAATGTAGATATGTATGGGGAATATGTGCTTACCTATCGATTACTTGGCTGACAACTGTGAAGTCCATTTTATTCTTACTTAGGGAATCAAGGTAATATACCTTGTTCCATTTTGGTACAATTACTATTAAAATCCAATGAAAGTTCTGATGGAAGAGCATAAGTACATATTCCTTATTGCGGCAACCCAGCAGTCCTGATGCAATGTACCTCTCGACGAGGGGTGTATCCCGATCGATGGTATCCTTGGCGACCAAGTGTGGGTCCAAGAAACCAGCTTATGAGTTGGATAATCTAGCTCTAGTCAGCATGTGTCTATATATATACACACGAAAGCAACAAATTAGATATGGCATTTATCGGTATGACATTAACGAAGACTGTGATTGTACACACTTACGGCGTCCCAAAGATCGAATGATTGAGACGTCAAGAGCGTTGAGCGTGAACAGATCGAATAAATCCTCAAAGGCGACCACGAACATACACTCTTGAAGACTGTGGTATAAATCATCCGACGTGAATTTGACAGTGATACTTGAAGTCCGTTCTCCCTCTAGCTTATTGGACTGCTACATATACCACGTGTGCAATTGCATGCAACTATATGGTAGCTTTTGGAGGTCTTTTTGCTCGAGCAACGGCTCGCCAAGCACGAATTTGCGGGCCAAAGGTAGGTATGGCATATCATTATTGGTCTTCTTTGCTTTGCCCTTGCTGGCCTTGCTGCCTCGGCTCTAGCACGAATTTGCGGTGCAAGTTGCTCTGGCGAGAATAGGACCCGTGGAGATAGCACCGGTGCAGTATCCGGTGGTGGAACCGATCGGTCTTGTAATGGAGATAGCACCGTGCATGTTGCTCTGGCGAGTATGACCCGTGGAGATAGCACCGTGCAATATCCGGTGGTGGAACCGATCGGTCTTGTAATGGAGATGGCACCGTGCATGTTGCTCGATCCGCCACCGGTGAAGAAGCCTCGAGGAGATGTCGCTTTGGGCCACCGGATGAATGTTCCAATGGCCCGCCCTAGAGTCACGATATCGTCGTTGGGGGCTTGTGGCGGGACCACCTCAAAATTGACATGCACACCATCCATATTAACTTTTGCGGCTCGGCGCTAAACCTTGACCGCACCATGGCCCCGATACTGCATTTAATATGCCCGCCCCAAGCAACGTACAAGGGAATAGAGCCATATCTCACTTGGAGCCCGCACCGTGGGCTCCTACATAACGATACAAAATTAGCTACTCGAATAGGCCTATCAATGGAGTAAGCATTCGAGAGGTAATAATTATTACCAGGATGTCGTCCACAGGAAATTTGGCCGGGGTTTGCGTCGGATTGGAAGCGCAACTACTCGGATGGTTGTGCGGGCTAGCTAGCACAGGAGCGGCGGTAGCGGCCTGCTGACTTTCTGTTTGTTTCCGCACCTTATCTCTGATTACACCAGCCATCTCACCCATTAGCTCCTCTCTAAGAGATTCCTTGATCTCTTCTCGTAGCTGTGCGTCACGCTCGGCTTTGTTTCTCTTCCTACGCCGATACATTCCGGAGTCATCTTGGAAACCATGTTTCTAAGGAACGTAAAGCCCAAGGCCTCTCGTACGACCCGGGTGCTCCTTGTTTCCCAGGGCCACATAAGGCGCCACTTCAATCATGTGTTGCAACACCGTGAAATGGGCTTGAGTATACGTGTCCATATCTGGAGTGATTGCTTTCCTTCTGATAGTTCCGAGACCCTTCAGCCTCCCCTCATGACGAGATTGAGGGACACCTATCGGTTGAATCTGAGCCATATAATCGACACAAAACTCAATGACCTCTTCGCTTGCATAACCTTCGACGATGTCGCCCTCCGCCGAGGACGATTCCGTACGTAGGACTTGAGAATTCCCATGAACCTCTCAAATGGGTACATGCTACGTAGGAATACGGGCCCGCATATTTTTATCTCCCACACAACGTGAACAATGAGATGGACCATGATATCGAAAAAGCGAAGGAGGGAAATACATTTCAAGGTGACATAGAGTTATACCAACCTCGTCCTGCAGAGCATCTAGTCCTTCGGGATCGATGACCTTCTGAGCAATTGTGTTAAAGAAATAACATAGCCTCATGATTGTCTCTCGAACTTTGATCGGCAAAATATTTCTAATTGCAATAGGGAGCATCTGTGTCATCAGCACATGACAATCATGAGACTTCATGCCATTTAACTTCAAATCTTGCATCGAAACAAGTTTCTTCACGTTGTCGGAGTAACGGACGGAACTTTGACACCATGCAAGCACCGCACGCTTCTGTTTTCTCACCTTGGACAGAGTGTAACACGCAAGGGAAGGTACGTTCGTCCATTATCGGTCTGCGTCGGTGCTAACTTAGGCCCGATGTCCATGTCGGCCAAGTCAAGCCGTGCGTTGACGCCGCCCTTTGTTTTATCACGGATGTTCAAGAAGAGACTAATCAGGCGCCGCATACATTCTTTTCTACGTGCATGACGTCGATGCAGTGTCGAACATCTAGGTACTCCCAATAAGGTAAATCCCAAAATATTGATCTCTTCTTCCAGGTGTTCTTCTCATGAGTCCTCAATTTACGTCCCTTTCCGAGGACAACATCTAAATCCTTAACCATATCATAAACCTCGTGTCCCCTTAAATGCCTTGGAGCTGAACCGTCTTCCTTCTCTCCGTTAAATTGTTTCTTCATCTTGCGGTATGGGTGAGCCCTCCGAAGGAACCGGCGGTGACGCATGTAGACGGTTTTGCGTGAGTGTCTCAGCCACACACTCTCGGCACCATCTAAACAGTGAGTACAAGCTTTGGCACCTTTTGTACTATGGCCCGATAGGTTACCAAGGGCAAGATAATCATTTATGGTGCAGAATAATAAGGAGCGCAGAGTGAAGTTCTCTCGTTTGTATGCATCCCATACCTGTACCCCTTCGTTCCACAATACTTTTAGATCTTCCACCAACGGTGCTAGGAACACATCGATATCATTCCCAGGTTGTTTTGGCCCTTGGATAAGTATCGACAGCAAAATGTACTTTCGTTTCATACACAACCAAGGAGGAAGGTTATAGATGCAGAGAGTCACGAGCCATGTGCTATGTCGGCTGCTCATGCTACTGAAAGGATTCATTCCATCTGTACTCAGTCCAAACCTTATATTCCTTGGTTTTGCATCGAACTCTGCAAAACTCCTATCGATGTTTCTCCACTGTGCGGAATCAGCAAGGTGTCTTAGCATTCCATCCTTCTTGCGCTACTCCGAGTGCCAACGCAGCAGTTTTGCCTCCTTTGGATTTGCAAAAAACCTTTTCAAATAGGGAATTATAGGAAAATACCATGCCACCTTAGCAGGAGGTCCTTTCTTCGCCTCTGTTCTCTCGCCATCATCTGATTGATTGTTACGTTTGTATCGGGATGCGTTGCACACCGGACATACATGCATGTTTGCATACTCTTTACTGTAGAGGATACAGTCGTTCAGGCATGCATGTATTCTTTCTACTTCCATTCCCAACGGACAAAGAACCTTCTTGGCTTTATACGTGGTTTTAGGCAACTCATTTCCCTCCGGAAGCATGTCCGCTAAAAGACCTAGCAGCGCCATGAAACTCTTGTCGGACCAACCGTTGCTTGCCTTCAATTTCAACAGTTCAAGCACGACCGACAACCTCGTGTACTTGCAGCCCGTGTACAAAGGTTTCTCCGAGTCCTCCATCAAGCCGCGGAATTTAACATACTCTCTCTCATCATAGTTTTCTTTTACATCGCGAAGTATCTGATCCAGATTATCATCGTGCAACCTATCCGAATCCGAACCACAATCGACATCAGTCGGCGGCATGTCATTCACTTCACCGGCGATGTCATCTGGCGGCATATCATTCACTTCACTGGCGATGTCATCCGGCGGCATATGATCATTCACTTCGCCATGACTGGTTCAACACGTATAATCCTTTTTGAAACCCCTCCGAATCAAGTGCGCTTCAATTTGCCCTCGGTTCTTAAATATCTTCAAATTCTCACAATCAGTGCATGGACATCACATATATTCCACCCCCTTATTCAACATATCCTCCTCGGCGGCTCTTATAAAAGCAGACACGCCATTAATGTACTCTTCACTCACACGGCTCGCGGCATACATCCAGCTTCGGTCCTACGTTACGTACATATATAACAACTTAGTATTAAAATCTAGATTAACTAATTATAATTACTACATATATACCGGCCACATTTATTATATTGAGACTTAATTTGCTAGCTCAATTCATATTATAAACACAATAGCTATTATATAACCAACAATTTTGCAAATTAACCATCTTCAATAACACTCATGGATTACTTAGACCTAAATTGTAATGCAATTAAAGAAAAAAATAAATTTCACTACTAACCATATCTAGAGCAACCAGGAAAGTCTGAATCTTCAAAGCTCAATCTCTACCTCTTCCCACCAAATTAACTGGCCTGAAATCGCCTAACTTCCTCCCGAGTGAAAAAGTGCGCAGCAGTGGCTAGATCTGGATCGAAATGAAGACAGATGCGGTCTGAGCAGCGCAATAAATACCTTAGAGTCATTATCACAGATGATTTTTTATTAAAAACCATCTGTGATAATCTGGGATTATCACAGACGGTTCTTAATATAGACCGACCGTCTGTGATAATCCCTTTTCCCGCCACAAATACCACAGACGGCCTCCAAATTACAACCGTCTGTAATAGTGTTAATCAGAGACGGTTTCACAAAACCGTCTGTGATGAGGCGTCTACTATGAGGCTTTCTGTAGTAGTGATCATTGCCTTGTGGTTCTACTATGTGCTAATGCGAAGTTTCCTATCTTGCCTCTTCTCTTTTCAGGGATCAACGTGTACACCCAAATATAAAGAGGATTTAGAGGCAATAAAGGTATATCTTTTGAACTTTGGTAGTGGACAGGAGGATGAGAGATCTTGCACGAATTCATGACCTTTGCTATATGCATGATTATTGTTAATACAAGTAAAGATAAGATCTCCTCATAGATTTCTTCTCACATCTCCAAATGGTTTCGGTGCACATCTATCAGTTTAAGGTGATTGATCTAGACCTTTGTCTTCTAGGTAGGTCAAACAAATGGATTTCACCATCTATATTTCTAGATGAATTTCAATGATTACACTTTGCATACTCTCCTGTTCTGCGATGGTTTAAGTGTTAGATGAGCCTATAGTCAAAATGATGGTTGAATGCTTTGTAACTTGCAGCGTGGCTGTTATATAACTCAAAGCTTGCCTTTGTACCAGAGCTTTTGCTTGTGTGTCTTATTCCCTATATCATTGGCTCTTATACCCTCTTTTTACATGTTAGTGATGAGCTCTCAGGATGAACTCATGGTTGCAGCCATTTCAACTTAATAAAATTACAGCGTGCTTTTTCTTCTATTGGATTTGAAAAGCCTATGTAGGTAAATGTTGGTGTCTAATGATTTTTAAAGTCCATGTTCATGCTTTTTGTGCCATATTGCCATTTATGTCTATCAAGTGTTTTCAATCTCACATGTATGAATGGCTTGGATAAAGTACGAGTGCAAGTTGTCTATGGGTTCAATAGAAATACCTGAACTTTGATATTATGTCTTGTATGGAATACCTGAACCTTGAGCACAAGTGGTTTACGGATTAAGTATGAGTGCGAGTTCTTACTTAAAATTTTGTCTGTGTTCTATTTATCATGATGGGTAATCGGCTCAGCTTTCTTTGGCTCGTGTTAGTTTGATGTGATTCTTTGGTTGACGTGGTTGTAGATTAGTTTGCATGGTGGGAAAATCAACATATGGAAGAATGATTACTGCGATTAACTCATGCTTGCCAGCAACAAGGTGAGGCCTTTGGCTAGTGATCATGGTTCAATTTTTTGGCAATGCCACTGTTTTGTAAGATCCATCTTATGTGATTGATGAGGATTTATGGTAGTGATTTGTTGAGATATACTTTCCTAATCGCTGTGCTAATGAACATTCTCTGCCCTTTGAACTCGAGTTTAATTTTTTTTCTTTTTGGTTTCTTTCAATGGAGGGATGACTCGTGTACTGAAATGGGAACATAATTTTTACTTTACACTTTTCTGCATGTATGCAGTTTGAGCAACTACATTTTATTAGTTTTGACACAAATGTCATTAAAACCTTGTAACTAATAACTCGTTTTGTAATTTAAAAATAGATACCACCAATTTTGCGCTACAGACTGTTTCACAAGAGCTTTTGATGTTTTCTCTCAAGCATTGAATTCTTTCACAGTACTCTTTAATCTAACTTTGCTGCTGCTGCTGCACATCCAAAGTAGATGATGCGATATGATAACTATTGCTATTCTGTATCTAGGAATCTACTGCTTTCATATTGTCTCTAAATTTACTGATTTTGTCTCCAGATGATGCAAGTAGCTATGGATACTTCTGTTCTATCTCTAGGAATTTACTACTTTCGTTTTGTTTCTAAATATGATAGAATATCATTCCAACTAAGATTTGTTTGGGCTGACATTTTGGAATCATGATAGCTCAAGAGCTGAAATCGAATTCATTATTCCATATGTATAATCTTGTCTATATTGGTCACTTTGAATTAACAATCTTTTAATATCTAAATCTAATCTATGATAGTGCTTACACTATAGTAGATATTCATAAAATGGTAACTATGCATCCTCTATCGATGCAATGCATAGAAAAAACTTGTTATGGATACACTACATTTCTGCAGGAGAGGGTGATTGAAGCAGATCACTCCCAATGGAAAATTTGAGGAGATTGTTGCAATGTATTGTCCAAAGGTAACTATTTGATTTTGCTTTCTCTCAAGTATTCAATATTTCATTTGAACAATGCATGCATCGTGAAGTCTAGGCTGAGTCATTAAAACGAAGGTTCATGTCTTAGTGACCCACTCACAATCTCAAGGATATTATTCTCTTTTTTTAGAGAGAAAGGATATTGTTATTGGAATAATATAGTTAGTGATAAGGAGCAATTCTTTCTTTCTTTTGTTTTGTGAGACCTGGTTGAACTAAGGTTCATGTCTTTCCATAGTGACCCACTCACAATCAGGATTTTGTTTAACATGTGACTTCATCTGCTTTGATCTGGTTGAACAATCGGATTGATGACCTATTGTTTTGCTTGTTGAGCCTTGGAGTTAGTAAGTAGAAATGTAGAATATCTCCATACACATAATTTTGAGTCAGCTAAAGAAGATCCATCTATATTTGGCACGATTGTTTCTTCACTTGTTAACTATCAACATTAAAGCAAAGGAATAGCTGATGTATTTGCATACACAAACAAAATTTTGGGTATTGCTCCAGTAGGCCTGCTTGGGTTGCTTCTTTTGATTTAATTTTGCTATGAAGAGATTTTGTTAGTAAACTCCTCATTTGGGGAAGCAATCATCGTTTTGTGTAAATCAGACAATTTATGTACTGTCTTGTAAAACTTGATATTAGTATGCATTCTATAGAGACAAAACTGAAAGGAGCTACCTTTACTTGCTAGAGCACATCTTGGATCTGTCAATTATGGTATGGTCGGAGTCCTACTTGTTCCGCTCTTGCTTGCCGCTACTAACGGGTCCATCTGGGGTTGGCGGAGTTGGTAGAAAGCACGGTTGGCGATAACCTTGAAATATAATGAGAGACCATGTGGACATGCCCCATGTTTGTGATGAGTGATTGACGGCTGCTTTTGAAAGTTTGAGTTTGTTGAGTGTTTTCTGCATTGTCGTAGCTCTTTTGCTGTGGTTGTAGGTCTTCAAGAGGGCGTACGACCGGTTTTGACCGTTGTCATAGCTCCGTGGTTGAAAGGCAGCAGCAGTCGCTACGACCACACTGACCGTGGTCGGAAAGCACTAGGAGCTGTTACGACTGGTTTTGATGTGGTCGGAAGTCAGTCGGAGTGTTTTTGACCACTTTGGCCGTGGTCGGAAGGCTGTACGACCACGTTGTGGCGTTTACGACCACTCTGGCCGTGGTCGTAGGTCACCGGGAAGTTCTGACCGGTTTGGCCATGGTCGGAAGGCTATTCGACCACGTTGGTGTGGTCGGCTCGTTACGACCACGTTGCTCGCGATCGATGAGTCGTAAGTCGGCTACGATCGCTGCGTCGAAGTCGGCGCTCGAGTGAATGACCACGTTGGCCATGGTCGAACGCTGCTATGACCACGTTGGTCGTGGTCGAAAACTTGGTTCGCAGTTTACGACCATGTTGTGTCGTTTACGACCACTCTGGTTGTGGTCGAGCGCACTTACGACTACGTTGGTCGTGGTTGGAAGTCGTTAGTCGGAGCTACGACCGCAGCGGTCGAAAGTCGGCGCTCGAAGTTACAACCACGTTGAGTAGTCGTGGCCTACGACCACGTTATCGCAGGAAGCGGTCGGAAGCACTCGAGTGAAGTCGTAGCGCGGTCGGTTGTGGTCGGAAGCCCATTCGATCATGTTATAGACTTAGGCTGAGAGTCGTAGCTTCTGTTGTCTGGTCGTATGGCTTCTAGAAGCGGTCGTATCAGCTGGGAATCGGTCGTAAAGACTTATGAGGTGGTCGTAGACCTTGTGCATTAATGTTTAAGTGATTTCGACCGGTCGTAATGTATGTACGATTGTGTGGAGTGTAGTTTGAGTTCTCTTTTCAATGCAATTGGTTGTTACCCTTGTGTTGTGCGGTGCTATGAATGTTTGCTTGTCTGTGATGGTTTGTAGGACTTTGAGACTAGTCGTGGTGCGGCATGGATGGTCGAGACTAGGCACGGGGGTGCTGAGGTCGTGAGCGGCCGGGAGATGCCAAAGACGACGAGGTCTGTGAGGTGGTTGCAAGCATGATCGGCAAGGCAGGAGGAAGCTTCTGGGAAGGCAGCGGAGTGGCATTTTGGAGAAATGCGGAAAGCTGCAAAGGGAAGCTGTGTCTCTGCCATGCACAGGAGTTGTTGGCGTTAACGGGTAAAGCACTGGAAGCTTGTTTTCGCTAGTGGGTAAAGCGAGTGGTAAAACCCGGTGTTAGGTGGGGGTTTACGGGTTCCTCCCCCGGTAGCAGAAGGCTATAAATAGAGAGGGTAGAGCTCGGGTGCTCGGTGAGGTGGTTCCCGAGTCACTCTGAATTTCTCGCTTCTATTTGTGTGAGTTGTCTCTGGGTAGAGCACGGTTGCTCTTGTACCTCCGATGGAGTGGCTGTAGAAACCTCCATGATCAATCATTCATCTCTCTTCCTCAAGTTGATTTCTGTCGTTATGAGATGTTGTGATTGTTTTGTTTGCGATCTGTTTTGAGAGCTTGTTCTTCATGCTATCCTCTTCTCTCCTCTCTTCTATGTGAGTCTGCGTTCGTTTTGGTGTGCTTCGATTTGCTCAGAACTGGGAATCTGTCTCAAGGCCACTTGGCCAGTTCATTCCTGAGAGCAGGAGTCAAATCAGAGAAGTTCGCTTTGCTGAATGGTCGAACACCTCAAGTCCTCTGTTTCGAGTTCGACCATGTCGCTCTAGCCGACCATAGCAAAGACTTTGGATTTTCTTGGAAATTTCTCTTCCAGAGGTTGGATTCTGTCGGTGCCTCAAGTTTGAGGACCAAAAGACCAGAGAGTCTCAGTTACTCGGAAATCTGGCTTTGCGAGTCCTTCCGCTGTCAACCCCTAAGTATTTCCTATTTGCTTTCTTTTGTCGGTTCGGGTAAGCTTTCGACTAGGGTCGGCCTTCAGTAAGCTTTTCAACCCGAGACTTCATAGCTCAGTGGCTATTGGAGAAGTAGGGTTGTTTGGATACTTTGGGAATTTTTTTAAAGGGCTCCATTCACCCCCCCTCTGTCGCCATTTCCGATCCAACATATAATTTCAAGAACTACTTCTATTTTATAAGATTTGTGGCATATCAAGTATTGCTTCTATAATTTACAGGGTTGTGCATATGTTGTGCCTATATTTTTAGTAGCAGCAATGGAAGATTCAGCTGTCTGTTCTGTTCTCTCTGTATGCACAAAAGACTAAAAGAGTATCAATTGGCATGTATGAATCACTTAAGGACTCACCATCTGAAACCTATACTCAAATTTCTTTTCTTCCTTCTACAATGTGAGGATCTCATTTTTGTAATGCTTAACTATGATATGGTGAAACTGGAACAGCTGCTGGCTCTGTATCTCTAGCTATGATGCAAGATAAAATGGTAAAAAGCAAAACCGAAGGATATGGATATAAACATCTACATATTTTAGAAGCGAGAAACACACATCAATGATATGTCAACATTGTTTGAAAGTTTCAAACCCGTGACAAATCTCAGTGTCGCGCCAAGCCAGTCGAGGAAGGATAGATGTCTTGTAGCTTATGCCCACATTGTGAATTTAGAAACTCTATCCTTTTTTCACTAGTAGATGTTGTGCAACAACTTTCAAGGTACTTGAGTATCCACTATCAGGTTCTGGTTAAGGTCAAAGACATGCTTTTAACCTTTCAATGAGAATACATGTATTGAATTAATACAGAGACGATAATGGGCCTGTTCTTTAAGTCAAAAGCTAGCGGCTTTTGGCTTTTGCTACAGTACCTAACTTTCAAACGGAGTATTTTCTCAAGACGAGGTCTGCAAGTTAAACGATCTACACATTAAAAGCCCAATATCTGTACCAGCCAAAATCGCAAGTGAGAATCTGTCTCTCTGTAATCTGTACCGTAAACAGCTAAAATTCAAAAATTTCAGCCAAAAGTCATAAGCCGCAGCCGAAAAGAACAGGCCCAATATTGATTTTGGAGGGTTGTTAGAGGGATTTTTTTGTATATGATATGGTTAGTTAATGTCCATATTCCGTAGATGATTATTTATTACCAAGAACTTGAATCAAGCCTTACATTATGGAGAATTGGAGGTGATGTCATTGATTTTAATTAAAAACAAAAGTATGGTTATGGGTTCAATGAACCGATTTATCATTATTCTTTGCCCTCTTTTCTGTTTATGGTGGTGGGATTGCAAGGAACGGGGATTACTAGATATGTTTTAGATTGCAATAAAATAGAACATGCTAAATTTCTTTTGGGCTTATTGTGGTATCAATTATTTGAGATCCATTGCAACGTAGGGTATTCTGCTAGTAGAGGAAAAAGCATAGGGAAACGATTCTGTCTAGGCATCCACCTTAGTCCCCATTGCTGCTTTTGTATATTGATCTATCCTCACGAGTGCATCTATGAGACTGCCTCCCTTCCTTCCTCTTCATGTCTCACCCCTCCTCTAGTAGGTTGGAGCTCCGGCGAGCCATCGATGGCCAAGAGATCTCCACCAAAGATGAGCTCATCTTCTCTCTAGCACCTCTCTTTCTTCTATCCCCAAAGCCTCCTCCCTCCTCCTTGTCATTCCTCCACCCAACTCATCCCTTCCTCCTCATCCAGTAAATCAAGGCTTTGGCGAGCTGTCGGTAGTCGGAGATCGCCACCATAGATGAACTACTTCCGAAGGAGTGTTCAGGCAATGCACTAGAAGGGCCAGAGCGTTGGATCTATACAAAATCAAAGGGATTTGGTGGAGGGCCGACGATGAGCCACCGGGCTACCCTTGGCCTCACCCAGATCTAGGCTTATCAGCGATGCGGTTTTGAGCAAGCCATCTTCTCCCCTCCAGCAATATTTGTCATCAAAGCCATGGGCATGGCCTCCGCCTCTGGTACACTTTTGTTACATACGTGTACTCGAATTGTTACAAATTGTTTATTGATTGATGTATAAACTGTTGTACTTTGTTGCAATGCAATTTGTAATTGTTGCTGCAAGAGGTGTTTGTTGCAATTTTTTTTATTATTTGTTTGTGCAAGAGTAAATTTTTGTTGCAACGTCTCTTCTCAAATGTTTGCGCAAGAGGTATTTATTGTAACTAGCTCTGTGCCCGTGCGTTGCAACGGAAACTCAAACTATAGAAGAAAGTACCTCAATGAGTTAGCCTTCTGCTTTGTCTCCACAAAAACCAATGTTAAATATTATTGAAGCTAGACAAATATGCTATTTAACATGAGAAGAAGTCTTCAAGCAAGAAATAGAAAAATGAATCCAATTGTAAACTTCAAGATGCAAATTATATGCCTTGTTATTAGCTATACTGACATATTGCTTTTGTAAAAGATACAACAAGTAGCCTCTTTTCTCCCCCATCAGAGAGAAACTCAACTTTATGCATAATTAGGTTGGTGCTTGACCCCCATCCTCCCAACAGTGATAAATATGTAATTTAACAAAAAGGTCGAAGCCAGTCTCTAAAAACCAAATTGGATTAAAAAAGTTAGATATGATTCAAATGTATATAAACAGACATAGTTAAATATATCTAAAGCTAACATCGACAAATGTGGATATGAGTTATAACCAATAGACCATGGCCATGTCCAACCCAAGCACAATGCAATTGCATAATTTTTACTAATATAAGGGCACAATTTTTGATACTTGTTAGGTGCCTTGGCAAAGCAGAAACAGAGATGATTCCTAGACCCAAAAAAAGAAGAAATAAAGAAATAAAAAAGATGACTAAGCATCTGCAGGTAAGTGGCTTGCTCAACTACTGCCTATTGATGCTCTTTTTGTAGCATTGTAAGATATATTCATAAAAATGACAACACTTCAATACAACTCTATTCAATATATGATGTTATTATAAGCATAGGAACAAAATAGGAAAGCAAGTAGTCTCGCAATTCATAGCCTTTATTCAAATAATTATTCTTCATCTAATACGACAAAGGAAATAAAAAAGTCTTACAATGCTCAAAACTATTGAGATTCACTGGGAAATGTTATTGGTAGATTTGTCATAAAAATTACTGCCATACATTATATTTTTAATAATTTTTGCTAGCACATACTTAGAAAAGGTAATGGTCAAATGTGTGTATTGAGTGCCATGTTAATGTCCAAAACGACAAGTAAAAGAAAATAGCAGTAGTAATATGTTAGCAAAAAATTGTATATAATGCAATGAAAGCATTATTCATGACAAATCTAGATATTTATATATACTGGTGCCAAAGTGATGATGCGTGGAGAAGCTACAAGAGGTGCGGTCCTGAAGGCTTCAACGTGGAAGTTGATTAGGTGTGATAAAGACACAAGAGGTACGGTCCTGACGGCTTCATCACGTGGTGAGTTAGGAGTTGTGGAGAGAGTACATAACTGGAAAGATTGGAGATTGGTAAAACTCATATTCGGAAGGGTTTAGGTCCCTTCATTTCAGAAGAGATAAAATTGTGTGTTCATGGTTGAGGCAAACACAGTTTGGACGTTAGCCTATAAAATCAGGGAGAGGCTAAGGGCCAATGGGTTGGTTTGAGAAGGCTTTCGTCGAGAAGGCTTTTAGGGGTGCTTTTCAGGACACTTTGTAAATCCATGGAAATCCAGTAATAAAGATCATCTTGAATCAATCTGGTTCATGATTTGTTGAAGATTGCTAGCAATTGTGGTTGGGTTGAAGCATGTAACCAGGGGAAAGATGTCGATTCGTTATCAGGAAAACAAAGGAATTACGAAGTACTCAAAGGCACTAGTTTTCTCGAAGGTACAAGTGATTGAGAGACTCTACTGCTGGTGTTGACAAATTCAAGTATGTACAAATCGGGCATAGATCAAAGTTGAGCAAGCAGTCGAACAGAGGGATTGAGTGAGTGGTCGAATAGATCGATCAATCAAGCGATCATGTGCTGAGCATTTGATCAGGTGATTTAGCACCGAGCGGTCAAAACCTTCACCGACCACCAGGAGACTCCAAAAAGTGGTGACAATCATTTACCCCCTTGATTATAGTATTCAATCCTACAATCCACATTTCAAAAACTTTTGAAGGGGTGAGGCTATAGAAGAGATGCGCTTTTCTTGCATGCTTGTGTGTGTGATGGTGGTAGTAGTCTGCTTGGGGACGATGGCCAATAAATAGGGAGGAGTCGTGATGCATGCAAAAAATCAATGTAATGCCCAAATGAATAATACTCCATGCATAAGAAAATCTTGATCTGAGACACAGACCATTGCACATTCTAGAGGGATCAACATATCTTTATCAAAAAAGTATTGAAACTATGAATTTATGATAAACTAATTCTAATATGTAGGTTTAAACAACTCAACTCCTTCAAATCTAACTACTACTGTATGAAAAGTTTATTGCACACATACACAATGAATTCTAAAGTTATAATAACATGAAATGGATGGAGTAACAAAATGTGGGTTTAAATAGCTCAACCATTAAAAAACTAACATCTACTAATGTATCTCTCATCAGACATAAAGAAGGCAATCTTCAGAAAAAAAGAAATAACAGGGCACTAAAAACACATTGTAAGTAATCCGGAAAAAGCACTGTTGCAGTAAAAATGACAAAGTGAGCAACAATGCTTAGCAAAGTAGCTATAAAAAAGCAGCTACCTTAGATTTAGGCCAACCTGTAACAAACAATAATAAACAACAATAACAATTCTGTAATAAAGTAATAGCTTACTGTAGAAAAATATAGAATGGTCTGTTATGTTTTTCCTAGTTTACTGTAGTGAGTCCGTTAAGGTTCATCAACCAGTAAATTTGACAACAATAAAAAGAGCAATCCACCACTCCTACAAAAGGACAACACCTGCATGTGAGATCAACGGCTACAAAGTGTCTATACTTGGATCAACCTCTAATGAGACATCGGTTTTAAATCTCGCTGATAGTTCTTGATGTAGACCATCAATATAGGAAAATTTAACTATTTGCCACCCTTATAACTCGAGTGGCAACAGATTTCCACCCGGGCCCATTGTCAGTGACTCAGGTGACCCCACATGTAAGTGACAGAGTGAATTGGTCAATCTTAAGAGTGGCAAAAAATTGAATCTCCCATCAATATATCATTAGAGATCAGTTGTACAACTGTCTGATCCTAAGTTCATTGCTAGTTTACCATTCAAATTAATTGCATTACTATTTGGGTACTGTTGTAGGGGTAGCCCCACCTAAGCCCAGCAGGCCTGTTAGGAGGTTGTAAGGCCCAAAATAGGACACGTATAATGACAAAAGTGCCCCTAAGGGAATACTCAAATGTAAGGGTACTATTGTAAAAACACTCCCCATGTGGGTATATATATACGATACCAGCCATGGGGGAAACCCTAAGCACTTGCTCACCCAACTCTCCACTACCATACTCTCTCTCTGTGTTTGGTTTGTAGCCACAACAGTTGGCGCCGTCCGTGGGGAGGACAAAAGCAAGCCTCAAGATCCGAAGAAGGATGGCACCAAAGAAAGTTTCATCGTCGGCGGCGAAAAAGAGGAAGGCGGGAGTGACGGGGCCTAGTGTCAACGCCAGGGCTTCGGCGTCGGCAGTCGCGGGCGGTGATGCGGGTGCGATAGTCGCGAACATCGGCGTTCACGGCATGACGCTCGAACCCGCCACCGCCGCCACGACGGCCGACCCCACCGCTGCCACGACAGTCGACCCCGCCGCCGCCGCCACGACGACCGACCCGGCCACCGTTGCCACGACAGTCGACCCCGCCGCTACCGCCACGACGACGGACCCCGCGGAGAACGCCCTGCTGACGGCCCTCAGCGCGTTTCAGCGGGAGTTGGCGGATCTCCTCGGGGCCGTGCAAAACATGCAAGAGGCTCGGAGTCGGCAGACCTCGCTGGCGGGTGCGACGGAGCCCACGCCGGAGCGGGCGGATAGCCGCGACGCCCCCACGGCCAGCCGTGTCCCGTTGCGACGCGTAGACCCAGAGTCCCCGCTCTCTGTAGCCCTGCAGCAGGCGGCATGGCCGAAGGACTTCGAGTTCCCAATCACCATCGAGCCGTACAAAGGTGATACGGACCCGCGAGAGTTCACGCGTGTGTACGAAACCACCATCGAAGCTGCCAGCGGAGACAACACCAGAAGGCAAAGGGGCTCCCCCTCGCGTTGCAGGGAGTGGCGCTCTCTTGGTTCTTCACCGTCGAGCCAAACTCCATCTACACATGGGAGCAGATCTGCGACTGATGCTACAACAACTTCCAAGGGAACTACGCCGAGCGCCTCGACGCGGATCAGCTCTTCGCGGTCAAGCAAAAACCCTTGGAGAGGCTCCGGGACTACTTCAAGCGCTTTGCGAAGGTACGCTGCCAGGTCAAGGATGTCAATGAGACAACCATCATCAACGCAGCACTGCAGGGCCTTCGGTCAGGGCCACTGGCCGAATACAATGCGCGGAAGCAATCAGGGCGGTGACGAAGCTCTTCGATAAGATGGAAGAGTACGCATGGGCGGAGGAGGATGCATAAAGGCGTGAGGGCGACGACTCCGACCCCATTCAAGCGGAGGAGTGGTTGTAGAAAGGAAGCGCGAGGAAGGGCCCCTCCACAGGAAATCGCAAGAAAAAGTCCATGGAGGACGCCCCTAAATGCAGCAACGCTGGGGAGCATGAGAGCTCGTCAAGCGGTAGGCGCAAGCCCCGACGTAATCAGCGCAGGTCCCAGAAGGCTCGCCATGTCCTCGACATAGAAGGCACCCCCCGGGAACCTACCCCCACCTCGTGTGGGAACGGTTGGGGAGGCCGGAGATGGGGGCGCGGGGGCGGCCGCGACGAGAGACCGCGCGCGGAACAGGAAATCTTGGACTACGGCAGGTGGTGCGAAGTGTACGGCTACAATGACCATATCATGCGGGCATGTACGGTAGTCATGGAGCTGCGGCAGGCAGCAGCCAGAACCCAGGCCTTGGAAGCGTGGCCCCCCGCCGTAGCCCACGTACAGCAGCCGCAGGAAAGTCCCCCGCGAGCTGGGGCTATAGAGGGGGCCCGGCACCGCATCGTGAGCGTCATCACTGGAGGCTCCTCGTCGGAAGCCTTCTTGGTGCGACCACCTCTGGGGATGCCGCACCACAACATCGCCTTCACGCCAGATGACGCTCAGGGCGTGGAGTTCCCCCACCAAGATCCCCTAGTCATCCAGGCCGACATGGCGGGCTGTGATGTCAGGCGCATCCTCATTGATGGGGTTAGCTCCGCAAACATTCTGTTCGTGGAGGCCCTCGACCACATGGGAATCCCTCGGAGTCGCTTGGGGCCGTCGGAGACCCCGCTCCAAGGTTTTGGAGGCCAACCATTGAAGGCCTTGGGTCAGGTACGTCTCCAAGTTTCCTTGCGTCAGGTCGACAACGCTAGGAGCAAGGACATTGTCTTCGACGTTGTAGACATCCCACACCCGTACAACGCCATACTGGGTCGACCAGCCATCAACGCCTTCGAGGCGGTCCCGCACCATGCCTTCTTGTGTATGAAGCTCCCGGGCCTGCGGGGTGTTATCACTATCTTCGGTGACCAGGACCTCGCCAGGCGCGTAGAGGCCGGCGCCAGAGCTCCACACCACAAGGTGCACATCATCACCGACAAACTCAAGGCGGACACGCCATCCACTCCGGGGTGGACGCCAAAGCCTCAACCGGAGGGCGGGGTCAAAAGGGTACCTCTCCAACCGGAGGGGCAATTTGTGTCCATTGGCGAAGGCCTCCCTCCGGAGGTGGAGCAAGACTTGCTCCAGGTTCTCCGGAGCAACACCGATGTCTTCGCATGGTCCCCGGAGGACATCAAGGGCGTGGACCATGCCCTCATCGAGCACAACCTGACGGTTTGCCCCGACGCCAAGCCAGTCAAGCAGAAGCTTCGGCGTATGTCTATGGATCGGCAACAAGCGGCCAAGGCAGAAGTGGCGAAGCTTCTCCAGGCCGAGGTTATCCGCGAAGTTCAACATCCGGATTGGCTTGCCAATCCGGTGCTGGTCAAGAAGGCTAGCGGCACCTGGCGTATGTGCATCGACGTCATCGCCCTCAACAAGGCATGTCCAAAGGACGACTACCCATTGCCGCGTATAGATCAACTGGTCGATGCCACCGCGGGGTGCGAGCTCATGAGTTTCCTGGACGCTTACTCCGGCTACCATCAGATCTACATGGCCAAAGACGACGAGGACAAAACCGGCTTCATTACGCCGGTTGGGACTTTCTGCTTTGTCAGGATGCCCTTAGGGTTGAAGAACACGGGCGCAACCTTCACCCGCCTCATCGCGTTGGCGCTAGCTGCTCAGCTTGGGAGGAACGTGGAGGCCTACGTCGACCACGTGGTAGTGAAAACCAGGCAGCTCACCTTCCACGGTCGGGATCTCCAGGAGACCTTCGACAACCTCAGGAAGGCGGGCATCAAGCTCAACCCGGACAAGTGTGTCTTCAGCGTGCGAGCGGGCAAACTCTTGGGCTTCCTTGTATCCGGACGGGGCATCCAGGCGAATCCTGACAAAGTCGACACTATCCTGGCTATGGAGCCGCCCAAGATGACAAGGGAGGTCCAAAGGCTTGCCATCCGCAAGGCTGCTTTGAGCCGCTTCCTGTCTAGGGCAGCAGAGCGGGGCTTGCCATTTTTCAAGACCCTCCGCGGCTATGACGGGTTCCATTGGGATGGTGATTGCGCGAGGGCCTTCGACGACCTCAAGAGACATCTCGCAAGCCTCCCCACTCTAGTCGCCCCGACGCCATAGGCTCCCCTCCTGCTCTATCTCGCCGCTTCGGTGACGGCGGTCAGCGCTGTCCTTGTCCTGGAAGAAGGCACCCTCCAATGCCCTCCGAAGCCCTTCAGGGCGCCAAGACGCGGTATACGGAGCTTGAGAAGCTCGCCTACGCGCTGGTTATGGCCTCGAGAAAACTCCGACACTATTTCCTAGCCCATCCAATCACGGTGCCATCTTCGTTCCCCTTGGCGGAGATGCTGCACAATAAAGAGTCCACAGGGCGAATCGGCAAGTGGGCAGCCGAGCTCGCCCCCTTCTCCTTAACATACACCTCGAGAACAGCAATCAAGTCCCAGGTCCTTGCGGACTTCCTTGCAGAGTGGACCCCGTCGGCTCAGCCCGCCCAGCACCGGAAGACCCGGTGTGGACGCTCAACACTGACGGAGCCTACAGCGTGGCGGGTGCAGGCGTGGGGGCAGTGGTCACCATGCCCGAGGGGCACCGCCTGCTGTACTCGGCACGGCTCACGTTTCCCGCCACCAACAACACGGCTGAGTACGAGGCATTACTCTTTGGCCTCACGAAGCTTAAAGCGTTGGGCCGCGGCGAGTTCTTGTCCGCACCGACTTGCGGCTGGTGGCGGACCACGTGGACAAGTCATACCAGGCCAAGCACCTGGAGTTAGCCAAGTACCTGGCAGCCGTAAGAGCCAAGGAGCGACACTTTTTGGGTATCACGGTGAAAGCCATCCCTCGGGCGGACAATGAGCAAGCCGACGTCCTCGCAAAGGCCGCCAGCCAGCAGCTCCCAACTCCCGAGGGGGCATTCTATGAGATCCTACCAACGGGCGCCATCGCGCAGGACAACCGCGACACAGCCCTCGTTCACCAGATCACCCAGCAAGGTGACAGGCGGGAGCCGGACATTGCAGAGCCAGATGACCCCGTCGAGATCTGGCGCCTGCAGGGCTCGACGGTGTGCTCTACAAAAAAGGAGTCTGCGCACCATTTCTGCGGTGCCTCTCGCGCGAAGAAGGAAAGCACCTCCTTGCGGAAATTCATGCGGGACTCTGCGACTCGTACCTCGCGTAGAGGTCACTAGTCGGTAAGGCATTCAGGCAGGGCTTTTACTGGCCAACTGCCGTCGCCGACGCCTAGGATCTCGTGCGCCGGTGTCAAGGCTGCCAATGGATGGGACGGGTTATTCGCAGGCCTCCGACGAGCCTCAACCCCATTCCCCCGGTATGGCCGCTGGCACGGTGGGGCATCGATGTTGTAGGACCACTTCACCGGGCCCCAGGCGACCTGCGGTTCGCAGTTGTCACTTTGGAATATTTCTCCAGGTGGCCAGAGGCTATAGCTCTAGCAAGATAACCTCGGCGGCCATGCAGCGTTTTTTTGGCAGAACATCATATGTCGCTTTGGCATGCCCAGGGAGCTCACCGTCGACAACGGCTTGCAGTTTGACACTGCCCCGTTCAAGGACTTCTGCGATGACATGGGCATCACACTCCGGTTCTCTTCAGTCAGGCACCTGCAATCTAACGGAGCGGTCAAGCGGGCAAACGGCGCCATCTCCACCGGAGTCAAGAAACGCCTTGTAGGACTGCCAAAGGGCAAGTGGCCGGGCGAGCTCCACAATGTCCTCTGGTCCCTCCGCACAACGGTGACGCGACCAACGGGATTCACGTCGTTCAAGCTCCTCTTCGGCGATGAAGCAATGATGCCCGAGGAAATCAAGGCCGGATCGAGAAGAGTCCTCGTCCAAGCACCCGAAGAAGAGCGCCAATTGTCTCTGGACCTTCTCGATGGGGAGCGAGTAAATGCAACTCAGCACGTCATAAAGTACGCATGACAGATGGTGCGCACTTGTAATCGCTCCATATACCCACGAGAATTCCAGCCTGGGGACCTCGTCCTTAAAATGGCGCTCCACGTGGAGACGATCGGCAAGTTGGAATCCAAGTGGGAAGGGTCATACATCATCGCAGAAGCTCTGCAGAAGGGAGCATACCGCCTTGCCACGTTAGAAGGGCAGACACTTCGCCATACATGGAACACAGACAGGGTACGGCGGTACTATGTCTAGGGCAGAAGGGGGAGAGGTATCGAACTTACCCATTGTAAGACGCTCGCTTGCGCAAACGGGAGATTAATAAAGCCGACCTTCCGTCAAGCTTCCATCTTGGTCTACTGCCTCCGCACATACTCTACGGAGTATAAATAAGACGTAGCGTCGAGGTCCGCCTCCGCATGTACTCTACGGAGTATAAATAAGATGTAGCATTGAGGTCCGCCTCCGCACGCACTCTATGGAGTATAAATAAGACGTAGCGTTGAGGTTCACCTCCGCACGCACTCTACGGAGTATAAATAAGAGTAGCGTCGAGGTCCGCCTCCGCATGCACTCTACAGACATGATGTCCCTGCGCACTCTACTGAGTATAAACAAGACGCGGATGTCCCCGCGCACGTGCGGGCATTGCCCTCGCATGTACTCTTCGGAGTATAAATAAGATGTGGTAGATGTTCCCACGCACTCTGCGGAGTATAAACAAGACGCGGATGTCCTCGCGCACGTGCGGGCATTGCCCTCGCGCGTCTTCTCCTGAGTATCATAAGACATGGTAGATGTTCCCACGCACTTTGCGGATTATAAACAAGACTCGCGCGTCTACCTCGACTAGGCGCCAGCTCCGCTGCCACCACTTCGGAGGGTAGGGGGCGGAGCGCTCGCGCGTCTACCTCGACTAGGCGCCAGCTCCGCCGCCACCACTTCGGAGGGTAGGGGACAGAGCGCTCGCGTGCCTACCTTGACTAGGCGCCAGCTCCGCTGCCACCACTTCGGAGGGTAGGGGATGGCATGCTCACGCGCCTACCTCGCGTTCCTTATTCATGTTTAAGAATTCTTAATTATAAACAAGGAAACCATTTATCTAAATCTCAACATTTTAAGATAAATGTTGGAGACTTTACCATAATTATTTTAAGCACTATTGAAAAGAGAGTTTTCATGATTTTAGAGATGAGCAAACTACACTTGATAGTATATGTGACATGCAAATTGTTTTTGAGAGATGCTCTCACTAAGCAAGGTAGATTAAATCATCATTATGTATAATATTTTGTTAAGCTTCGTAATTAATCTTTTAGTCATGATATTCTTTTTATTTGGGGTTATGATAATTACTAATATTTTACAAGAATTGCTTTTAAATAGGGAAACAATTCATGGCATGATCTTGCTTTACTACTTTTTACATCAGGATTACTAGGTCAATTTTTTAGGGGTATTGCAAACAACCAAAGTTAAGTTTTTAGTTTAATTGCATGAGCATCCATTATCATCTTACAATTAAATCCTTATTTCTATTATTATTTATAAATAATATTTTATTAGCTTGCAAGCTTGAACATTTATTAAATATGAAATTCAAAATTAACCATATGGAGGAATTGTGAGGCATGTAAGCAAGACTTGGGCATATTACCAAGCCAGTCCCACTAGTCACATAAAGAAAGAGGAAGGGCAAGGTAAAACAAAGGAACAAAGAAGGGAGAGGCACCGGGCTCAGTCGTCCGAAATAGGGGAGGTGCATGGTGGCAAGGGCAGGCGGGCTCGCCGGCACGTCCAGTGGCCAGATGGGCAGTGGGTGTGCAAAATAGGTTGCTTCCGAGGAGAGGAAACCTGGGGAGGCAACCACTCGGCCTAGGGCATCCGTGTGGCGAGCTGGCAGTGGCTCTAGGCAACGATGGCGGAAGCTGAATGAGGCACCGGCGACCAGAGGGGAAAGGGAGGAATTAGGGGCGACCACGAGTAGGAGGTGAGCAAGGCAAACATACCGGTGTGCTTGGTGAGAGCGGAGAGCGACCAAGGCAGACCAGCGATGGAGACCAGGGTCGATAGTGGGTGGATTCCATGGAGGCGATGTTAGGGCAGTGGAAGGCGCCTGCCGGTGGGTGCAAAAGACTCAGGGCACCAAGGGAATGCTCTCATTGGAGGGAATCGCACCGAGGAGTGCCGAGGGGGAAAACGGCGGCGCTAGAGGTGGGGTCGGTCGAGTTGGAGAAGAACGGCCGATATGGCGGATTTCAGTGGTGAAACTTCAATTAAATGGAGGGGGAGGTAGAAGATATCGGGGGACACATCGTGACGCAGACAGATTGTGATAGCCGGTGCGGGCACAGAGGAGGCTTGGCTGCGCTCGGCTTGGGGGTGTGGGTAGAGGATAGGCTATGGGAGCAAGAAGAGGTGGCACCATGGCTTCTTATAGGCGAGGAAGGGGGAGGTGGTTGAGTGCCATTGAAGATGGGCGCGAGTGGAGTAATGCGGGGCAGCGGAAGAGGCAGGCGGCTACGGCGTAGACCTGGCGGCATGACGTGGCATTAACACTGGAGCTGGGGGCGTCGCTAAGGAGTAACGCCGGGCGGAGGTAGGGCGCAGGCATAGGACGGCCGTAGGGCACAGGCGCGGAGTCAAGGCATCACAGGGGAAAACCGGGGGCGGGAGCAGCCAACTTATGGTGAGGGGATGCGAGAAGTGATGCACGACCGGGCTAGTTGGAGGAGGAGGTGGTAGGCGCACATCGAGGGGAGAAGCTAGGCCGAGGCTTAGGGCGGTGGGACGAGGGTGGCGCTAGGGTACTAAGGGAGTAGAGGGCGAGTGCAGGTGTGGCATTGAAGATGGGCGCTAGAGGAAGGAGGAAACGGGGGTGGCTTGGCGTGGCCAGCGCGCGGGCGCAACGGAGTTAGGCTGTCAGCCTGACGCAGAGGGCGCGACGCACGGCTTCGCGCGTGTGGAGCGAGGCTCGGTCGGCCTAGGCATGCCCGTGCATGACGCACACATGGGTGCGGTCGACCACGCCGAGGGCGGGCCTAACTTGGCGGATGCGACGCGGCTGGGCGCTTGCGCCAGACTCGAGTGATGCGCAGGAAGAATAGGGGAGGAGGAAGGAGGAGGCCAGGGTGGGCTGAAGGCTAGGGGAGAGAGGAAGAGGCTGACCGGGCTGAGAGGAAAAACGGGCCAGGGCCCAAGAAGCTTTTTAGAAAATTTTGAAAAATTCAGAATTTGATTTCTTGGCTAAATTAAATAGGTGGGGAAAATGTTCAATATTAACTTTGGTTTCAATTTCTGCTAGGAGCTGAGGAGAGGGCGGAGGGTTTGGCGGTGACACTATCGGAAACAGCAGAGTCGAGCGAGGTGGGGCGGAAGAAAGAAAATTGGAATGTGCCCATGTGTCAGCGTGAATCTTTTGTGAGGAAGGGAGGGAAAGAAAGATACCAACCATCAACTCATTCTTTCAAGTAGTAGAGAGTGTTTTAATTTTGTTGCATGAAGGTAAATTGGTGTTGTAGTAGGAGATGTCTATTTGTTGCAATTAAGAATCCGTGTTTGCTACATCTAATTACGAATTTGCCATTTTTGCTGTATAGCGGCGAAGATTTGTTATAGGCTTACTTTTAAATTGTTACCTCCGAATTTTTATTGTATCGCTTTCTATGTACGTCTAGGAGCTAGCACGTCTATATCAAGATGAAATGACGTTCCTTATTCGAGTGGTATATCGTGGATAGGGTGCCAAGTGAGACAACGACCTCAGGTTAGGATGTACAGTATATAATTTACTCTTCCGTATTTGAATGATTTGCTCCACTTCCTTCAAAGCTTCCTGTTCGTCGTCTTGTTTTCGTCAACTCCGAAGCTGCTTCGTCTCGTTTCTTCCCGCGACCACTCCGACCTTCTCTCTCCCGAGTCCCAATCGCACCTCCCCGATGGACCCCACTGTCAGATCCCAGGGAGGAATCCGACCTAGAGAGGGGGTTTCACCGAAAATCTGATCGTGGGAAAGGGGAAGAACTCCAGGAACTTGAACGCTACAGCTAAGAACAACTAGGGCTCTGAGTTTTTCGAATATTTGCGATACCCTTCATTCCACCACAGAAAGTATATATATGTCGTACATAATCCTGAATTAAGACAAAGACATGATTACTATAATTACAACTGATTAACTAAGCTTTAAGCATTAATCACGATGGAATAAGCGAGATAGCTTAACGAGCTATCGTCGGGAGTGAGGAAAGCCGTTGATCTCCGCAATGAACGAGACACCATCCTAGCCCTCCGTTGATATCGATCATTGTAGCGGCGTTACCTTCAAACTGAATATCCCCGCGTTCCCCTTCGGATATCTCAAGTTCGACATTTCCTCCTCTCAAAGAAACTTGTCCTCAAGTTTGTTCTTTAGGAACCCATGACTGGATGGTATGGAAGTAGAAATCAGGAAAAATTCCTTTGGTAAAATCTGCACCATCCCATAAGGCTTCCTCAGTATATCCTTCAAGCAAATTTCAAGGTGGAACTTTTCAGCTCTAGCAATACTATGCTCATCAAAATCTTCCATGGTACAAAGAACCATAAGATCAGTATTTGCCATGCGCTTCGAAACCCTCAGCAAGTTAGGAAGATCAGAAGCAACCTTGCATTGAACAGCAACACGCATAACAGGAAATACAGAGAATTCCATTGTTCTGATTGGGCAAGAATCAACCTCCTGCGTCTTTGGGGTAAAGAAGGGGTCCTCGGGACTAACTTCCCAGTGGCCAAGAACAAGCAGAGCACTAGCTGCGCCTGATGTTACACTCCTAAGCTGATTAGAAAATCCAAAGTTCTCAGCAACTGGCAAGTAGGCATGCGTAGTAAATAATGGAGTTCCTTCCTGCATCTCTTCTTTCACTGCAGAATTACTTGCCTCTGAAAATGTTGTATTGATCGGTGATTGGCAACATCGGAGTGTCGAAGAAATATGTAAGGCTCAACAATAAATGCCATACCCCACATAGGCTCATCACATAAAGGCCCAGCATTTGTGGCAAACTGAAAGCCTAAGACAATGCTGTTCCTTAATGCCATAGATCCTAGATATAATGATTCAGGAGCATCTGCTGATGATTCGTTGGCTAGTCCAATCTTTAGAACAACAACTCCTCCATAAAGCTTTGCCAATCTCTCCTGTAGCTTTTCCTTAACATGATCAGAAGTGCTTTGCTCAATTGCAGATCTAATCTGCTCTGCAACTTTCCCTTCCATATCACAGTTTCTAATAGCAATTGTATAGATATCATCAAAGGATCCCTCATACAAATTCTCCACACGATATTTCAGTGTCTTCGATGGAAAGGGAAGGTGGAGTATCATCATCTCAAGCAGAGCATTACAGGCTAGCAGGCAAATTTGCTTTACACTCTTTATGAGAGTCTTGCCCATTAGCTCCTTCTCATCGCCTCTTAAGGTCACACCAAGCTTCCGCAATATTGACCACAACTTATCCTTCTGATCATTCATGCAGGTCTTGATGATTTGCTTGATTGGCACATAGTAGAATTGAACTAATCCTCTCTTACAAGTAACAGACCCAGTGTTCATGGTGGTCCATTTCTTTGTGGTTGGGTCAGAGACGTTCTCACCCCAAAGCCTCTCACTCTTGTAACTCTTGAGAGATTCCTCAGTCATCTCATAGAAAAGAGAATTATCAGTGGACTTGATTGTAATTCCACGTTTTGCTTCATCAGTACGAGTATCAATCTTGCTAACATCACCAACAACTTCCTGGGCAATAATCCCAGCAGCTGCCACTAGAGAATCTGTAAATGTAGACCTGAAATGGTCCACCTGAGCAATAACAGATATGTTACAAATGTTATTCTTCTTGTCCATTGTCTCAATTGCTGCTGGATCTGCTATCTGTACCAAACCTCTCTCCTCCATCATAGATTTTACAGTTCCTCCTTTGTCAATGAGCTCATCCAGAATCTCCTTGCCAATCTTTCCCTTGATAGTTCCATTCCTTATGGATGCAGCCAGTTCAAAAAGCTTCAAAGGAGCTAATTTAATTTCGTCTATTGAGAGTTTTTCATTTATCAGATAAGCAACAAGGTCCTTTCCAAGGTGAGATCTGGTACCCTTCCACAGAGGCTTCAATACCATATCAAAACCTTCTATACCATAAGGTGCAGCAGTCCCAGCAAGTGCAGCAAGAGAAAGTGCAGTGATTGTCCTCACTTTCTGGTTCTCATCACTCAGATGATGCTGTACAATCTTGATACTAGTATGCTGAGCCTGCCCGAACTTCTTACTCTGACAGACGGCCTTCAAGAATGGCAGAAGGGCAGAGATACCCCAAGCCGCCTGATCATCACATTCACACAGGATATAGAACAAGAATGAATCAACATCATGGTATAGTGTCTTGTGATCAAGAGATAGCTTGGCCATATAACAAAGGTTCTGTTCATAAACCTTGTTCTTCTTACCATCAACATCCAACATCGTGAGTTCCACTTCTATAGATTTCATCACAGGAGATGTTTATGATCACACTTCTTCAAAAGCGTATCATTAGTAAGTTGTTTGTAAGCATTCCTCTTTGACATCGCTTGACTCCTTATCCATGCCATTGGCCATCCAGCTTAACTTCACAAAAGTTTAAATCGCCAAGGTGGAAGATTCGAGCAAACCCACAATATACAATCTGTTGCATACTAAACCTTGGTAACTTCTCCCACAGAATGGCTTCATAGTTTAGGACATGGACATTTACTTGTTTGTATGTATCTCGTGTTTTGGATTATTGAACTTACAAGCAAAGGTTCATCTGAATCCAATGAAGAGAATTTGGAATACTCTAACATCAATCTCCTAGAGAAACAAATGGTAACTTTTAGGCAACGTCCCGAGCCCTACCAGCAGCAGAGACAACACCAAATGTGAGTCCACTCCCAACTCCTAGAGGTGAGCTCTGCCATCTCATATTTTTCGACCTCCCGGGATCCCAAACACGGACAACCTGCTCAATTCCACCAGAGACAAGCAGATTCCCTGTATCACTCATATCCAGAGCATAAACTGACTCATGGTCCTTTACAATTGATACAAGCTCTACTTCCTGAATCCAAGTACTGTTAATTGGAACTACTGCAAGGTCCTGCTTCAACTCAGTAAAACCAATTGTATATTCAGGAGGAATCGTTACAAGGGCAATCTCACCCTTCTTCATGCTTAACACCACATAATCAAGACCATCAATAACCTCACTAGCTATTAAGTTATCCTGCTGATCATGTTTGCACTTGTGCCCACAGAACCGGCAGTGCTTGCAAACTTCTGGAGTGAATGATTTCATTGCTGTCTCCTTTTTCTGAACTTTAGTTTCCTCTAAAGGTTCTCCTCCATCAAATTCAGGGGGATCAAGTTTAGGACCTTTAGCTAGGGGCTTATAGAAATTGTGAACTCTTTCATGACTAAAGTTGGGATTCCATTGTCTGGCTGGATACATGAACTGAGGTTGACTCAAATGCTCTTTAGGGTTCTGAGGCCATTGCTGGAATAAGTTGGTTTCTTGGTTAGGGTTTAGGTGATTCAATGTAGGAGAAGCCAAGGAAGAAGGCGGCAATAGATCTTGACCCCGACCAGTTGCAACCCCAGAAAACCCAGTGGAGGGGAAATTGGAATTACCTTCAGGTATACCATGTCTTTGAACTCCCCTTTCACTGATGATGTTGATCTGCCCCATTTCTTCAACTCTTCCGGTCATCTCCATTTCTCTCGGCTGGGTCAGGACTGACACTTTTCTTGGCTCCTCTGATGGTCGCAAGTCCACTATTCGCCAGACCGCCGTGGAATCGGACGAATCCACTTCATACCTCACCGTGGATGTCATCATCCTTCCCAGATCGAAACTAGGGTTAGTGATTTTACCCGGAGTGGAGCCCGGAACATTCACCCAGCCCCGATCCAATCCGCCGCCAGCTGGGCCCGAGACAGCTAGCGCGAGCTCCGCCGGTCCGCGCCGCCGCCGCAAATCGGAGGAATCCGAGATTTGCCGAGGAAGATAAGGCTCCAGCGCCGATTCGGATTAGAAGCGATCGGGATTTTACAGTCAAGACCCAACCCAATCACTCCCATCTCTTGTCGATATGGTCCGCCGCCATAGCCCGATAAGGAAGAAGACGAGGACGCGATCGATCGGGATGGCCATGGACGCCGCGCCGATGCTGATGAGGAATAGGGCCGGTCCGCCGCCAAAGCCGGAAGGAACTTCGGGGGTTTACTGGGAACATACCATCCACACCAATCGCTCCAAACCATTTGTTGCCGAGGATAGTCTTGCTCTGATAAGGAAGAAGGTCGGACCACTGGTGCGCCGCCATAGCCGGATAAGGAGGAAGGCCGATACGCTGGTGCGCCGCCATAGCCGGATACGGAGGAAGGCGGTCCGTCACGGATCGCCAAATGACTAGGGATTTTACGAGGATCCGAGATCCCAACCCCATCGCTCGCCACCACTTCTTGCCGAGGATGGAACAGCTCTGATACCATTTTGTCAGATCCCAAGGAGGAATCCGACCTAGAGAGGGGGTTTCACCGAAAATCTGATCGTGGGAAAGGGGAAGAACTCCAGGAACTTGAACGCTACAGCTAAGAACAACTAGGGCTACAGTAGTTTTTCAGAATATTTGCGATACCCTTCATTCCACCACAGGAAAGTATATATATGTCAGTACATAATCCCAGAATTAAGACAAAGACATGATTACTATAATTACAACCTGATTAACTAAGCTTTAAGCATTAATCACAGTGGAATAAGCAGATAGCTTAACGAGCTATCGTCAGGAGTGAGGAAAGCCGTTGATCTCCTGCAGCGGAACGAGACACCATCCTAGCCCTCCGTTGATATCAGACTGTTGTAGCGAAGCGTTACCTTCAAACTGAATATCCCCCAGCGTTCCCCTTCAGATATCTCAAGTTCTGACACCCACATCCTCCTCGCCCGCTGCCCGTCGCGCCGCCACCATTGTCCGCCACCTCGCCAGTGTTCCCGCGACCGCGTACACCTCCCTGGAGCCCTCCTCCTGCCTGGGCTACGAGCCGCCGGAGTCAGCCGAACCATCGCCGGCGTTCGCGCCTGCTGACCTTCGGCGGCTGCTGGACGGGCACGACCTGGGCGTGCGCGACTGGCTGTTCCGCGCAATGGAGGAGAGCCCCCTGTTCTGCCGCCGGCGCGCGGGGACGGGGGGCAGGGTGTTCGTCTTGCCGGACTTCAACGAGGGAAAAGAGGGGCAGCGCGAGGCCACGATGAAGCGAATTGGGTTCCTGTCACGGTGCGGCGTGTTCCGCGGGTGGCTCACGGAGGACGGCGCCGAGGCCGAGTTGCGCAAGATCGCGCTACTCGATTGTATCGGCGTCTACGACCACTCGCTCGCCATCAAGATTGGCGTCCACTTCTTCCTCTGGTGATTCCCTCTTTGACTTCCTTGCCATGTCTTGACTCCACTTCGTCCGCTAGCGTGCTTCTTACATAATTTTGTTCAGTTTCGCTTGGTTCTTGAGTTTCACACTCTAGATATTGGTATAGACTGGCATGGCATAGATATTCGAGTATGCTGTTCCATTCGGGTCGTTTGAGTTCTCTGACGTCTTGAAAATCGAAATTCCTTCTTCCCAATGCTTTTCATTTGCCTTTCGCCTGTGCTGGATTGGTAACTGCTACCGTCTAACCAGAATTGACAACTGATTGTGATGGCTTTGATAAGTTGGAAGGTATGACCAAATTACAGCCTGGATGTCTCATGATACTTCTTTTCTTATAGAACCGAAGTAGTTAAGTTTGTCCTCCCACCTCTTTTTTGTCTGAGGTTAACCAAATTGTATAGGGAATTTCTAAATATCTGGTACCTGCCTGATAACTATAGGTTGTACCAAAATTTTGATTTTCTTTTGGTTCTATTTGTTGGATGTCTTTGATATGTTTAAAATTTAGCGTACAACTTATAAGTTGAACTGGGTGTTATAAATGCTAATCAACACTGAAAATCACAAAACTAATTTCGTTTGAAGTTTACTGCTTTATTTTGAATACTTATGCTTTGTTTGTGTGATCTAGAAATATGCTTTTGGAATCTATCTTGTATGGTTGTGTGACAGTGACCTATTCAGACAGCTAGAGCAGAGGGAAAACACCAAATCTAGATGATCATTTCTAAGACTTTCTTGTTGTTCCTTGGACCGATTTTCATATATAGAAGGTGTGCCCTATAAGTACTCTGTACGGACATATTCCGGAAAAAGCAACAGGTTTTGCCTAGCTTTATGTTCCTTTAATTGGCAGTTCGTTAGATTTTTTCCAATGGACATTGAGCATGTCTGCATGTGTTCCTTTACTTGGCAGTAAATCTACGAACATTTCTCAAATTTGTGATTACTAGTTTGTATAGTGAAAAAGGTTAAACTAGAAGTATTCGCTGGAAGCCTTGCTCTTTCATGGTCCTCAATATAATTTTGCCAGCTCAATTTCGCACCCAAAATTAGGAAGTCAATTGGAACCAGTTTTAACCCTTCATACAAATTACTCAATCATTTTTTGATTTTTTTTATTCCTTGTCATGCGCAGCAGCATGGTGGTACTGTTCAAGTGCAGTTCTGAAACGCAAAAACTAACAGCACCCATGCATTACTGTAGCAGAAATTAGGTGCAGCAGCAGCAGATTTAGTTTTTAGCATCTTATCTCTTAGTTGCTATTAGTTAGCCATTAGTTGCACGAGAAATTTGATTAGTTATTTTGTTAGGGGGCCCCTATAAAAGGAGGTCATTATCTATATTTGGGATTAAGTAAAGAATGAGTTAAAGTTGCTCTCTCTCTCTCTCTCTCGTTGTGTCCCTTCCCCCCTACCGTGTGCTCTTTCTCTAGCACAAATTGTCCTTTGAGCCGTTGCTGTTCAACATCTCTATGGTGTTTATCACGTTATGAACTAAAATTCATAACATTTCTGTATATGGAATGATTACCATACTAAACTAGGAAGTCAATATTAGCCTGGAACGGGTTTCAGCCATAAATTGGGAAGTCAATGTTAGCCTGGAACTGGTTTTAGTCCTTAATAAAAAAACTATTCAATTATTTATTAATTTTTTTGTTTCCTCGTGTGGAATGTCTAGCATACTAAATATCAAATATGAAATAAAAATATTCTCCCTTACAGAACATACAACATGATGTTGTATATACCTCTTTTCTTTGAGAACTTTTTGGTGTTCACCCTATTTGTTTTTTTTTTATGTATTCCAGGGGCAGCGCTATCAAGTTTCTTGGAACGAAACGCCACCATGACAAATGGTTGTCAGCCACAGAAAACTATGTTATCAAGGGTTGTTTTGCCATGACAGAACTGGGTCATGGGAGCAATGTAAGTGGAGATATTTGGGTTAAGAATGTCTGTTATGGATTGTGTAATTTTGTTAGCTTTGCTGCTGAGGTTTTCCTTCACCTCTTTTTTTTTGACCAATTTCAAGGTACGAGGAATTGAGACAATGGCAACTTATGATTCCAAAACACGAGAGTTTGTGATAAATACTCCTTGTGAATCAGCTCAGAAGTACTGGATTGGTGGAGCCGCTAATGTGAGGCGAATTTCACTTAACTAATTGTCTAATTGTGCACATATATGCTTTGCGTTTGGTTATAACCTACTATAAGTGTTCATGTCCTTTTGCAGCATGCGACACATGCAATAGTCTTTGCTCAGCTCCATATAAATGGAAGAAATGAAGGAGTCCATGCTTTCGTAGCTCAGATTAGGGATGAACATGAAAATGTATTGCCAAATATCCATATAGCCGACTGTGGCCATAAGATTGGATTAAATGGTGTTGATAATGGTCAGATTTGGTGAGTCATTGCGTTTCTAGGTTTTTCTTATCTATTGTATGGCATGAATTGTAAATCAATCAAGTTTGACTGTCCTATCAGGTTTAAGAATATTCGTGTTCCTCGAGAGAACTTGTTGAATCTGGTTGCTGATGTTTTGCCAGATGGGCAATACGTTAGCATGATAGATGACCCAGATCAGGTACAACCCCCTCCCTCCTCTCAAGAGTGAAAGGGTGAGAGTTGTCAACAAAGCTTCAAATATTTGCTGAATTTATTTTATTCTTATTGTTCAAAATTGACATTGTTCTGATTTGGCAGAGGTTTGCAGCATTTTTGTCTCCACTTACACTTGGTCGAATAAATATTGCAGTTAACTCAGTTTATATTTCAAAGGTATGTTGTACAGCCTTTTCTTTCTGTAAATACATAGAAGTTGTTCGGTATTTTTGATGAGTTCCAGAAGTATATAGCTCCAGAAGCTTGCAGTAACTGGCTGATTAAAACGAACCTGGTATGTAATAATGGTTGGAAAGCAAGAGAAGTAAAGTCCCATTTGGCCACCAACACTGCTAGCAAAATATCAACCGGCAGCCACATGGCAACAGTAAGGGGACAGCAGAACCCATCGAGACAGCATGGTGACAAGCAAAATAGCACACGCAGCCAGCCGAATGGAGGGGAAGAGAAGGCACAGCAGATAGAGCCAGCAAAACAGCAGAGTAAAAGAGAGGGGAGAAGAAAGCCACGACACTAGCAAGCCAACTTCTATTCTCCTTTCTTTCATTCCCATCCCAAACCCCTGAAACCACACAACCACATATCGTCAACCACAGCAAGGCCAATTTAGGGCAAGCCGACTAGAAAAAAGAAGTAGGGCCGCAAGACCTGCCGTAGGAGGAGGCTAGCCATAGCCTAGTAGGTACGTAGCCGACCAAGGAAGTGACTGCCGAGGCTAAGCCTCCATCCTTTTCCAAAGCGACTAGACAATCAACCGATAAAGGTAGCCCACAAACCACTCTTAGAAACATCATCTTTTTCTATTTTGACACTTGTCACTGCGAAAATGAAGAGAATCCCTTGAATCAAAAGAATTCGCAGTGACAGGGTTAAATTTCCAAAGACGTGCGAATTGGGAGTTAAAAATTGAGAGGCGCACGTATTCAGTGTCAAATATCGAAATTTCTCATAGGTAATAAGCAACCATTTGATTATCACATACCATTACAAAGGCACCATGGAGCCACCATAGAGAGTACCAGCTGAAAGTAATAGAGGTAGAAGAGAATAGGAGTAACAGGGGAGGATGAGGAGCCAGATCAGAGCCGGCGGGAAGTAGCTTCGACATAGCACTGACTTAGGGTTACCAAGAGCAGTGCGTAGGACTTGAACGACGAGAAGCTGGAGTCAACGAGGGCCGAAGAAGCCATCGTAGAGGAGAGCTGACAGCGCTAGCAGCAAGGACGGTTGAGTGGAGGCGCCGGTGGCGGCGAAGCCGTGCAACAACTTGAGGGCAGCGAAGCCATGGCTGAAGCAAAGTCGAGGGGAGGAGACGTCAAGTGGAGCCGGCGGCGGAGGTGCTAGGGCCATGAGGGGCCACGGCGTTGCGGTGCCAAGGGGCTGGAGGCGCGGCGCTGAAGCGGATCCAGATCGGCATGAGGAAAGGAGGAGCCAAGAGAGAGAGAGGAGATGAGGAATGAGGCAAGTCGACTGGCAAAGAACAGAATAAAAGAAAGAGGCCAGAAAAGAAAAGGAGAGGAAGGAAAAAGAAAAGAAAAGAGGAGAAAAAGAGAAAAAAGATGATATGCGTATGAATAAGATTTATCCGTGAATATAGACAGTGCGATCTCTAAATTATGGCTATTTTGAGTACCGGGACCACAAAAAGGTGTCCGGTGAGAGGGGGGGACTGTTTGTGTTGGGTTGTACATGTGGAACGGCGTCATACGCATGGGCGGACCCAGGGCCCGGCGACCCTGGGCCCCTGCCCGGGCTCATCTCCGGCACCTAAACAACACCTCAGTGTCTCCTTGGCCATGTATCTTTGAACACGAGAGGTAATGCTTATTTGATGTAATTGTTCTTACGGTTGATAATCACATAAGTTTGCTTTGGACATAACATACAAGAAGGTTTTTCTATCATACTTGCTGTGTGTACATTTGAATTGTGAATGCTCTAAAATTATTGAATTTTTTTAACTAAGCACCTCATTAAGCCACTAAGCTAATGACTACTCCAGTGATGTTGAGCCAAAACCCAAGTAATTTTCTCAGGGAAACTTGGTTACTTTGACGCTATTAATTGCACCATGTATCATTGATTTCTAAACAATAATAGAGTTTTATTGCCTTTATTGTTTATTTATATAATTTATTTCCAGTTTGTTAGCTTTTCCTGTTTCAACTTTGAGTCATGCTAGTATGCTACCATCCATACCGACTCCCACCTGCTTAGTTTACAGCTAACATTTCAAACTGTAGATTGCTTTTGTAGTATTCTAAACTTGTGTTTTATTGTTACTCCCGTGGTCTTTTAATTGACATTGAAACGAAGAGGTAGTATTCTTCAAGTCTTCTTGAAGTGAATTACAGAGGCACGGGACATAACGTAGTAGCGCTAGTAAATGCGCGACGACGGAAGCGAGGCGTCGCTTGGCGGCGGCAGAGCTCCCAATCTCCAAAGGCCCAGACTCTGTTCTTCGCCCAGGCTCGTCAAATTCTCTGGGTCCGCCACTGGTCATACGTCTATATGCACATACAGTTTAAATGTATTGAGACTGGGTAATGCTTGTACAGGTGGTGGTTTAATTTTGGGTGCTGTCCATGCATCGTCCACCAGGTTAACAGGCAAGCGGCATACAGAGGCGCATTATGCATTGCACTCATACGAAGGACCTACGACGGTAGGCCTCCCACGACGGTGAAGAAATCAAGACCTACTTCGGTAGGCACCTCTAGGGATGGAGGTAGAGGGGTTTCACCGACGGGTGAAGCAGTTCCACTATACCAGTATAAGCTGCATACAAAGGTGTATCACATCGCATTGCATTTGCAGGAAATGAACAGGAGATAAGGAGGAAATCCAGAGATTCTGGGTTACAGTTCATAAATATGTGATTGAATGATTATTGTACCAACCCCACTGTTTTATAGTGTGCTTGCTGAGTCTTCGGACTCACCCCTTGCTTTGTTGTTGTTTTTAGGTATCTGTTGAATGCGACATGTACGAGCGGGAGTAGCACATTTGTTTCACGTGCAGTAGTAATTCATATATCATTTATAGTTGACATATTTAGCCTTAAATAGTTTAAGTACCTTTTTAGTAATGAGCAAATTTATACCTCTACTACGCCCAATCTCAAGTATATCGACTTTTGTCGTTTGGTTGAGATTTAAATAGAGGAATTGCTTTGCAAGACCAGCGGCAAATATTGGAGTTGGTAGCATCATAGAGTAGATGGTAGCACTTTGGGCTTAGGGGATGGGCTGAGGTGTTATAGTTGGTATCAGAGCGGGCGGTAGGTCCGTGGTGGATAATTTAGTAACCTAGGCTGCCTTAATCATCTAAAACTTGACTTAGGTCAAGTAATTAAATTAAAATCTTACACACTTTGGTGCACAGTAGGATGGGTTTGGGACAAGCATTGCATTTACCTTTTCGTTAGTCATGTTGTTGATTTGCAATGTTTTGAGATAAATGCTTGGGAGCTATTGGCAAGCGGTTAAATTTGTCACTTGTGTGCCCAAGTGGACATTGTTTTGATTGTATCGCATAGCAATGCAAAAGAGGCAAAGACCGTAGCCGCTAGAGAGGCCAAGTCATGTTGCCATTCGAGGCATAGAGGTAGTGATATGTTGTTCATGAGATGTTTTGCCCTAATTTTGGGTAGTATCCTTGGTTAATGACTTTTTGAGTTGTTGAATTATAGTTGATAATAGGCGAACGACCTTAAAGCTAAGTTTACCAATTCCGCACCATGATTGATTGTTATAATCACGATCGATGCTTTGGAATGTTCTAATAATTGTAATTTTAGAACTCTATTGGAATTAGTTGGAAGGACAAGAATGTGGATCTTGATGTCGGATAAGTCTCCTAGCTAAATTGAATGGAGAAGAATTGTTGTAGAGTTGTGTGAGACTTGAATTCTAAGGGATGAAGTTAATAAAGTTCTAATGAGATTTGGTAGCTAAGCATGAGTTGATGAAGTTGTTACTGCATTTGTAGGAAATTACGAGCACACCTACGGAGGTAGAACAAGCAGATCCTATACTTAAGATAATAGTAAATGCAGTTCATGGGAGTACATAGATATGTTGAAATCTAGGTGATTGATCATCCTTAAAGAGTCGAGTTGGTGCATTATATTCAATGCCTTGGAATCAGGTGCTTATGGGATTATTGATTGGGAGTGGATACTTTGATCAAAGAACCTCGTCCGCATCTTGTGGGTTGCGCACTTGATAATCATTATGATTGTGCTGCTGGGTGTAGTAAGGTGGCAGAGTTCGGTAAGCTAGGGAGTAAAGATGGGGAAAGGGTACCCAGTTCTGTAATGAGCCTTGGGAAGGTTTACGATGGAATATTGAAAATCAATTATTCTTGTTTTAGCAAATTGACGTTTGCTATTCGTGTAAGCAGTACTAGGGGTATTGGCTTATTGTTATGAGATAAAGAATTTTGATTGATTTTCATGATTGGCATTTGGAAGGAATGCTTTGTGTTTTGACGCGCATGTTCGTTCGGCATTCATGACTTCAGAGGAGGTCATGTTCAGTTTCTAGTAATGATGACTGCTTGGAGCTGTGGTAGGAGATCCGCATGACTCACAATTGATATATGTTCATGTGTCTTGAGTGTTACATGACTTCCCCCACCTCTGCATATGAGATTTCCTGGATGAGTGTTCCGTGGCACTCCCGAACGTGTGAGTTTCGGGTGTACCTAGGAACGACATCCTGGGCGTACTCAGGAATAAGCCCTGAGCAGTTTCCAAACACGTAGTTTGGATGGTCTTAAGTCAGAGTCTAGAGTGAGCCTGTCATTCCGAGTCTTGCCGAGTCATTGGCCATAATAGAAGCTAGCGCTAATAAGATGGCCAGCTACAACAAAGGGTTGGCAGACGCCTTCCTCAACATGCATACCTTCTTTGAGAAGATCTTGAAAGATCGGAAGAAGGCGCAAGAAGAGGCCGCTCTACGAGCAAAGGAGACGGTAGACATCGACTTGCCGGTTGTTAGCGACGAGGAGGACGAGGCTGACCTCGCCCCCGTCGACTTGCCTCCCTCTAGCGACGAGGAGGACAAGACTGACTTCGCCACCCTCCCCAAGACCATCGGCCACGGCGAAGACGACAACTCCTCCCTCGCCAAGATCGCCGGCCACTTCGAGGAGGCGTCCCTCCGCCGCCAGGGAGGAAACCATGCGGCACCACTGCAGCTCGGCCACCTCGTCGTGCTCTCCCTTGAGCGCCGCGGCCACCATCTCGTGCGGCAGCACCACGTCGACAGCCATCCTCACATGGCTAGTGCGCACCTCATGGAAGAAGCCGGCGACGCCCGACTTGTTGCGCTTCAGGAACGCCTCCTGGTACTGCAGCATCGCCACGGACGCCACGTGCACGTAAGGCAACTCGTCCCACTTGCTCACCGCCGGGCCATCCCTGTCTTTCCCTGTCAAGGACGCCGCCGAGCACGGGGTTTACAACCTTGCGGCCGGCCTGGCCATCCTCCCGCTCTCCGCCATCCGGCAGGCCGAGGCCGACCTCCGCGAGCTACTCGACGAGATCTCCGCCGGCGAGGCGCTGCCGCCTGTGCCGCCGCAGCCGCGATCCGTTCGAGCGCCGCCGCGGCCCGAGCCGCCGCCGCCGGATGTGCCGGAGTCGCCGCCGCTTCGCAGGCCACTACTCCTTTGGTTGCTGCTCCGCCGACCACTGCTTCTCGAAGCCGCCCTTGGCCGGAACCGCCGCCGCCGCTGGTCCGCATTGGGCGCCGCCGCCACCCTGGGTCGCCCAGAATCCCCGCCTCTGTTTCCATCGTGTGACTGAGCCGTCCGCACCAAGTCTTTAATAGGACGAGAGCCGGTGAAGGAAAGAAGAAGCAAAAAAAAATCTTTTGCAGGTGTTGTTTAAAAAATCCAAAAAAACTTATTTTGCAGGCATCATTTAGCCTTGTTCCGCTTGGATCTGGCCGGCCGTCTCCATCTGTTGCAGGACCTCGTCATCGTTCGTCTTCCACACCGTCGTCGGAGGTTTTCCATTAGTGCCCATGATCGCCGCCTAGCAGCTCGAGGATGAGCTGCATGTCTAGGAAGGGTGTAATGTCATAGTGGTGGGCCTTGGGCCCAGCGGGTTATTATTAGAAATTAGAGATTAGATTCTATTTGAGTTAGAGATTAGTTTCCTTGTGTTAGAGATATAATTAGAGATATGTTATTAGTTTCTATATTTGTTAGAGATATAATTGGGATTATATTCTATCTGTTAGGGGGAGCCATCTATATAAGAGGGCTACCGCATGCTATTGGAATCAATCAGAGAAATATCAAGTCTTCCTCGTCTAAATCTCTCTCTCCTACGCCGACGCCATCCGGTCGTCTTCTTGGTGGTGTTTACCCCGGTTCATGACAGAGCCCGGGAGCGTCGACTGGGGTAATGTACTATTTGGATTTTGTTGCATCTCCTTGTTCCTTGGGTGTTATTCGTCTAATGTGTTTGCTGTAATGTAATGCTATGATCAGAGGGAATGGGTCCCTTGTTAAGGCGTTGCACCATTGAAAGGGTGGATTCTGTGTTGTGGGAATTTCATAGTTTGTTTTATGGGAATGAGTGCTAAAATCATTCCAAAGTTTTGTTTTGTTGGAAAAACTGCTGGAACTTTGATTCGCTCTTGGATGTTTAAATTTTATAATCTTCTGGATTGAGGAGGTTTATTGAAGCGTTGGAATCCCTTGTCCTTGAAATGAAGGTTAAATTCATAATGTGAAGCTTTGTTAGGTTTAAATGTATAGTGAAGATAATTGATATGCTTAGTCATGAGGGGATTGGAAAGATTTGTGTGGCTAGTAGAGTACGAGATGCTCTCATGCCATAATCATTGTGGAAGATTGATGGAGAACAAAATTAGCTTTGGAGGCAAATAACTGATTGGGTTGTTGCAACCAGTAGTGTCTATGGGAATGATGGTGATTGATGTCACAATTAAGCTGGTGAATTATGGAAAGTATCGAAAGTTTGAGATTTTGGTGAAAGCGTTTCCCTAACTTATGCTTTGTGGCATCATCGCTAGGTGTTGATGATGTTTTAAATTGCTGGATTACTATATCATGGGTTAAAGATGTCATACCATCTGAGTTATTAGAGGAGTATTAGGAACTTTGACATATGAGCCTCAAAGGAGAGCCGATGGCGCTAGTAGCAAGGATGGACAAGAGGAGGCGCCCGCGGCAGCGGAGCCGTGCGACGACTTGAGGGCGGTGAAGCCACGGCCGAAGCGAAGTCAAGGCGAGGAGACGCCAAGCGGAGCCAGCAGCAGAGGTGCCAGGGCCATAAGGGGCCACAGCGGCGCAGTGCCAAGGGGCCGGAGGCACGGTGCTGAAGCGGATCCAGATCAGCGTGAGGAGAGGAGCCAAGAGAGAGAGGCGATGAGGAATGAGGCGAGTCGACCGGCAAAGAGAAGAATAAAAGAAAGAGGCCAGAAAAGAAAAGGAAGAAAAAAGAAAAGGAAGGAAAAAGAAAGGAAGGAAAAAGAAAGGAAGGAGAGGAAGGAAAAAAGAAAAGAAAGGATGAGAAAAAGAGAAAAAAGATTATGCGCATATGAATAAGATTTATCCGTGAATATAGATAACGCGATCTCTAAATTATGGCTATTTTGAGTACCGAGACCACAGAAAGGTGTCCGGTGAGGGGGGATTGTTTGTGTTGGGTTGTACATATGGAACGACGTCATATGTCTATATGCTCATATGGCTTAAATGTATTGAGATTGGGTAATGCTTGTACAAGTGGCGGTTTGGTTTTGGGTGCTGTCCACGCATCATCCGCTAGGTTAACATGCAAGTGCTTGGTAGAATAATGGATTATGATGAATACCTGGTATTTGTTTTATGCCATGATTTATGCCGTGTTATGAAATGATATCCTAGCTTATCTATTGATTATACTGCGATGAGAAATGCTTATGATTGAATATCAACATTTGAAGAATGTTGCGTTTGCATGCACCATGAGAATCACGAAAGCCCTACGACGGTAGGCATCCCACATGGTGGGAATATCAGGACCTGCTTCGGTAGGCACCTCCAGGGATGGAGGCAGAGGGGTTTCACCGACGGGTGAAGCAACTCCACTATATCGATATAAACGGCATACAGAGACGCATTATGCATTGCACTCATACGAAGGACCTACGACGGTAGGCCTCCCACAACAGTGGAAAAATCAAGATCTACTTCAGTAGGCACCTCCAGGGATGGAGGCAGAGGGGTTTCACAGACGAGTGAAGTAACTCCACTATACCGGTATAAGCTGCATACAAAGGTGTATCGCATCGCATTGCATTTGTAGGAAACGAACAGGAGACAGGGAGGAAATCCAGAGATTCTGGGTTACAATTCATAAATATGTGATTGAATGATTACTATATAAACCCCATTGTTTTATCGTGTGCCTGCTGAGCCTTCGGACTCACTATTGTTTTGTTGTTGTTGTTAGGTATCTGTTAAAGGCGACATGTACGGGCGGGAGTAGCACAATTATTTCACGTGCAATAGTAATTCATATATCATCTATAGTTGATATATTTAGCCTTAAATAGTTTGAGTACCTGGTAATTAACAAATTTATACCTCTGCTGCGTCTAATCTCAAGTGTATCGACTTTTGTCGTTTGGTTGATATTTAAATAGAGAAATTGCTTCGCAAGACCAGTGGTAAATATTGGAATTGGTAGCATCACAGAGTAGGTGGTAGCACTTTAGGCTCAGGGGATGGGCCGAGGTGTTACATGGTAGTTACTCAAACTAGTGCAAGTCAGTAAAGGTAATCTGGCCAGCTCAACCGAAGTGGAATATCATCCATTTGGACAGGGACAAGTCACGATTTTGTGCACTTGTTTAGATCATCCCAAACAAGTTTGGTTGGAAGCACCTATTTTAAGTGCACACGAACATTTTTTAAAAACCTAGCAAATTTAAATAAAACAATTATGTGGAACATGATTGTTTATTGGATGAACTGGCTGTTCCAGCTTTGTACCAGCCAAGATTGGTAACAGCATAGTCTTTTCTCTAAAAAAAATATTTAGCTGAGTCCAGACCAGTTAGTGCCAGTAATAAGCTAGTAATCACCAGTACTGGTCACCCAGAGGAATTTGCTTTGCCATTGATTTTCCATGCCTAGATACACTTATGTACTATTTCTTTTCCATGCTTTCAGGTAGGCCTGACAATTGCTGTGAGATATGCTTTGTCAAGGAGGGCCTTTTCAATTACACCAGATGGTCCTGAAATGCTGTTAATTGATTATCCCAGTCACCAACGACGCCTTCTACCACTGCTAGCAAAAGTGTAACCCACTAGCTTGCTTTGGTTTATTGTACTTTCAGTGAATATATACTTATTTGTCATAAGATGGTAGTTCACTAGTTCTTACATTTGTATGGTTGGATTTGTTGCGTTAGCTTGGCTATTTTTAGTTCTTGCTAATCGTCCATCATCGTTGCTCTAACATTTGGCACTGCACTAGATCTGAGTATTCTAGTTATGAAATCCCAAATCTGTTTAATCTATTTATGAAATTGTAGGACATATTAACATTTTGATGCACAAATATTCCACTCTGTAATTGAAGTCACTAATGCCAACCCCTTCTTTTCTGCAAATATTTTCGCTGCTACTTAACAGATATCATCATATGTTAATGTATTTTTTTTCTTTATGCAGATGCCTGATGAGCAGTGCTGGTAATTTCATGAAAAAGATGTATGTGAAGAGGACCCCTGAAATTAATAAAGCTATACACATTTACTCTAGTGCTCTGAAAGCTACACTAACTTGGCAGAATATGACCACTCTACAGGTAACATTTAAAGGGCTATGAGTATTTTTCTTTATTTGGATCAATATTTCTCACTGGATTTTCTTTTACTTCTGTTAGGAGTGTCGTGAGGCCTGTGGTGGCCAAGGTTTGAAGACAGAGAACCGTATAGGAATTTTCAAAGCTGAATTTGATGTCCAGTCTACATTTGAGGGTGATAATAATGTTCTAATGCAGCAGGTTATTTTACTTATTGCTGTTACGCATCCATGTATTTTTCTCAAAGGTGCTTAGCTTGGCATGGTTGTAACAATTTAATCTTGTTGACCCAGGTAAGCAAAGCCCTATATGCTGAATTTTCGGCAGTGCAAAGAAAGAAGAAGCCATTCAAGGGATTGGGATTGGAACATTTGAATGGTCCTTGCCCTGTTATTCCTGATAATCTGACTAGTGGAATATTAAGGAGCCCCAAGTTCCAGGTATAGAATCTTAATTCAGTTCGTTAGTGATAAGATATCTCTTTTGTGGGGTAAATCTTGTTGTTATGTGTGGCTATGTGCACATGGATAGATGGACTTGTTCTGCTTAAGGGAGCGGGATTTACTAAAGCAGTTCACCGAGGAGGTTTCTCACTATCTGGCACTAGGCGAAAGCAGAGAAGGCTTTGATGCTGGTAAAACTCAGTTTCTACTGCACATTTTCTTGCTGATCTAAACTTCCTTCTATAACTAATGTGAATGACATTTATCCAGAGCTACCAAATTGCCGAAGACTTAGCCAGAGCTTTTACGGAGCGCACGATTTTGCAAATATTTTTGGAGGACGAGATTAATGTTCCGGCTGGTTCTTTAAAGGTACATTCACTTTCCTCTTATTAATTTAATGATAAGAGGATAGCTGAAACCTCCTCGTGTTAATCCCTTTTACTTGGGCATGAGAATTATGCGTGAAATTTTATTGCGAAAGTAATTTTGTTACCTTGAATTTGTCATTTGCAGGATGTATTGGGCTTATTGAGGTCTATGTATGTTATGGTCTGCATAGATGAATCTTCATCTTTTCTGAGATACGGTTATTTGTCGCGAGACAATGTACCCGCTCTGAGGAAAGAGGTCATGACACTGTGCAGTGAACTCAGGCCCCATGCTCTTGCTATTGTCAGTTCTTTTGGAATCCCTGATGCCTTCCTCAGCCCACTTGCTTTTGACTGGATTGAGGCAAATGCGCTGTCTTCCGGAAGCGAATGACTGCACACTATCAGATAAGCAGTCAAGTAGTCCAGTGAAACTACTACAGATGAACGGTCAAACACACATATACAAAGATAGGTGCATTTGCTGCTTCCTGTCGTTTACACAATTGTTGTTAAGTGCATAGTCGGAGATGCTGATCTGCGATACAAAAAAAAAAAAGGGGAGTTTCCTCTGTTGTGTTCATTAGATCAGTCGTACAAGAATAAGCCGACGTAGCCCTACAGTGAATGTACCAGGGGTTTACAGCGAAAATAACTTACGAGGTGCTGTAAATGTATTGTTGAACAGTACATAAAGTAAAGGGTGAAAACGAATGGAATACGGTCACAGCCTAGCGGCTTTACCATGTGCGAATCCATTCATATTTTATAGATAGAAATACTGATGTGGCTACCACAAGAGCACGGAGATCCGTTTGAAACTGAATTTTTTTAGGAAACAGTTTAATTTTCACAGGATTTCGGAAAAATTCATGTGTTCAAAATGGCCCTGAATATGAATTATGAAAATTCATATGTTCCAAACAGGCATGAATATGAATTATTTTAATAGATTTGCTAGAGATCGGGTACTCCCATGGAATGAAATTTGTGACCGTCGATGTGCCTCAAGATTTTTGCATCCTCTCCCACGGAACGAATTTTATTACTGCCGATGAGCCTCAATATTTGTGCTCCTGCAAAACCTTGTTGTGCAATGTGCAGCCCTATGAGAGTGATAAGTATTTGACTTTATTTATACTTTGCATGTATTGATTGAGTTCGATTTTTATATTTTTGAATTTTGGTCCGTGTGTTTCTAGAGGCACCAGTCAGATCGGCTTGGGCAGATGGTCTGACCTCTATGAGGTTGCGGTCAGACCAGCCTAGGGCGACGTTTGACTGGTGGAGTGTGTCGATCGGGTGGCGGTCCAACCGATTGTGTTGAGTTTTTCTGAGCTGAGACTGAGAGGAGCTAGTTTTGAATTGTTTCTGGTTGTGTTAGTCATGGCGGGAGTCCGTGCAATGTTAAACATGGTGCTTTCATGCATGTGTTAGTCATGGTGTAGGTCCATGCATATGGTTTACTAATTGAGAGTCAAGTGCATGTCATTTGTGTTTGGATTGATTGCTTTATTCTTTCGTATGCATGTGCTTTGATGATTGTTGCGGCCAGTAGCAAGACTGAGGCTACGGACGGGGTTCTGAGACCATGGCAGGTCGCGTAAGTTCAGGTGGAGCAACATCTCAAGCCGAGAAGCACGAGAGAAAGATAAGGGTTGTGAAGAGGCAATGTATGCATGTGGTGTGCCAATTGGACTTGTGTATTTCAAGTGGTAATGTTCCTCAGAGTAGACGTATGATTTTGGTCGCAAGGCATTGGGCATCACAAACTATGAAGTGATGTTGGTGTGCCATAGGACTTGGACGTTTAAAGTGATGACAGCCTCAGTATAGACGTACGATCTTGGCAACAAGTCATAGACATCGCATCATCATGAAGACCGGCGGTTGGCAACTGAGCAAATTATCCAAAATCGGATAGAGTGATGATTTGTAAAAACACAGTGTTGGCATAAGTGATTTAGGTCATGTTTTTATGAATGTAATATCTTAGCGGGCTATTGGAGCTTCTAGGAAGTCGCACTTTGAAAAACGTGCAAGTATGTGTGAGAGTAAAATCCGTTTGTGTGTGGGTTATTGGGTTTTTTCTAATTATACATTGTGTGATCCACTAAGAAATAACTGGTTGTTAGGGTTAAGTGAGAGGTGAGGAGCTTTCACTATATAAGCTTTGTGTTGCGTTGTGAGAGGCATACCTCTTATGACTTTAGTGATTAGGGTTAGGGTTTTCTTATGTTGGAGTCTCGTGTGTGTACTTTAGGCTTAGAGCTTTGCTATCATAAGGAATTGGCTATAAAATATTCATCTACAAGTGAAATGAACATTTAATATTTACCTAAGTGAGTTGTGTCATAGATTCTTTCTTATTCTTTTGATTTTCTTAGCTTTCTTATTTGGATTTCTCTTCTCTTGAGATTTTCTAGTGCCAAGGACGTATAAGAGGTGGAGATGTCTCCCAGAGACAAGATCTCATCTATTTAGGCATAATCTAGAAGAAGTTCTTGAGTTTGCTTAATTTTTCTTAAGAGAGATGATTTTTGGGTTTTGGTCTTGTGGATGATTTGGATAGAATTCGTGTTGTGATCTAGCTTGTCATGATATGTGAGAACTCATCTGAAGTCTGTTGGTGTGACTTATGCAGATGCCGACAATGCAGCTCATGCTTTGAGTGCTCTTGACATGAGTGTTTGGAAATGAAAGTCACATCCATCAGTGACTAGGCAGACTTGGAAACTATGACCGTGGATAAGCTATATTCATGCCTTAAGACCCATGAGGCATCATAGCCAAAAAGTCCAAAATCCACATATGATTACTCTTGTGACTGATCATGTCAAGAATGACACTTCTTGTGCAAATGTTTTGTCTGGCTTTTCGTTGTCTTGTTTTCAAGTCATAAGTGATGAGCAACTTGAGAGTTTTCTCATAGATGATCTAGTCCTCATCACTAGCCGATTTGTCTATGCCTACCACAAAGCAAGAGCACATAGGAAAGGAGGTCCACTTGTGTGTTTGAGTGTGGTGAGACGGGTCATGTTCGTGCTAGATGTCCTAACTTTGTGAACAAGGATAGAAATGATCGTGCGAGGTAGGAGTACAAGAAAGACTATAAGAAGGGTTACACCAAGAAGCCTCATTGACCATTCAGGAACCACGACACAATCAAGGAGGTGACCATGTCACTTCTCTCAACCCTCAATAGTTGAGACTGAGCTATGTTGATCCTACAACTTCAAGCGATGAGGAGGAGCAAAGAAAGAAGAAGTCTATTGGCTTCACTAGGTTGTGCCTTATGGCTACTAGCAATGTTAATTCCCACAGCACGCATGACAAGGATGATATCTACCCAAGGACAATGATGAGGTAGATTCATTTGACTTTCTCATGCTCAAATATGATGATTTGTTGGCCGATCACGTCAAACAAATCAAGCACTTGGAATGATTAGTGAAAACAAATAATAAGTTTATAGCTGAAAAATGAGCTCGTAGTCTTGCAAATGGATAGGCTTAGAACTACTATTCCTTATCTTGATAACTGTGATACTTGTCTTACTTTGGATGCTAAATTGAAAGATTGACATCTTCTGAATCATTTTTGCTAGGACAATTAGAAAATGCTAAAGTTGAAATTGTTGACATCAAGGCTAGTCTATGTTTTAGTTGCTTTGGATCTGGGGACATTTCTAGAGCTAGTGCTTTGCCAGAATTATAATGAATTGGGAAAGAAACTTGCTAGGTAAACTAGAAAAATTGCTTAAATTCAGTCCCGAATATTCGTGTACTCATTGTGAGTTTAGAGAAGAAACATTGAAAGAATTAACTAACAAGCTTATTCTTCTAGATCTAAACCTTGTGATACTTGCCCTAAGCTTAATTCTAAAATTAAAGTTTTCACCAAGATGTTGAAAGACAAAAGGGATAAATAATCTATTGCTCCTGTTCATGCTTCAAATGTTGATTCTGGTACTCCAATAGTTTGTGCATTTTGTGCTGAAATTGAAAATGATTTAGATGATATGCATGAAGTATTTAGAGTTAAATTTCATGACTAGTTGCGTAGAATCAAGAATGTGTCTTGTATTTCTAGTGAGGCTTTAAAGCTAGAGGTGGTTGTGTATAAGGAGAGAAACACTAGAGTTGTTAAGAGCTAGTTTTTAAATCTTGTGTCACCTTTGCCAAAGAGAATGATTAGTTGCAAAAAAAACCTTAAGAAGTCCTATAGTGGAAAAAAGAACTTAAATATGATTTTAGATCAATTCAAGGTTAGTAAGGCCAATAGAGGTTTAGGTTTCAACCCCTATGAGCATTCCAAGGTCACCCTCCTAAGGTAGTGAGCATAGTTGAAAGTGGAAAGTTTGAGGTTGCCCCTCTTGAGCCTACCAAGATTATGTTAAAGTTTGCAGGATTTGCCCAGTCCCCTTCTATAAATGTAGGGTTTCTACTTCAGCAAGTACAACCCCTCAAAAAGTCAAATACCATTGCACCTTTTATGAGAAAGATGGCCACATCATAGAGTTCTATTTTAGGTGGGTCAACAAACTATGTCATGACCATACTAGAGCCTTGAGAAGCTTTTTTTATCAGTCCCCTTTTGGTGGCTTTAAAGAGCGATGTGGTTCTAGGATCCATAAGAGTGGGTTTTATCGTGGGGAGGAGATCATGTGGATCATGTCATCTTTTTGGATTTCCTACCTCACTCTTGGGCATTTGGTGATGGCTATCACTTCTCAGGGTGCAGCTTACTTAGCTTCAACTACATCAACTATATTGCACTGCCAAGAAGTGTGACGTAGGTTCTATGCTTGAGCTTTGTCAATTCCCTGCTTCCATATTCAGCAATGCATAACATTTGGGAGTGTAAGGGTTTTTAGATTTTCAAGGTGTTGTGAGTCATACTTTTTTGTTTTGTGTCTTTCTTAGGCACTTCTTTTCCCTACTAGGTTCTCTAGGATGTCTTACCCTGTCTAGGTTCTCTAGGATGTCTTAACCTGTCTAGGTTGAGCATGCTTCTTCTTTCACTAGCTTGTAGTAGTGGGTGGCCAGTGTGTTAGATTCACTCCTTAGCAATGTGTATTCCTTGGGCTAGAGACCATGTGGTGGAGAGGTCTTCACTTCTTGCAAGAGTTTTTCTTTTCTTACTTTTAGTTCTCATTTTTCATTTGAAGTAGTTCTTATTAATAAGGGGAGTTTTAGTTCTTGCTTCCTTTTTTGTATCATGCATACATGGTATTATATTGTAATATATGCATTTTAGATATGAGTACTACTACTCATTTGTGATGTAATCTTGACTTTATATTGCTCATTGACATGTTATGTCTAGTGAGTTAGCTTTGTCATGCTTTTGTATGTATGATTAAATTTTTGTCATGCTAGCTTAACTTGCCAACCTATTTTACGAGTGGTATCAATGTCTATAATTGGTATCTTTGAAGCTTGCAAGAATGGATCTTTTGACTAGTTTACTCTCTAGTGATTTGCTTACGATATATGCCATGTCAAAAATGCTCTATTGAATCTTGGATCTTATGTTGAGCTTTACTTAGTGCTTTGCTAGTTCATTGGAGAGCTTGTCTTGCTCACTGAACTAGTGCCTAACTTGATAAAATGATATCTTTTATGAAAGAAAAACTGATATCACCAATTCTTTCTCATGAGATGGCTTGCTATTGCACTAAGCATGAACTCAGGAAAATTTTTGGATGACCAAGACCCTCTTTTAAGCTTTCTGCTTGGGATGTTTTAAGTTTTCTGCTTGAGATGGTCGTAGTAAAGCTTGAGATCTAACACTTGGCTAAGAAAACAAAAAATTAAAAAATAGTTGAAGCTTAGGAGACAGTTGTAGATGACTCTTAGTTCAGAATTTGCTTTGCTAAGATAAGACCTAAACGATTTCTAAACTTTCAAAAATAGCTTTTATCTAGTACTTGAACATAATTGGTTAAAATTGATCTTCTAACACTTTAAATAATTCAATTTGAGCTTCTTGGTTCTATTTAGCTTTCTTGATATGGCTTAGCTTATGCTTGGATACCTTTAGTTAAACTTGTCAATTTTTAAGCCTTACTTAACCTGTAACTAAATTAAATGTTCTAAATTGTGCTATCTTTCCTAGATTGGTTATATATGTCTTATCATGATCTAGATAGTTTTGTATGCATTTTATGGCGTTAAGTGGTATCTTTTATTTTTAAACTCATTTTGGATAATTTTCAAAGCTCTTTTTTTGGTTATGCATTTTTATTCATGCATGCAAACTCTTTCTTTCTCTTTTGTTGTTTACAAGTATTTTCATGCATCATTTTAGGGGAAGAATGAATATTTGTAACACCCCAGCCCAACACTCTGTCTGGAATCCTACTACCACCCAATTTCACTACAAATTTAAAACCTCTATTACAAGATTTCAGTAACACCTTTCCTCGATGTACAACTCACAAGAGATAATCCACATAGAATTTATAGTTACACTATAAGAAATTCTTGCTAAGAACAAAATTAAGCAACACAGATGTAGACCTCACGCCTGAGAAACCTAACATGGAGAACTATCATCAATAGAAGGATACACAACCGCCTTAGATCATCAACAGCTATAAAACGTATTATCTAAGGATCATTACAATGCTAAGTATCTAAGCATACCATTAAGTTTGAGAATGATAAATAAATGTGGTACATGGATTATTGTTTGCATGTGAAATGAATGTGCTATTCCCGCCCTCATGCATGCCGCCTTCAACATTCACCTAAAAACAACAACGAAAAAATGGTGAGTCTAAAGACTCAGCAAGTATATAATAAAACAGTAAACATCAACATATATGTATCACCATCTTAATTCACAATTTATTAACTCATTCTTAACATTGAAACAATAGATGATCATAAGTATGTCAAACACATATCCTCATATGCATTCACATTAACCTTGTAACCATAACCTTAAGCATTTCACATCTCTTCACTTCCATTCATGCAATGCAATGCTCATTCATATATCTTAACTTCTCTTTAGCACATACTAGTATAGCAGAGTGTTACACCCATCGGTGTCTACTCAAACTCCCCCTTTTTCATTCAAGGACCTCAACTCCACTCCTGTGGAGTGCCTACCAAAGTATGTCTTTCTCCACTCCTGTAGAGTGCCTACCAAAGTAGGCCTTTCTTGCCCACTCTCGTGTGTCGCCCACACAAAGTAGGCTCTAGAGGACAACATATGTCACCTATTTCCATCATGAATTCTGAACATGCAAATGTAATAATTCTTTTATTCAATATTCACTTATGAACATTAACCATTTGATATCATCATCATTTAAACTATAATCATATGAGCATTATAAGAAGCAAGTGTAAACATATGAATAAGCATACCAAGTATTTATTTAACATAACCAGCAAGAATAAACCTCTCATGTTACCATTTTACCATACACTTGCCTTAATCATGAAGAATGACGTGATGACTGATGATCAACCACCAAAACGAAGCATTAGAACCTGATAACAATTATGGTACAACTCTTCAATACACATCCACAATATGCAAATAAGATCATGTGCTTCTATGACATGCCTCTATTCCCTTCTCCTCGTCTTACCAATATTGCTATCCTAGCATTCAAACAAGCATAACTCACAACCCATAAACCCACATGCATTGAAAAATATATATTATGGAAACTAAACAAAATTTTCTACATTTTCTTATTTACAAAATTTTCTTGATTAGGTCGTCTAAGCCCTTGTTTTCAATCCCAAAGGTCAACCTGTTACATCGCTGTATAGCAGGCTTAATAATTTTGTCTCTATTTTTCTATAACACAAAAATGGCAAATCATACCACTTCTAGGAACTACAGAAAATTATCTAACTTTTCAAGTTATAACCACAACTTAATTCGATCATCCAATGTGTTTAATATGCCAAAGAACAGAACTGCTACCATTGATAATGAATTTCTAGACAGCAACTATCTTAGAATCGTAACATTCAATCTACCCATGCAAGTTCCATGAGTTATCATTCTATAGAAATCTTAGACAATTATTTGCATCTTTCATGTTATGGCAAAACACCAATTAGGCCATCTAATAATTTTAATATATTAACTACTACAATGCTGCCCCAATTGTGATGATTCACTGGAAAGCAAGCTTATCATAACTATTAATATATCCAACCAAACTATGTGATTAAGTACTCTATGAGAGGATAACAAAATTATCTACAACTCTGTAGTAGATCAATTTCTCATATCAAACACATAACATGACCAAAACTGCACTACAAGAAACTGCACATGGAATCAACTACTAACTAGGGTTTTTGGCGGCTTCTGATCACAATAATTCACATCCACTTGCACCAACCTCCTCTCCAGACCTGATCTAACAGATGAACTAGCAAGGGAAAAGATTTTGGTTCGTTAAACTAAATCTAAACGTTGACAACGATGAGCTTTCCTTCTCTTCTTCTCCCCTTCTGTCATGGCAGCGCTCAATGGCATGGAGCAGCAGCAGCATTATAGCTCTGCTACTGGTCTCCCTCTTCTCTTCCCCTTCTATCTTCCTCTCCTTCCTTCTCTACCTTGCCTCTTCTCTTTCTTGTGTTCTCTCTATGGCTCTTCCCCGCTCTCCTTTGTCTATCTGGCCTCAGCCACAAATACTGGTAGCAGCACCAAAAACACAAATACATGCATGTGGCAATAGCAATACACGACTGTAGGACCGAACATGCAACAGAGAGGGGATAAATGGTGCTTTCAAATTCTCCTCAAGTATTCACTTAACCCTTTTCTTCGATAGCTACAGAGCTATGAAGATTAGAGATGAAAACCCCCTTGAAAACCACAGAGATAGGGTCGAACACAGCAGGAAAAATAGTGTGGTCGAAATCTGACAACGCAGTTGAAAACTTACAACGTGGTCGTAAGTTCAACAATGTGGTTGATCACTGATAAAGTGGTCATAAATCTGACAATCAGACAGAAGTACAACATGGTCAAAAATCTATTATCGAACGGATATCACCGTAGTTGAAAACTGATTGTATGTTGGAAATCAATGTAGTCGGAAGTTCAACATAGTTTAAAATTGACTACCGAACAGAAATCACTTTAGTCGATAACCACCAAGACCAAAATCAACGTGATAGAAAATGGGTGCAGTCGAAACCAACGTGGTCGTAAACAATATGGTCGAACATCAATGAGTGGTCGAACAACCAACGTAGTCGGAACCAGTCGGCAACCAAAATGATCAATCATGGTCATAACTAACGTGGTCATAACCCAATAAGATGGTCGAACAACCAACGTGGTCAAAACCATACTGCAACCAAAAGATCAATGTGGTCGTAACCAATGTGGTCATAAACCAACAGGCGGTTGAACAATCGACATGGTCATAACCAGTCTACAACCAAAAGATCAACGTGGTCACAACCAATGTGGTCATAAACTAACAGGTGGTCGAACATTCGACCAGGTCGAAGGCCAATTAATGATCTGCGACCAGCGTGAATGATTTAGCTCAAAAACAAACTAGAGAAAATGAGGATATGTGAATGGTTGGAAACCCCGTGCGGTAACACGAAGCAGTCGGAAGAACGTGCAGTGATCGGAAGATTGAACGTGTTGAATAGTAATAGATGTGGTCGGAATCTTGACCGTGGTTGAAACTAGAAGCGTTCATAAAAGATTATGAAGAATAAATGAAGAACAGAGCAACACACGACTACAAGATCTGTACTCCGCATATCTTTTGATTAAAAGATCAACAGGCCATGAAACTTTGTACACAGCAAGATTAAGGTCTCAAGAGTTTGCTCTAATCTTTGATTGAAACTTAGCAAACAAATGGAGAGCTTTTTGCGAATTAACTGAGTAAGCACAAAACCAAAATCATGAGACTGAAAAGACAATCAGACCATGCCCGTGGGAAGAGAATAGCCAAGATGGCTTTTAGTATGATTTCACAATGCCCAACAAGTTAGATCATCAACAAGATAAGCAAGAACTTCCTCTCAGATCAAGAAGAGAAAAGAACAACCAAAGAAAAAGAAGAACAGGAGAAGAACCAAATCGAAGTCGAGCAAACTCAATCAGACAAGAGATACATAAAGCTAAATTGAAGATTGATGTATTGCTCAGATGATTAGTTTTACAGCCATTCCCCTTGGGAGGACCAAGCTTCAAGCCTAGAGCCCACATCCACTCTCTATCCTAACTCTCATGGGAGGGAGGAGGAGCTAACCACCACAAGACCTAGCCAGCCGTCTCTCTCAAACCCTAACTCTTGCTTCCCCTCCCCTTTTATAGGCTCCACCAATTAACCCTAGACCTAACGGATCCTACCTGTTGTGGCTACAGACCAAACAGAGAGAGAGATGGTAGTGGAGAGGTGGGGAGTGTTCTGCCTCACCCTCCCCCTCATCCTGATATATATATTCACATGGGGTATGCTTTTACAGTTATGCCCTTACATCCGTACATCCCCATTAGGGGCACTTATGTCATTACACAAGTTACTCGGTTCTTATAACCTCCTAACAGCTCTTTGGGCTGAGGTGGGGCCACCCCTACAACCGAGCCTCTCATGGTGAAGGGCTTCACAGGGCCGAAGCCATGTCGCCGGGTCCTTTGGCCCCCTCCGTCCCCTGCGGCCTGTGAATTTCGCCAACCTTGTGGTTGGGGAACCCGAGGTCTGGGATGGATGGTGCCTAGTTGAAGTAGACGCGCGCGCGCTCCGTCCCCTACCCTTCGAACGGGTGGCAGCGGAGGCTGGCGCCTAGGTCGAAGCCGAGGCGTGCGCGCGCTCCGTCCCCTACCCTTCGAACGGGTGGCGCGAGGTGGCGCCAGGTCGGCCGAGGCGCGCGCGCTCCGTCCCCTACCCTTGAGCGGGTGGCGCGAGGCCGGCGCCTAAGTCGGCCGAGGCGCGCGCTCCGTCCCTACCCTTCGAGCGGGGCGGCGGAGGCTGGCGCCTAGGTCGAAGCCGAGGCGCGCGCGCTCCGTCCCCTACCCTTCGAACGGGTGGCAGCGGAGGCTGGTGCCTAGGTCGAAGCCGAGGCGTGCGCGCGCTCCGTCCCCTACCCTTCGAACGGGTGGCAGCGGAGGCTGGCGCCTAAGTCGAAGCCGAGGCGCGCGCGCTCCGTCCCCTACCCTTCGAACGGGTGGTAGCGGAGGCTGGTGCCTGTTCGAGGTAGACGCGCGCGCGCTCCGTCCCCTACCTTTCGAACGGGTGGCAGCAGAGGCTGGCGCCTAGGTCGAAGCCGAGGCATGCACGCGCTCCGTCCCCTACCCTTCGAATGGGTGGCAGCGGAGGCTGACGCCTAGGTCGAAGCTGAGACGCGCGCGTATTCCGTCCCCTACCCTTCGAACGGATGGCAGCGGAGGCTGGCGCCTAGGTCGAAGCCGAGACGCGCGCGCGCTGTCCCCTACCCTTCGAATGTGATGTACCCGAAGGTCCGATTGTTGGCCCGATCTTTCGATGAGAACGATAAGTTCGGTAGGCGTCGCTCAACTCTCACGATCCTGGCTATGAACACGCAAGGCTCGAAGTCACGCAATCGCTGAACTGCCGACAAGTCGTTATCAACCGTGCCACGAATACCGGATGACGACCACGAGGGTCGATTCCTGCATACACCGAAGAAGCACGCAAGAAAAAGATAAAGCAATCTGAAATTGCAAATAGGAATTGAAATATTGAATTGAGTTGGGATTCTGAAGCGGTATTATGGTTGGTCTAATCGACACAAGCCAATACACGAAGTTGCAACAAGGCTAACTTTTAACTAAACAAAATCCAAGAAAACTAGAGGGGGTGCGACCTCCTTAAATAGGGGATGAGGAGCCACACATCTAATAAAACCAGCGGGGTGGGACTAAAGTCACAGTTTACTGTTCACATGAACAGTAATACGCCCTCCAGGTGGGCCGTCGGCAGATGGGCCAAGTTTAGTATAATTACAAGGCCCAGATTGGCCCAAACAAGTGATCTGACGTCTTCTTTTGATGATTGCGATCAGTCCAGAAGGAATTTGATGATGAGGCTGGATCCGTTGGAAAGAGGACGAAATAAGCTTTCAATCAAGTACTCGTGGACCTCCAACGGACTCTGTATGTGAAAGTTATGCCCATTTGAAATTGGTGCTGTCAGGCTGATTCCGAACTGATCTGACCAAAACGTATCCAGCTTGGCACATGTAGTAGCACCATGGCTTGTAGACGTAATACCATGGTATGTAGACGTAGCACCATGGCATGTAGACGTAGCTCGATCCAATTGGGTAATATGGTCTTGCATTAGCCGAAAGTCCTATTGGAGAGGATGTTGTTGAAGTAGAGGATGTAGTGCCACAGGGCGAAGTAGTGGTTGCATCCTTAGGTTTGATGTCCTCATCAGAATGGGTGGCAGCGGAGGCTGGCGCCCTGCTCGAAGTAGACGCACGCGCGCTCCGTCTTCGCGCTAAGATTGGAGCTTGGCGCCGATATGGTTGTGCTTCGGGGCTGTTGTGACCTTGCAGTCTGGTAGTGCGCTTTTAATGGTGGCGGGAATCACGCCGACGCCTGGCCTGGCAGAGGTCAGGCTGTCATGTCGTGCAGTCTGCCATTCTGCAAGTGGGACGCGCGGCAACTCACGACTGGTGCGTCGTGAGATGTGAGCGGTTGCGTGACCGCGGCCGTTCGCCTCTTCCCCAGGGAAGTTGGACGCGTGTTGAAGGCATGGAGGCGTTGTGCGCTGTTTGGCCACCTACCGGGCACGGCCTTCTAAGCCCCGACGGTTCTTCTTTCCAAATCGTGGGCAGTCGAACCGCTGCAAGTTTGATTTGTCTGCGCTGCGAGCCACGTGAGAGGCGAGCGGCCTTTATAAGGTGCCAGTGTTGAGGTAGAGGCGCCCTTTCTTGGTGTTTTCCTTGTCTTTTGATCTGCTGCTTTGCTTCTGCCCGTGCTAATTGGAACGCCAGTTGCTCCTTTCCCTGCTTCTTTTCTCCCTGGTCGCGAAGAGCGATGGCTAGCCATGAGGACGCCACCTACCATCCCCGCAGCGGTTCCTTGCCTATCCAGGGTGAGGTGTCCCATCCTTCCAGGGAGTACGAGCTGGTGCCGCGGGGGAGCTCGCGCGCCAACAAGTGGTGGGATGCCATGGAGCACTCGGGAGGCCGCTGTTCCCGTGTGTTGGGGAGGAGCCGCGTGACCGAAGGGACGCTGCAGCGACTCGTGGAGGAGAGGAAGATCGCGGATCGCAATGGGGCTCGCCTACCCCATCGGGACGAGACGGAGCCGAAGCCCCGGGCAATGGAGGCGATTGTTTTTGTCGCGTTCTTCGACGCCGGCCTTCGAGTGCCCTCCACATTGTTCGTGGGCGAAGTCCTTCGGGCCTACAAATTGGAGCTAGCCCAACTGATGCCCCACGCAATACTCCGCCTAGCTGTCTTCATGTGGGCGATGCGGACAGAGGGGGGGCGTTCCAGCGCGAGCTTGTTCGCCACTCTGCACGACGCACGCTGTCGACCCAGAAAGGTTCACAGGGCAGTGTCCAACTTCAGCGGTGTGGACTTCGTACTCCGGGCATCGTGCGCGACGTTGTTCCCTACGCCAGTCTCGCCAAAGCAATGGGAGTCCGGCTGGACTCGGCAGTGGTTCTACTACACCGTGAACGACAAGAGCGGAATGCAATGCCGAGGCAGGCCGATCTCGTTTAACAGTACGCCGGGTTTGAAGGCGGAGACTGACGACACACAAAAGCTACAGAGTCTTGTCGGTGTCGCCCGTCGAATGAGCCTGCGTGACCTAGCCGAGGAGTTCACAATGTATGGGGTGGCGCCACTCTCCTCCGGGCGGAAGTATGTTGGACAGGACGGCCCCCGCGAGGACGGGTTCAGCCCATCCGCATCTCGCCTGCTTCTGCCTTCCGCTCCTTGTAAGCCACCCAGCACGTTTTACGCGTGCCATTGTATCTGTTTAGTCTCCGCCTGACTGACGTGATCTCCTGTGCAGTGGCTCGGCTAGAAGACGCGGAGCGCGCATTTGCGGCGCTCCTCGGCCCGTACACGCTTAAGGAGCACCAGGCTCACGAGGCCGCAGTCAAGGCGGCTAAGCAAGCGGGTAAACCGCATGCGCGAGGCTCGGGCATTCTGTGCCGAGCGCGCGCGGTGCCGAGGGAGCTTCCCGCCGAGACTCCGGGCGCTCAGGGCGGTGATAGCCCTGCGCGGGTGTTATCTTCGCGACGCCGGGCTCGTTCCCCGGCTGCCGTATGTGACCCAGCAGGCCCCTCGGCGGCTAGCACAGCTGAGACGGGGCGTGCGACCGGCGGTGGGCCCGGCCACACTGCTTCGGAGGAGCGCGCCGCGTCGAATCCCCCGGCACCCTCTGCCGACGCCAGCGAACCCGTGCTCGCGGCCATCGTTGAGCTGAAAGTCGCCAACCCGGGGGGAGCACCGCTCCCGGCGAGAAAACCACGGTTGATGGTGCATTATCAACCGCAACGGCCGGCGAGGGCACGCCCCCTACAGAGGGAACCGTGGGGGCGACGGGAACCGCAACTGGTGTTGCCGCGGAAGAATCGCTTGTGCCACCGCAGGCGAAACACCCTCGGACGCAGTCCCCGCCGCCAGCAAGGGGTCGATACGCCGTTGCAGGGCCTTGTCACGGGATTACGGCGTCTGGCGCGGCCGAGCAGACCTCCTCGCCGACCAGCGAGACGCCCGCCTCCCACTTGGCAATCGAACCGGCGCCACTTCCTACCGCGACGAGAGGCGCAGGAGGTAGGCGCGAGTCCGTCTCTTCACCTGACTTCGCGAGACTCTCTCCGATCTGCTCGCTCATTCTGCCAACATCAGGCGAGACGAAGTCTCCCAGACGTGGCGAAGGATCGAGCAACGGAGGTGTGCGCGAAGTCCAAAGCCAAGTGCGCCGCAGCTGAGGAGCACGCCGCCTTCCTGCAGCAGATCGTCGTCCTAGAAGGGGAGAAAGCCCAGCTGGTGGAGTCTGCTGCAGGGAATAGCCGCGCCTTAGAAAATGCGTCCACGTTGGCGTGGCGGGCCATGGAGTCTCTGAACTAGGCTCTCCGAGATCTGTGCGTCAGAGTGCCGGACACTATGCACGGGCCAGAGGACCTGTCAGAGACACTGGGGTTGATCGAGGAGGGGGCGGGCGTTGCTCTTCGTGGCGCCAGAACCTTTGGCGAGCACTGCGGCTACCTTGGTGCGTGCTTCGCCCTCGCCATGCTTCACACTCGTGGGTGTAGACATACCCATGAGCTGGCGAATCCTCAACTGGATCTTCCCGGCTGACCGCAGGTTATGTCGGACGCCATTCGGTCCGTCGGGCCTAGCCTGCAGAACTTCCACCAACGGATCTGGGGCCGCTTCGGGGAAGATGCAGCGAGGGTCGCCGTGCAGCAGACGCTGCATGGGGAGGGGGACCTCCTCCGGTTGCTCGAAGGGGTCGTCCAACACCACAACAACGTCGGCTCGGGTTTGTCCGCACCGCGCCAAGACTGAGCTGTTGGTCGGGTAGGGCGGGAGGATGATGTATTGGTTCTCATGCTTGCAACCATGTAACCCCGCTTTCTTTTGCAATGAAACCAAGTAGCACTTTATTCTTGGTGTTACCTGCCGCCGAGTACAAGGGGAAGACCTCCGCCTCTTAGCGGGCGCGAGGGCGTCCCCCACTGTGTCGTGTTTAGAGTCCGTAGATTGGCGCGTGCGGAGGCGATCCTCGACGCTGTGACTTCCTTTATAGTCCGGAGACTCACGCGTGCGGAGGCGGACCTCGACGCTACGTCTTATTTAGAGTCCGTGGACTGGCGCGTGCGGAGGCGAACCTCGACGCTACGACTTCCTTTATAGTCCGGGGACTCGCGCGTGCGGAGGCGGACCTCGACGCTACGTCTTATTTAGAGTCCGTGGACTGGCGCGTGCGGAGGCGAACCTCGACGCTACGACTTCCTTTATAGTCCGGGGACTCGCGCGTGCGGAGGCGGACCTCGACGCTACGTCTTATTCAGAGTCCGTGGACTGGTGTGTGCAGAAGCTGAGCTCAACGCTACGTCTTATTTATAGTCCGCAGACTCTCGCGTGCGGAAGCTGAGCTCAACGCTACGTCTTATTTAGAGTCCGTAGACTAGTGCGCGCGAGGGCGTCCCCCCGTTGCGTCTTATTTATAGTCCGCAGACTGGTGCGTGCGGAAGCTGAGCTCAACGCTACGTCTTATTTATAGTCCGTAGACTCTCGCGTGCGGAAGCTGGGCTCAACGCTACGCCTTATTTAGAGTCCGTAGACTGGTGCGTGCGGAAGCTGAGCTCAACACTACGTCTTATTTATAGTCCGTAGACTCTCGCGTGCGGAAGCTGAGCTCAACGCTACGCCTTATTTAGAGTCCGTAGACTGGTGCGTGCGGAAGCTGAGCTCAACGCTACGTCTTATTTATAGTCCGTAGACTCTCGTGTGCGGAAGCTGAGATCAACGCTACGCCTTATTTAGAGTCCGTAGACTGGTGCGTGCGGAAGCTGAGCTCAATGCTACGTCTTATTTATAGTCCGTAGACTCTCGCGTGCGGAAGCTGAGCTCAACGCTACGCCTTATTTAGAGTCCATAGACTTTGTTCCTCTCAGCGTGGACAGACAATGCTCTGGGAACAGCAATCTTTATTAACCTCCCGTTTGCGCGGGCGAGCATCGTATAACAAGGGGCTGGCGGCTCTACACTTGTCATCCTACTTCTAGGCGTAGTATCACCGCAACATGTCCGCATTCCATGTGTGCCGGAGGGCTTGTCCTTCGAGCGTGGCGAGGCGGTATGCCCCCTTCGGCAATGCCTCCGTCATGATGTACGGGCCTTCCCACTTGGACTCTAGCTTGCCAGCGGTCTCCGCCTGGAGCGCCACTCTGAGCACGAGATCCCCAGGCTTGAATCCCCGCGGGCATATAGAGCGGTCCTGAGTACGCATTGTCTGCCGTGCATACTTCTCGACATGGTGGGCTGCATCTGTCCGCAGCCCGTCGAGGAGGTCCAAGGACACACGACGCTCCTCTTCGGGTGCTTGGACGAGGACCCTCCGCGAACCGGCCTTGATTTCCTCGGGCGTCACTGCTTCGTCGCCGAAAAGGAGCTTGAACGGCGTGAATCCCGTCGGACGCGTTACCGTTGTGCGAAGCGACCAAAGAACGTTGTGAAGCTCGCCTGGCCACTTGCCCTTTGGCCACCCGACCAGGCGCTTTTTGATGGCAGCGGAGATGGCGCCATTCGCCCGCTCGACCGCCCCGTTGGACTGGGGGTGCCCTACCGAGGCGAATCGGAGGGTGATGCCCATGCTATCACAATAGTCTTTGAAGAGGGTGGCGTCGAACTGCAGGCCATTGTCAACCGTGAGCTCCCGGGGCACGCCGAAGCGACATATGATGTTTTGCCAGAGGAAGCGCTGTATGGCCGCGAAGTTACTTTAGCGATGCGGCCGCTTCGGCCATCCGGAGAAATACTCGGTAGCGACTACCACGAACCGAAGGTCCCACGAGCTCGGGCAGCGGTCCTACTATGTCGACGCCCAAATACGCCAAAGGCCACACCGGAGGAATGGGGTTGAGGCTCGTCGGGGCCTACGGATGATGCGCGCCATCCATCGGCACCCTTGGCACCGACGAACGAGGTCTGGCGTCGGTGATGGCGGTTGGCCGTGAAAGCCTTGCACAATGCCTTGCCGACTAATGACCTCGGTGCCAGGTGGGAGCCGCACGCACCCGCGTGGATCTCCGCGAGGAGCTCCTTTCCCCCCTCCGTCGAGAGGCAGCGCAGGAGCGGTGCGCAAACCCCTTTCTTGTAGAGTATCCCTTCGAACACCTGGAAGGACCTTGCGCGGTGCTGCAAATGCCGAAGCTCGGCGGGGTCCTCCGGCTTGGCGGTGCCTTACAAGAAATTGAAGATGGGCTCCCGCCAATCACCTGGCCGGTCAATGTGGTGGACAAGTGCCGCGTCCCGGTTGTCCTGCGCGATGGCCGCCTGCGCTAATATCTCGTAAAACGCCCCATCAGGGGGGCAACTGCTGGCTGGCCGCCTTAGCGAGGGCGTCTGCCTGCTCGTTCTTCGCGCGGGGGATGGCCTTGACGGTGACGCCCAAAAAGTGCCTCTCCCTCGCCCTCACAGCCGCGAGGTACTTGGCCAACTCAGGGTCTTTGGCTTGATATGACTTGTCCACATGACCAGCCACCAAGCGCGAGTCGGTGCGGACTAGCACCCGTCTCGCGCCGACTGCCTTGAGCTTCGCCAGGCCAAAGAGCAGCGCCTCGTATTCAGCCGTGTTGTTGGTGGCGGGGAAGGCCAGGCGCGCCGAGTATAGCAGACGCTGTCCTTCGGGCGTGACGATCACTGCACCTATGCCCGCGCCCGCGACGCCGTAAGCTCTGTCAATGGTGAGTGTCCAGACGGGGTCATCGTGCGTCTGGACGGGCTGGGCCGGCGGGGTCCATTCGGCGAGGAAATCTGCAAGGACTTGGGATTTGATTGCCGTTCGTGAAGCCTACGTCAAGGAGAAGGGAGCGAGCTCGGCAGCCCATTTGCCGATGCGCCCTGTGGACTCCTTGTTGTGCAACATCTCCGCCAAGGGGAATGAGGAAGGCACTGTGATCGGGTGGGCCAGAAAATAATGCCGAAGCTTCCTGGAGGCCATGACCAGCACGTAGGCGAGCTTCTCAAGCTCCGTGTATCTTGTCTTGGCGCCTTGGAGGGCTTCAGAGACAAAGTATACGGGCTGCTGTATGGCGCCTTCCTCTAAGACGAGGACGGCGCTGACTGCGGTGGCTGACGTGGCTAGATAGAGCAGGAGGGGAGCCTCTGGTGCTGGGGCGACCAGATTGGGGAGGCTGGCCAGGTGCTCCTTGAGCTCGTTGAAGGCCCTCGCGCAATCTCCGTCCCAACGAAATCCATCGCACCCGCGGAGTGTCTTGAAAAATGGCAAGCCCCGCTCCGACGCCCTGGATAGGAAGCGGCTTAGTGTCGCCATGCGCCGCCACCTCTGGACCTCCTCGTTTTCTTGGGCGGCTCCATACCGGGATGGCGTCTACTTTGCCGGTTCGCTGGATGCCCGCCGGACACGAGGAAACCTAGGAGTTTGCCCGCCTGCACCCCGAAGACACATTTGTCGGGGTTGAGCTTGATGCCCGCCTTCTGGAGGTTGTCGAAGGTCTCCTGGAGGTCCCAGCCATGCAGAGCAAGCTGCCGGGTTTTGACCACCACGTCATCAATGTAAGCTTCGACGTTCCTCCCGAGCTGGGCGGCCAGGGCAATAGCGACGAGGCGGGTAAAGGTAGTGCCTGCGTTCTTCAAGCCAAAGGGCATTCTGACGAAGCAGAACGTCCCAAGTGGTGTGATGAAACTGGTCTTCTCCTCGTCATCTTCGGCCATGTACACCTGGTGGTAGCCGGAATAGGCGTCTAGGAAACTCATGAGTTCGCACCCAGCGGTGGCGTCGACCAGCTGATCGATGCGCGGCAAGGGGTAATTGTCCTTTGGGCACGCCTTGTTGAGTGCCGTGAAGTCGATGCACATACGCCAGGCCCCACTGGCCTTTTTAACTAGTACCGGTTAGCGAGCCATTCGGATGGTGGACCTCGCGGATGACCCCACCAAAGAAGCCGCCACCTCTGCTTTGGGCGCTCGCTGCCGATCCATCGACATACGCCGATGCCTTTGCTTGACCGGCTTGGCGTCGGGCGGACCGCCAAGCGATGCTCGACACCGCTCGGTCGCCCTTGATGTCCTCCGGGACCATGCGAAGATGTCAACGTTGTTCAAGCACTCGAGCGGATCCGCTCGACCCGGTGGGAGCCCTCACCGATGGACACAACCGCCTCTCGCTTGAGCGGCACCTTCTTGACTCGCCCTCGGGCGAGGCTTGGGCGTCCAGCCGGCGGCGGAGGGCCCGTCGCCGAGCGTGCCGGAGAGGGCATGCACCGGGCGATGCGGAACGCGGCTGCCGGCCTCGGCACGTCTGGCCAGGTCCTGATCGGCGAAGACGGTGATAACACCCTCTGGGCCCGGGAGCTTCACACACAAAAACGCGTGGTGTGGGATCGCCTCGAAAGAGTTGATGGCGGGTCGCCCCAGTATGGCGTTGTAGGGATGTGGGATATCTATGACGTCGAAGATGACATGCTCGGTCCGGATGTTACCCTTGTTGCCCTCCTGACGGAAAGTGACCGGAAGGGACACGTGCCCCAAGGCCTGCAGCGGTTGACCCCCAAAGCCTTGAAGTGGAGCCCTTGGCTGCTCTAGCCGGCTTCGGGGGATCCCCATGCGATCGAGGGCCTCTGCGAACAAGATATTCACGGAGCTTCCCGCATCGACAAGGACGCGCCTGACGTCACAGCATGCTATGTGGGCCTGGATGACTAGAGGGTCTTGGTGAGGGTACTCCACACCCCTGGCGTCGTTCAAGTCGAAGGTGATGTTGCGGGGCGGCATCCACAATTGCGGCTGCTCCCCGGGGGCCCTTGAGGAGGAGCCTCTGGTGATGACGCTGACGGTGCGATGCTGTGCGCCCTCCGTTGCGGTGGCTCGTATGGGGCTACCCCCTGGGTGCCCCACGTGGGCTCCGGCGAGGGGCCGAGGAGGCAGAGCCCGAGACCCGGCCGTCACCCTCCGCAGCTCCATAACTGCGGTGCATGCCCTTGTGTAATGATCATCGTAGCCGTGTACCTCGCACCACTTGCCATAGTGTAGGAGCTCTTGTTCTACGTGGGGTTGGCCGCCGCAACCAAGTCCGCCTTCCGACCCCCGGCCTCCCCTCCATGAGGCGGGGTCGGGTCCTTGGCGGGCGCTCTCGGTGTCGAGGACATGATGGGCCGCCTGCGACCTGCGCTGGCGGCGTCGAGGTTTATGCCTGCTCCTTGAAGAGCTTTCCTGTACCCCGGTATCACTGCCTCGGGGAGGGCCTCCTCAGGGCTCTCGGCTGCGGCCCTGCTTCGAGGAGGGACCACCCGCCCCCACTTCGCGCGGGGGGCGCTCCTCATGGGCGAGGTCGAGGGCGGTAACGCTGCGTCTTCGCGCATCCTCCTCCGCCCACGCATACTTGTCCATTTTGTCGAAGAGCTTGGCGACTGTCTTGATTGGCCTCCGCGCGTTGTACTCGGCCATTGGGCCCGGATGAAGGCCCTGTATGGCTGCATTAACGACGGTGGTTTCATTAACGTCTTTTACTTGGCATCGAATCTTGGTGAAGCGCTTGAAGTAGTCCCGGAGCTTCTCCGAGGGCCTCTGCTTTATAGCGAAGAGTTGGTCCGCATCGACTCGCTCGACATAGTTTCCTTGGAAGTTGTTGTGAAGGCGGTCGCGGAGCTGCTCCCACGCGTAGATGGAGCCCGGCTCTATGGTAAAAAACCAAGAGAGCGCCACTCCTTGCAGCGCGAGGGGGAGTCCCTTCGCCTTCGTAGTGTCGTCTCCGCCCGCGGCCTCGATCGCAGTTTCGTACACGCGTACGAACTCGCGGGGATCCGTGTCGCCTTTGTACGGGTCGATGATGCTAGGGAACTTGAAGCCTTCGGGCCACGCCGCCTGCTACAGCCCCACCGAAAGCGGGGACTCCGGATCTACGCGTCTCCGTGGCACGCGGCTTTACGTGGGGGCTTCGCGGCTGTCCACCCTCTCCGGCGTGGGCTCGGCGCGACATCGGGCGCGCGCTGCGCTCGAGCCTCTTGTATATCTCGGACGGCTCCGCGAAGGTCCCCTAGTTCCCGCTGGAACGCGTTGAGGGCTGCTAGTAGGGCACTTTCCACCGCAGGTGCTGTCGGGGCCACCGTGGGGCCACCGGAACACCCCGCGTACGGGTCGGTGCAGGGACCATCGCCTCACGATCTCCAGATCCGCCGGATGCTTCATTGCGGCTACCCCCGGCCGTTTGATCCGCGCGCGGCGGCCGTCGTTGCGATGCGCCGCGGGCCGATGTCGCGATGCGGCGCCGCGGCGGTCGGTTGATGTAGCGCCAGCGTCGACGCCCGCGACCACTGCGCCTACACCGCTGCCAGCTCCTTCGGCGGCCGATGCCGAAGCCCTGGTATTCACGCGCCGCTCTGACCCAGCCGTCTTCTTTCTCTTCGCCGCTGCTGATGAAGCTTTTTTCGGTGCCATCCTTCTTCTTCGGTCTTCAGGCTTGTTCTGTCCTCCCCACGGACGGCGCCAACTGTTGTGGCTACAGACCAAACAGAGAGAGAGATGGTAATGGAGAGGTGGGGAGTGTTCTGCCTCACCCTCCCCCTCATCCTGATATATATATTCACATGGGGTATGCTTTTACAGTTATGCCCTTACATCCGTACATCCCCATTAGGGCACTTATGTCATTACACATGTTACTCTGGTTCTTATAACCTCCTAACAGGCCTGCTGGGCTGAGGTGGGGGCCACCCCTACAACACTACCATTAGTCTAAATCGGAGATAACCCGTTAATCCCACCTAACACCGGGTTTTACTCACGCACGTTTCTCAAAGCGGCATACATCCATTAACCCATTAGTGAACCAACAATTGATCCACTTCACAATTTCAGCACATACAAGACCTAAACCACATAGGCCAACGCTGCGGTTTCACACATCGCTACTTTTCCCGGTATTGGGCAATTTACCAAAATGCCCCTCTACCGCCTTCCTCGAAGATTCCCGTTTCCTTTGACACGAAGCCTCGCCCATGATTCGCCATCTTCCATGTGCCCCAATGACTTGTCGTCAAGCCTCTCACGCATTTGGATCCCACTGAACCATTCTCGCTTGCAAATGACCCAAGTGACTTGGTGCACCACGTGCTTCTCCTCGCACATGACGGCACCCGGCTTCCTCGACCGTCTGGATCTCGACTCCTCCCTAAGCCTAGTCCCGGTCCACCTCGTCGTTGCCCGTCACGTCCACCACTGGTAGCTTTCACTCCGGGTTCTCATCGTCCCGACTTGCAACCACCCCGCAAGGATCATTCATCTTTGGTGTCTCCCTAACCGTTCTGGACCTCAACACCTCACTGTGCCTAGTCCCGGTCCTTCCACGCCTCACCATGACCTAGCTCCGAAGTCTTGCAACCAACACTAACAAGCAAACCATCACGTAGCACTGCACAATACACAAAGATTATCAATTTGCAAAATCAAAATGTATGCACCCAAATTACTGATTCTAATCCTAGAAACAAGTAAGAAACTCATGTGCACATTAGCAACAAACACCCTGGTCAACTCTGATCAAAACACCAATAATCTAGTGAACAACCTCACCTCATCGACTGGTCTGATACGACTTACGAGTACTTGGATGTACAAGAAATGAGGTACTCGTAGCCCACGAGGTCCTACCAGTAGCCTATGACCACACAACAAACCACTACGACCACCACACAGAGCACTATGACCATCAAGAACACAAGCTACGACTACCGCACATATCATTATGATTATCGAGAACACAAGCTACGACTACTGCACAGATCGCTACGACTATCGATCGCACAGGTCACAAACGATCGCTACGACCACCGATCACACAGGCTATGATTTACCAAAACAGATTGCTACGACCGCCGCTTGCATAAGCTATGACTATCGATCACAACCAGGCAGAGCAATGACCATCAAACACGAGTTGTGACTATCGATCACACTTGGTCATTCAGGCACTGAAGCTTTCATCCACCCCCAGAGTCGTTATGCCGATCAGACCTGCCGACCACCAAGTCATAAATAGCAAAAGCTCCGGTACTTGTAGATAGACAAACTCGTAGACCACGAAGTCGTTGGACAGAAAGTGATCTTCTGCAAAACTCCTCAAAACCAAACTCAACCTTCACACATACTCTAATCCAAAAGTCCATTACTCATCATCACCATGGGGTGACCCCCACATGGTCTCACAATCTCCCCCTTGATGAGTATATTGACAAACCCCGAAAAGGTATGAAGATGAGTTTGTTTTTTGAAAATAAAAGCAAGAAGTTGCATAAGCCACACATGGTCTAAAAGAAGACAAGGAAATCATGACTATGTTGGCAAAGTGTGAAATAGAGCAAATGACAAGAAAGAACTAGTTTTCTACAAAAGCTTAAATCACACATAAAGCCTTATAAAAGCCCAATCTTGCTCATAGTCCAAAGAAAAGAGCAATTGGTCACCATGACCATTTTCATAGCAAGATAACCATGCATTCTCCGCCTTTAATGCCTTTTGCACCCATTAATGCCTTTTCTCTATCATTCTCCCCCTTTTGGCAATAGAGTCATCAAGATGCATGGAAGAAGATAGAACATGAATGAAATGGAGTGACTGCATTTTATTCATATTAAGCATTAGTAGCCATGAAGATTATCCAAAGTGACTTTCCAAATATTACACCAAGCCATAAAAGGTGAAAGCGCTATCTAGATCATGACAAACCATGTATTACCAAGCTAAAGCCAAATAAGCCATAATTTAAAATTAAATGGATTGTTTAATATGTCAAGTCACTCAAGATCATAGTCTAGTTAAAGGTATCCAAACATGAGTCAAACCATGTCAATATTCTAAGTGGAACTAAGAAGCTATAATAGAGTCAATTTAGAGTGCTATAAGTTCAAAATTGAGACATTTGTTCAAGTTCTTGATATCTCTTGTGTTGAGCAAGTTTAGCATATTTGGCATTTTCAGAAATTCATGGTTGGCTTCAACCATTTTTCACAAGATTTTGTTTTCTTAGCCATGTGCAAGATATTAAACCTTATGCAACCACTCTAAGCAAGAAGCTTAAGGAAATGATCTTCGTCATCCAAAACTCCCCTTGAGTTCATGTCTAGTGCAATGGCAAGCCATCTCATAAGAAAGAATTGGTAAGTTCAGTTTTTTCACACAAAAGAAATCTTTTTTACATTTTCTTGACTTAGTTCAAGAACAAAGAGTTCAATCTAACTTATGCTTTACTAATAAACTTGCAAAGCTCAATTTAAAGCTCAATGCAGATTCAAGACTCAACTCAGCTTATTTGACATGGCATGAATCATAAGAGGATCACTAGAGCCAGACTAGTCACAATATCTAACAAGACATGATTTAATTTAAGTTGTTCATATTTACTCAAGCTAGCATGATAAAAACTAAAATACACATAGAAAGTCATAACTAAACTACACTGGTCAGAACGCTCTCAGAAAAATCAGCGGAGTCGCTCTTTGGAAAAAATGTACCGCGCGAAGGGACAGTACTTCCGCAGACCGGTCAGACCGCTCACAGTATGCTGGTCGGACCGCTGGGACCATGCCAGTCTGACCGCCGTTATCAGGCCGGTCTGACCGCTTTACCAAGCCGGTCTAACCGCCAGTAACAGGCCGGTCTGACTACTTCCACGATCAGATTGCCTTCGGACCGAACTGAGCTGTTTTGGCCAATCTGATCGCATGAACAATGTCGGTCAGACCGCCACTTTTGAAGACAGTTTCAGAAGATAGTATAATGCATATTTCTCAACCACTTTGCACAAAGCAATGCAAATCATAGAAATATACATTTAAGATTAATAAGTGACTTCCAATATATCACAGAACACATCCGCAAATATCTTTTGGAATCACATCACCGAAAGACGACATGGACTTAACCAAATTCAAATTTGCCTTTTCAAACTTAAGTCACATGTAGCAATAATATTTGCATGAGCTACAAATATTCGAGAGACACATCTCAAATATTAGCATCATGCCTCAAGGAGAGGAAATAACATGGACTTCAACATGTTGCAAAACACATTCGCAATCATTAAGTCACATGTCACAAAGGACTTATGCATGAGCTACAATCGTTTGAAATCACATTAAAAAATAATAGCATCATGCAACTGAGAGAGATAGCTAGAGCAATCAAGCAAGCTAACAACACTTGTTACATTCAAGCTACTAGTTGCGACCCCTCTTAATAGTACAGCATCCTATGCTAGCAACCCGATCTTCTAACCAAACACCAAGATCGGTAAATGACTAGGAACACATCCTTAGCTCTAGCTAGTCATGCCTTTGCTTGACGCATCCACTTAAGCTCGACAACATATAATTCAATTCCAAGTTTGGGTCATGACTCTTAAATACATATGAAATCTTTACATTTGCGTGAGAATAGCCAACCGCATGAACTCATCTTAAATTTATCCATCACCATGAGATTTGTCCTGTTCATTCACCTCAATGAAACTATTAGTCCCAAAATTTTATTGTCATTAATTACCAAAACATGTCATTAACTCATAATGACGGGTCTAGATTCTTCAATCTCCCCCTTTTTGGTAATTGATGACAATACTCAACAATTGATGAAGTAGTTAAATTTTCTAGTATACACCTTGTACACAACAATTCTATACTCTTGGACAAACTTTGGAAGCATTAAATTCATTCTATTTGGCATAGTGTGAATTTTGAAATTAATGTTTAGCAAAGCCATAATATATAAAGAAAGCTCCCCCTAAATATGTGCATAAAGATTTGAATGAAATTCATGCACATTTGTGGATGTTGTAAATTTTGGTGGAGTTTCCTCTATATTTTGGGTCCAAGGAAGCATGTCCACAATAGCAATATAATTAATAGTCAAATTATGTAAACATGCATGCATCTATATGAGAAGGATATGAGGAAATAATTTGGACAAAACTCAATAAAAGAGAAACCACAAAGGTTCACGAAGACCATAAATCATATAAAAGTTGTCCACAAGACTACAAATAAGACAATGGTTCAAATAAGCTTAATAAAGAATTTTACAAGAAACCATAAGCTTATCCATCACAAGACAAGGTCTATTGACCTACAAGATAAACTAAGAACTCAACTACTACACCCTCTTCATCCTTCTTCAATTTCTTCTCCTTTTAATCTTCATCTTCATCTTCTTCTCCCCCTTTGGCATCAAGTACCAAAAAAAAGAAGGATTGAGCCACACGAGAGAATAAACAGAGGAAAGCGGTGATCTAAAAAATTATTTAGAGAACTCACGAGAAGGAGCATTGGAGGAGCCACCATGCACACTTCGGTGACGACGAAAGCGAGGAGGGGGATCATCTCTCTCAAGGCGATTCAGCCTACTATGGCAATCAATCACTTGTCGCTCAAGAACTCCAAGCCTTGAATTCCATCTGGCTTGAGCAGCAAGGGCCTCTTGTTGATTTCTTTCCATAGTATCGAGGCGAGAATCAACTCTGTTTATCACTGTAGAGAGATGTCCAAGACTTTGACGCATCTCATTCATGAAAGCATCGTCAAAGAACTGGTGCTCGGGTTGTCCCATGTACTGTTGCCCCCTTGCCCAAAAGGCTGTCCTCCATGCTTAAACTGTCCACCATGAGGTTGAGGAGGCACTGGAGGTGGATGAGCATCTCGAGGACGGTATTCTTTATGCTCCATATTACAGTCAGCATTAAAAATCTGTCATATCAAGAATGAGCTTCATAATACTCTTGCCTTTATCTCCTTTTGATGAGACAATCTCACGAATCATTAGATCCACAATATCAAAATGAGTGCCTTCCATAATATACTTGATAATATTCCGAGCTCTGCCATGTATTTCATCATTGTTGCCACTTCTAGGAAAGAAAGTGGTTCTCATGATTCTATTAATAATGCTTGGAAGAGGAAGGAGTTCTGATACTCAGCCACGCATAAACCTCTGATTTGGATCATAATATTCATCAATGAGAGTAAGAGGTAGTGGATCTTTATCATGAACTTTGATTCTATGAGATGGTTGCAACCCAAAGAGATTTCGAACTCTGTTTTGGTGGCTTGCGCTCGTGTTGTCCCCATCATCCAAGAGAGAAAGTCAAAATCTAGGGAGACATATACACAGTGGAATGAAACTATTTGATGGCTTTGGCATGGTAATCACACCTCAAGTCACAAATTCATCCAGGTGCACACGCCGAAGAAGAGGATATAAACCATTGAACAGAGGATTCTTACTCAGAAAGCTCCATGTGACATATCGATGATTTGCAAATTTTTTGTCAGGATAGATCTGATGGTAAACCTGATGAGGATATCTCTATTACACATTCATCGTCCACTCCAAGTGTGCATGACAAAGCTAGTGATGAGGCTCCGAAAGGTCCTATGACAAGAGCAAGAGCTAAACTACTTCAACAACAGGTGCTTTTGTTTCTTAGAGAGTCTTCTATTACGTAGATGAGAATAGCATGCTACCTAATGCAAATATGTTGTGCCTTCTCAGATTCGAAGCAACGGAAGATCAAGTGGAGAAGCTCCAACCGGCCACGAGTCAAGAGAATGGGAGTCCATGCAAGCAAGGAACTAAGATATATGCGTCTAAGAAAGTCTCAACCAAGCAGCCATCAAATCAATGGAAGGTCACATGATCACAAATCTCATGGTGCGCGCAAGATGTGGCCGGCGTGCCCAAAAGCTGACCGAATCCACCTCAAATCTCGGTTTTGTAATAGGATAGGGGCTTAGCCTGAAATTGAAGGAAACAGACTTGCTAAATTTTAGGAATTAGATTAGGAAACCTTGACCGAATTAGAGATTTATTTGGCCAAGCCTTCCTTGCGTGAGTTCGAGGGAAGCATTATAAAACCCCTTGTATCCCCTTTTGTTTGAGACAGACCACGTTTGAGAAAAATCAATCTACTAAAGTTTTCGAGCTTAGCATTGCTGCCGAAATTCCTTAGGGAATTAGGAGTGTCTTCTTCAATCAAGATCGTTCATCCTTTCTGCTGGGAATTGGGTGCACGATAGATCTTCGCTTGGTGGTCGGCGAAATCAACACGAGTGTGTTTTGGCGGATTAAAGAGTGTTCGTCCGTTGCACTGGCATTGGAGGATCATTACGATTCATCAAGACTCTTGTTAGTATCCATCCTACGTCGAAAAGATCGGGCGACTCCGTATCAAAACCTCTTGTTGAAACATGGTGTGAAAAAGATGTTGTGTCGCAGAGTGAGGAAATTGGAATTGATCTGCATGTCTGAGCATTGCATACTCCTCATGGCTCATTTTAGAGAAATCAGGGTGTTTTGGCTCTTCCTCGTCCTTGCCTTCATTATCATTCTCTTCTTCCTCCTCAATGTCCATCTCAGGCTCTTGTGCAGCCTCTTTGCCTTCACGGCGTCGCAAAAGATACTCAGGAACTTCTTCTTCATGCTGTTGAGGTTGATCTCTTGAAGAGGAGCTTGCTGCAGCTCGATGGTGATGCACCCTGAAAAATTGAGTGGAGTGTTGCTTCACTGTGTCCTGCGCATTAAGGTAGAGTCGTCGATATGCATTGAAGAAATATACATTGTACGAAGGAGTAAAAATAAGAATGTAGCAGCATTATAGAAAAGTACAGGCAGCGTAGGGGATTACCCCTACTATGCCCCTCAACAGCACCCCCAACATCCCCTCTCACTTCACCATGGCCCACTTCACCTCCACATGTGGATCACCCCCAACTCAGTCACATTGCGCACACTTGCAGGATGTGGGACATGATGCAACACGTGATGTACCTGATCAATGCGCTCCACTAGGAAATAAAACAACTTCAAGTTAGCACATACGCTCAAATAAAACAATGAAAGTAAAGTAGGAGTAAATCTAACTTGTAAGCAAACAAACAAAACAGTACCAGGCTTTCAGGACACTACTTTCAAAAGTAATGAAAAAGGGATATTACCACAACATTTACATAAATAGCACGTGCAACATACGATACATGTGCTACGACATTACGTACATCAAATGAAAATGGGATAGTACCACAACAATTACATAAACATTATAAGCAATGTACAATACAGGTGCTACGACACTACATACATCAAATGCAACGAGTACATAAGAACATGGCTTGTGTAGGAGCTTCGGCTTATTGCACGTACAACCAGGTTGGTTGATATGATCTTCAAGGCATACCTCGTGGGTGACAAGAGAACGAGCCGTTCCAAATTCAGCTCTATCCTGGAGGAGCACGTTGAAACAATACTCTATATTACCCATCACGTACACTGTGTGCAACTGGCCCTTCTCTATCTTCGCCTTCATATATGCTGTAATCTTCATGTAGTAGGTGTTTGTGGGTTGGCGGCATGAAGTGCAACATTTGCATGCTTTATCAGCAATCATTGAGTGCAACTGGACCTCTGTGGCATGGTACTCCCATGATGATTCGTGCTCGTCATGCACAGCAACACCCTTAGCATCAAATATGTTCCATTCCTAGGGGTGGGAGCTTCGTCATCATCGAAATTGTTCTCTTAATCCTCCTGTACAGCTTCCTCTTCAGCCCATCCAGTCATCGCTCTCCATTTGATGCACTATATACTCACTATGTTCTCCTTCATCAGTCTGTCCTGTACGCTCAGCATGCGGTGATCGATCTTTCTCTCCTACATCTACCACATCAGCCTCGTCAGGAGCAACATCCTTCGCACTCATCATAACACTGGCCTCCGGAGCCTTTTCTTCACCAACATGTTGGGCACCTGAGCCGCTCCCACCACTCGGATGATATTCGACAGCAGGGCCCAGTACAACTTCTTTTGGGCATGCTTGCACAAGCAGCATACATTTGTATCCACAACGTCAACAGCCTTCCAAAAAGCCTTTCCACATAGCCATGCGTATCTGTCTTCTTAACTCTCATCTAATCTACGTGGGATTCTGGCTCCAAAGCCCTTGTATGACGATGCTGCACACCTTAGAGTCCAAGGAGAAGCTGCGGGTGAGCTACTACATCACATCTGTGATTCATGTATTCTCACTATTCGGGTGTTCCATAGTGGCTTACGAAAAACTACTCAAGTCAACACCGTACGGACCTTCACGAACAGTGCCAATTGTAATGCACTTTCAATATAGTGGGTCTCGGCATGACTACTGTTTGCCTGCAAATATTCACAATATTACAACTAGTCAAATTGCATCACACGGTATGCACGTATTGTTGTACTGTAATTTACCTTTGTACAACCGTTCACCTATCGTTAGCAACTACACTACCACATGGTTAAGGCGCCACTCATTCTTGAAGGTAGAGGCCATGATTAACGTGTAGGCATGTTCATATCGGTAATTTTCCCCTCATAGCATAACCCCTCCTCATTCGACCGACATCGCTCTTATTCCTCTGCCCCACTATGCATCAACTCGTTATCTGCTCCTATGCACATTGACACCGCTCTTCTCTCTTACTCGAGCTCTCTCCTACTATACATAATTCCTAATAGGTTATGAGAATTTATATGGCATTGGCAAAATTAATTAAGTAATTAAGTATGCGACATACTGATTTAAATGTCAATATACCAGTTTTAACGATAAGCGGGAATTTTCAATGTACTTATGACATTAAATTCATCCCTAAATTATCATAAATATTGTCTAATGATATTTTGCATTTTCACATAACTAAACAAAATTTTTCCACTACTCTAATAGGCCACGAGATCCTCCTAGTTAAATTTTCACAATGACATAAAATTAAACACACGCGTATTTCTCCTCCTTTCTCTTTTTTCCTCTTATCTTCTGTCTAGTCTTTTCCTCTAACGCGACAAATTTCTTCCTACCTAATAGGATTGATTCATCTAACCAAAGTTATACTATTCTTTTCTACAACTATATTTTTCTATAGATGCTAATTTCGCAGTAAGCAACTATTTACTTAATACAAAAAAATTGACTAAACCATAGCAAAATTTTTACCTCACAGAAGTAGCGGAAACTCCTTCTCTCTCTCTCTCCTCTCATCTCCTCTCCTTTTCTTCCCTCTCCTCTCTTCTTCTTTCTTTCCCTTCTCTTCTTTCTCTTTTTTCCCTTAGTGTCGGCAGCGAATGTGTTGCACTCAGGCACTCGCCCGAGCGGCCCAATATATATGCTATCTAGTTGTTGTACCATTGGGTGATAGGAGGTCCAGTCGCCCAACGGTTGGGCGATAGGATCCAGTCACCCGACCGTTGGGCGACTACATTCATGTCGCCCAGCAGTCCACCTACTGCCTTCATGTCACCCAACTGTTAGGCGACAGGGTCCAGTCGCCCAACGGTTGGGCGACTAAAGGTATATTATTGTATTTTAGAATAAAAATAGATTACTTTAAAAACATTAAGACAGAGCCATCCGAGGGGAATGGGTGCGCACCATCTTAGTCGGTCCAACAGGAATAGCATGAAAAGGTCAAATGTGCTGCTCTAAGGGCAAAAAGGTCATTTCACCTTATAGAGAAAATCAAAATAGCAAGAAAATGCAACAAAGGTGGGATTTTCCCTAAGGAGGTTCTACCATGTGGAAACATGAAAAATAAGTCGATTTTCACCATTAGATCCAAAGTTGTCCAAAACTAAATTCGAGTAGTGAAGTCTTGGATGGGTCCTTTTGAGCTGAGCTTATGGCTTATTGCTATGGCTTTTTGAATTCTAGTCTGTTCGTGAGATGCAGTATGCAGAGAAAAATATTCGCATGCAATTTTGGCTAGTACAGCTAAACTTGGTACAGTTTGTACTACAATTTACATATAGACCCTGTCTTAAAAAGTGCACCATTTAACGACAAGTTACTATAGAAATAGAAGCCCAAAGCCTAGGCACAATCCCAAAAGAATGGAGCCATACTGTGACCTTACATTTGCCAGAGTGATGCGATCCTAGGTAGCATCTTAATATTGCTGCAATTCTAACAAAAAAATTCGTAGAATCAAGAAGGCAACTTACATATGATCCTATTGGGTTCTACCGATCCTAGTAATTAATTATAGATTGTACTTGAATATGTCCTTTCGATCATAAAGTTTCACATTTTATTCATTAATATCTAATATTATCTATATAAGAATAATAGAAATTTTTATATGGGCTTACATTAATATCTAATAGGGCTTTGTTAGTGCTGGCAAGGTGGTAAGGTAGTGGTGTAAGGGCTTGCAGTGTGTGGCGACTAGGATTAGGTTTGGGGAGGAAAAGGGGGACAAAGTTACATAGTAGGGACAAGGAGCAGACTACGTGTGGAAAACGGTAATGGATAATTCATTTTATCCGATATTCGTATCTGAGAAAATGTGAATATGGTAAGCAAAATTCGTATTCGAATATTTTCATATTCATATTCGAGAATATTCATATCCATATTTGAGAATATTTGTATTCGCATTTGTATTCAAGAATATTCGTATCCGTATTCATATTCGAGACTATTTGATTTGTATTCGATCCGTTTCTAGAACCCATGAAAAATTCGTACGAATTTTGTGATTCAAAATTTGAATTTAGGCGGTTTAAAACTGGTAACCGGTCAAAACCGGTGAAAAATCGGCAAATCCGCTAGGAATCTGTTTTATCCTATATTCGTATCCGAGAAATTCCATATTGAAAATATCCGTATTCGTATTCAAGAATATTCATATCCATATTTGAGAATATCTGAATTCGTATTCGTATTTGTTTTAAAAATATGGATTCATATTTGTTGTACATTTGAGTATTCCCTCAGGGGTACTTTTGTCATTATACGTGTCCCATTTTGGGCCTTAAAACCTCCTAACAGGCCTGCTGGGCTTAGGTGGGGGCCACCCCTACAACAGGAGCCTCTCATGGTGAAGGGCTTCACGGGCCGAAGCCATGCTGCCGAGCCCTTTGGCCCCCTCTGTCACTGCGGCCTGTGAGCTGCCTTAACGCTTGGTGGAGCCTATTGCTTGGTGTAGTATTCGCCCCGCCGCGAAGGCACATCGCCGAGCGAGTTGCCGAAGTTGTCCTTGCCCCGGGGTCCTCCAGCGGCGGGGTCAAAGTCGGAGTCGAAGTTGGAGTCAGGAGCGGGGCGGGATCAGGCACCTTCAGTGGGCCTACTGGCGAAGTGTGGCCACGACCTGGTTGCTCGGGCCCCCCTCGACCGCAGGTTCCTTGGGTGGTGGAGTCGAAGTAGAGGCAGAGACAAACCCCGCACCACGGATTCTCCTGGGGGCGAGGTGTGCGAGACTCCTGCGCATAACCCCGGGCGATCAAGTAGGGTGAGGGGCTCCGCCTAGCCTGATGTCGACATGGTCTGGCGGCTCCGCGGTGCGGTAGTGCACTTTAATGGCACCTGGAATCCCGCCGCCCCCTGAGCTGTCAGGAACAAGCTACTGCAGCCGTACGCACTGTTCCATCGGGAGAGCACACGCGGCGAGCCGCGATTGGTGCGTCGTGGGTTGTCAGCGGTCGCACGACCACGGCCTTTCACCCCTTCCCAAGGGGTCGGGGCACGTGGCAGGGTGCTAGTGGTGCGTCATGCGCTGTCCGCCCACCTACCGGTGCACGTCCCCGGCTGTCAGCGGTTGCGCTTCCCAATCGTAAGTAGCCAAACCGCTGGGCTCCCGCCGGTTGTGCTTCTGAGGGGGGGTAGGGGGCGAGCAGGCTTTATAAGGCGTCGCCACCGGCACGAGAACGTTCTTCTCCGTCAGTTGCTTTGCCCTGCTTCCTGTGCTGTTGGCATAATCCACTCCTGCTCCCGTTGTTTAGCGCCCTACCTTAAAGAAGAATGGCTTGCCACGATGATCCCGCCCGTTGACCCAGCGGCAGTGCCTCGTCCAGCCGGCACGGCTTATCACCTCCCCCGGCGGAGTATCCCCTGGTGGTGCGAGGATCCACACAGGTCGGCAAGCGGTGGGATGCCATGGAGCATTCGGAAGGTCGTTGCTCCCGTGTGCTGGGGCGGAGTCATGTTACTGGGAGATGATCCAGTGACTCGTCCGGGAGGGGAAGATCGAGGATCCTGCCGGGGCTCGCCTGCCCGGCCCCGACGAGACGGAGCCTCACCCGGCGGAGATGGAGGCGATCGTCTTCGTCGCATTTTTTGATGCCAGGCTTCGAATGCCGTCGACGGTCTTCGTCGGCAAGGTCCTGCGAATTTACGGGTTAGAGCTGGCGCAGCTGACGCCCAACGCGATAGTTCACCTGGCAGTCTTCGTTTGGGCGATACGAACAGAAGGTCGGTGTCCCAGCGCGAACCTATTCGCCATCCTGCAAGATGCGCACTGCCAGCCGAAGAAAGTCGAAGGGGGAGTGGTATCGAACTTCGGCAGCGTCAGCTTTGTGCTGAGAAACCAGTGCGCGGGGCTCTTCCCTACGTTGGCTGCGTGAGGAAAGTGGGAGTCCGGTTGGATGCGACGGTGGTTTTATTACCACGTGACAAGCACAAGCGGCCTGCTGTGTCGGGGATGGCCGATAGTGTTCAACAGCTCGCCAGACGTGAAGCCGAAGGCCGACGACGCGCAGCTGGCGTGGAGACTTGCTGGTGTGGCCCACCGGTTCAATATGCGTGACCTCGCTGAAGAGTTCACCATGTACGGGGTGGCTCTGCTTTCCAGTCAGTGACGGTACGAGCGACGGGGCAGTACCTGGAAGGATAGCGTCCATCCGACAGTTTCTTGCCTTTTAAAGCCCTTCGCTCCTTGTAAGTTCTTCGGCCGTAGGCTGCGCGGCCGCTCACGTAGGCGCATGATCCCTTAGGAATGATGCTCCATTTTTGTGTGCAGTGTCCCGGCTGGAAGACGCGGAGCGCGCGGTTGTTGCGCTCCTCGGGCCATATACGGCCAAGGAACACAAGCTGCGCGAGGCCGCGACCGCCTCGGCGAAACAGGGGCGGATAAATCGGGTATGCGAGGTCCTGGGGATTCCCGTACCCGAGCGCGTGGTGCTGGCAGAGGTCACAAGTCACCGTGATGGCGACAGCCAAGTGGGGGTGCCGCCCTCCCGGCGTAGGGCCCGATCTGACGCTGTCGTCTCCAGCCCATCGGCCGCATCACCGGCCAGCACCGTTGGGACGGGGGGCACGACCGGCGCTGGTTCTGAACCCGTCGGCTCAAGGGGGCATGCTGCCCCTGGCGAGGAGGCCTTAGACGGCGGCGAAGCGACGGGCCCCGGTGCCGCTGCCCCTGAAGACGAAGTCTCGTTGCCTGTAGGGGCTACCGAGGACTTACCGCGCGTGCCAATCATTGCGGCTACTGGAGCGGGCGAGGAGATGTCGCCCGCATCCCCGAGGGCGAAGCGCCCCTGGGTACAGTCGCCCCCGCCTTCAATGGGGCGATTCAATGTGGCGGGCGCAATCACTGGGATCCTGGCGCCCAGCGAAGAAGTCGTCGAGGCTGAGGGAGAAGTCGTCGTTCGTCGGGCCGACGAAGCCCCCGTACCCTGGATGGAGGCTGGGCGAACACCTCCTCGTGCCGCGGCGAAGGGTGTCGAAGGTAGGCGCAATTCCTTTTCCTCCCGCAACTTCGCGAAACTCTCTCCGATTTTCTTGCTCATTCCGTCGTCGCCATCGGGCAAGACGAGGTCTCCTAGACGCGGTGAAGGATCGAGCAACAGGGGTGTGCACGAAGTCTCCGACCTTATTGCGCAGGGCGGGACGTGGGCGTCTGTTGCTGCCGAAGCCACCGACGCAGAGGGGCAGAGGCCCGTCGTCTCCGATTTCATCCCTCGGTCGGAGATGCTTCGCGTTCTTAACGATGTCGCGGGGCGCGTTGGTAGCAGCTTGGATCGACAGGTGCTATCAACGTGCGGGGGAGACCTTCTGTCACTCACGCTGGGCGCCTCGGAGATAAGGGTAAGTAGCTAGGTTCGCGCACTACACCGTTGCCCAGTGTATTTCTAACTCCAGCAGTGTTCCAGACTCTTGCTCTCAGCCAAGCCCTGTAGGAGACCCGTGTCCATGAGCGAAGGGTGCTGGAGGGCGAGCTTCGTGCTGCGGATGTGGCTCACGCCACTAAGGACGAGCACATTCGTTCGCTGGAGGCTGAAAACGCGAGGGTGGTTTCCCACGCGGAGGAGGCCGTGGCGGCGGCGCAACATGCCACGGAGGAAGTTCGGCGCGCCGCGGCGGAGGAGCGCACCGCCTTTCTTCAGTAGATTTCCGAGCTGGAGGAAGAGAAGACCCAGCTCACAGCATCCCTTGCGGAGAGGAACCGAACCTTCAATGATGCGTCTGTGTCGGCGTGGAGGACAATGGAATCTTTGGAACGGGCCCTCCGGGACCTTTCCGTTGACGTGCCGGATGTGACGCATGGCCCTGAAGATCTGATGCAGACGCTCGAGCTAATCGAGGAGGGGTCGAGCGTCGCCCTCTGTAGTACCAAATCCTTCGGCGAGCACTACGGTTTCATCTGTGCCTGCCTCGGCTTAGCCATGCTCCATACCCATGGGTGTAGGCATGTCAACGAATTGGCAAACCCTCAGCTGGATCTTCCCATCAGGCCCGAGGCGATGACCGACGCCATCCGCTTCATCCAGCCCGGCCTCCGGACTTTCCACAAGCGGATCTGGGGTTACATCGGGGAGGACGCAGCCAAGGTCGCTTTGTGGCAAACGCTGCATGAGGAGGGGGACTTCCTCCGGTGGCTCAAGGAAGTTCCTCGGCGCAACGAAGATGGCACGAACCCGTAGGTGTGATGCCGAGGTTGGGTGTGTGCTATGCTATGTACGCCTATTTGTATGGTTGCCTTGCAATCTCTTTATATGAACGAAGCAACACTTGTCCAAGGTTTTCTTGTTGTTGCGTACTACTTTGCTCTGGGCAGGTGCCCTGTGAGGCTCGGATTTTCACACTCGACCTTGCTCCGCTTATCAATAGTCGCCGAAGTAGACGCACGAGCGCTCCGTCCCCTACCCTCCAAAGTGGTGGCAGCGGAGCTGGCGCCTAGTCGAGGTAGATGCGTGCGCGCTCCGTCCCCCACCCTCCGAAGTGGTGGTAGCGGAGCTGGCGCCTAGTCGAGGTAAATGCGCGAGCGCTCCGTCCCCCACCCTCCGAAGTGGTGGCAGCGGAGCTGGCGCCTAGTCGAGGTAGATGCGCGAGTGCTTCGTCCCCCACCCGCCGAAGTGGTGGCAGCGGAGCTGGCCCTAGTCGAGGTAGACGCGTGAGCGCTCCGTCCCTCACCCTCCGAAGTGGTGGCAGCGGAGCTAGCGCCTAGTCGAGGTAGACGCGCGAGCGCTCCGTCCCCCACCCTCCGAAGTGGTGGCAGCAGAGCTGGCGCCTAGTCGAGGTAGACGCGCGAGCCTTGTTTATAATCCGCAGAGTGCGTGGGAACATCTACCACGTCTTATTTATACTCAGGAGAGTACGCGCGAGGGCAATGCCCGCACGTGCGCGAGGACATCCGCGTCTTGTTTATACTCCGCAGAGTGCGTGGGAACATCTACCACATCTTATTTATACTCCGAAGAGTACATGCGAGGGCAATGCGTCTTGTTTATACTCAGTAGAGTGCGCAGGGACATCATCCACGTCTTATTTATACTCCGTAGAGTGCGTGCAGAAGCTGACCTCGACACTACGTCTTATTTATACTCCGTAGAGTGCGTGCGAAGGCGGACCTCGACGCTACGTCTTATTTATACTCCGTAGAGTGCGTGCGTCCGTAGAGTACACGCGGAGGCGTCCCCCCGCTGCGTCTTATTTATACTCCGTAGAGTGCGCACGGAGGTGGACCTCGACGCTACATCTTATTTATACTCCGTAGAGTGCGTGCGGAGGCGGACCTCGACGCTACATCTTATTTATACTCCATAGAGTGCGTGCGGAGGCGGACCTCGACGCTACATCTTATTTATACTCCGTAGAGTGTGTGCGGAGGCAGTAGACCAAGATGGAAGCTTGGCGGAAGGTCAACTTTATTAATCTCCCATTTGCGCGGGCGAGCGTCTTACAATGGGTAAGTTCGATACCGCTCCCCCTTCTGCCCTAGACATAGTACCGCCGTAGCCTGTCTGTGTTCCATGTATGGCGAAGTGTCTGCCCTTCTAACGTGGCAAGGCAGTATGCTTCCTTCTGCAGAGCTTCTGCGACGATGTATGGGCCTTCCCACTTGGATTCCAACTTGCCAACCGTCTCCACGTGGAGTGCCATTTTAAGGATGAGGTCCCCAGGCTAGAATGTTCGTGGGTATATGGAGCGATTATGAGTGTGCACCATCTGCCGTGCGTACTTTATGACGTGCTGAGTTGCGTTTACTTGCTCCCCATCAAGAACGTCTAGAGACAATTGGCGCTCTTCTTCAAGCGCTTGGACGAGGACTCTTCTCGATCCGGCCTTGATTTCCTCAGGCGTCATTGCTTCATCGCTGAAGAGGAGCTTGAATGGCGTGAATCCCATTGGTCGCATCACCGTTGTGCGGAGGGACTAAAGGACGTTGTGGAGCTCGCCCAGCCACTTGCCCTTTGGCAGCCCTACAAGGCGTTTCTTGACTCCGGCGGAGATGGCGCCGTTTGCCCGCTCGACCGCTCCGTTAGATTGCGGGTGCCCGACCGAAGCGAACCGGAGTGTGATGCCCATGTCATGGCAGAAGTCCTTGAACGGGGCAGCATCGAACTGCAAGCCGTTGTCGACAGTGAGCTCCCTGGGCACGCCAAAGTGACATATGATGTTCTGCCAAAGAAAATGCTGCATGGCCACCAAGGTTATCTTGGCTAGAGCTACAGCCTCTGGCCACCTGGAGAAATATTCCAAAGTGACAACTGCGAAGCGCAGGTCGCCTGGGGCCCAGGGAAGTGGTCCTACAACATCGATGCCCCACCGTGCCAGCGGCCATACTGGGGGAATGGGGTTGAGACTCGTCGGAGGACTGCGAATGACCCATCCCATCCATTGGCAGCCTTGACACCGGCGCACGAGATCCTGGGCGTCGGCGACGGTAGTTGGCCAGAAAAAGCCCTACCTGAATGCCTTACTGACTAGCGACCTCGGCGCGAGGTGCGAGCTGCAGATTCCCGCATGAATTTCCGCAAGGAGCTGCTTTCCTTCTTCGCGCGAGAGGCACCGCAGGAGCGATGCGCAGACTCCTTTTTTGTAGAGCACTCCGTCGAGCACCTGGAAGGATCTGGCGCGATGCTGCAGGTGCCGGATCTCAACGGGATCGTCCGGCTCTGCAATGCCCTACAAGAAACCAAAGATGGGCTCCCACCAGTCACCTTGCTGGTGATCTGGTGAACAGGGCTGCGTCGCGGTTGTCCTGCGCGATGGCGGCCGTTGGTAGGATCTCATAGAATGCCCCCTCGGGAGTTGGGAGCTACTGGTTGGCAGCCTTTGCGAGGACATTGGCTTGCTCATTGTCCGCCTGAGGGATGGCTTTTACCGTGACACCCAAAAAGTGTCACTCCTTGGCTCTTACGGATGCCAGGTACTTGGCTAACTCTAGGTCCTTGGCCTGGTATGACTTGTCCACGTGGCCCGCCACCAGCCGCGAGTCGGTGCGGATAAGAACTCGCCACGCGACCAATGCTTTAAGCTTCGCGAGGCCAAAGAGTAATACCTCGTACTCAGCCGTGTTGTTGGTGGCGGGAAATGCGAGCCACGCTGAGTATAGCAGGCGGTGCCTCTCAGGCATGGTAACCACCGCCCCCACGCCCGCGCCCGCCACGCCGTAGGCTCCGTCAGTGTTAAGCATCCACACCAGGTCTTCCAGCTGCTGGGCGGGCTGAGCCGATGGGGGTCCACTCCGCAAGGACCTGGGACTTGATTGCTGTTCTCGAGGTGTATGTTAAGGAGAAGGGGGCAAGCTCGGCTGCCCACTTGCCGATTCGCCCTGTGGACTCTTTATTGTGCAGCATCTTCGCCAAGGGCAACGAAGATGGCACCGTGATTGGATGGGCTAGGAAATAGTGTCGGAGTTTTCTTGAGGCCATAACCAGCGCGTAGGCGAGCTTCTCGAGCTCCGTATACCACGTCTTGGCGCCCTGAAGGGCTTCAGAGACGAAGTACACGGGGCGCTGGAGGGCGCCTTCTTCCAGGACAAGGATAGCGCTGACCGCCGTCGCCGAAGCGGCGAGATAGAGCAGAAGGGGAGCCTCTGGTGTCGGGGTGACTAAAGTGGGGAGGCTTGCGAGATGTCTCTTGAGGTCCTCGAAGGCCCTCGCGCAATCGCCATTGATGAGGCGATGGTGTCCCGATCTTCCGATAGGATGATAACTATCGATTTTGGTGGAGATGACCCTTGCGATTCGACTACAACCGAACGACATTGATTGCGCCTTAGCAATCACTGAACCAACCCCAAAATGTTATCAACCGTGCCAAGAACGCGGTTGACCTGACCACGAAGGTCTATTCCTGCATGCAACCGAAGAACACGCAAGAACAAGATAACAAGCAATCTGAAATTGCAAATATTGATATTAAGATCAAAAGATGGGATTCCGAAGATGTCTTGACAGGTGGTCGACCAACACAACTGAAGAACAAAAGTTTGCACAATGGCTAAACCTTAACTCAACAAAATCCAAGAAAACTAGAAGGGTGCAGCCTCCTTAAATAGGGGTGGGGAAGCCACACAAAACTAAGAAAAAGGGGGTGGTACTATTTATGGTACTGTTCACATAAATAGTAACCTGTGAACAATATGGGCCTAGGTGGGGGAGCACCTCCCCTTTGGGCCCAAGCATTACAAGGCCCAATTTGACCCAAATAGGTGATGCAGCATCTTCTTCGAGTGATTACAACAAGTACGGGAGGTATTTGGAGATGAGGCTAGATCCTTTGGAAAGAGGACGAGAAAAGCTTTTCATCGAGTACTCGTGGACCTCAAACGGACTCTGTATGTGAAAGTTATGCACATTTGAAGTTGGGCCGTCGTGCTGAATCCGAACTGATCTGGAGGCCGAATTGGATTCCAAAACGTGTCCAAGTTGAACTCTTGCTTGAATTGGTGCAAACATGATGTGGTGCTACAAAAATATATATTTTCATCATTAGGTAGCATCATATTCTTATTTAAAATATGTTGAAACTGAATAAACGAATTCACCTTTAGTTCAATCTTGATATTGGGCGCTATGGTCATATGTGTTGGTGGCGTGGTCACATCATCCTTCCCTTCTTGATAGAAAACCGTCCTCGGTTTAGCATATGTGTAGCCTCACGTATTGCATGACCTTCATCATAAATCTCGGTACATAATAACAAACGCAACAAACTCTCATTATGTAATATCATAAGTTCTTTATCAAACAAAGTAAAACCTCTTTGAAATGAGCTCATCTTATAATTTAAGTGATGCGTAGGAGCTCTTATAATTGGAACAATAATCATAGCAAATATGGTTGTATCCATAGGAGTCGTGTCCTCATCATCCTCCCCTTCTTGAAAATAAAGCCGTCCTCGGCTTTTGATAAGTTGAAAGTATGGTAACAAAGAAGCCAAGGTGTATGCATGGTATATGTATACGTCATCTGTTTTAACAATTCTTTGTTGTTGCACAATTAATATTAGAAAATAGCAGCAATCATAGAAGCTCATCGTATCATTAACCCAATAGTAGTCATATATGTCAATGACCAAATTAAAATTTCTCACACAGCAATTATTGTAACTTGATTTGCAAATGTAAGTGAAGCATTTATGCAATTGAAATATCTGAAGTTGTAAACTTGCAGTGGTGGCACATATGGGCAAAGCTACAACTTTTGGAATTAAGCAAAGTTCATCCATATAATCATATCTCAATAGACCAATAGCAAATTTATCTAGCAAGGGTGAAAAGATTTGTAAGTTCTTCCATAATTCATCATCTTTATTCAGATTGTCCATACTAGATGGTGCAAAAAGAGATGAACACATAGGTATTGGATGAGTACTAAATTTTACTTCCCTCTCATATTGAACAAGATTCAACACACAAGAATTATTGTCTAAAACAGCAAGTTTCAATTCATCCATGTGATCACAAGTTATGCATATTCGATATACAAAAAAATAATTTTCTACACCATAATCTCCAATCAAATTAAACTTATACCCAGGGGTGTAGGCACTAAACAAGAATTTCGAATATGCAAGTTCAGAAACTTTCTCCATAGCACAATCTAAACTAACGGCCTCATTAAGCATGATATAGCACAATGCATCAGCAGGGGATATTCTATCAAATACTTTCTTATGTGTAATTAATTCGACATGTGCAAAATCATGAGAATTTAGATCAGCACATGGTTCGTTCAAGTCAACACAAGGAATATCAAAATATTGTACTACAGCAGGTATATACTCACAAGGTTGCTCTATGTCTTTTTGTAGCACCAAATCAGTACCTTTGTCATTATTGTCCTCATCAGATACTGTAAGTACCTCAAACTTCTCCTCTAATGGCATAAGATGCACTAGATCATCCTTCACCTCTTCAAGTATCTCGGTGGTATCTGTAGATGGAGTAGAAACCAAAACAATATCAACATTTTTAGTTACCTCCGGTTGCACCTCGCTTGTGACTGTGGGTGCTGGAGGTACAAAACGATATCGCAATTTCTTTTTCATCTGCTCCCATGTGTATATATAGTGGAACTCGAGATTTGACCACCAATGTTGAACATCACCAATCAACGCCGTCCTTGCCAAGCTCATCTTCTCAACAGGATCAAGATCCTGTCTTTCAAAGTAGCTATCCAACATAGTAACCCACAAGAAGAAGTCCGACGACGTACTCTCAGCGGTGAGTGGCAAGATATATACCGGTAATTGTTTCCCTTCGAGTTCAAATCTGCCCGTGATGACATCATAATCTACCCATTTTCTCAAGCCTGTCATTGTTAGTAGAAAACAAGGAAACAAATCACAAGTAAATGTTCCTATCAACCACTAGGATATGGAGGCTCAAATCAAGTCACGCATCTCTCAAGCTCTTACCAAATTCTTACGAGTTCTTACCAAAGCAAACAGGTGGTGCAACCGGTGGCTGGTTCATGATATATCTAAATCAAGTGATGAGTAAAGCGATTGCAAGGTACAGCGAGACCTGTTCGGTTAGTAGAAAAGTGGAGTTTGGATAGGCTATGTATTTTGTAGAAAAGGAAAACAATCAATTAATTTTAGAAATTGCACATAATTGAATTATAGTTCGTATCTAGCACTTAGCCTATGTTGCTAATCAACCAAAGATGGAAGAAGGCTAAAATAAGTGTATGGCAATGTATGGAAGTGGTAAATACAAGATAATTCAATTGAATGCAATCTGAAATTGAAGAACATAAGGATTGACCCAAAACTTGGAAACTGAATATTTCTGTCCACTGGACAGCACATCGGTATTTTGGCCGTAACTTTTCGTCAGTTGCATTTTTTTCAATTATTATTTTTTTCTCAGTTTCCTGACGGCTTTTTCTACAACTTTTGTTTTGGGGCCAAGTTCTGGAAACTGACCGAAAATTTTGCACAAAATTCACAAGTGCCGACTGTTGCAGATTCAATCTGGAATTTTAGGTCAACTTGCACCGCATATATCTTTTTACTGCCGTACTGGATTGAAACAAAATTTTACATGAAGATATATAATGAAGTTATGAATCCAATGGCAGTGGTCTCACTCAAAAATAATCTAGGCATCAAAAGTTATGGCATTTTTTGTGGCGGCTGCAGAGAAAGGAAAAATCAGCCGAATTGGAATTAGGGTTTGGGGTGTGGAATTTTTTTTTTGGATTTTTAATGGAACAAAGATATGACCAGCAGCTAGAAAATGCTAAGATAGACACAAATTCAATTTAGCAAACCAAAACTAACAGATTGAAAGGCACAACGGGGTTTGGACAGCGGAAATTAACTCTTTTTGTTGGGCAATTTTTCTGGACTATAGGAAATAAAAACCAATCTACTAACTAGGGATACAAGAAATTCCTACTGATCAACTAAAGCTCTGATACCAACTGATGAGGCGATGGTGTCCCGATCTTCCGATAGGATGATAACTATCGATTTTGGTGGAGATGACCCTTGCGATCCGACTACAACCGAACGACGTCGCTTGCGCCTTAGCAATCGCTGAACCAACCCCAAGATGTTATCAACCGTGCCAAGAATGCGGTTGACCTGACCACAAAGGTCTATTCCTGCATGCAACCGAAGAACACGCAAGAACAAGATAACAAGCAATCTGAAATTGCAAATATTGATATTAAGATCAAAAGATGGGATTCTGAAGATGTCTTGACAGGTGGTCGACCGACACAACTGAAGAACAAAAGTTTGCACAATGGCTAAACCTTAACTCAACGAAATCCAAGAAAACTAGAAGGGTGCAGCCTCCTTAAATAGGGGTGGGGAAGCCACACAAAACTAAGAAAAAAGGGGTGGTACTAATGTTTAGTGTTTGGCCTTTCTACCATGGAATGATATCGCGATCTTCAAACTCCGAATCATCTGATTGATTCAAAAATGTTAGTAGTAATTGAATTCTCCATTGGGCGTAGGGAACCCTTTCAAAGCTTCGTTTCATAGTCTACCGAGTCAAAGCATCGGTTCGGCATTATCCGAATCAGCGTTGCGCGAATCCATTCAACCAAGAAAGGCGTAGCGCTAGCTGATCTGAAACGAAATCAAATAGTTCTTTCCATTTTCCCACCGGAAAGCCACGGGGCGGCATATGTGACATCAAGTTGACGCATCCATCCTCGGGACCAAAAAGAGGAGTTTGCCGAACAATAGTTCACTACCAGATATCTTTTATAATCAATCAGCAAGGAATTGATAGAGAGAGAGAGAGAGCCTGCGAAAGGAGTAGCTTTCAGATCCTGCCTTGACAAGGACTTTCTGAGACTTGTCTATAAGTAAGTCCATTTCTTCTTGTCTTGAATGGGACATCGAGAGACTTTCCTCTCTCTCCGATTGCAACTAATATCATCCTATCTTTCCTCTCAATTAGACCAATCTGAAAGATTCCCTATCTTATGTCATTGGTGGAGAAGATTGATAGATAGGCTATCGCACTCTTCCGGTGGGACCATAACTTCCTACTCGTTCTACTTTTGACGCTATGCTCTAGGCGCATCTTGGCACTCAATTGGAATGAGTCCAAGAACACTTGCCCCCTCACCGGCTTTGTCGATCTGTCTTTCTACCGGACAGCTTCAATGCTACTTTGATATTGACTCGACGCTTGTTCCTAGAAAAAAAGTACTTTAGTCTACGAGTATTAGGTGGCACTTGCTGCTTTCTGGCACGTTTCACTCGAACCAATGATTTGCTCTAGACGTGCTTCATGAGGACTATTTTTAAGACTAAAAAGACTTGATATGAATGAATCCAATAATCAAAAATCGATGTTCTTATTTGTCCTCGTGCTAAAGCTCCGGTGACCTTGGGAGTATTGGTAATAGAGTAGGAAAAGCAACATGTTCCTAACGTTTTTGTTTACTGTGGCGGTTAGCTACTAATAACATCTCATCGTGTAGCCTAGCGGATTTTGAGGGTTGGTGTAGTGCTAGAACGTTTTGATCCAATCCATCGCACGTGAATTGGTTCAAGAAAAACAGATTCAATCAATGGTTTCTTTCCGCCTCCCGAAAAACGCTATTGAATCACACCGGTTATCCTTGGCTTAATCGACCCACCGTTAATTGCCCTTCGGGGACCGAAGCTTTTATTTGCCCGTCCCGCGTATCGAAATCGAAGGAAGCCTTTGTAGAGATATATTTTCCTCCGTGGAATCGTCGGGTTTATTTTGAGTTATTCGAGACGATTCTAGTAAGTGGAAGGGAGTTAAGTACAGAATTGCCCGTGCATAACCAGTAGTTTCCCATCCATAAGCGATGGACAACTCTAAAGAAGGCCTTTACTAAGTGTCCACCCCATATGTCTTTTTATTGGCATTGTATTAGTACTTTCTAGTTTCAGTACTAGCTTCGAGGAATTCCTTTTCTTTGAAAGTGTTTACAATGAGCACAGTGCTTTAGGCAAGCCCGAGAAGCAGGCAAGCGTAGTGGACAAAAGTAGACTTTTGATGACGATAGGCATATCACAGGGCCTCCAAAATACCTTCTTTTCAGACCTCATTTTTAGGATCAAGGGCTTTACCCGAGCCTAACCTAATCGCCGGTCGAGTCCTCTCTTTTGGCACTTGAAATAGAGGCCAACTCTTTCGTTCGCTAGAAGAAGCAGGATACCCATCAACCACTTCCTTCATAACTCTTCAAAGGAAAAGGCACAGAACGGATGAAACGATTTGCTGAAAAGAACCGTTCGTAAAGGAAATTTCAGGAGTGAGATTTTTACGGGCAATGGCACGAGATCGAAGGTCTCAAAACAAGAACCGAGTCTCTCAAGATCGACTTGGCCTATGTAAAAGACCAGCTCTCCCAAATAACTTATACAGATAGAAAGCAGCACTAGATTAGCTCCTAGACTTAGTAAGGGCCACCCGGTCCGATAGGGAAATGAAGAAGGGTGATTCGTCGAGACGGATTTATCCTGTAAATAAAGGATTTCCATGGGATTGCACGTAGTCCATTCCACCTTTATCGGGTGGCTTTCTCCTTCTTTCTTAACAAAGCGTAATGTGATGATCCCAGCTGAGCCAATAGATCCTTTGTCTTTAGAAAAGAAATTTCTCAATCAAGTCCGATCCTGCGAGCTACGGGATATGTAGCGAGCTTATTCCATTGTTTGGAACGAGCGGCGTAGGAATGGAGCGAGCAAGAACGCGAGCGTAGGAATGGAGCGAGCAAGATTCCTTTGACCGACTTTGGTTTTGCATATTATCTTATAGAAAGAAACGTGGCGTAGCGATTCCGTTGCGTCTTAGCCATTCGAAATACGAAAAGTATGTTAAAAGTGGATCTTCCCTTATTTTTTCCAACATCCTCTTAAGATCTGCTATTTTCAAATATGAGAAAAGTGGACGCTGTACTTGTCTGCAAACGGAAACAAAGATGAAGAGCTTATTCTCATTCGCTTGCTGTCCTTACTTTAGTTGGCAAGTCATGGGAAAGCTAATCGTGAACTTCTTGAACATGCTCAAACCGATCAACATAAAGTTGAAAGTGTAGTAGAGATATTACTCGCAGATGAGAAGGAAGAGAAGATCTAACCTCTCTACTTGACACCTCTGAACCAACTTCATTCCTTGCTAAAACAGAACTACAATGGAAAGTACTAAAGCTTCAAACTCCTTGCTAACAGCCCTACCGATAAAAGGAATAATGCTTCAAGGACTATATGACTAGCTCTTATACGAGTTCTGGTAAACCACTACTTGCGTAAAGTACTCCGCTCGCTCCTGCTCGTTCAAAGTATTCCACTCGCTAGGATCTTAGTAAATAAGCTTGCTCGACCTTACCTTTCCTTCCTAGCTTTGAGAGCAATACTACCTGTAATAACACAATGAACTTATCCTACTTAGGAACAGTGGCATAAAGGGCAAAAGAGAAAGAGTTACACCGGTCTAAAACCGGTGGTGTTACTTTCTGCTTCCACTGAACTCCTTGCAGCCTTATAGAAAAGTCTTGTATAAGATAACTAGCTTGACAACAGGAATTATCTAACTTACTTGTAGATAACGAACTTGCTGAAGGAGGAGATGATCTTAAGATAGTTTTCCGTTAATGGGGAGAGAGAAAAGAGTCCTCGCTTTCATAATCGGTAATCGAGTCCGGCTTCCTACACCCATATTTTACGACAACCTATGAACCGACTAACTCAACAAATGGCCTTAGAGAAACTGTCCTAACTTATCCAATAAGTCCTAATAAATGGCCATGATGAAATACTCTTCCTTTCCTGCGGCACTCGCTGAAGGAAAGCTAACTCAAAGTGACTAATGCTGATAGGAAGTACTTTCAAAGTTCTCGTTAGTCCTTTCATTGAAGCTAGTGACATCATCCGACTCTATCAATTCATTTCTCTCTTCTTTTTCTTTCATTTATCTCTTTCCTATCTATACCGTGTCTTACCCCAAAAGATAGTGAGTTAAGCAAGCATGTGGGAAGTAAGCGAGCGGGGTGGGCGGCGGCTTGTAGCCTCTCCTCAATATCTATATCGAGTCAGCATCCGTTTTTGTTTGAGTTTCACTGTTAGCTTACGCCCTTTTAGCTAGTTCGACGTGTTTTCATTAGTCCTTCAAGCAAGTGAGCCATCGCGGTAGGTCTTTTAGCCTTTAAGTAGTAGTCTGTTCGAAAGATAGTTATCATAGTGAAGTGAGTTATTACAGTGAGTCTAGTTTCTTGAAGGCCAGCGATACCAAGAAAGGAAGTTATGGTGTGGAAGTCTTCTAGTCTGTCTTCCCCTTCAAGCTCTCGAGTACACTAGGGAGAGGTATCGAAAGTCAAAGTCTAAATAAAAGTGAAAGTCAAGTATAAGTAGTAGGCTATCGATTAAGTTTTATCTAATAACAAAGTAATAGCACCTTCTCGATGTACTTTAGCTATAGTACTTTTCTTAGTTTGTATTAACTATTCTCCTTGAGCTGCAAGACACGGTAATCTCTCTCATCACTATACGATGTTTGAGATTCGAGTGATGCAAAAAGGTATATTATGATTGGGAATAAGGTTAGTGGTTAACTAAAAATCAAATTGGTTTGATAAGTTATATTCAAGGTAGTCCCGCAAGTGATATTGAGTCGTTTCAAAGAGTAAGCCAATCGCAGTAGTAAAGAAATTCGACCAATTCTCACAGCGGGAGACTTTCGATAAGGTCACGACCTCAAAGCCGATAAGACCCTAAGATGCGACAACAACCCAATTATCTTTCAAAGAAGCCGGATTACCTTGCAAACGACGCCTTCAACTAAACGCTATTTAGCCCGACTCCTTCTCCTTTGTCCTAAGAGCGGATGAAATAGCATCCGTAAAAGCTGCAGTGATTCGATCAAAGAATCGTGCTACTTCCATGAAAAGCCGGTCTTTTGTCATCCATGCCATTTCTTCTTGAATAATACTGTATTATGCTTGCTCGCTCTTGCTCGTCAGTATAAGATATCCTTATAAGGGCTATTCCCATTTCATGGGGATCTGTCACATTTATGCGGCCGTATAGGCATATATTATGGCAACATAATTATGCCAAGTCGGATCCACTGAATAAAATCCTCATTTACAGCTGTACCTCTAACTATTATGAGATAAGCTTTTGAGCTAGACTCATACGATTAGTTAGAGAGGGTGGGTAATTGAATCCAATCCTGGGGTGATACAATATCGGCGGGAAGAAGCTTAGTCAAAGTACGATACTAGTAGAACGTGTCTTGATCTAAAAAAAGTAACATAGTATTACACAACATACTAACCACTCGGACACAAACATACTACATCCATTTAATGACTAAGTCAAAGACAGGGATCAAGTGGCGGGCGTAAAGCAAAGCTATCCCCTTTCATGGGGCGACCAATCCGTAGATCCGATCTCGACCGTCACTCGCAATGCCCTTTTCTGTTGAAAATCATTAACAATCGTTAAACCTCAAACCCCGAGGTAATCAATGGCATGAAGGAGCCTAGCCGCCTCTTTGACTCGGAATTCCCTTCGCTTGAACCTCCTCTCTGTCCTTTTCCTTTTCGTCGAAAGAACCCTTCGATTCACTTCTTCGAGGATCGGATGCTCAAGAATAGGTTTAAACGAGCAAGAGGCATGGTACGAGAGTCTAATGCCACATGCACAAATGCGAAATGGCTAGCAGCCCATTCCTAAGCAAGGGCCCTTCTCTATGCTCGGATGCTTCCTCGCTTTGATTGGATGCTCTTAACTTAGGGTGCTAGCTTCCCCACGATGCCAAACTGCTCCTCTGAAAAACCAAGCCCTTCTAAGCGGACAATGTATTATTTGAACTCAAAAACCTATTCTTGCGGCACCTTCGCTTTTGGAAATGGGCAATCAGTCCTAGATTCAATAGCGAGGCGCGGATGAAGTCTCTTTGCGGGTGGATGCCCAGAGGGAGCAGCTAAAGCAACCGACATCGGTTAATCAATAGTAGTGATACCCACATCCCTCCCCTTCATTACTATGCTTTATGCCAAGGAAGTGAGAGCACTGGAAGAGCAGATAGGTTCTTTGTGAAAGAAGGGCTTGTGCACGAATCGCCTCTTGCAAGAATAAGGGCTTTTCTTTGCTCTTCTTTCCTGGATTCCTTCTCATCGAGAGATGCGGCATTTGTGGTTCAGATGCCATAAGTAGACTGTCGTGCAAAGGCCTCTTCAACTGTCTCAAATAGGGAACCGCGAGAAGAAGATAGATGCCAATGAATCCACACAAGTCTTTTCGCCTTATCCGCATGAAGAAGCATCTGAATCCCTTTGAAGGGACCTAGAAGAGAAGATCGGACATGAAACTGAAGCAAGATTATTAGATACCTAAGCATAAATAAGTGCTGGTCGAGAATTGCCTTTTCAAAAAAGCCCTACTTCCTTGCAATGACAAACGCAGAGGGATAATTGCCACGCTAGGAGAAAAGGTATATAACTTCTCGGAAGGCAAAGAAAGGCCTTACGTTTAGATTCATTTCCTTTATTGCCTAGGGCTTGGCTTATCGAATCGATAGGATAATTCCTTGGGCTTGGTTACTCTGCTCCTACAAAATAAAGAGCGTCGGTCTGCGTTCGTTCTCGATTCTGATCCTTACTTTGCGACACAAGCCAATACCAATTGTCGATAGCCTCGCCATCTAAGGTCCGTCTTCCCTACGGATCAGGTTTTCCTAGACGAGTAATCTTCTTCATCAGCTTCCTTCTCGCACTCGAGCGGTAGCGATCTGAACGAGTTCTTCCCTAAAAACCAATGAGATATGGTTTCATTCCACCATCCCCTAACATAGATAGCACTGGGTCAAAGGGCTGAACTGAACCTTTTCTTGCTTTCAACCCTTCCATCTCATTTCGCAGTATTGTTGTGCCTTTTGGTGAAGGCTGTCCTCGATGACCTCTTATCCATACCATACCGCCGATTGAGCGGATGTTCAAACTCAAGATTGGATAATAGAAAAGGAATCATCGAAAGAATTTGTGCTTGGCGTCGACTCTGAAGCCTCTTTTGGAAAGGAACCCGACACATCAATAACTCGATTGAACTGTGCGCTAGCTATATGCTTCACACATTCCATTCTATGTTAAACTAGTCCCGAAAATGCCGTTGACTTTCCTTTTGCTCGCATACGGATCTCTACTCCTCGAAAGGGTACTCTCCTTTACTTGCGAGTACATAATAGATTGGGCTTGGCTTAATACTTCCTTGCTAATTTGTCATTCGATCGCTACTCCATGAGAGAAGGTGGGTGCGAACTCATCCCCTTTCTTTGATCCCGGATTCCATTCTATTCCCAGCGAAGTGCGGGGCGTTTTTAGATAGCGTTGCGTTCGTGCCTCTTTGCTTAAGAAAGGGGTTTTTTGCTCCGTCTTCTTTTATCTTGGCATGTTTCTTCTACTTGAACAGACCCACTTTTAGAGTTGGCTTCACACTCACACCTTCAAAGAAAGATCGGAAAATGGCCTCTGAGTGAGTCAATGTTCTCGCTACTAAAGATAGAGTTTCCGTGGATGTTCTTTCTTTTCGATTGGTCTTTCCGAGTGCTTCACCTCGTAAACTCGGGCCTTCATCCGTAGGGCAAGAATCGGTTTCACTGCTGGTCTATAAATCAGACCAGGGAGAATGTAATTCCATTCCCTCAACATTGGAAAAATTGGAAGGAATTGGGTCAAGCAAATTGAGAGAATTTGAGCGCTTTAACTTAGCTATGTTGGCACGCCAGGCAGCGGTTGATCAAACAACCGGAAGCCTTTTGTGCGCAGATATGAAAGGTTTTCCCTTGATGGAGGCTAGAAAGGGCTCTTTTGCTTTTTTACTTTGAGAAAGGCATAATATGGAATATATGAGATGGATTCGTAGGTGATAGCTAAATTTAGTTCTATTCTAGGTCAAGGGGTTAAGGACCTTTTTGAGGAAGAGACTTTTGATCCCTTAAATAAGAAGAAGAACCGAAGGTGAAAATAAAAGCAGCACCATCTGTATCCTCGATAATTAGAAGTATGGCTCGGGCCGGTCTTATTCAATTAAACCGAGAAGGGCAGGGGGGAAGGTAGGCTTCCTCAAAAGTCATTTGATCTAGAAGAGACCAAGGAAAAGGCTTAGATAGATGAAGCGGAAGAAGGAACAAGGCTTGAAGGCGGATTAGCAAGGGAATGAATCGATGAAGCGGTTCCTCCGCTAGAATAAGGGGGCATGATCGCTGATTTGACCAGGGCGGACTGATGAGCGAGATTGATTGAAAGCGCTGTACCAACTTGCGTACAAGATTTTTAGACTATAGTAAATCCTCTTCATAAGTTATTTCGCAGGCTATTCAAGGTCTATTGGCTTTATTGCGTGGTACTTGACCGCAAGCCTCGCTTATGCACCGAGAAAGATCGTAGATAGGAAAGATCTGTTATGCACCAACGACGGCCCCTTCTCTTTACCTTTATCGTCTCATACCTCAGTCCATTGCTGGCTTGAATCTGTCTCTCTTCTTCTTTGCTCGCGAGTGAATAAGAGGACGACCCACCGGGGAGGATGGAATGAGTCGGCAAGGAATCAACCATCTTCTTTCAAGAAAGGCCCACACATTCTCCTTAATATTGGGATAAAAGGACTCGAAGAAGGAAACTCTCTTCCGTCTTGCGTATCGACCACCGCAAATCAAGTCGAAAGTGCTTATATGCTTAACACGTTTTTGTCTCAATGACAGCCGCTCGAACATTGTCTGATTTTTTTGAAGAGACTCGATCTTATGTATCTACTTATTGTCTTTTTGCCTTTGCTCGGTAGTTCCGTGGCCGTTTTTTCGGACGTTTTCTAGGATCTGAAGGAACCGCTATAATGACCACCACGTGCGTTTCATTTTCTTCGATCTTATCTTTGATTGCTTTTTATGAAGTCGCGACCGAGCTAGTGCTTGCTATCTCGAGAATAGCTCCATGGATCTCATCGGAAATGTTTGATGCTTCTTGGGGCTTCTTTGGCGACCGTGAAGTCACCGGATGAATTGCCGAGTAGATAGATCGATCCGACGCTGCGCTTGTTCGCGGTGATACGGACTCGACCGCTCCTACCCACCCCGGGTATCATAGCATGTCGGGAATCGAGGGGGACATCTTGGGCGTAACAACTCCGTCGGTTGGGGCTCTGCCGCCGCGCTTTCGATCGATACACGCTGAGGAGGCCGATCACGAACGTGATGTGTGGGAGCGATCACAGGAAGGCAAGGCTAAGACGGCGCCTTGCATATGGGTAGCAAGAGGGCGCTTATGCCCCGACGGTGGGGCCTTATGGGAAGGGCCCAGCCCAATAGGGACAGCACACCCCACTTTAAGCGCATCTCAGATCGATTGAATAACTCTATCTAAGCTAAGGGTGACGTCGGTGGAACCGGTGAACCACGCGAGCTGGTTAGATGCGTGGGGCGGAGGGCTCGTAGTACCCCCTTTTCTTGATCCACCTTTTCTTCGCTTCGTAGTTAATCACCTAAAATCCAAGGGGGCTGGCTCGCACGCCATACCTATACCCATACGATGCAGCAAAGGTGGACTCATTTTGGATTAGGAAGGGAAGAAGGGGCCTAAGCACGGCAGATGCCGTACACTTGAGTGGCAAAGGAAAGCGAGACCGTACTTCTTTTGCCGGCCTGTTCTTACATAAGGTTCCCGCAGAAGATCAAGTTGGTGAGCCGTGTGATGGGAAACCTTCCCGCACGGTTCGGAGAGCACGAAGACGAATGAGAGGTTCACCACCACATCATTGCAAGGGAGCTCGCTCGATTCGCAGATTGGTCCGACTCGTAATTCACTTTTGACTCCGTGTTCGATAGCCCGACCGTAGTGATGTTAATTGTGGTTACATTCATAAGTAGCTTGGTCCATCTTTATTCCATTTCATATATGTCCGAGGATCCGCATAGCCCTCGATTTATGTGTTATTTATCCATTTTTACTTTTTTATGCTAATGTTGGTGACTGGAGATAACTTTCTTCAATTATTCTGGGATGGGAGGAGTAGGTCTTGCTTCATATTTGTTAATTCATTTCTGGTTTACACGACTTGAGCGGATAAAGCAGCTATAAAAGCTATGCTTGTCAATCGAGTAGGTGATTTTGGATTAGCTCTTGGGATTTTTGGTTGTTTTACTCTCTTTCAAACAGAGACTTTTCAACCATTTTTGCTTGTGCTAGTGCTCCCGAGAAATGAATGGATTTTTGCAATATGAGATTGAATGCCATAACTCGATTTGTATTTTACTTTTTATTGGTGCTTGTTGGGAAATCGCACGATAGGATTGCATACTTGGTTACCGATGCAATGGAGGGTCCCACTCGATTCTGCTTTGATTCATGCAGCTACTATGGTCACTTCTGGCGTTTTCATGATAGCAAGGTGCTCCCTTTATTTGAATACTCACCTCGGCTTTGATTGTTATTACTTTTGCAGGAGCTATGGCGTCATTCCTTGCGGCAACCACCGGAATATTACGAGCGATCTAAAGAGGGTCATAGCTTATTCAACTTGCAGTCAATTAGGCTATATGATCTTTGCTTGCGGCATCTCTAACTATTCGGTTAGCGTCTTTCACTTAATGAATCACGCGTTTTCAAAGCATTACTCTTCCCGAGTGCGGGTTCGGTGATTCATGCCATGTCGGATGAGCAAGATATGCGGGAGATGGGGGCTTGCCTCCTCCTTTCCTTTGACCTATGCCATGATGCTCATGGGCAGCTTATCTCTTATTGGATTTCCTTTTCTAACTGGATTTTATTCTAAAGATGTGATCTTAGAGCTCGCTTACACAAAGTATACCATCGGTGGGAACTTTGCTTTCAGTTGGGAAGTGTCTCTGTCCTTTTCACTTCTTATTACTCCTTTCGTTTACTATTTCTAACATTTCTAGTACCAACTAATTCATTCGGCGAGACAGATTACGATGTCATGATCGCCCATTCCTATGGCCATTCCTTTAATACTTTTGGCTCTCGGAGTCTCTTTGTAGGATACTTGGCCAAAGTGTGACTGTTAGCCCATAAGTCAAGATCTTGTGACGGCGGCGGCGTTGCTCACCCGATACGATCGTGCGAGGTCACAATTTACCCAACACGATCATCCGGGGTGAACAAGAATTGGGGATCGGATGCGGCGAAATTCCCGCCAATGGTGAGATGTTCATCGACTCCTCCCCTTTGTGGGGTGCGGACCTCTACGAGTGAGCGAAAAGGGAGGAGGAAAGAGGCCCCGTGAACCGTCATAATAAGTGAACAAGTGTAAGCTTTGCTGCCCGACGGTATAGAGTATCGACCACACCGAGGGAGGCCACGGCGAAGGACGTGAACGAGCGGAATCAATGTGTTCCAATTTACGGCCTTGCACCGACCATCCAACGGACCATGGACTAAACGGCCATCGCACTGAAAGGACTATGCTATGTCCAGGGACCGCCCTCCACAAGGTACATCTTGCGCCTATGGGCGCTATAACTATCCAAGAAGACACTCGAAAAGGAAGGATAAACAAACCTACCCGGTGGATCGCGAGCTACAAGTCCTACGACACAGAGCGGGATTCTCTAAAAGCCAAGGTCGTGGGTGGCCAAGAGGGCCCACTTGGAGACTTGGGATCTCAGCAGAAATGTGAAGGTTGCTTAAAGCCGTAGATAGGCGAAAGAGAATCAAAAGTTTTGTTACGATCCGAGTAGGCTCAACATAGGAATACCCTAACCACAGGAACCGGGCATATAAATCCGCTTAGGGCATTCACCCAAGCATACAGAGACAGATGGAATGAAAGAAAGAAAAATAGCTCCGCATGCTCGCCTGAAGAAGAAAGACCCGCTAACGATTTGGAAATCCTCGTGGGCTGGGCACGAAAGACAAGTGTGTGTGGATTTCCACATCCTCGTCTTTACTTTAAAACACAACTCTTCTCTTTCTCGGTCAAATGACTTGCGATAGTCTACCTTGAGTAGGACCATAGGGATCTTATGTTTGTGGCGAAAGATAAGTGGTTACATTACAACCAAGAAAGTTTCTATGAGTGAGCGACCCTTGATAAACGCCGATTGATACGTGTCAATGTCAATAAGTGGATGAGTGTTGTTAAAGACAATGTTTGTTCCTCTTCTTTGAAACGATTTTGATGAATCTCGAGATGATCTTGATTGGCACTGAAATCCTCGACGGTGTTGGCATCTTTTTCTTTGGGAGGAGAGTGATGGATGCAGGTTAGCCTCCAAACATAAAGGCCATTGCTATGAAAGAGCTGCAAGAGAGAAAGCGATTGCGGGTGGATGATGTCCCGAGAGGCTTGGATTGCATGATTCTACGAGAGGATGTTGAGATGCTCCCATTGCAACTCACCGATGGAGAAGAATCGAGAGCTCAGCTAGAGCTGGAGGAGGTGGTAGTACCGGTTCCCTCATCGGTACCGATGGTGGTGGATCACTTCAAATTGGAGGGACTATTGGGCCAAATTCCCATCTTGTAAAAAAAGGTTTTCTTTTCGATATATCGGAGGTTTTTGTGTGCAGAGGCCGCGAGTTGAAGTTGGATGTTGCTTTGTAGTTCCCGAGTGAAGGATGATGCTGGTCTATGATGCATTTTATTTGGATTTTGGTGATAGTTTTCGATGAAGCCACAGATACTACTCTTGTCCGAGACCTGTTGGCTTCATCCAGAGGAGATGTGTTCTATTTTGTTGGATCATAGGAACAATGAGGATGGGTATGGGGAGATGGTCGTTTAGGGTTGATTGTCAAAAGGTTTTTTCTTCCGGTGGTGGTTTTTGTTTCGTGAATAATAGGAAGAGGCCGCCAAGGCGCGGAGCGATGAGTATAGCCCATTAGGAGAACCCGTTAAGAAAGCGGAGCGAAATCCAAGCTTCGTAATTTATTCAATTACTTGAACTGTTTTTTCTTTCTTTGTTGAATTATTTATTTATCTTTTGGTATGTTGGTTATCTAAAAGCATCGTGACTTGTTTTAGTACTTTCGTCACAACTATGGCATTGGCATGGGCCTTTGCTCAACTAGACTATCGAGCTCGATCATGGCAAACGAAGGAACTCGGACCGATCTAGACAACTTGAGGAGCAAGTTAGAGCTATGAGAGAATCCATGGATAAGATCCAAGCGGATCTAGCCGAACGGATGCAACAACAGAGTGAAGAGTTTCAAGCTCAAAAACAATTACAACAACAACAGTTTGAGAAGCAAGTAGTTGAGTCTATTTTTGAAATACAGAGAGAGGTTAGTGGCTTCAACCTCACACAAAGAGGGATAGAGGCAACACCTTTTGACGCCAAAAACTCCAATTTTTACTCAAACTGCAGGGGCAATAGAACAATTTAGAATATGCGGTAGTGTTAGTAGTTTTTTACATCTATTAGGCATTTTTGCAAATACATGGAGGGGAGTGGCCTGTGTAACCAAGACAATACACCTCAACGTCATCTTATCGAACACATAAAGGGACCGTCCTCTTTCACTAAGACAACAATTATGGCCGTGTAGATGCGGTATTCGATGTTTCACAAAACAAAGACAGAGGAGGTTGTAAGAGAGACCTTGTCGGTCATGAAGGAGAGGAACGTGTCGAGAAGAAGACACTGTCCGGAGAGGTGCAAAGGAGAGCTGCGAGAGGAAATGCAATTCAAAGGCAATCCTTTGTTGTTATCTGTCCTTGATAGAAAGAGGACCTTATGAAGAGTCCTCACCTACGGATCACTGAAATAGCCTAGCTTTCCAAGCCAAGTGACCTTACTTCATCAGAGTGTAAGACCCACGGGAGAAGCTATAGTTTTGAGAGTTGCTGAATTAGTAGCTGTAGCTATGAGAAAGGAGTAGTGTTGGAGGAAGATTTAGGCTCACCAATTCAGTCAAGGGTAATTTAGTAGATACCTCTCCATCCCTCTCCACACAACCAGACTTAATATGACCCAAAATCATGTTCCCAATCTTACCCCACAACAAGCTTCTTGCTCAAACCCGGATCTCGAAACCGACAAGCTCCATGACTCCAGTCATCCTAGCATCAAGTCTTGTAGATACCGGTGTGAAAAACCTTCTATGTCGTCAACAACTAGGCCTATCATAATTAACCCAAGAACCTGTTTGCAGCCAGCACGATGAATGGAGTCATACCCAAACTTTAGGAGCCACAACCCACCATTTTCCCTTCCTTGCTTATGGTTTGCTGTCCTCGGAATGGTATCTCCTTGAACAAGGTAGCTGTGTCACATATATTCCGTTAATGGGATGGATTTTCTGCTTTCGGATGGTGTGATTTCAACGTTGAGTACCTACTAAGAGTTAGTTCTCGATGGGCAATAAATCATATTGATGAAAAATCACCAAGGAGCATGAAACAAAACACATAACTTACGTACCCATTGTACTTAGAGCCAATAAACTACCAAGAATCCTCTGTCTCAACCACTTTCTTCTTGTCTTTACATCGATTTCAAAATATAGGAAGGAAAGTAACTGAGAGCAAGCAAAAGAAAGAAATCTATCAACGACCGACTTGGACTAGAATCTAGAAACATACCTAAGGGAAGAAAGCATATTTGAGGTTTACTCCTTCCATGTCTAGTAGGAGTGCGTGCTTCTTATTGCCTTTTGAGCAGAGTTGTATACATTCCTCACTCAGTCTAATTAATTATCTTTCTCCTACCCAAATACCAAGGGAGGTTTATGAGTCGTATCCTCCTTACGAGATAGCGGAAGTAGCATTAGCAGGAAAAGTAAGCTCCTTTTCAAGCCTTCTCTTTCGTAACCTTTGATTAGTTCCTTAGATGCCCTTAGCAAGAATGATGCAGAGCAAGAAAGTCTATTTCCTCCGCCTTTCAAGAATCTCGCTATTCAAATAGCACAGATCAAATTCAATCCATAAGTCATGCTGGTCAATCAATGACAATGATAAGCTCTATAAAAAAATGAGTCTATTGCTCTTCGACACGTTTTATATCTACTTGATCATGCTTTATTGGAGTTATCTCGACGCCAAGGAGGAAGGAATAGAGATTAGGATCCTAGCCTTGTTCCGTTTGAAGTTCCTAAGAGAGGTTACAAAAGAAAGGGATGCTCAAACCAAGGATTTAGAGTCTTATTAGTGCATCAATCTACGAAAGGTAGGGAGGCATACCTGTGTTAAAATGGAGTGTAAAGCATATTCTAGATATTTCACTTGAATTTGTTCCTCTTAAAAGAGTAAAGTCCATGAGGTTCCTAAATTCCCCTTGAATCAAGTGGGACCGGAGATCGTTGTTCATTCGGTGGTTGGCCTTCCCTAATAAGTACCTACCAAGAATTGGGCGATTAGTTCAAGCGGTACCAATCACAAAGAACAGTTGAGTTTTCTAATTCATCTATTATTATAGGTTTTTTCATTTCTAGAATAGCGTTGGAGCCGGACACACATTTCGCCCGAGTTCCAACAAAGAAACCAAATACGTTATCGTGGAAAACGAGTTTCGCCAACACGTAAGAGTTTGTGTGCTTTTTATTTTCACATGAGTTTCACATATGTGATGGTTGGTTGGGAGGGTGCGGCAAATGACTCTAGAATCTTTCTCGAGACAATCATCAACCGAAAATGGCCACTATCGTCACCGAAAATACTATCTTGTGGACTCGGGCTCTACGTTTATGCCAGCTTTCTTTCTCCTTACCGTGGGGAGCGGTACCACTTGCGTGATTATAGAGAAGAAGGCGGTGTCCCACCACAAGAGCGGTTTAATTACTTGCACTCATCATTGAGAAGAGATGTTTTGGTGTCCCGTTTTCCTATTCTCGTGACATGCCCTATTTCTAGTGGAAGCTGAAGTACATTGCACTTGCTCTGTGTTATCAAAAACTTTATTTGAGCAGAACCACTAGCTCGTGATAATTTGTTTTCCAAGATGCGTGCGACCTTATTTTTGATGATTCGAATGGAGTTGAAGGAGCCGCTTACATCAGCAGAGCATGAGGTGGAATGTGTGAGTTCAGTGATCTCCGTCGCAAGAATCGTTTCGAGATCGATTGGCACAACAAAGAAAGAGAACTACAATTCCAACTGGATCCAATAAGAAGAGAATTAGAACACCAACCCTTAATTAAGACAGTTTTGGCTTGCGTCGCCTTTTCCCTTGCGCTTGATAACTCTTCTTACAAGGAGTCCTAAATTGGGGAGGGCGAATGGAAGTACTTCACACCGAACAGCCCACCGCCTCTACCTAGAGCAAAGAAGCTTTGCAGTCTTATCACCGATTCACCATAATCAGCTTTAAGGTCCCGACTCTCAAATCGGATATCTCTTTCGTTCACAAGAATTGCATATTATGTATGATTGGTGATTAGAAATTCTTTCTATTTACTATTTTGATGGAATTCATGAACGAGTAGATCAAAGAAAAGAAAGCAAAGCATTCACTCCTAAACTAAAGAACTAATCTCTCGAGCTAGCCTCCCGTTATGCGCCAATGCTTGAACAGGACCGTTGACCTTTACCAAGCCGTTTCCTATAGTTGACCGATACAGTTCGACCGATTGAGACAAAGCAGGCGGATGTGACCGATGGATTTGAAGAAGGAACTCATTTTTTTACCGATTCGGACCGTTTACGTAAGAGCGGTATGGTTCGAAGAGGTACTCATAATACGATATCGTTTAACGAATTGCCCGATCGATTACCGATTCATTAAGCCTACCTATCCCCACAAGGGAAGCCTACCAAGGATGCCTTTAACTTTCGCAGTTCCTCGCGCATCAAAGGACTTCACTTTGAAAGTAAAGGTCGGGTGGTTTAGGAGAATTGGCCGTAGAGAGAGCGCCTATCTCTCATAAGATAAGGAGAACTACTATTCTATTAGCAAAGCTAGCTACTAAAAGACAAGAGCGTCTATCCGCTGTAACTCCTTAATGTACCGTCCTCGTAGTCGATCTACGGAACTCCGACAAAGAACCTGGTCATCCAAAATCCGAATAGACCGATTCAAAGACTGAGGCGATAGATTCCAGTGCTGCACCTCCTAAGTCCAAAGATCGCTTTCAAAGACAAATCAGAAGACCGCGAGGAGTCGAAAAAAGCGACTTAGAAGATCAATTGACGATTCTGATGGATAAGGTCGAAAGCCTCGTGAAAGATTCCTTTATCTTTAGTTCTTTTTCGCGAATCGCTTGTTCGCTCGTGGGGAGTCTCTTTCAAGTTAGTGAAGTGAAACTCGACGGGAAGAAGCCGTCAATCTTGGATAGTTTTAATCATTGACTAAATGGAAAGTACGGTACTAGTTCGGTGATAGTGCCGAAAACTCGATGCTACACAGGGGCTAGAAAGTCTCTCCTTTATGTTCTTTACATTACTGATTGACCGACTCAACCCATCAATGTTTTCTACCGGAAAATTTGCCTACATATCGGACCTCGGACCTTTGAAGCTGGAGCTGAGCGAGGATTCGAGACTCAAACAACTCGCACTCGCATCGGTGAAATAAAGTAAAATAGATAGACCGTGGAACTCCCCTCATACGAACCTACCTCCATGACTTTCATGTCAAACTGAAACTCCTTCCCTTGCATTACCCATAGCATGCCATCACATTTGTGCTCACAATACATCTTAGCGCCATTTGCTACTGTGATTTCCATAGGTTTATACGGAGTTGAGTCGTAACCACCGCTTCACAATCTTTGGGGTCTACAAAGCGGGCGTGCTGCCACTATCAACCAAGGCAATCACCGGCACTCCGTTTACAGTATCTCTGTCCATAGTCGTCTCCTATTTTGGAAGATCGAGACTTGCGACACAAAGAGCAATATTATTCAAATAACATGTCATTCAAGCGCTGCGCGCCTTGTTAATTGCTCGTCACGTAAGTGAATTTACGAATAGGAGCCCAGTGCCCAACAAGTGAACTATTTCCTCCTCCAGATTGTAGCTTTTGAGAAACTTCCTTGAACAGCCACACGTCAAAGGAAAGGAGTATTATCCCCGCTTCACCACTATTCAAGTGCACAGTTTGCTATGGTGCGGACGACCGGTGGAAGCCAGCATGGAGAAGCAAGCAAGAGTGATGCATAGCATGGATTGCTTGAGCGAGACCAAGTTCAATCTAGAAGAGTATGGCCCGACTATTCTAGAGGATTGTGCGATAGTATTACTACTCTAGAGGATTGTGCTATAGTATTGCTGAATATCGAGCGAGGTGGATCCTTTGTCCCATACTTTGAGATCTTACCCATCGACCGGGAGCCAAGGCGGTAAGGCGGGGAGCGAGTAGAGATGAGCTTTTCAGCATCGCCGTGAGAGCATCCGAGTGAGCTGAAAGGAACTCGTGCAATGAATCGATCAGATTCGGCTTTACCGAGAACAGTCGTCGTCTATATCTAATCGGTTCTTTGACAACAAAGAATCGGACTTACCAACAAAAACTTGATCAAGCGATCGTTTGTCGCCATCGTTCTCCTATTCTCTCGAATCCATGAAGTAAGACATTGATTTTGCAATAAGATCAATTATGTTCATTGCATAATAAGCTCCTTGAAAAGCATTGGCGCACGTGTAAGCGAGTTGCTCTACCGAATCGAGCTATAGCCCTTGTCGAGATATCTTAACATATAGAGAATTTCTTGTCAAGATGAATATTCTCTAATGCCGAGGATATCCCTTTGATCTGCTTACTATATAACATACCAATAACGGAGCAAGTATTGCTTATAAAAGGATTCGATCTATAATCGATCAAGTAATGGGTCTTCCTTTGTGGTGATAAATTGCCTACTTAACTCGGTGGTTAGAGTATTGCTTTCATGAGTCATTGGTTCAAATCCAATAGTAGGTAGGTAGGTAGAAAAATTACTAGATAGCATTGGACTTACTTCGCCGCTATCTAATAACTTTTCTACCCTCTTCCCTTTTCTTTGTATCAACTAAACCTTTGGATTGTCTTCAATTGGATGGGGAATCCAATTGATAGCCTCGACTCGTATCCTAGCTCGTCGAGAGCTAGCTTCGCTTCAACCAATTCTTTCGTACCCTCACTCTACTCAAGTTAGCTTCGCTATTTCAAGTGCTGTTGAGCTTCTTCCGGATCAATGTCACTACCAGTTCCGCATCATTTCCTAAAATGATGATCTCATTATTAACTATTCTCGCAAAACCGCTCCACAGAACCGCCATTAACCATTGGTCATTGAGGAGGCGTATTCTCAAAGGACCCATATCTACAAATGTGTTAATGGGGCGTGGTTTGCATACGCCAATTTGGCCACTATTAGTAGATAAAATGATTTCTTTCACTTCACAATCCCAAATAATTCGCTTAGGAGTTAGTACATAAAGATTGAATTTCATTTCTTCAATTTGTTCTCCTCTTCTAAGTTTATAGCTTTCGTGCTAGCTTCATCGATGTTACCCACCAAATAAAAAGCCTGTTCTGTAGGCCGTCTAATTCTCCTAAAGGATTAGTTGAAATCCTAATTGTTTCTGCAAGACCAACATACTTTCCTGCAGAACCGGTAAAAACTTCGCCACAAAGAACGGTTGTGATAAGAAACGCTCAATTTTTCGTGCTCTTGCTACGCTTAAACGATCCTCCTCCGATAATTCATCCAACCCAAGAATTGCGATAATGTCCTCGAAGTTCTTTGTAACGTTGTAAAGTTTGCTTAACTCTTTGCGCGCTTTCATAATGTTCGTTGCCAACGATCCGAGGTCAGTAACATAGTTGAGGTTGAATCTAAAGGATCTCTTTGGATAAATACCCTTGGAAGCTAATCCTCCGGAAAATACGGTAGTAGCATCCAAATGTGCAAATGTTGTGGCGGGAGCAGGGTCGGTCAAATCGTCCGCAGTACATAAACCGCTTGGATCGAAGTTATAGATCCCTTTTGGTAGAAGTAATTCTTTCTTGCAAAGAACCCATTTCTGTACTAAGAGTAGGTTGATAACCCACTGCGGAGGGCATTCTCCTAATAAAGCGGATACCTCCGATCCTGCTTGAACAAAGCGAAAGATATTATCGATGAATAGAAGCACGTCTTGCTTATTAACATCTCGGAAATATTCTGCCATAGTTAGGCGCTTAAACCAACTCTCATACGAGCTCCGCGGTTCTTCATCGGGGTAACTACGCTAGCTTGGTACTATTTCTAGTCGATATCACATACCCTTATCGAATTTAGAATATTATTAGGATTAGACCAGACACGCTTCTAAAAACAAGGAAGTGATAGCACGAGTTTGAATATGTGGGTTCGATAGGAGCTGAAAGAGCTGATAGGTTTTAGTGAAAGAAGGGCTTGTTTTCCAATAAGTTCTATTGCTTTGACACATGTAGTATATAACATAATATATAACATAAATAAATATCACTGAATAAAAGCGGATAAGATAGCGTATTAGGCCGACAAGTAGGAAGCATAGCAAGTAGCAATATACAAGAAATAGGGAATGAGGGGGCGTGGAAGTCTTTAGTATTGCGGTCTCTATCGTCACCTTGACGGCTGTTTGCGCCTTCTCGACCGAAATGGAAGAGCAGGTCTCATGCAGGAGATTTGTCCAATAGGGACATAACTAGTTGCGACAACAAGCAAGAAAACAAAGACCTTCCTCGAAGGCTGCGTAATCGCAATGGCTCTTTCTTACAAGATGAAGTGTACACTTGCTGCACTTCCTGGGTTGGTATTGGATCCGCTTCAACCGCTTCGAGGCGCGAGTAGAAGACATTGAGAATGAATGGGAGCTTGCTCGACCAAGGAGAGAGGAAAGAGACTAAAAAAGTGTGAATGAGGTGTAGAATCGTGCGGTGGTCGGCTTAAAAGACGCTCTTTAAAGCTAGTAGCTAAGGGATACTCGGGAAAAGGAAAGGGTATAGCGTCCCACTTTCGCGCTTTCGGCGATGCCGATTCCTACTTCCCAAACCTTTGCAAAGGTATTCTGCCCCGATCGAGAAAAAGAAGATCTTGTGTCTTCATCCGATTCGTTTGGCTTAGCGAAAGGTTAGGGGCCCAGTGGGCTAGGTCTAGACTTTGCTCGGACAGGTCTCGAGGGTAAAACCTTTGCATATCGAGGACTTCTTTCTGCAGAGGAAAGCGTTGAAGAAGAATTAGTTCTCGTGGCTAAGAACCGATCTTACTATTGAAGAGCAGCAAAGCGAGTGAAAAAGTAGGGAAGAATTAAGCGAAGATGCATTAGTTGATCTCAACTATATCCACTTCAAGTATCCTCGAGAGAATTTCCACTACCGTAACTAATCGCTTGATGCATTACGGATTCCTTTCAAGCTTTCCTTGCCTTGAATAGATAGATGAAAAATGCAATAGGTTTTTGCAAGTGAAAGAGAAGGCAGCGAGCGGAAGTAGCTTTTGCTTGAGTTGACTTCGTCGAGAGATCGTATTTTAGTATGTAGGTGAATCCCGTAAAGCATGCCACCAAGGTACTTATAACTTTCTCTAGCAGTCATTGCGTGTCGCTTCATGACCCATCTTCTCATCCTTCGAGACTTCGCCTTTTCAAAATGAGTTGATCGGTTGCCAAGTTATAGAGTTAGAGAAATTTGACCTAATTGCACACAAAAGTTGCTCCCAAAAGAAGGAGCTGTGGAAATGAAAGGGAATTGGTGATGGAGTGTGCAACGTTCGCGTTTCCTTTCGGTTCAGCGCTACCATCGCACCTACTCGAGCGGAAAGATAAGACTCGGCACTCTTCGCGAAAGATAGGTATAGATATGATTGCCTTCCGTAGGGCTAGGATAGACATAAGACTAAGGATAGTGAGCATGAGGATAGGGAACAGGAGAATGAGGATATGATGCAGATTGGCAAATAGACGAGAAAATGCTCGGTGACACAAAGTGCAACGACCTAGAATGGTCATGGGTCGAAAATGAAAAGGGGATTTCAGAGTCTTGAATATCCCGGTTACGACATGATACTTTGGATGGACTGGTTGTCTAAGCTGGGACCCATGAAGGAGGATTGGGGAAAGATGTAGATGGCATTTGAGAAGGAGGGTGGTCCAATGGTGAAATTGAAGGTGCACGAGGCGCGCAATGTGAACTTGTGTTGAGAAAAACAAATACAAAAGGGGCGGTAAACTCATCATTATTAAGGCTCTCCTCAACCGATCGACCACCGAGGTTCCTTACTCTACACCAAAAATACTCAAGCGAGTTTGGTCCTCTTTCTCGATGTGTTCTTAGAACCCACTACCCTCCCTCCTAAAAGACCATGTGACCATCGATTCACCTTACGATAGTCAACCAGTGAATCAAAGGCCTTATAGGTATTCACACCACCGGATGAAATTGAAGCCATAATCAAGGAGTTACTCGAATGGTACTCTACAACCTAGTTCATGCCTCACCGGCTCTTCTTGTAAAGAAGAAAGAAGGTTCGTGGCGCCTATGGATTATAGGCAACTCAATGCGCAAACCGTAAAAAGAAATACCCGATACCGGTCATTGATGATCTTCCGGATGAGCTACACGGTTATACTGTGTACTCTAAAATCGTTTTATCTATTCCCACATCGATTCACCAATCACGGAACTCGTTATGGATAGAAGGTCCGTAGAAGTGAAAGTAGGACGACGGGAGAAAAGAGTAAGGAGTACCGGAAAAAGAAGATTTTTACTTTCGCCTTACGAAGAAATAGTAGCATTTGAAATGGAAAGATTTACTTTGGATAGTAAATCCCCAAGGAAGGGCTATAATCCAAACAAAGGAGGAGCTAGCGGACGGTTCAATTTCAACGATTAGGGAGGGGAATGAAACACTTGTCTTTCACAATCAATTCTTTCTTTTTATTTTATGTTTAGGACACGCGAAGCGAGAGCGAAACTTGCTATGAGGAGAAGACTCGGCAAGAGAGGTTTGAACAAGAGGAACTGCCGTCTAGTTGAGTTTGATCATTCTCTCTTTCTATCTCTCTTTCTTTCAAGAGCTGAATAAGGGCATATCCGCAAAGGAGAGATAAATCGGACTTTCTTCTTTACCCCCCTCATTATTCAAGACGTGAATATAAAGTGTATTGTACTCCCTTGGATCTTTTCCGGGATCTTTACTCGTCGTTGATTAAGGAAGCTAGAAGGAAGATGGGTGGTAGGGTGAATGGACATTCGTATCCTCTCCGACTCGCTTGTTAGGAGAGTAGCGACCAAAAATCAATCATTATACAGGATAAGCTGCTGTAGAGATAAAATGTAGGAAGGAGAAAGTTGGTTTCAATGAGTTATGTGAATTGTAGAAGAAATAGGTAAACAAGGCGGGTTAATATATATACGTTGAAAAGCAAGGGGATAAATTGAACGAAATGAAGAGCAATCCAGAATCCTATTTTGTATACTATAAGAAAAAGGCATCAAAACTTGGAAATCAAGATGTTGTAATCGATATGGGTAGTCACACATTAGGAAAAATGGTGTAGTGGTTGGGCTGTAGCTTCTTCTTTTGAACAGCATTTCATTCTGTTTTGGATGCTTTCTACTATGTTTCAAGTGATCAAAGAAGAGTTTATTTCCCACTACTCATATCACATCTTATGTGTTGATGCAAGCTGACTAAATCAATAAGATGGTATTCGTATTTGATTAGACAAGATGGTATTCTTCTTTATTCCGAGCACAACAATCCGGATCTCTATCTTATAGCTTATCCTTCCTATTCAGTATGTATTACGGTCATGTCAAGTCAATGGTCATGCACTTTCGCAACCGGTCTTGAATGGCTTGATGAATTGTTTGTCGAGCCTCACAGAGTGACCTCCTAGGAGGACAATAGACCACAAAATACCCTTACTACCGTGCACTAAACCTCACAATCAAAGGCCCTATGGATATTCTTATTTTCAGAAACTTTCAATTGATAAAATCATGGAGGAATTACAGCAGAAATCATTCATTCAACCTTCCACCACCCATTTGCCCAAAGGCTGTTAGTGAAGAAGAAGGCGCTCGCGTTGGAGGCTTTGCATTGACTATAGGCGCTTTAATACCGATGCAGATGAAAAACAAGTACCCTATACCAATCATTGATGATCTTTTGGATGAATTACATGGGGCAAGGTACTTCTCTAAGATAAACCTCGATCTGGGTACCATCGGATCGGGATGAGTGAGGAAGATGTGTACAAAACAGCTTTCATAACCCTACTGAAATAACGCACCTTTTAATCATATTGAATGCCCATCTAGCTGAGCCGATTCCTCCTTAGAAGAGGAAAGTTCGTTGACCGCTAATGCCGCATCCACGGGAGGGTGGAAGTAGGTTCCATCATTTCTTGTTTTTCATAAAAAGAATCAAGAAGTGGATCAACGTCTTTTTCTTATTGAGTGAGTTGGGAGTCGATCTACACTTAGTCGAGTTCGCATACAACATCGCTACCATTCCACCATTGAGGTGGCTCCGCATGAGCACTATACGGGCGGAAGTCCGTCATATCACTATACTACGTGCGGGCGGAAGTGTAGATCACCCGTCGGAGAGAAGAAGTTACTCGGTCCGGATCTTGTCCAGAGGCGATGAGAAGGTAGAGATGATTCGAAACGCTTGCTAACCACGCAGAGTAGACGAAGTGTTATGCGGAGGAGAGATTTGGAAAAAAAGGAAGGAGATCACGTCTTCCTTTCAAGTCTTCCGCCTGCATTGTGCTCTAGATAAATAAGAACTATGTCTTCTACGCACAAAGAAAGAGGCCTACTAGTTGGAAATGTTTAGTCAATATGCGAAAGCAAATGGGGCAGCTCGATCGACTCTCTATTCTTGATGGCCAGGGTAAACAATCAATCGGGCAATCAGTTTGCTTATTCAATCGACCACGCTATATTTTCTTTCTAATATAACTAAAAGTTTTAGCCCTTGCTTCAAAGGAGTTGGATCACAGAAGAAGCCAGCTCAAGGACGTGTTTTGCATTAAACCAACAAGATGCACAAGCCACGAGTTCGGTCATTCATTGCACTATTCGAATTTGTGGTACATCCGCTAGCATACTTGTAGACCCTGGTTCCACTCACTCTTTTGTATCCCGTTATTTGTACCAAGAACAATAGGGTTCGCCGCTCCATGCAAGTCTTTTAGTAGCTACTCCAATGGGAGATTCCTTGCTTACAAAGCTAGTATTAAAGGACTGTGTTATTACGAGAGCGGTCAGAAATGAAGGTGGATCTAATCGTTTTAGACTTTCGATATTTTGATCTTTGGTATGGATTGGTTGTCTGCATACCATGCTCGTGTGGATTGTTTTAGGAAGATAGTGACTCAACACCAGTAAACCATCGTTTGAACTTGTTGGGGTGTGTGATGAATATCCCGCTCGAATCTCGGCCATTCATGCCACTCCACTTTTGGTTGCATCGGTACATGGCTTTCATTTCGAGAGCTACTCGAGTGTTCTGGCCTTAAAGACATACCACGGTATGTGAGTTCCCAGACAATTACTGTGACTTCCACCAGATAGGCAAAGAGTGTTCACCATAGATTTGCTACCGGCTCCAATCTCTAAGCAACCATATTGGATGGCGACAACGAAATGGAAGAGTTTAAGAAGCGATTACAAGAACTTCGGTGAATTCGACCGAGTTGATCTCCACGCCGTATTGTTTGTGAAAAGAAGGACGGGCGCCTTTGCATTTCAACTCGTAAGTCGTTCCGTGTAACCGTGAAGAATAGGTATCCACTTCCTCGTATTGATAATCTTTTTGATCAGCTTCAAGGGAGTGAGGTTGACTCCTTTATATATTTGCGGTCCGGTTATCATCAATTGAAGGAGTACTAGTTATATTTTGTCCTAATTAAATTAGTAGCCGTAGGGATGACTTGAAAGAGAATATCCATGCATATCGTCGCTTCGCTCGCTTTCCAATGGTTCAGAGCGAATGCGAGGAGTAAAAGCATCCAACGCTCGGACCAAAAATTACTAATAGGAAGGATGAAGATTTTCTTATTAGAAAGCCTGCCTTTTCAAAGTGGAATAAAAAGTAGGAAGGTATCAAATGTTTGGGTTTGGTTCCACTAGGGTATGGCATGGTCAATTGCTCTTTTAGGAGGTAGTGCTTTAGGTTCCTCAAAGACTACTTGGTATATAGATAGCACCTTCTCAACAGAATGAGGCATAACAGCCTTAGTCTGCTTGTGTGTGGGTATGTCGGTTGGAATCATCAAGTGTAGTTCTCCTTCTTCTTCCTCTTTATTATTCATGTCACCATTAGTATGCACTTCTCTTCTTTCATTCCTATTACCTATAAGGGTGACAAAGAACTAGGTGATGTAGGAGAGTTAGCCATTCAAGAGCGGATAAGGCTAAAAGAGAAAAAGCGTGGCTTGGCTTATTCTATTCATCTCGCACCACCGACAGAGATTCTTTCACACCTCGTTCAGCTAGTAGAATTCTTTCTAGATCTCGTTCTTTTCACTTTCTCAGGTGAGACCGTCCAATTTCATTCTTGCTCGGAAGAGAGGATCGGAACTCACACTCGATCCCTACTCTTTCCTCGTACTTCACAGTTTTTCGAGGCCGAAGGTGAACTGGACTCGCATTCACTTGCTGGGAAAAAGAGTGGATCAAAGCTACGATCGAGGCCGAGGATAGGTCACGGGACGGATGAGGTAAAGTATTCCAAAACGGAGGATTCCAACCCGAGGAAGTAGGTCAACCACCTTGAATATGGCTTCGTGGAAGTAGTTGGGGATAAGCCCAAGGAGGATAGGCCTATGGGATTTCCACAATGAGTCCTAGTACCGGTAGGTTAAGGCGTAATAAGTCAAAGAGGTCTTAGCGGAACTCGATAGGCCAAAAGGAGGGATGTGACTCATCAAAGGAAGTTGCCGACTCGGGTAGGTAAGCAAGAAAGTAGACTCCTTCATCGGCCGGTACTCTGAACAATCACCCATCTATCTCAGTAGGGAAAGAGGAGTTATGGTATAGAGAATACCGACCTCTGGATGCATTGATTAGGACAAAGACCTGGTATTTCAAGTCAAGCTTAGGCGAAGAGGTCCTTCTTTGAGGAGGGAGTCGTCGGTATGGAGTGACTCTAATAGGCCAAATAGGAGTTCTTTCCGGTCAAGTGAAGCTCGAGAGAAGGGGATTGCAAGAAAAGGGAGTTCTTTGAAGTAGTAGTTTCGCAAAGAAGTTGCTTGTCCAATTCTATACCAAAAGTAGCACCGATTCAATTCCGAAAACCGAAATCAATTCCTTCCTCACTCAAGAAGGGCCCGCGCTTCTTTAGTTTAGAGTAATCATAATAAAAAAGAAATTCGATCTTTAAGGCATTACACTCTCTTCCTCTTTAGAGGGGTTACTGAGCTATGCTCCTTCCAAGAGGAAAGTGGGCGATTCTTCTTCTGTAAAGTTTCGTGTTCACATCCAGTCTTCTCTGTACACTAGTGCACTTCCACTCTATGCTATGTATGGTAGTCGTTTGACTCGGGAATCCACGAGCCCGACTTTTAGTCCGTGCTGGCGGTTTCAGTAGTGGTCGATCCAAAGACCTCTTTTCGATCCAAGAGTCGCATGAGAAGAAAGCTTCGGTTAGCTTCAGTTAGTGTTAGTTAAATAGAACGGAACCTCGTAACTATGCCAAGCCCGATCTTGGTTCCAATGCTGCAGAAAGGTTATGGGTAAAAGAAGGTCTTTATCCTGTGTCTGCGGAGACCGGTGTTCTTGATCGAACTCATTTTCTTTCGAGGAGATCCAAAATCTCTTAATTTATGCGAAACGAATTTACATATTTATTGCGAGGGCTTTGAAAAGCGAAAGGATGAAGACTGATTTAGATCCTCTGAAAGCGCAGAAGTATGCCTTTTGAGCTTTTTCTCCACCCCGCCTCATATTGTGCCTGAATGGTCCTAGGAAAGACTACGTCGATAAATCATTCTCACACCTACTTTCCTTCTTCTCGAGCAAATAAATGTAGTATTTAGTCCAACCAATCATTGGTGAATCTCTTGTATGTCTGTCTTTCGTGAAAAGTGGAGTATTTGTGCCCAAGATCTTTCTATTCCCTTTAGTAGGTGCACACATCTCGTATGGTAAATATACCTTTGTGCCCTATAAGGTAAGATTGATTGACGAGTCAAGAGATGGAGATCTTGGTTTAGCAATGTTGCTGTCCTTTTCTTTCGTGAAAGGTATGATCTAGAGTGTGATTCGATCCCGTGATTGGGTGCTTATGTAGAATGAGTGGAGCATACTAGGAATGCCGAATGCTCCTCGGTGAGGGAGCTGTTGGAGAAGAGTGGGACTAGAAAGAGGAATACCCATGTCGGGCCATGTAAGGCCAATAGTTGAGGTACACGGATCCGCACAAAACTCCAAACATGTAAGAATCTACCTTGAAGCAAGGTTTCTCTTTAATGTCGTTCCACCCTATTGATGACAACTAATGTTACTAAAAGCTTAGATGAAGAAAGAGCTTCGAGCGAAGGCTTGTTGGCTTTGGTTGTTGGCGTGGATTATCTTGTTAAGCTCTGCAGAGATGGTGAGCGTGAAGAAAGGACACTACCATCAAAGAAAGACAGCTCTCAAATGGATTTGTTTGGTCTATGATGACCAAGTAGAAGCATCCGTTCCACATAGGTGAGAGCCTAGTCTTGCATAGGCGCAAGCTCTTCTCTTCAGAATTTCGTTTCTATTTTTAAGTCTAAAAATACCGTTTGTTTTGTTTTGAATTGACATAGAGAAATCTTTCTCGCGTTCCTTAATTCAGGAATAGGTGGCGAAGGCTACTTGTTCCTTGGCGGACTATATATAAAGGAAAGGGTTATTTTTCCTTTACGGCAATAAGAGTTGATTCCCTTGCTTGTAGTTTTGATCGATTCCGTGTATTTAACATATTTCAGAGTGGTTAGGAGAGAATCAATGTTTAGTAGTAGGCCCGGTTCACGTGTTCTACCACCGTTCGCCCAATCATAGTCAAAATCTGAGTTTGATCCTCGCTCGGAAGAACGCTAGCTATATGCTTAACACATGCAAGTCGAACGTTGTTTTCGGGAGCCGGGCGTAAGGAAAGAGGCTCCTAGCTAAAGTTGTCTCGCCGCTTCAAAACTACAGGCGCGCGCTACGGCTTTGACCTAACGGCCTCCGTTTGCTGGAATCGGAATAGTTGAGAACAAAGTGGCGAACGGGTGCGTAACGCGTGGGAATCGCCACAGTTCGGGCCAAATCTCAAGAAAGCTCAAAAGCGCTGCTTGATGAGCTGCGTAGTATTAGGTAGTTGGTCGGGTAAGGCCGACCAAGCCAATGATGCTTAGCTGGTCTTTTCGGATGATCACCACACCGACCGAGACACGCCCGGACTCCCACGGGGGCAGCGGTGGGAATCTTGGACAATGGCGAAAGCCGATCCAGCAATATCGCGTGAGTGAAGAAGGGCAATGCCGCTTGTAAAGCTCTTTCGCCGAGTGCGCGATCATGACAGACTCGAGGAAGAAGCCCCGCTAACTCCGTGCGGCTCGCGCGAAGGCGGGGGCAAGTGTTCTTCGAATGATCGGGCGTAAAGGGCACGTGGCGGTGAATCGGGTTGAAAGTGAAAGTCGCCAAAAGTGGCGGAATGCTCTCGAAACCAATTCACTTGAGTGAGACAGAGGAGAGTGGAATTTCGTGTGTAGGGGTGAAATCAGTAGATCTCGAAGAACGCCAAAGCGAAGGCGCTCTCGGGTCCCTACCGACGCTGGGTGCGAAAGCATGGGAGCGAACAGATTAGATACCCGGTAGTCCATGCCGTAAGCGATGAGTGTTCGCCCTGGTCTCACGCGGATCGGGGCCCACTAACGCGTGAAACACTCCGCTTTGGGAGTACGGTCGCAAGACCAAACTCAAAGGAATTGACGGGGGCTGCACAAGCGGTGGAGCATGTGGTTTAATTCGATACAACGCGCAAAACCTTACCACCCTTGACATATGAACAACAAAACTGTCCTTAACGGGATGGTACCGACTTTCATACAGTGCTTTGCATGGTCGCCGTCACCGTGTCGTGAGATGTTTGGTCAAGTCCTATAACGAGCGAAACCTCGTTTTGTGTTGCTTTGAGACATGCGCCTAAGGATAAATTGCCACCGGTGAGCCGAGGAGCCGAGTGACGTGCGGCGCTACTACTTGATTGAGTGCCAAGACGTAGTCGTGCTTTCAGCAAGAATTTCACCATTGGGAGCCGGTGCCTTTCGAAGCACTTTCACGTGTGAACCGAAGTCGTCTTGCCGAACTCAAGACCCACGGAGACCTACCTATAGTGACGTCAAAGTACCAGTGACGGATAGGAAAGAGTCTTCATAGAATTGGTTTCATTCCATGGATTCATAGTTTCCCTATCTTAGGCCTCTGGGCCCAAAACATGAAGAATTACCGCTAAGCTTCATATGAATAGTAACCCATGAACAGTATGGGTCTAGGTGGGGGAGCACCTCCTCTTTGGGCCCAAGTATTACAAGGTCCAATTTGACCCAAATAAGTGATGCAGCATCTTCTTCGAGTGATTACGGCAAGTACAGGAGGAATTTGGAGATAAGGCCAGATCCATTGGAAAGAGGACGAGAAAAGCTTTTCATCCAGTACTCGTGGACCTCAAACGAACTCTGTATGTGAAAGTTATGCATATTTGAAGTTGGGCCGTCGTGCTGAATCCGAACTGATCTAGAGGCCGAATTGGATTCCAAAACGTGTCCAAGTTGAACTCTTGCTTGAATTGGTGCAAACATGATGTGGTGCTACAAAAATATATATTTTCATCATTAGGTAGCACCATATTCTTATTTAAAATATGTTGAAACTGAAGAAACGAATTCACCTTTAGTTCAATCTGATATTGGGCGCTAGGGTCATATGTGTTGGTGGCGTGGTCACATCTTGTATCCATATGGGTCGTGTCCTTATCATCCATCCTAGTGGAACCCATGGCAGCCGCGGAGGGTCTTGAAAAATGGCAAGCCCCGCTTCACAGCCCTAGACAGGAAGCGGTTTAAAGCAGCCATGCGGCCGACAAGTCTCTGGACCTCCCTTGTCGTCTTGGGTGGCTCCATAGCCAAGATAGCGTCGACTTTGTCGGGATTTGCCTGGATGCCCCGTCCGGATACAAGGAAGCCCAAGAGTTTGCCCGCTTGCACACCAAAGACACACTTGTCCGGGTTGAGCTTGATGCCCGCATTCCTGACGTTGTCGAAGGTCTCCTGGAGATCCCGACCGTGGAAGGCGAGCTGCCTGGTTTTCACTACCACGTCGTCGACGTAGGCCTCCACGTTCCTCCCAAGCTAAGCGGCTAGCGCCAACGCGATGAGGCGGGTGAAGGTTGCGCCCGCGTTCTTCAACCCGAAGGGCATCCTGACGAAGCAGAAAGTCCCAACCAGCGTAATGAAGCTGGTTTTGTCCTCGTCGTCTTTGGCCATGTAGATCTGATGGTAGTCGGAGTAAGCGTCCAAGAAACTCATGAGCTCGCACCCCGCGGTGGCATCGACCAGTTGATCTATACGCGGCAAAGGGTAGTCGTCCTTTGGGCATGCCTTGTTGAGGACGGTGAAGTCGATGCACATACACCAAGCGCCGCTAGCCTTCTTGACCAGCACCGGATTGGCAAGCCAATCCGGATGTTGAACTTCGTGGATAACCCCGGCCTGGAGAAGCTTCCCCACTTCCGCCTTGGCCGCTTGCTGCCGATCCATAGACATATGCCGAAGCTTCTGCTTGACCGGTTTGGCGTCGGGGCGAACCAGGTTGTGCTCGATGAGGGTGCGGTCCACGCCTTTGATGTCCTCCGGGGACCATGCGAAGACGTCGGTGTTGCTTCGGAGAACCTGGAGCAAGTCTTGCTCCACCTCCGGAGGGAGGCCTTTGCCAATGGACATAAATTGCCCCTCCGCTTGGAGAGGTACCCTTTTGACCCCGCCCTCCGGTTGAGACTTTGGCGTCCACCCCAGAGCGGACGGCGTGTCCGCCTTGAGTTCGTCGGTGATGACGTGCACCTTGTGGTGTGGAGCTCTGGCGCCAGCCTCTACGCGCCTGGCGAGGTCCTGGTCGCCGAAGATAGTGATAACACCCCGTGGGCCCGGGAGCTTCATACACAAGAAGGTGTGGTGCGGGACCGCCTCGAAGGCGTTGATGGCGGGTCGGCCCAGTATGGCGTTGTACAGGTGCGGGATGTCTACAACGTCGAAGACAATGTCCTCGCTCCTGGCGTTGTCGACCTGACGCAAGAAAACTTGGAGACGCACCTGACCCAAGGCCTTCAGTGGTTTGCCTCCGAAACCTTGGAGCGGGGTCTCCGATGGCCCCAACGACTCTGAGGGATTCCCATGCGGTCGAGGGCCTCCATGAACAGAATGTTCGCGGAGCTACCCCCATCAATGAGGATGCGCCTGACGTCGCAGCCCGCCATGTTGGCCTGGATGACTAGGGGATCTTGGTGGGGGAACTCCACACCCTGAGCGTCGGCTGGCGTGAAGGCGATGTTGTGGTGCGGCATCCCCGGAGGTGGTCGCACCGAGAAGGCTCCCGACGAGGAGCCTCAAGTGATGATGCTCACATGCGGTGCCGGGCCCCCTCTATAGCCGCAACTCGTGGGGGGCTTTCCTGCGGCTGTTGTACATGGGCTACGGCGGGGGGCCACGCTTCCAAGGTCCGAGTTCTGGCTGCTGCCTACCGCAGCTCCATGACCGCCGTACATGCCCGCGTGATATGGTCGTCATAGCCGTGCACTTCGCACCACCTGCCGTAGTCCAAGATTTCCTATTCCGTGCAAGGTCTCTCGTCGTGGCCGCCCCCGCGCCCCCATCTCCGGCCTCCCGGGCCGTTCCCGCGCGGGGTGGGGGTAGGTTCCCGGGGGGCGCCTTCTATGTTGAGGACGTGGCGAGCCTTCTGGGACCTGCGCTGATTACGTCGGGGCTTGCGCCTACCGCTTGACGAGTTCTCTTGCTCCCTAGCGTTGCTGCATTCAGGGGCGTCCTCCGTGGACTTTTGCTTGCGCTTTCCTGTGGAGGGACCCTTCCTCGCACTTCCTTTCTGTGACCACTCCTCCGCTTGAATGGGGTCGGAGTCGTCACCCTCACGCCTTTGCGCGTCTTCCTCCGCCCGTGCGTACTCTTCCATCTTATCGAAGAGCTTCGTCATCGCCCTTAGCTTCCGCGCGTTGTATTCAGCCAGCGGCCCTGGACGAAGGCCCTGCACCGCTGCGTTGATGATGGTTGTCTCATTAACATCCTTGACCTGGCAGCGTACCTTCGCAAAGCGCTTGAAGTTGTCCCGGAGCTTCTCCGAGGGTGTTTGCTTGACCGCGAAGAGCTGATCCGCGTCGACGCGCTCGGCGTAGTTCCCTTGGAAGTTGTTGTAGAGTCGGTCGCGGATCTGCTCCCACGTGTAGATGGAGTTTGGCTCGACGATGAAGAACCAAGAGAGTGCCACCCCCTGCAACACGAGGGGGAGCCCCTTTGCCTTCGTGGTGTCGTCTCCGCCGGCAGCTTCGATGGCAATTTCTAACACTAGCGCGAACTCTCGCGGGTCCATATCACCTTTGTACGGCTCGATGGCGCTTGGGAACTTGAAGCCCTCCGGGCATGCTGCTTGCTGCAATGCTACGGAGAGCGGGGACTCCGGGTCTACGCGTCGCAGCAGGACACGGCTGGCCGTGGGGGCGTCATGGCTATCTACCCGCTCCGGTGTGGGCTCCGTCACACCCGCCAGCGAGGTCTGCCTACTCCGAGCGTCTTGCATGTCCTGCACAGCCTCACGGAGATCCGCCAACTCCCGCTGAAACGTGCTGAGGGCCGTCAGCAGGGCATTCTCCGCGGGGTCCGTCGTCATGGCGGCGGCAACGGGGTTGACTGTCGTGGCGGCGGCGACGGGGTTGACTGTCGTGGCAGCGGTGGCGGGGTCAGTCGTCGTGGCGGCGGCGGCGGGGTTGACTGTCGTGGCAGCGGTAGGGTCGGCCATCGTGGCGGCGATGGCGGGTTCGAGCGTCGTGCTGTGAACGCCGATGTTCGCGACTATCGCGCCTGCATCGCCGCCCGCGACTACCGACGCCGAAGCCCTAGCGTTGACGCTAGGCTCCGTCGCTCCCGCCTTCCTCTTTTTCGCCACCGATGATGAAGCTTTCTTTGGTGCCATGCTTCTTCGGATCTTGAGGTTTGCTCTTGTCCTCCCAACGGACGGCACCAACTGTTGTGGCTACAGACCAAACAGAGAGATAGAGTATGGTAGTGAAGAGTTAGGTGAGCAAGTGCTTAGGGTTTCCCTCATGGCCGGTATCGTATATGTATACCCACATGGGGAGTGTTTTTTACAATAGTACCCTTACATTTGAGTATTCTCTCAGGGGTACTTTTGTCATTATACGTGTCCCATTTTGGACCTTACAACCTCCTAACAGGCCTGCTGGGCTTAGGTGAGGGCCACCCCTACAACAATATTCGTATTTGAGACTATTCGATCATATCCGATCCGTTTCCACCCCTAGAGCAGACCCACAAGATCAATGGCTCAAAATTGGTAATGTCTTCTTCATAACTCTGGTGATAAACTTCTCCCTCTATAAACAAACATTTATATGTAGTGTTGTCCTCAACATTAGAGGTGGCGAGACTATTTGTCGTTGGCATGGTAGCAATGGTGGAGGGCCACACGCGGTGAGTTAGAAATAGAAGAGAAGGTGAAGAGACAAGTTAGGCTTTGGCAATTGCAACGATGGCATAGGGGAGTGAGGAGATGGTGGAAAAGGGCTTTGCAAGTGCCAACAGGGCGGTAAGGTAGTGGTGCAAGGGCTTGCAGTGGGTGGATACTAGGATTAAGTTGGGGAAGAAAAGGGGGAGAAAGTTTCCAATGACCTAAAATTTGACTAATTTTATCTTTCACTTTCAAAATTATATCCACATCAGATGTACCATAATTTTCATAGCTGTTTAGCATCAAATAACTGATTTTTGCAACAAAAATCAACCAAATTTTAAGGGCTATAAGGGGCATGTACAAGGGTAAAGAAAATTGCTATGTATACCCTCAATATCACCTAGAGTCAAGACTAAAGACAAGTAACACGATCGTGTCTACACTACTTTCGTTTCTTCATTAAACCTACTGTAAATTATTTATGTGATCGGCCGGCTTTGTTATAATTCTGTTCTGCGTGCATTCTAAAGTAATACGAGCTGCCTGCTTTCTTGGGTTGTTTTGCGTATATTCCACGGTTGCGTACAATCATGATACGGAATCTAGTGAAGCGCATTAATCCATACGGCTGCTTGCTTTCTCAGGTCAGCCAGCCAGTTTGTACTCAGGTCAGCCAGCCAGTTTGTACTGGAATACTCCGCAACACGACCAAAATCCTAGTCATCATGGACGCGATTGCTTCCAAGTATCCCAACGAAGCACACCCAGCAAAATCCTCGCGCTCGCCTACGTGGACACGGCGCAGCGCAGATGATCCCCCTCCCGAAGGCAGAATTCCGACACGTGCTCCACGCTCCAGCCTGACTCACGGTGCACCACGTCCACGGGTCAACGGCGCTCCCGCCGAGCTCCCCTCCTCCACTCCTCTCGTCCAACCGAGGATGACGTGCACGGATCGAACACAGGCTACCGAGCTTGCGGGGAACTCATCTCGCTGCATGGTGGGACCCTCACTCTCGGATCCTCTTACTACAAGCGAGGACGAGTATCTTCTTGCTTTCTCACTCGCGCCGCTTCTTGAGATCACCGTCCCAAGAACTTGTAATAAAGTTTCTGAGAAGAATTTTTTATACTTCAGACTGCGCGCGGAGCAGGCAGTGGGCTGTGGATCTGCGCTCTGCGGACTGCAGGTATACTTCCTCACTTTGAGCGGGTAACAGTAGTTGTTTCTTGGTCACCCTTTTCTCGCGACTTATTACTGTCATAGAATCAATCTGGTGAGGCTTAGTCTGCCTTTTCGCAAGCGTAATTAGCAAGGAATCGATCATTCGTTGCTCTTGGACTCAGTTAACTGCTAAATCGAGGTGTAGTTTCCGGCCCGTATAGCTTAATTCTGCTGGATCTCGTGTAGGACAGTAGATTTCTTGATTTCTGCTCTCTGATCAAGTCCCCATATAAGCGGTGGAGTTCTTGATTCCGGTTCAGTTTAGTGAGTTTGGTTCGTTCCTCTGTTGCAGAAGTTGTGTGCTAGCTACCGGAGCGGTCATGGAAGTGGTTTCTTCCAGCCACTCCTGCTTGGCATTTCATCAAACACCCAGCAGTGCTTGGAGGTTTCGGGGCATTGGTCTCGGCCCGGGGCATACCAAATCCACTCGGCCGAGAAAAAGTGCAGTTCTTTGTGTTGGGACCGGGAGATCTTCAAATCCAGGTGGTTCCGGGAAGGTTCATGCGAGCCATGGGTTCTATGTAAGTGATGTGGATGCGGCCCTCCAAGGCATTCCCAAGAAGGCTGGCGAGATTGAGAGGGTGATGATTCCGGGCCTGCCGGAAGGGCTAGACTGCTCTCAAATCAGTACTGGGTTCTGGGAGTGGAAGCCGAAGCTGACAGTATATTACGAAACGTCTGGCACGGAGAATAGCAAGGCACCAGCAGTGCTCTTTCTACCGGGATTTGGAGTGGGGACGTTCCATTTTGAGAAGCAATTGAGGGATCTTGGGCGTGATTACAAGGTGTGGACAATGGATTTTCTTGGGCAGGGAATGTCATTGCCATGTGAAGACCCTGCTCCTAAGAACGTGGTAGGGGAGCAGGATGAGGAGGCATATTGGGGTTTTGGACAAGATTTGCAACCATGGGCACAGGAGTTGGTGTATTCTGTAGATTTGTGGCGTAACCAAGTTCAGCATTTCATTGAAGAGGTACTCCCTTTTGTTGTGCCATCCAATGTTCATTTTGCTAAAATGTTTTTCAAGTTCAGTTTGCAAATCTTAGTGTGCTTTGCAATCTTGGAAGGTCCTGCAATAATTGTTGAATTAGCTATTTTCTTTTATCAAGATTGCTTGGATGTATGATATTTCAGCATTTGTAAATAGGGCTTTATAGAATTTTTCTGCTTCATTATGTGGCCTCCACAGGTGCCATACTCCTATTTAGTTGGCACTCGTGCAGTACATCTGCTCACTTTGGGCAAATGCATCTGTAATGCATCTTTTTGATTCTAGTACCGAGAAGAATCGAGAGCAAAAGGGAAAAAAACTTAGATCAAAGTTTACCAAAAATGGGATTCTGATACAAATTTTTTTTATCCTGGGCAATGTTAATCAAACATTCAAACTCATATAATTAGTAAGGCACCTTTTGGTGTTATATTACATATATAAACTTGTAAAAATCTTAATATGGTATGCTGCCAGTCTGGACAAGATTCACATATACTATGTATATATAAACTCATCATAATCTCATTATTTTTTTTGTTCATTAAATCTCCAAATTGGAACGTTATGTGAATTTCTGCATTTTGGTGCTGACAAATTGCTTAACGGAAGCAAAATGCTCTCCAGTAATTGTTTCCTGTTTGGTCAGTATTTTCCTGGTTTTTGTTCATATGCTTAGGGACGGTGCTGTTAATGTAATTGATCTTTGTCAAGAGATGTCCAACTTTGGTGGTTATGAAGTATTTTGAAGTTATCACATACATAAACAGTGGGCCGCTTGTTGCTATGTCAGAAGTTGTGTTTTTCTGTTTCCTTTTGGATGGCATATTGTATCAAAAGAGTGACATGAATCACGAGTACTGTATTTATAGTAATAAACATAGTAATTCATGCATATTTTTTACTACTGGGGAAATATGGAATGTTTGTCTTATTTCATTTGTTGATTCTGTTGCCAAGCGCATATGGCAGGTTTGACCTTTGTGTGTTTTGTCAGTCATCATATAACCATTTACGTCTTTGTACTATAAAGTAGCTATTTAAAAGCTTGCTTATTCATAACCAGTCCGATAACATATCTTTTCACTATTGGATTTATATCCCCTGTTTCTTATGCTAATTTTATAACCCTCTTCCAGGTTATCTGTGAACCAGTTTATATTGTGGGGAACTCTCTTGGAGGTTTTGTTGCTCTATATTTTGCTGCATCCAATCCACACCTTGTAAAGGGTGTCACATTGCTTAATGCGACACCATTTTGGGGATTCCTTCCAAACCCTGCTAGATCTCCTCGGTTGTCAAAGATGTTTCCATGGGCTGGGACATTTCCTCTTCCATCATTTGTGAGGAAACTTACTGAAACAGTGTATGTGCTAGTTTTTAGCTTTTGGCAAACATACTTGCATATTGCATATTTTTAAATTTCTCCTTGCTGTTAATTAATGATGTCTTGATGTTTTTGTTTCACTAAATTGAATTGATGGAATGAAATTTTTTTATGCCACATCATGTATGTATTTTGCAAGGCATCATATGTGCAGACTTCACCCTATGTAGCACGGACACGCCTCAAAACCGTCGTATCCGTGTCCGACACGTGTCGGACACAGATACGACACATACACGTCTTGGACACGTGTCGGTGACGTATCGGCCGATTTTAGAATTAATTTTAATTATTAAAATTCTTGACACGTGTCGGACACACTAAATATATAAGTCGGACACAGCCTGGACACAGTCGGACCAGGAATGGCCTAGGACACGGCCGGCCCAGGCTGGCCCATAACGCACGCACGGGCGTTGCCTTAACCCTAACCTCCCGCCCCGGATACCGAGCGCCTCATTTCCATCGCGCTCGTGCTTCTCCGCTTCTTTGCATCGGCCGCCGCGCGCGCCGCTCCGCGCACTCGCCGCCGCCACACCTCGCCGCGCTGTCGGCTTTCTCCCGCGCGCCGCCGGCGTCTCCACTCCACCGAGATATCATCTCCCCGCTTCTCTATTTTAGCATTTTGAGTTGAGATGCAGACTGCAGTAAGTCAGCAATATATATTTAGGCATTTAGCAAATTTATGCTTGATTGCTTGTTTCATCATTCTAGAACAATGGAATCCACTAATTCTAGTGCTAGAGAGGAAATTACACTTTACAAATTACAAATTTACATTATTTCAGTTTAATAAGCATGTGGAAACATAGAAAATAATATATATATATATAATTTATTTATTATTTAAATATATATAGCCGTGTCGTCGTATCGGTATTTTTAGAAAAACGGCGAATTTCCGTGTCGGTGTCGTGTCGTGTCGACGTATCCGTGTCCGTGCATCATAGACTTCACCTATGAAAAGATTTGGAATTGAATTATGTTTCGTTTGTGCATGGGCATGGCACCTTTTACATGGAAATTTTAGAGATAAACTCAGATCTACAAGCAAAATATGTACTGCTGCATGTCATTTACTTTAATTGTTTGTCCATTTGTCTATACTAGGATGATAGGCTGTGCCTACTATTGACATTTTTTACAATATGCTCAACAGGCTATCGTATGGTAATTATGTGATTATTGCATCATTAAGACTATGTCAGTTATGCATTGGATCCTATAAATGGGATGGAGTTCAATTAACCCCCTTTGTGACAGGTGGCAGAAGATTAGTGACCCGAAAAGTATACAGGACATACTCAAGCAAGTATATGCTGACCACTCCACAAATGTGGACAAGGTGTTCGCTCGTATTATAGAGACAACACAACACCCAGCAGCTGCTGCATCATTTGCCTCCATTATGTTTGCTCCAATGGGTCAGATATCCTTCCAAGAGGCACTCTCTAGGTGAAGTGGAAAGACCAATTGATGAATCGCTCCATTGCTTATAATGTATCATTTTCCATTTTAACACTGATCATCTGCAGGTGCCAAAGGCAAGGTATTCCCATATCTCTTATGTATGGGAGAGAAGATCCTTGGGTTAGACCTGTTTGGGGTATTAAAGTCAAACAGCAGGTGCCAGAAGCACCATATTATGAAATTAGCCCTGCTGGTCACTGTCCTCATGACGAGGTTCCTGAGGTAAACATTGCAATGTGTTTAGAAATTATAGCTCCCCTTTGGCTTTCAGTATATCATATTCCAATTGATGGCACATAATGGATTATGGACAATTTATTATGGTGACATATCTAGAGCAAACTATCAACAATTTATTATGGCGACATATCTAGAGAAAACTATCATGTGGGTGCCTACATGCAAACTATTTTGGTTTGAGCACTAAATTGACAAGAAAAAATCCCAAAAAAAATGAGAGGATAGTTTTTGGAGCACTGCATTGCCCGTTAAAATAAAATTTAAACTCAAAATGAGTTAGGAGAAACAAAAAAAGAGAAATTTGCTGTGTGTAACCTTTTTCTTTTTGTTTTAACTTAATTTGTCAAGGATTCATATTTTTTATTTCTCCCAACAAAAATTGAATTTGAACTTGAAATTTTAACTGGATTTCACAAATTGTTTTAATTTTTTTGCATCAATTTTGTGCCCATAACAAAGTGGTTTGCATGTTTGCACCTGACTGATGGTTTGCACTAGATATGTTAGCTATAATAAGAAAAGATGCATGGGAGATCATAAGTTGTATTTGAAGAGCAGGGGAGAAATTTCACGTCTTTCAAAAAGTGGGAAGAAAGGTTAAGTACTTCAGTAATTTGAGCAAAACAATCCGCGTCGATGATGAAAACAATAAATGCTATTGCCAGCAGAAAAAACTAGAAATTGTTTTTTTTTAGAATCTAGTGAATTTCTATTTGAAACTAGGAAATTTGGTACAAAACCGATGAGTAACTTGTTACGTGACTAAACGTTTGTCAGTCTCTACAAAGATGGGCAGCCATTGTTAGTAGCCAATGCTATTAATGACCCATGTTTGAGTTTAGAATCTTAAACAAGTCTCTGGGTTTAGATTTGGATCAATAACTAATAGATGTTATCTTGAGAGTTGGGCTAAAGACTTGGTTTTTGCGCTACTCAAGTAGTCTAATATTCTTACAGTGCCAAAGGGGAACAGGAAAAAAGGAATAAAAAATCAGTTGGTTTGTGGTATTCCCCGTGATAGAATTTTCTGATATGTGAATTATGTATTGTGGCATTGTGCACTCAACATGGTTTCTGCAGTCCTCATTTAATCTGTTGCATTTAATTGGTATAACGACACCTTAATGTAACAAAGCTTGCCTTGACAAAGTTACGTTATGCTTTTGCTAATATTTATGTAATGCCCAAGTGGAACGTAATTTCCTTAATCTTCTATCCAGTGTTCTACCCATGCACATGATACTAAAGTAACTAAACTGGTATGCTGTTATCCTATAATTCTTGATCAGCCTGATAATTTCATGATACATGTAATTATATATTTTTTTGTGAGAAATGTACACTTATGCTGGGTATTAGTGTGCCTCTGGACTTTGAATACTGTTGAGTCGATGACTATGCATGTATGAACGGCATTGTTTTAGTGGCTAGTGAGTTTTGTTTCTATGATAATGGTAATTGGTATCTTTTGATCAGGTTATAAACTACCTACTCCGAGGGTGGCTTAAGAATGTAGAGTCTGAGGGTTCAATTGACATCCCATTTCTTGAAGATCCCAGCAATGATGAACAAGGTGTATCAAGGGAGTTGGAATTTGTCAGAGAAGGATCCAGGAAATCAGTTCGTGTGCGGCTCTTTGGTTCCAAATTTTCCTTGTGGGGACAGCTGAGCTCATTCTTGAAATCTCATGTCTCCAACTCACGGGTAATATCAAGATAATTCACCCCTACGTGTGTGTTAGATATTAAAAGCTTCAATTGGATATTGTATTCATTATTCTTTATTTAAAGTAGTCAGAGTGATGCATAGATGTACTACATAGACAGGATTTTGAACATTTCTAGTGAATGTAAATATGTGCGGTACAGAGCTAGCTTCGAGCTTCAAATATGTGCAATGGTTGTGGATAACATTAGGTGCTATTTGAAAGGAATTTAAGATCTGATAGACTAATAATATTTTAAGGGTAAAAAACAACAATTTTTAGGAAAAAAAGAGAGAAAGAAACACCTTACTGAAGTCCAGCAGATACCATGTATCATGGTGTCGCTGAGAGACCCTCGAGGCTACAAAGAATGCCTGCTGTGATGAAAAGAATGGTGAGTTTGTCTAATGTTATCCAAAACCTTATTATTATTATTATTATTATTATTATTATTATTATTATCTGTTCTGCTTACTGTTCCTGGGTATTTTGGTGACAGTATTTTCTAATTTTATGAACTTTACATAAAACTTCCTGCTAAATCTAGCTTTTAAGTCTAATTCTTGATACAGTCTATCAATCTTTGACAAGTTCAATTCTGATTTCTAGTGAATATAAAATTGTAAATACGGACCAAGATGGTTATTGTCCAGTTTGAGTCCATCAAGTGAGGTCCAAATCCCAACGGAGTTTTCTAATATTGACCGGTTTTGGATAGCATTAGGTTCTATGGCAAATGAATTTAAGATCTAATAATAAAAAATTGAAAGAAATAACAATTTTTTTAAAAAACACACAAAAGAAAAAAAAAACCTTACTGTAGTTCACTAGGTAACGTGTACAAGGTAATGCTGGGAGACCCTTGAGGCAACAAATAATGCCTGTTGTGCTGCAAAGAACTGCTAAGTTTGTCCAATGTTATCCGAAAAATTGTGAGCTTATTATCTTCTGCAGTTCTTAGTTCTGTTCTGTTTACTGTTCATGGATTTTTGGTGAGAAAAAAATTCTGATTTCATAAACCTTAAATAAACTTGCTGCTTAATCTAAACAATTGGATGAAACGTTTCAGCAGAGTAACAGCTTTTGTCTAGCCAGTGTAGGCACTTATTACAGATCTGATTATTGTAAAACCCTAGCTTAGCAAAAGTCAAGATGTTACCTACAATTACTATCACCATGGATTTTAGCCGGTAATCAAACATTATCAACATCTAAACTTCAATAATAAACATTCAACAGGATAGTAAACATAAATTCCAGCAACACTGTAAACCATAAATTGAATTTAAAATGAACAAATAATAACCCAAATGAATCATAAACAAATCTAAATCAAGTAAAGCATCAAGTAGCAATACTAAGAACTGTGAAGACTAAGGATAACCATAAATCATATAATTAGTTCAATAGAAACTACTAAATTGTTATCCATAGGCAAAAAATAGTTAGGGGAAGTGAAGAGTTACAAGTATGCAAAAATTCATGTTCTGCATCCATCCATGCATGACGACTTCAACGTTCACATAAAAACAACAAATAATCAAGAGTGATTCCACGACTCAACAAGTATAAAACAAAATAATAAATGATGCATCATCTTATTAGTAATTTATAACCATCATAACTCAATTTCTCATATTTATTCTTATCAGTTTCCATTCACATATCTCATTAGCTCGAATCGCTTTTCACTTTTCATGAATTCTATGCAATACTCATGTATATGTCTCAACTCTTCTTCTGTATATATCGATATAGTTGGCTGTTCACCTGAATGACACACCCTTGCCCTATCCTTCTTACACAGAGTCGCCCTATCTTTTTTTATACAAGGTCACAACTCGTACTCTCGCCTTGTCTTTTTTCATAAAGGGTCGCCCTGTTCTTTTTCATACAAGGTCTCACCTCCACTCACGTGGAGTACCTACGGAAGTAAATCTTTACAACTCTGACACATGCAATGCAATGTTTACATTTCATTGATTAATTAGCATCATTAAACAATTGGCAACATCATTATTTTAACTATAATCATCATAATTCTACCACAAGCATTATTATTCTACCATAAATAGATGAGCATTATAAAAACAAGTCAATTCATGTGAACTATCATGGCAAGTATTTATTTAATCATATCAACAAGTTTTAAATATCCGAGTACTATTCTACCATGCACTTGCTTTTTTAGTTGCGACGGTCGGTTTGATTAGGAGAAAACACAGCTGGTGCTTACTCCTTCTACAGTAATTACTCATTGTCAAAGTAGGCTTCGGCAATATAAGGTAACAAATAAATGACAACACTTCTACACGTTCTCAAACCCATAACTTTCCCACTTTACCGAATAGTCAAACTCGCTATCACTGTACTAAAATTATCATAACTTTCAATTTTTCATATCAAAATAAAGCAAACTATACCGGTTCTAGAATCTATACAAAATTTTCTACAACTTCCTAGCTCATCAAATGTTCAGATTAAATCATCTAAATACCCAGTTTCAAAACCCAGATGTCAGATCTGTTATCTTCTGGACAACGGAATTAATAATTTCATATTTTTAATCTACATATGCAAACCTAGTAAACTATAATATATTTAGAAACTACAGGAAATTGCCTACCACTTTTTAGTTATGCATATAATTCAATTCTACCATTAAATTAGTCAAATCAACGATTTTCATAATTGCGTCCAGTAGCAATCAGGTTCTGGATATTACTCTAGGAGACGTCCAGAACTGAATCCCCACAAAACTACCCCAAAATGACCATCTAACGCAATCTGTCCTGGGTAGACCACAATACCGACATTGCTACAACAATTAAATATGTATCTAACCGGGGGAAATAGGGATTACTCTTGACGAACCGCTGAAGAACACGATGAATACCACACGATCTCTCTCTCTCCCTTCCTTTTCCCTTTTCCCCTTCCTCTTCTTCTTCCGGGTCAAAAACACCTTCCGGCGATCGATCTCCTTCCTCCGCTCGACCGGCAGCAAAGGGGATCTTCTTCACCAATAGCAGGGGCTTCAATGGAGGATGGGGTGCTGCTGGACAAGGTGGAGGCGCATGGGGGGCAGGGGAGGCGGCGGCCACAAGGAGAAAGAGGAGGGGGAGTAGGGGTGGCGGCTAGGGTTTGGGGGAGAGGCGCCTCCCCCCTTTTGGTCGGCCACCACTTGGGCCAAGGCCTAGACCCAGGTTGCCAAGACTTTTCAGAAATCCCCCTCTAAAAATCCCTATTTAACTCTTTTCTATATGATCCTTCCCTCCAATTAATCGATTATCTCTCGAATCACTTTTGGGGTATTACATCGCCGATCGAGGTCGCCACCGCCGCTCGTGCCACTCGGCCCGCCGCTTACGCCGCTCGGCCGCAAAGACAGCCGTGCCACCGCCCCGGTTGCCGCCGGCGCCGCCGGCCGCAAAGACAAGCTAGGCCACCACCGCCGGCCGCCTCTCGGCACCGCATGAAGCCCACCGCTCGAGGTCACCGTCGTCACTCGATGCCACCTGAAGCCTACCGCTCGGCGCCACCTGAAGCTGCCTGTCGATCGAGGCCGCCGCCGCCGCCGCTCAGTGTCGCCCGAAGCCCGCCACTCGGTGCCACCCGAAACCGCCCGCCACTCGAGGCCATCTGCCGCTTGAGGCCGCCGTCGTCGTTCGATGCCGCCGAGGCTCGCCGCCGGCCATCGCATGAGCTCGCCGCTGCCGCCACCCTGCACCGCGACGGCCCCGATCGCTCGCAACCCAGCCACTTGGAATGCGCCATCGCCATGGGAAGGAGCCGGTGACTAGGGTTTTAACCCTAGCCACTAGCATTGTAGGCTGCCGGGCCATATGAGCCAAATGGGCTGGTTCTCCGGCTTGATAGAAAAAGAGAAGACCCTGAAAAAAGGGAAAAGGGAGATCGGGCCGGCGCCAGTAAATTTGCAAAGAGGCCCCCTAAGTTCTGGAAATTACAGAAGGGTCCTCAGATTTTTCAGACGGGTGCTGAATTTTGTAGCAAGGCCCTCAGAGAATCAAAAAAATTACGCGAAAATTTTCTTTGAATCGAAAATTTACGTATAGGCCCTCGAAAATTGCAAAATTCATTGAAAATTCATATTCCGGCATAAAAGGGCCTCAGAAATTCAAATGTTGAATTATTTTTTGCATTTGAAGTATGTTTAGTACTGTCATTATTATTTTCTATATTTTTTGTATTTATTTACTATTTTGATTAATCATAATTATTTAAATTGCCTTTAAACACCGAAATTAATAGTAAAATTTATAGAAAATGCATAGAAAATTCTGGAATATTATGAGAATCTTTTGTACCATTATCAAATTTATTTACCTGTAGTAAAATTATTCCATGCATGTTTACCCGCAGTAAACTTATTTATTACTTTTGATGTTCATGTAGATGACAGGCATCATGAACCGGGAGTTCGAGGAGTTGGCCCAGCATGGCCAAAACTACTTGACTTGGGCTTCCGATGTCGAGATAATACTTGGAGCCAAGAAGCTCCGCACTGTCATTGGGATTGGTGCACCGCAGGATGCCAAAGTCACCCCTAAGGAAAATGATCAGACTCTTCACTTCCTCGGGCACTATCTTTGTCTCACTCTCAAGGATGAGTACATGGAAGAGAAGAGCGTGCTAGTATTATGGACTGCACTTGAAACGGTTCGAGAGGCTAAAATACACCATCCTTCCTCAGGCAGAGCAAGAGTAGATTCGACTGAGGTTTGTCGACTTCAAAACGGTCGGGGTGTACAATTCTGCTCTTTACAGAATTTGTACCAATCTTCAACTTGTGGCAAGCAGATCAGAGATGAGCAAAAGATTGAGAAGACTCTATCCACCTTCCACACCAATGCAGTACAGTCTGCACGCAACTATCATCAAGACAGCTACAAGGAGTATGACGCAACTATTAGGATGAAGTTCTTCGCAAGAACTATGTCACAACGCCACCTAGGAACTCCGTTGGCCATGAAGCCAACGCTAGGAGCTATAAGGTGCGAAAGCCCATAATGAAGAAAAGGAGAAGGAAGGGTAAGGACGCAGCCCACAAAGGCAAGTCAGATGCTCCACGTGAGAATAAGGCAAGCAAGCCAAAGTAGGACGGCAAGCCCTACGGTCAGTAAGACCAATCCTGCTACAAGTGTGGCAAGTGGGGGCGCTAGTCACGGATCTGTAAAGAGCCACAACATGTCATCGATGCCTTCCAGGCTCAGAAGAAAAAGGATGGTAAAGGGCGGCATGAAACCCACTTTGCTTCTGTTGAGGGAAGGGTTTTGAGCAGCTGCCTGCGCTGATGGAGGTTGAAACCATCCTGACAGTAGCACCCCTTTTTGACATTGCAGCTACTACCACCATGATTTCTCTGGAAGAGCATATCACCCCCAAGAAGATAGCAATCGAATTCTTTGACTTCCTAGTAGATTCAGTTTAATGCACAGAATGCATTTAGACTTTAATTTTCATTTAGTTTATGTGTGGGAGGAATAAGTTTGGATTTGCATGGATAGTACCCAAACAATTTTTTTTTCTCGTGATGGATGATATTGAATAATTCATTTATTTATTCAGTCTATAATGGCATGATATGTTCTGATATTGAAGTATTTTATTTATGTGTTGATTCCCTTCTACTACATATTAAAAAAATACTTTATATTAGAACATGTGTGGCGCCCTTTCGAGGAAGTGTACTTAGCCAACAGTGGCACAACGAATACCATCTTAAGAGAAACAAAATACTTTCGGTCAATTAGTAAGAATGCTGACAGCCTTACAACAATCACTGGTAACGATGCTTGTATAATAGGTTCAGGAAGAGTCATAATTATACTCCCAATGGGCATAACTTTGGTCATTCAAGAAGCCTTATTGTACCTAGAATTGACTAAAACTCTCCTAAGTTTCAAGGATATTCGCGCTAATGGTTTCCATATTGAGACTGAAGAAGAGTATGGTAAGAAATAACTGCTCATTACGAAGCATGAAGCAAATGGAAAAAGGGCATTAGGAAAACTTTCTTCATTAGAAACTGGGCTATACTACACAACATCAAGGCACCTTCAACCTATACTGCTCTGAAAACAATATTTAGAACCTCTGAACTTTTCTGTCTCTAGCATGACAGATTAGGCCACCTAGGTCTTAGGATGATGAGAAATATAATTAACAATTCATAGGGACATAATATTAATGTAAAGAATTTTCCGAATTACGAAGATTTTGTATGCCCCGCATGTGCCACCGGGAAATTAATTACTAGACCTTTTACTCTGAAAGTGAAGGATGAAGTCTCTGCAATCCTGGAACGCATCCAAGGAGACATTTGTGGTCCCATATAGCCATTATTAGGGCCATTTAAATATTTCATGGTGCTCAACGATACTTCCTCAAAATGGTCGCACGTATGTTTATTGTTTATGAGAAACCATGCTTTCGCAAAGCTGATCTCACAGATAATTCGCATTAGAAATAATTTCCCTGATCATTACATAAAGTCCATCAGAATACACAACGCCAGAGAATTTACTTCAAAGACATTTGATGGTTATTTCATGGCAATAGGAATTATAGTTGAGTATTTTGTACCGCATGTACACACCCAGAATGGTCTAGCATAGGCATTAATCAAAAAAATTAAATTTATTGCCTGACCACTTTTGCAGAATTATAATTTACCAACTACATGTTGGGGACCGTAGTCCTACATGCAGCAACCCTCATCAACTTTAGACCATCGGCTTACAACATCTATTCACCTATACAACTAGCGCAAGGGTCAGCACCGAAAATTTCTCATTTCCAGAGGTTTGGATGCAAGATTTATGTACCCATACCCCCTCCACAGCGTACTGCAATGGGTCCTGTCTGAAAGACTGGAATATACGTTGGTTATGAGACAACATCCATAATCAGATATTTAGAACCCATGACAGAAGATTTGCATACTGCCCATTTCACTGATTGCATATTTGATGAGGATAATTTCCCAACATTAGGGGGGGGAGGAAATCAACCCCTTTATTAAAAATGTCGAGAAATTACGTGGCAAGCCACGGGAATCCATGCCCATGACCCGCGCACTAATGAAAACAAATAGTGAAGCCGAGAAGATCATTGATTTGCAAGCATTAGCAAACCAATTACTTGACCATTTTCATTAAAGCGTGTGGCCAAGTCGCATGTGCCGCCACGCAATGCACCGAAGAGGGTTGAAATACCAAAGAAAGTCGAAGGTATCCCTAATCCCATTCAGAGGCCTCAGAATAAAAGGATGAGAACTCTGGCCCCTCGAACCCTAAGTAACCGGGGATGCTTGGTTAAAAAGGATAAGAAGGACTTGACATAGCCAATCAGTGAGGTTCCCTAGAATTAGAAGGGGAGTCAATTGAGACCTGGCACCAATATGACACCTTTAGAAAAGGGAATACTGGATTTGAATGTTCCCATGGAAGGAGAATTCAGCATGGATGTGTGTGCAAACATCGGAGCTGAAAACCTAAAAGGATTTGCCACCGCAATTAGAAGAAGCAATGAGCAAATAGAAGCACAAGAAAAAGCAACTCATGATTAAATAGTTATAAACTATGTGCACACAGGAGAATCCATAAATAGGACAACAGCCAATGTTGATATATACTTTGCAAAGAAAATTGACATAATCATTGATCTTGATTTAGAGCCTGCATCGCTCACTGAATGTAAGAAAAGATCAGATTGGGAAGATTGGAAGAAGGCAATAGAAACTAAATTATTATCTCTGAACAAAAGAGAGGTGTTTGGGCCTATAAGCCGCACGCCTCCCTATGTGCACCCTATAGGGCACAAGTGAGTATTTGTTTAAAAGAGAAATGAAAGAAATAAAATTGTAAGATATAAAGCAAGACTTGTTGCACAAGGTTTCACTCAACGTTCAAGAGTTGATTATGAAGAACCTACTCCCTAGTCATGAGTGGAATCACCTTTAGATACTTAATCTCAATGGCAGTAAACCTAAACATAGAAATGAAATTGATGGATGTGGTAGCTGCATATCTTTATGGAATCTTGGATTCAGAAATTTATATGATGGTACCTGAAGGTAACCCTGTTCTGAATCAAGACAGAGCAAATAGCAATTTCTATGCAAGAAAAGCTACACGAACAATGAAGATTGTCCCCGTGTATTTATACGACGATCTCAGAATGGATTTCGTATAATCTCAGTATATGTAGCTGATCTGAATATCATCGGGACCTTGTAAGACATAAAAGAAGCAAGTTCTTACCTGCAGCTTGAGCATGCAACAAGACATAAGAATTTGAAATGAAATATTTAGGTAAAATCAAATATTGCTTAGGCCTGCAGCTTGAGCATGTCCCTGAAGGAATATTAGTACATCAGTCAGCCTATGCCCAGAAGGCTAAGGTTCGGCTTTTAGAAGACATACCTATCAAAAGTATTGATGATCGGGAGATATTTACAGTAAGAAAAAGATCTGTACCGACCTAGGGAAGAGGGGGAGAAAATCTTGGGACCGGAATTTCCATACTTAAGTGTAGTAGGAGCACTTATGTATTTAGCGAATTGCACTAGACCGGACATTGCATTTGCCGTAAACCTATTAGCAAGACATAATGCAGAACTTACCAAAAGGCATTGGTAGGGAATAAAGGGCATCTTCTGATACCTCCAAGGAAGAAATGATCTTAGGTTGTTCTACAGAAAGAACCAAGATTTGAATATAACTGGTTAGGCAGATGCAGGGTACATGTCGGACCCGCACACCGCAAGGTCACAAATAGGCTGTGTATTCCTGTGTGGCGGAACTGCAATTTCCTAGAAATCGTCTAAGTAAAGTCTTGTAGCGACTTCGACGAACCATTCATAAATCATAGTGCTATACGAAGCCACACGAGAATGTGCTTGGCTCCGACGAATAATTCACCACATCCAACAGTCATCTGGGATGAATATCGTGCAAGCTCCCACAATTATCTATGAAAATAATACAGCTTGTGTTGCACAAGTGCAGACGAGCTATATAAAGAGTCATTTCATAAAGCATATCAACCCAAGTTCTTCTATGCTCATGAATTGCAAAAGATGGATGAAATTAAGATACTGCATACTAAGTCATATGAAAATCTTGCAGATTTATTCACTAAGTCACTCCATTCATTTAGTTTTGAAAGATGCGTATGAGGAATTGGAATGATGAGGCTTAGAGAAGTACAAAATTCAGGGGGAGATTTTTCTCAAGCTCGTTATTAAAACATGGTCACGAAAATCGAGTACCCAAAGAATAAATCCTGAAGATTAAATGAAATTGGGTGGATTGTACTCTTTTTTCCTTTGACGAGTTTTCCTGAAATTTTTCGGCCAAGGTTTTTAATGAGGCAATTCGTGCAACGCAGAATAACATGTATCATGTACTCTTTCTCCAAATTTTTGTGCTAAGTTTTTATAGAATTTTAATGAGGCATGAACGTATCGGATGAGTGCCCAAGGGAGAGTGTTAGGAAACCTGGGTCTGGGCTTGAAGCTTTGGCCCATAGTGGACACCTTACCACTAGGCTATAAATAGAGAATCCCATTGACTATTTTGTACACGCAAGAGAAAGAGAAAGCAATAAAGAAAGATCAGGAGTTCTCCTTATCTCCGTGCTTTAATCTACTATTTGTATCTTCTGTAATTGATCTGTATTTTGAATCTTCTGTAATTGATCTGTATTTTGAATAGCAGACGAACCGATTGAACTGGTTGCCAGCGACGGTTCATCAACAGTGACAAATTGTGCAAAAGCACACGAATGGCAAAACCTGTACACAAATATTTTTCCACTTCCGGATGACTATGAATGTACGTAGAGCCATCTTTCATATCACGCACTACTACAGAAAACCGTATTACAGACAGTTCAAAAATGTCATCACAGACGGTTTTCTGAACCGTTTGAATTTATGGGTCAGTGATAATCGAAGGTTATCACAGACGGTTTTCTGAACCGTTTGAATTTATGGGTCAGTGATAATCGAAGGTTATCATAGACGGTTTTCGAACCGTCTGTGGTGTAAATATCATAGACAGTTTGTAACTAAAAACCGTCTGTGATAGCTGATAATCACAGACGGTTTGTAAAAAAAAACCGTCTGTGATAGGTGATAATCACAGACGGTTTTTAACTAAAAACCGTCTATGATTATTAGCTATCACAAACGGTTTTTAGTTAAAAGCCGTCTGTGATATCTAAATATCATAGACAGTTCTAGTTAAAAATCGTTTGTGTTATTCTCTTCTACCCCTAAATCTATTTCTGTTTATTGGCTAGCCTCAGGAAATGCTAGCCATGCTCTCTGAAACAAGCAGATCAACATGTACATGTATATATCCAATTCACATCTCAATTCATTTCACAAACATAAAACATCTATTTCACAAATCAATTAATTGAAATGAAAACAAGCAAATATAGTATGAAACACAGTACACATTTCATTTTTTATTAAGATTAGAGCCTACCATTACAATATCCCAAAACAACAAACATGTTGCCTATCTAGCTAACATAACAAGAACAGAGAAAAGTAAAGATCCTCTATGCCTAGGCCTTCTCACCCCTGATGCAGCGCACGAGCTGGATGTCTTTGACGCCCACCATCGTCGGCGTCGATTGAGCGCTACCTTGTGCATCGTCTGCTTCGTGGGGCTATTATGGTATAGGAGAACAACAAGGAGGAAGAGAACAGCAAAGAGGAGGAGAACAACAAGGAGGAGGAGAACAACAAAGAGGAGGAGAACAACAAGGAGAAGGAGAATAGTAAAGAGGAGGAGAACATCAAGGAGGAGAACAGAAAGGAGGCTGGGTTCTGGTGATTATTTATAGGGGAGAGAGTGCAAAATTTTTTGGCGCGGGGACGGAGAGGCGGAGCTACGATCCGTGGGGTGAGGATTGGTATATTTCTATTGGCTAGGATTGGGTTGAGGAGGATCGATGGGCCCAGTGGTCAGATTATTATAGACGGTTGATACTTAGAACCGTCTGTGATGAATGAATATCACAAATGGTTCTATATGCCAACCGTCTGTAAATTAGAGCACAAAATTTTATATACCGATGCAATATAAACAAATAGTCTTAAAAGATAAAATAGCAACGTTTATATGGCTTATATATATACTCATTTGAAAGGTTTCGATGAGATCTACAACTTTTCAGTTGAAGCAAAATCCAAATTCCGAAAGGAAAACCAAGAAAAAGGGCAAAAACACAAATCAAAAACTTGCGACGCAGGTTTAGGTCCAAAGATGGCGATTTTAAGGGTCTTGGAGGGAGATAGCGCAAGCAGGTTGTTGATTTGGATCGGGCTCATTGTTAGCTTTCCAACGAGTACAAGAACGTCAAAAACGAACATCGTATGCAAAAGTTATGCCCGTTTTACTGAAAATATCTCGAAACTGAATCCTACTCGGACTCAGACGGCAAATTATGAAATTTTGGGGAATTGCAAGGCGGGAAACATATCACAGACGGTTTTTAATACGAACCGTCTGTGATAACTTCATTATCACAGACGGTTTTTAATAAAAACCGTCTGTGATATTGGAATATCACAGACGGTTCGTACCGTCTGTGATACTCGTTTTCTCCGACGTCATCAATATAGACGGTGTCCAAATTAAAACCGTCTGTGTTAGTGTCGATCACAGACGGTTTTGTTAAATTGTCTGTAATTTAACGTCTAGTATTAGACTTTCTGTAGTAGTGACGATACGCCCTGGATGAAAAGGTTAATCGCCACGTTCGGTTGCTGGATTCCTTTGCTGAGACTCGAGAGAAGGCATGCAACATCTCATTATGTTCTCTTTGGCTCGACGTTTGAATAACTTCTACTACAAATGCCATTCCTTTCTACCATCTAGCACACCTACCCCTCAGGTCGCAATCTACGTGAGCTTAAGTCCTATTAGAACAAATGGTTCTGATGCGAATTTTGTCGCTGTGTTTCCTATGAAATTCTTGCTTTTGAAACAGGGGCCAACTTTTCTCTTTTAATCTCTTTGAGGTGGACCTAGAGATAAGAAGCTACGTACACCCAAGAACATAGGTCAAGACCGTGAAAAGAGCATGGTTGAAAAGGCTTATTCATAGGAATATTTTACGGTACATTCTATTAGTAGTAGGAAGGTGCTAAGTAGAAATTAAATATAATTATGATTTATGAGGTTACAATAGACATTTCTTTATAAATCTAATTTTTTGTAATGACATTGTAGATTTTTTTTCTTCTAATCTATTATTAATCCTTTTCGTCCTGTCGCCTGCGCCTCCCACCCATTCTACTATGCCGCTGCCATTGTCTCTTGTACGCGCACTGCCATGGTATTTGTAGAAATTAATCTTACGTCATGGGTTTCCTTTATAATTTTACCTCTCTTGGGATTTTAATGCTACTAATATTTTCGGTAATAGTATAGCTAAATTGTAACTAATTTGGTCTAGTGGATCAAAAAGAATAAACGGCTTATATTCAATTTAGGGTACCGTACTATTTCCAAGCGGTCAAGAGCCACTGCCCACTGATACATACATCTGACTCACCGGAAGGTAGTCATTTCGTCAGGAATTTGAACAAAAACAACTTCTAATCCTCTCTTATCATCAGGCAAACCACAATGCCTAGTAGTCGAAAATACAGAGGCACCACATAGAAATGTTACCATTGGAGCGCCTACAACTACGTCCTACAATAACAAAAGTGCATTCATTGAACAAAATCGATTAGAAACTCGTCCAGACAGCACGACATCATTATTTGGGTGCCACTAGACATATTTCCTTGCTAAGCATCGCGTTGACATTCCCAATTAAAAGAAAGTTATCCTCTCCTTAATTTTCCTAAGAGATTCAGGCACTACTCAATAGTGCCGAGCCCAACAAGACGAGGATAACAAAAACACGGTGTATATCATCAGCATGATAGTTACAACACCAGCAACCATCAAGAGATACGAAAGAGAGGGAGAAAAAAAACGCAGCAACTTCTAAAAAAGCAAAGCAACAATCCATGCACGCACGCAGGGCAGCTAGAGCCAGGGGCACCACAGGACTCTGACAAAATAAAGTAAGAACGCGTGCGGCAACTGAGCTCTTTTCATATCCTCCTTTCCTTCCACTGATCCTCAAGAGCTTCGCATAGGATGATCATGGCAGTGCAAAAAGGAGCACCGACTGACTGCTTTGTGCCGTGAGATGCAAAGGTGAGGTTTACCGTTGTCCTCATCATCGCTTATCACCAGCCTCGTCTTATCTGCCAACGCAGAAAGATTTTCGACTGTCCTTGAGGTCATTGCCGATGGCACCAAGCTAGCTAGCTGCTTGATCCGCGCACGCCAAGCTTCTTGACCTCCACCTTGAGCGACTTGAGGTACCTGACGGCCTCGTCGAGGACGGCGGGCGTGTCCATCCGGTCGCCGCCGGGGATGATCCCCTTGAGCGTCCGCATCATCTTCTTCATCCGCTCCTTCCTCTCGACGCCACCGGCGGTGGGTTCATGCTTCCGGCCGCCGCTCGGGCTGGCGCTCACCCCGTACCCGCCGGAGGAGCAAGTGGAGTCCGGCGAGCCCCCGGCGCGGCACCCCGGCGTGCGGCCCGTGCTCAGCACGTCGTCCTCCTCCTCGCCGTCCTCGGAGCTCATTAGCGCGTCGATCTCGTCGGTGTCCTCCTTCTGCCGGATCGAGCAACCCCCGCCCTCGTCGCCGCCACCGTAGTCGGCGCTCTTGCCGGCGTAGTCCTGATCAAAGCCGTAGCAGTGGTGATCATAACCGCCGGACGAGCCGAAGTTGTTGGCCAGGGAAGGGTGGAACATGACCCGGCTTCGGTCGTTGGTCTGATCGAAGATGACGTAGTTCTTGGGGCAGGTGTCCGACGGCTGGAACTCGAGCCCGGTGAGCGGCGCCGGGAAGTCGTGCTGCCTCCGACCGGCGAGCGGGTCGTCATAGGCAGCCGGCGCCGCAGGGTACCCACCGTTCCCGTAGTACGCTCCCCCGGAGCCGTAGCCAGCCATGTCGTAGCTGCCGGCGCCGGCGCCGTAGCCATACCCGTAGCCGTAGCCATAGCCACCGTACCCGTACCCTGGGTCTCCCTGCATCAGTTCACTTGTGCAGGGCTGCTGCTCAATTCCTGTGAGTTTGTGGCTGTGTTTGTGTTGGGAAATCAAGAAAGGTTTTTTGCTTTTGATTGAAACGAAATAGAACAGGAATTCAAATCAAAATTGATTAGTTAGTTTGTTTGGGTTTGAAGCTGTTTGGATGGAATGTGTGAGCTGTGAGTGATGGTCGAATCTACGTCACGGGCTTGAGCAGCTGGCGGAAGTATTCGGCCTGCAAGGAATAGCCAATGGAAATGTACATTAGACAACAATGTAGTAACACTAAGAGGAGAGAGTTAAATGGCAGGAAAAGAAATGTAATTGTGCATATATATGATGTTTTTATATAGCATGCTAATAGAGTCCCGACAAGTATTTCAGATGAAAGTTCCTTTTGATGTATCAGCTTGTTCTGAAGTGTGTACAACAGGGTCAGCCTTGCTGAGAAACAGCACAATGGCAAGATGTCTAAAGCAATTTAAGCAACTTGCATGTAGAGGCTGGAATCGGAGCAAAAGCGAACACGAGCGTATTAGTATTTAGCGATGTGCAGAAACGGGAGAATGCGTGCGCACACACATTGGAAGAGTTACTGCAGCTATGCCGAACCGTGATTCATTGATGTGATAAACGGCACATATGAATAATCAAATGAAATGTTTCAGTTCGGTAATAGTAATCGTATCTTATTCTACTGTTAGCACAAGCAAACAAAATACGAACATGCTCCCCTGACAGAGGCAAGTACAGACCGCAACGTTGTAAATTAGCACCCCGTCTTCTTTTTTGACCAGAAGGAAAAAAGATAAGTAGCTAGGCTCCCGGAGACAATCTTTTGACCACCCGCAGCTTTGTCATATAGTTGCATTTAGTGGGCCCTCATCGTTGACGTCGAGCTTCGTCCTATAGTGGACCTTGATCTCGTTCCTATCAAACATGCAACACATTCTCTTCCTCACACGAACAGACAGCACTAGGAAGCAAGTTGCTTATCTACGAGATGAGAGACGACAGGTTTTTCACCATCAGCAGATCGATAAAAATTACTTCACTCAAAACTATCAGAATTGACTATACAAAATTTGTATCATTAAATTTATTATTAAAAAATACTATTATAATAATATAATTTTATTAGTATATCTTAACGTAAAGGTTAAAATCACCTCTCAGAAATCGTAAAAAGTCTAAAACGTGAATAAAAAAAGATCAAAAAGAGTATCTAAAGATCAAACAATGCAACTAATCATGGACGGGGTAATCAGAGGAGAGGAGAGACGGTATGTTGTTTCTTGCGAGAGGATGCTCACCTGGCAAACTTGCATCAATCTGTAGTAGTACGCGACGGCGCCACTTGTCATAACGACGACGTCAAGGCTCCTCCGGTTGAACCCAGCGCACATATCCTCGGCCACGGACGATCTACCAAGAAGCGCGCCCCCACGGCTCCTGCCAACCAAGCCTCGGCCGATCACAGGATGACGCGGAAGAACACCACCAGCCGCACGATCTTCCCCGCCCACGGCATCCTGGCCAGCCTCCTCCTTCCTCTGCAAGAAACAAAAACAGAGGCGTGAAGGCGCAGCGCGAAACGACTGGAGAGATATGCATGCACGCACGGTGCGAGCATCGGTGCGCGATGTAACGAAGACGTTGCATACCGGTCGATTCTCTCGTAATCTACGGGGTATGTGATCCCTCGGGAGCAATTGCAGCTGGTGGTGGACTGGAACAGAGCAGGGGCAGAAGCGGAAGCAGAGCAGGGGAAGTGAAGAGGACGACAAGGAATGGAATGCAACGGGTTGGCCACACCTCGGGGTTTTATAGAACGGATTAACCAACAGCGGGCGTGTTGGATGCTCGGATAATCGGATTGGTGTGTCTTGTCTCTGTCTCTCGTTTCCCTTTGTTCTTGCACACCTTTTGAGTAGATACAGAGAGGAAGGAGAGGATGGCGAGCAGTGCCGCGCAGTGATGGAAGGAAGGAAGGGATGGGGGCGGGGCGGGGCGGGGGAGGAGGGAGCGGAATTAATGCGGTGGCGTGCGCACTCGATGGGTGCTGCGGGTGCGCGTGCCGCTTCCCACCGTGCCTCCACCCAAAACGCTCCACGCCCACCCGACCCCTCCCGCCCGTCACCCAATGACTTGTGGACTCCACCACCGCGTGCCCCGCATGTCGGCGAGACGGCAGACGCTGCCCTCCCGTGCGCGGAGGCGCGGTCAATGGAGGTGGACATCGTGGCAGAGCAATCCACCCATATTCCCATCTCCTCTCCCAAGCACGAAGCAAGCAATGCAAAACCGCACGCGGCCGCGAGAGGAAGCCATGAGTAGGCAGTAAAAAAAAAAAAAAGAGAAGCTCGCGACAGCTTAGCTCGCTTAGGTTCATCGGGCTCGACTTTAATCCTAAGTTTGTGAGTTTTAACAAGCTGAGTTTAAATAGCTCGTTAATATTTGATTCGAGCTTTAATATTATAACACATTAATTTTTACTTAGCTTACTTGAGTTTCAGTTTGAGTTTTTCTTATTATTAAAAATAATACATATTAAATTGTTGGTAGTTACGAAGCTTGCTTAAGCTGAACTTGAGCTTACTTGAATTTGAATCGAGCCGAGCTCGAACCTAAATCTAGGCTCGAGCTCTAACCAGGTTTAGCTCGAGCTTGAAAGACTAGTCTCGTTCGAGTTTAGCTCGTTTACAGCTCTACCATAAGTATGTCTGTGTGATAGGCAGCGTGTAGCCGTTTGATTTTCCGGTGCGCGTGCTCATGGGGGCTTTCGATCCAAGGGACGAGCTGGGCAGGCTGGGACGATTGAGCGAGTTGATCGGGTTAGGGCAGCACGCGCCACGGTGTCCAGGGGACATGCATGATGGCGTAGGAGTGAGTACTGGAAGTGGGGCAAGGCGGGGTTTGGTGGTGGCAGTGGACCACCGGACACACAACATTGCTCATTGAGATTGTCTGTGCTCACGTGCTGTCTGCTTTGCTGGTAGTAAGCTGCTACTGGAGTGTTGCTACTTGTTACTACTTTGTTGTGGTTTGTTTCTAGGTTATATATGACATGCTTCCCGCAATTGCTCCGCACACCAAGGTACTCTCACTTCAAATTCCTCTATTTCTTCTTTTGGAACAACCAAACTCTTGCTTTGAACAAACATTTCTTTCAAACCTTGTAATTAACACATCACAATTTATACTTGTCAATCTTACAAATTATTGGAAAAAACCTAAGTCTCACAAAAAAACGACAATGGAAACTATCTTTATTACAATGAATTAATTAGAAGATACCCTCAATGGGAGATTAAAAGGGGATGCTACTAGCCCTAGGATTGCTACTTCTTGTCTCCGTAATCTGCCTTTTATTCGAGAGATCTCCTTTGATTATCTAGAGTTTATCTCTGTGTCGTCTCTCATATACTTAAATAGCATCGAAAAGATGTCGGTTGTCTACATGAGCAGGCGCCATGTCGATTCCTCACGTTTGATTGACCGAGCGGTTGTATCAACGAGAGAAACTTGGCAATAACTGTTCTTCGGTTATTGTTAGTGGGAAAGAATCATGGGGTTAACCGCAAGACTGTTGTCCCATGATTAACTGCAAGACGGTTGTCATCAGAGATATAGGGCTGAGTCATCATGCAATCAGGAGGAAGATTAAGCATGTGCTTTATCCTATCGCATGGGAGGAGTTGCCTAGAGGAGAGCCTACATATCAATTCGTAAGACCTCTGAGTGGTGACTGATCGGGTGAATAAACAGTGACCTCCCGATTAGGGGTACTCGGGTAATGCAATATTTGGTAGTTCACGACCACATTGTTCTGAGTTTTTAATTGAGTATTAAAGCTATATTTAATGGATTATTTAATCTTGTCAACTAGTCTCTAACCTTTAAGTGAATTCATAACTTGAATTTTTTTGACTGGAATACAAGCCGGGGAATATTCTTTAGTGAGAGTAAAGAAGAAATTTTTGTTCATTTAAGCTTGAAAAAGCCAACTGAATGAAACTAAAAGGTTTTTTGTCTATTAAGCACAAATCCCATAATCACTACCCTTGGTAGTTGGGAAAAAACCATATAAAATTGGTGTGGTACATGTCGGTTTCACGTTTTCCAAAACAACTTTAGTTAGGAAAAACCATTAAAAATTGGTGTGGTACCCGTTGGTTTCATGTTTTCTAGAAAAAACTTTTCTTATTCTTCAATCTTATCTATCTATCCATCTTAGTGTTCTTCGACTTTGGCTTTGAATGCCTTCAATCGTCAATTAGATCTTTGCCATCCCAATCGAAAATGTCTTAATCGATCACCGGATGCCCAAGGTCTGAGTTGGGATTGAAGAGGTAAAGGCCTTGGAGGATGTGGGATTAATTCCTGATAAAGTTCTAATCTCCTGGAAGTCAGCTATGGGGGAGAACTTCTTGAGCAGTGACGATGGTGAGATTTCCATCTTCTGGGCATACGTGGAATGCAAATTTAGGCTGACGGCACACTGCTTCCTATCTGAGGTGTTCGAGTTTTATGGGATCAACTTAGTGAATCTTTCTCCTAACTCAATCGCAATCCTCAGCATCTTTGTCTACCTGTGTGAGGTGTATATAGGGGATTCCGATGAATCTAGAATTCTTCAGATACTACTACAGGATGACCAGGAGAGCGGAGAAAGTAGCAACATCACAAGGAAGCTGCTTCCTGTGTCTTCATGACAGGAAGGCAAGGGAGTACATTATGATCTACTCCAAGTCTTCTTGGTCATCCTGGAAGAAGATCTAACTTTACATGATGGTCAGCAAATAAGATAATCTATCTTTTACGAGAAGGATAATAGTGGAGAGGCTGAAGTGGAGGTCATCTCCCAATAAAAAGGGGAAGATACAATGATGGGTTGAGGCCATTGTGTATCTTAAGGACAATGAGCTAACTTCATGACATGTGGTAAGGGACTTCATCATGCGCCGAATCAGTCCCATGAAGTCATGCAAATATATCATGCTATGGTATGAAGGCTTGAAAGATTTGATCAGGAACTCCTCGGAAGGTAAGCATTGAGACTTCTGATTAGTTGAATCATTCTTCATTTGGTACACTTTTTCTTATTCGAAGTTTGCCTTTTTTTTTGATTTCGTAGCCTATTCCCTTTTGAGATAAGGGAGAGGGTGAAGGCAATCTGCAATGGGAAACCCAAGCAGAAGCAGGGAGTCCTTTTGATCCTAGCAGTTACTTCTCCGGAGAATAGGATCAAAAGGCTTAAGGTAACAAAAAATTCTATTCACCTAAATTTTACTTTTCTAACCAGTATATTGTAATATTCTCAGTACATACAAGTGGTTGGGATAGGTGGTTCTAAGCCAAAGGAAGTCGCTCTGAGCCCCAAGGGACGATGACTCATCAAGGAGTTGTATGGGGTGTCGGGATTGTCTCATGCTTCTTTGATCATCCAAGTGTCCGAGGAGAAAGAAAAATATCCTCGAAGATAGGTTTTTACTATGGCTTCGAAAGCTTTTCTTAAAAACCTACTCCTGCTCTTCTACATAGAATGAACAAATTACACCAATGGGAATATATTTCATGGATGAAGGTACTTGCCGCTGAGCTTATCACTGCTGATGAGACAGCGGGAGCGAAGGTGGAGCCACTGATTGGTGGAGACACCACCATGGAGCCTACAATGGTTGCGGGTCCCCTGGTCATGAGCACCAAGATGGTTGGAGCCAAAAAGGTCCAGAGCTTTTGGTCACCCCCAAGACTTCCACAACACTAGTGAAGACAAGTGCTCCAGTGGTCGAGGAAACCCAACCTTCTAAGGAGGTGCAGGTGATCGAAGAGGTAATCTTTGATTGCCATAAGGAGGATCTAACCAAGGACATTACTCCAGGTGAGAACATCTAGTCAAAAGGCTGATGCGGATCCACCTAGCAAGCTAGCTGAACCCCGTTGCTTTGGCCCTGATCTTTCACGATACGCCTTGTTGGATGCCCTCTCCAAGATGAGCCATCTCCCACACACACCGCAGCACGTGAATGAAGGGTAGAGAAACCGAAGTTTCAGCGAGTAGAATCCAACACCACAATTGGATTCAACACACCAAGAGCAATTCCTCGATGGAAATCTCAAGAACACACCAACAATGGCCACCAAACCATGGCGATTTTCTGGTTTCTATTTCTCAAATCATAACCTAAGTTACAACGGGGCTAAGGCCCTGGCCTTATATTGGTGCACAATGCATGGCCTTGATTACAACTCATGCACTACTTGGCCTAAGGCCGAAACAAACTCCAATACGAACTAAAAAGGAAATACCTAAACTGCTACCTCTGGTTTCTCTCTCAATTTGTGACTTGACCGTGCGCATTCCGCGGCTGGCACCTCATCTATTATGTGGGGCTTCAAAATAGCTTTCCAACGAGTCCAAGAACGCCCAAATTGGACTCCGTTTGTGAAAGTTATGGACGTTTTAGTATCGGTCTTGCCAACTGTCCCAATCCGAGTCCGAATCGGTTTTAAATATTTATATGTTTTGTTTTCTTGTTCAAGGGGCTTCCAAATCCGTTTGGAACCTGAAAAGGAGTCCTTCTCAACCTTTAGAAAGCCATGGTATGGTCGGATTTTATTCTTACTTGCATTGCAATACTCGAACTCTTTATGTTTGGCAAGTCTCACGCGTCTCTTCGGACAGCTCGTGCAGCATCCAATGAAATTGCCATAACTTTGTGTAGAAAGCTCCAAATCAAGTGCCGTTTGATTCGTTGGAAAAATAGACTTCATTAGCTTTCCAAATATGTCTCTTGTGCACATTAGAAATCTCAGAATTGGTATTCAAAGCTTCTTGAACATTATGCACGGAACTGCAAGCACTAACCAAAGTTGTAGTGCTACTTGGTGCCACATCATCCTCCCCTCCTTGAAGCAAAGCCGTCCTCAGCTTTGGGGTAATCTTGGGAGCTTGCTTCTTCTTGGCTGTAATTTCTTCATCAACATGAATAGCACTCTCCAATTTTGGTTTCAACACATGCTTCTTTCCCCATGTACAAAAGTATATGTGTTGGACCGGCCCTCATGCGTAGCATTGCGATCATATTGCCATGGTCTTCCCAACAATAACCCACATGCATCCAATGGAACTACGTCGCAATCCACCTTGTCAACATAGTCACCAACAACAAACGGAATACGCACCTTGTGAGTTATCTTTAGCCTTCCAGAGTTGTGTAGCCACTCCACATGATGTGGTTGAGGATGCCTCCACATGGATAGCCCTAAAGCATACACCAAATCTTTGCTAATCACATTGGTATAACTCCCACCATCTATGATCAACTTGCATGCTTTATCTTTGATCTTGCACCCCGCTTGGAAAACACTCCACCGCTGTCCTTTTGTTTCAGTTTCTTTACTTTGCAACTTCCGGACCAAAAGATTAACACCATTCAATTCTGGATCACAATAGACAACATCCTCCTTGGAATCATCGGATTTTTCACTTTCAGAATCACTACTAGAAGTTGTTGAAGCATAGCCATCTTTAGTGAGAAGCACTCTTCGTTGATTTGGACAATCACGCATCATATGACCTCTTCCCTTGCACTTGAAACACTCAATTTCTCTAGCATGAGCATTAGAAGGCAAACTAGAATCAGTTTTAGTCGCTTCTTTACCTCTGTTGTTTGCCTCCTTTGAAAGAGCACCATTTGAACGGCTTGATGCCGCCACTTTGTAGTGTGAACCCACATCATCGCCTTGCTGTAATGGACGCCTCCATGGGTTTGTTTGAGTGTTGGCATGCCTACCCTTGGCTTGTTTGCGCTTCAATTGTTGTTCAGCACGTTCAGCTTGATGCACCAAGTCTTGGATGTTGAAGTAATTGACCATCTCCACCCTATCTTGCACATCCTCATTCAACCCATTAAAGAAACGTGCCATAGTAGCCTCATCATGCTCCTCTGTTCCTGTACGGATTATCAACATCTCCATCTCTTTATAATATTCGTCAACACTAGAATTATCTTAGCGTAGTTGTTGTAGTCGGTTGTACAAGGTCCTAGTGTAGTGTGCTGGGACAAAACGATGCCTCAAAATATTCTTCAATTGTACCCAAGTATCCGGATGAGCTCCTACGCGACACAATTGATTCCACCAAACAAGAGCATATCCGGTGAACTCAATTGTCGCCAAACGAATCTTCTTATCCTCAGTATAGTGATGGCTGTCAAAAATTTGTTCGATACGCATCTCCCACTCCAAGTACTCCTCCGATTCAGCTTTACCATTAAATGATGGGATAGAAAATTTTATCCGCCCAATTCCATCATCTATGGCAACACGCTGAGCAAACCCGACGCCATCACGCATACCTCCACCATTGGCAGCACCTCTGCCACGCATGTCCCTACCACGGTCAACACCACGGTAGTCCCGAGCATGGCGCGGTTGTGGAGCAAAGCCCGCTGCACCATCAAAGATCTCCTTGTGTTCATCGTCTTTATATGGTGCACGCCGTTCGGGATATTGAGGTCCCCGTTCAGCATGCTGAAATTATGGTGGCTGGTTGCGTATCTCCTCTGTCAAAGCATCAATTCACGCCCCCAAATCATCAATCTTGCCTTCAAGCTTCTGGTGACAACTTAAGAAGTAGTCACGTGTCGCTTCAAACCCGTGTCGCACCTCGGGCAGCAAAGATGCCGCATATTGGGGCACCTCCCCGATTGGCTCGGCATGATTATGCCGCGCCTTGCCATCTTCAATCTTCATAGAACCTGCCATCAAGAAAAATTTAGCAACCTCGTACCGTGATCAACCACGCTCTGATACCAAGATGATGCAGATCCACCTAGCAAGCTAGCTGAACCCTGTTGCTTTGGCCCTGATCTTTCACGATACGCCTTGTTGGATGCCCTCTCCAAGATGAGCCTTCTCCCACGCACACTGCAGCACGTGAACGAAGGGTAGAGAAATCGAAGTTTCAGTGAGTAGAATCCAACACCACAATTGGATTCAACACACCAAGAGCAATTCCTCGATGGAAATCTCAAGAACACGCCAACAATGGCCACCAAACCATGGTGATTTTCTGGTTTCTATTTCTCAAATCATAACCTGAGTTACAATGGGGCTAAGGCCCTGGCCTTATATTGGTGCATAATGCACGGCCTTGATTACAACTCATGCACTACTTGGCCTAAGGCTGAAACAAACTCCAATACGAGCTAAAAAGGAAATACCTAAATTGCTACCTCTGGTTTCTCTCTCAATTTGCGACTTGACCATGAGGATTCCATGGCTGGCACCTCATCTATTATGTGGGGCTTCAAAATAGCTTTCCAACGAGTCCAAGAACTCCCAAATTGGACTCCGTTTGTGAAAGTTATGGATGTTTTAGTATCGGTCTTGCCAGCTATCCCAATCCGAGTCCGAATCGGTTTCAAATCTTTATATGTTTTGTTTTCTTGTTCAAGGGGCTTCCAAATCCGTTTGGAACCTGAAAAGGAGTCCTTTTCAACCTCTAGAAAGCCATGGTGTGGTCGGATTTTATTCTTACTTGCATTGCAATACTCGAACTCTTTATGTTTGGCAAGTCTCACGCGTCTCTTCGGACAGCTCGTGCACTGCATCCAATGAAATTGCCATAACTTTGTGTAGGAAGCTCCAAATCAAGTGCCGTTTGATTCGTTGGAAAATAGACTTCATTATATTTCCAAATATGTCTCTTGTGCACATTAGAAATCTCAGAATTAGTATTCAAAGCTTCTTGAACATTATGCACGGAACTGCAAGCACTAACCAAAGTTGTAGTGCTACTTGGTGCCACATCAAAGGCACCAATGGTCCGACCGGCTTTACCAGTTCTGAATTGGTGAAGTTGGTGGAGAAGAAGAGGAAGGTGAATAGTATGGACTATGCTTCAGGGTAGATTAAATTCAAGACAAAGAAGGCTAGGTATGTGCTAGTCGTAGGAAATTTAAACATTCATACCTTTTAAGTTCTTTGTGCCTTGAAGTTCTTACTTTTCCCTCTTCTTATTGTATTGGTTTTGTGGTGCATCTACCACCTTGGTCGCAATCGTCCCAAGTGCTTCTATTAAAGAAGTATCGAAGAAAGTAGCGATCATAACTGCTCCTCAATCGGTCGACTGGAGGAACATAGATTGCTACAATAAAAGATCCTTTGGTAGCTTCGACACCATCGAGGGATGTTGAGGTGGAGATGAAGTCTCAGTAGACCCCTGTGTTTGCTGGGAAAGTAGTGATTGAGGAGGAGGAAGTAGAAATACTTCCTTCTTTTTTTGGAGGACCGGTGATCGAGTGCTCTTCAACAATGGGGAAGTCTCCTCATCTGAAGGGCATTCTAGATCGGGGCTATGTCTTCAATAACCAAATACTCGAAGGCCTTTGATAGAGGAAGGTATCAGACCTCGAGTTGAAGATTGGCATTGAGGAACTCTACTCTACCTTTGCCAATACAGCAATCTCGGTAAGTTCTTAAGACCAGTTTTACTTACTGGACTTTGGATCTTATCGAAACTTCTTTGAGTTTCTTCTCCTTTCTTAGCACATGATGGGGGTAGTTGCTCTAGTCGAAGAAGCGACTAGGCGATCATCAGCCCTAGAGAAGGAGAGGGTTACTCTCCATTGATAAGCTAACAATTGGTAATGAGTTTTTTTGTTCTCGTTATTTCTTGTCATGATGTATTTTTCTCTCGTAACTTTTTAAACACTTTTATAGGTTGGGAAGCATCATAAAGATGCTTGAGGATACCCTCAAAAAGGAGAGGGAGTTGTTTGGGTTAACAGTGACTGAGAATGAACAACTCCTCAATACCCTTGAGGAGAAGAATCTCCAATTAAGAAGTAAGTTATTTCTCAATTTTCCTTTATTGCTTCTAAATCTTTGCTTTTTTCTTATTTTCTTCCTTGTCGTGGTCGACAGAATTGGAAAGTCTCGAAAAGGAGGCCAAGGCTAAGGGAGCTGTCATTCTAAAGCTAGAAGAGGTGTGTAAAGCCAAGGACTAGTCGATCGAAGACTAGTTTACCCGATTTAATAACAGTGCCCTTAAGCATAAGGAAGTAATTGAGGCTCATGAGAAGAACTAAGGTAACTGATCGTTTATTTGATTAGTTTGTTATACTTTGAACTTGTCTTAATTGACTTTAAGCTACTCATGAAGAGCAAGCTTTAAAGCTTCAAGAACTCGAAAAAACTCTTGGTACTGAGGAGAGGAAGAAGGACATTCAAGGAAATCTTCAATATAAAATCCTTCTTTTCAACAACATGCTTGCCAAGATGGGCGTGAAAGCACTTACCTCCTCCTCAAAGGAACTGATCGAGAAGGTGAATTGTCTTGTTTGAGAACTTCAAATCCTTCGAAACATGTTGGCTACTTCAAGGAGCAACTTTGAGCAGACCATGCAAGACGTTGTTGTAGATAGAGTAAGCTTTGCCTTAGCAAAACTTAAGGTATCCAACTCTTCTCTCAATCTTCATTTGCTTGAAGTAGACTCAACTGCCTGGAGAAAGAAGTAGTGAAGTTCTTTGAAGAAGTGAAACACTTCGAGAACAAGATCACCAATGAGATGAAAGTTGGGTCTCTATCAGACAGCGGCCAGTTGGGAGGCTCCAACGAGTAGTTAGCTATAATGTAATTTGCATACTTTTTTTGAATATGTAAAACTTACTTTTGGTATTAATAAATTTATGTTGTTTCTTCTAATTTGAAGATTGATCGTATCTCTCCTAGCCCCCGACTACTTTCTTAGTAGTATGATGTAATAAGCAATAGAAAAGGAAAGACACATTGTAATTGCCTCTAGTTAGTAGACTTAGTATATCAACACGTTTGATTATAAGCCTTAAAGGATCAAGTAGCACTAGGAAATTCTCATGATGGATAGAGCTAGTGAGAGATTTCGACTATTCTTAGATGCCTTTGCCATAATCACAATATAACGTAGTCACGGAAAGATTTTTGCATTTATTTATAATAATAACTATGTAAGACTACATGCTAATAAGACAAGTGTTTTATTTGTAAGTTTATCCAACCTGGTCATAGGATAGCCAAGGATGAAAGGCATGAACAAAACTCCTCTAAACATATTCAATCTCCAGTTTTAACTTGTAGCAAAGATCGTAGGAAAAAGACCATCACTAGGAAACTCCTTCCAGTGGGCATAACCACATGTAGAGAGGAGATATTTTGATTAGAAGGTTTTTTGTGTCCTTACTAGAGTAAACAAGAGAAGGATAGAATGAATTAGGAAGAAAAGAAGCCTTTGAGCCTCTGAGCTGTAAATGACCATATTAGTTGTCTGTGTTCTTTTACTTCTTTTCTTTTGAGGCAAAAATACAAATTATCGTGGGAACCTTGGCTGTCATGATTACGATAAGGATTCACATGGTATTTAACAAAAGTGTCAAAGCCAAAAAAATTCAAAACATCCCTAAGAAGGGATTTTGAGAAAAATATAGATATTTCTATGAAAACTTATACAATAGTGATAGTTTGTGACAGAATTGGGCAAGGAAATACAAATAAAAATACCCATAAGAAGAATGACATAATAAGAAAAGAATGTCATTAAAATATGGAAATAAAGAAATACATTATACGTAAAACATACATAATTGATCAATGTTCCAAGAATTTAGAAGAATATGCTTATCCGATATAGCTTGTTGTACCGAGCTTGGTCTATGACTTCGACCACAGTGTAAGCACCTTCCCATTTAAGCAAAAGTTTATTACGATTTACTTGACTCTGAATTTTTCTGAGAACTAGATCTTACGACTATAATACCTTCGCATGGCTTGTTGCTCAACTACCAATCAGATTAGGGTTGTATTTCTTCGCTCTTCAAGAAAGTTAATATCATTGATCCAACGATCTTCCTGATCATTTTCACTATAACATCCATGCGAGCAGAGCCAATACTTAGTTCTGGAGGAAGCATGGCTTCTAGCCAACTTTTAGTTCTAGAGGGAGCATTATTTCTACTCCATAAACTAGGAAGAAGGGTGTTTCTCTAGTCGCATGACTGGTCGTTGTTCAAACTACCCATAATACAGAGGGAAGTTTTTGTATCCAAGTTCTTGACTGTTTTACTAACTAGTCGAAGACTCATCATTTAATCCCTTGTATTAATGTACCATTGGCTCATTCTACTACTTTGTTACTCTATGGATGAGCTACTAAGGCGTATCATATTTTGATACTTAGACCCTCACAGAATTCTTACAAATTTTTGCTCAAAAACTCAGAACCATTATGTCGGAACCCGGAGTAATGACTCCTGGATCCTCTGTGTAAATCACACTAGTCCAGGACCAGCTAGTGCACACAGTACAACAAAGATACATACCAAGCACAAATGACCAATTATATTAAATAAAGGATACGACCTTATGGCCAAGTCTTACATCAACGCCCATTGGCAAAGTAAATAAAGGAAATAACTGCGGAAGCAAACTGATAAATAGCGAAGCCCAAGCCTGCCCATAGGCAAACGACAGTAAGACGCGACCTACTCGTCCAGATCTTCACCGTAGTCGACATCATCCTTCTCTGTAGGGAGGATGTAAGGTGAGTACAAACTTGTACTCCGCAAATCACACGGAGATATGCAACATAATGATAAAGGCTTCAATGGAAGGCTTATAGGGTTAGTTGCATAAAACAACATTTAATGAAATATAATAGATAGATTAAAATTGCTGAATTTTAATACAATAAGTAAAAACAGTAATTGTAGTTGAAAATAATACCGTCAGTGTAGGCTTTGACCAAACACCAACCTATCCACGGGCATCCCACCCGAACCATCTTTTCCAAAAGGTCACGTATAGATTCCATCCATCCACACGTTTCTAAACACTCGTGGATTCCATCTATCCACAAGCTTCCAATCTCTCTCATGGGTTCTATCCACCCACAAGGTTTTCATTCTCTCATGGATTCCATCCATCCATAAGGTTTTCAAAAATCATTTTTGAAAAAACAAAATCTAATCCGTAAAAAACTGTTACTCAGCATGCCTATGACCGTGGGCACGGCTATCCAGGATAGATTATACACTCTGCAGAGGTTGTACAGCTTTACCCACAAGACACGATCATCCCATATTGCCACGAGAGTTACACACTTTCTTAGGTGTGCGGCGAGGAGTCGTGACAAGGCCTTTACAATGCAAAGCCTTCAACCTGGCCAAGCCAACTTTAAGATTTCACCCCAGTAAGGAATCCACCAAACCAGGACCCCCTCTTGAGCCTGAGTGAGACTTCTCATGGCTACAACTATGCTCACCCAAGTGGGACTTCACATGGCACTTACCACGCCCACTTTCAACCTACGACTTGCTCAGGTTGGGACTTCACAAATTATTCAGCCAGAGCTGTCCCATACCAGCCATGCGGTTGTACGATAGGGCTTTGCAACAGTAGTTCACAGACCGGTCCTTAATCTGACTTAGGCCCAACCACATACCCCTGTGCACGACAGTCAACCACTGCGGCTCCAACCAACAGGGCATGCCTACACCCACCAATCTAACCATTTGCCTAAGTCTAAACCAGGTTTGATATTTGTTTTCAAAATATTTCAGAACACTCCTTGACTCACCAAAGTCAAGAGTGCAGTTGAAAAGCTTATCATTTCGTGTGAAAAGGTTCGTCATTTCATGTGAAAAGTATCCCAAAACAAATATCATAACTAAGCAGGTCTAAGCATTTGATATAAAATCTCTCTAACCAATACTAATGTACCAACTAGGGTTTGATCTAGGGTGACAAGGTATAAGGATTTCAATATCAATGGAGGAATTAACAAGTAGGCATTAACTATATATAAAACTGAATTGAAATACGTTGAATAAAAATATGCATGCAGAATAATTTAAAACAACATAGTTTTATTTTGAAATCTGGGATCAACATGATCAAGGAGTGTGACTTGCCTTGCTCTTCAACTTGGTTCGAATCTTCGTCGAAGAATTTTCCCGAATCGTCGAAGTCTACACGTGAAAATAACCCACCAAATTCAAATAAATTCAAAATAAATTCAAATTGACTTAAAATATTTGAATTGAGGCTAGAAATGGATAGAGGGGAATTTTTGATGAATTTAGAAATTTGAATGGGCTCAATCGGAGTTAGGACGAAGAAGAACGGGCTCCGGGAAGTTTAAATTCAGAGAAAATGGAAAAAGGGATTTTTGGGAATTATTTTTCTAAAGGAAAATCTGAGAATTATGGTGTCAGCACTGAATTCATTTCGGCTGAATTATTTTCCTACGAAAAAATCAGATTATTGCGCCATGCTGGCGTCAGCACCGGGGTTGGGCCGACTGCCAGGTGGGCCCGGGTCCATGTGAACCGAGTCCACGGCGAGGGGGGGGGGTGCCGAGGTGGCGGGTTGTGCTGACGGGGACAGAGGGAGCCGAGGTGGCGCTGAGATGGCGCCATCTCACCTGCCACGCAGGCGCGGCGTGCTGACGTGGTGAGCGCCGGCGGGGAGGGGCTCGGGCCTGGCAGCGGCGGTGGCGCTCCGATGGGTGGCTACCGGCGGCGAGAGCGGCAACGGGGAGAGGAGAAGGAGGGGCACTCGGGGGAGGGGGCGGCGATTACCTAGGGCGGCCGGAGATGGCGAAGGGAGCTCGCCGGAGTGCGGCCGAAGCTCGGGAAGAGGGGAATCCGCGGCGGCGGCGTTTGGGTGCTCAGGAAAGGGAGTGGAGGACCGAGGGCGATGGAGTGAGGAGAGGCGAAGCTCGGGGCGGTATTTATAGGGGGCGGGGAGGGGTAGGCCGGCGGCAATTTGTCGCCAGAGTAATCGGGAGGTGGCGGCGGTTGCGAGTGAATTGGGGAGTGGGGAGGTGGGGGAAGTGGGGGGAAAATAGGCGCAGAGAAGGCGGGGAAGTGGGTGCGTGGGGGCACGGCGTGCGTGGGGGAGAGGGGTAAAGGGAGAGGCGGGAGCGGTTGCGGGAGGTGGCGGCGCTCGCGGGGAAGAAGGGGCGCGCGGGGAAGAAGGGGCTTGCGGAGAAGACGGATCTAACAGGCGGGGTCCACGCGCAGTGAGAGAGGGGGGCGCAGGCGGCCAGGATGGTGCCACGCGGGGGAGAGGGGGATCGGGTGGTCCGGGGAGGAGGGAGAGGTGGACGGCCGGATGGCCGAATGGCGGGGGAGGCGGGAGATCTGGGCTGGCCAGGTGACGGCCCGAGAGGAGGGGAAGGCGGGGTGAGGTGGCCGACGTGGGCGCTATCTGGCCGTCCACGTGGCGGCCAGAGGGAGGAGGTTGAGGGATATTATTTTAATTTCTGATTTATGGTTTTTCAGAAAAGCCTTGAATATTCATTAAGCCTCAGAAAAATATAAAATAAACTCCAAAAATTCCAGAAAAATTCAGAGAATCTTCTGGAGACATTTTGGACTTAATAAAATTACTTCCAACTAATGTTGGTACTATATATTTATATTTAAAATACTTTTTAATTTCAAAAATAGATTTTAAACTCCAGAAAATCCAGGAAACCAAATTAGAGCCAAATAAATCCAAATAATTAATTTAAAGTAGGATTTTTATAGAAAATCAAAATATCATTTTATTTAATAATAATTTTAGGTTTTACACAAAATACTTTTTAAACCTAGTTTTTCAAAAACAGAAATTCAGGGCAAATCCAAAAATAAAAATTAGGCACAAAAATACTTATTTTAATTAATATTTATTTATTTATTTTTATTTTCATAAAAACCTGGCTGTTACACATTATCTGTGATTATACAACTAGTTGCCCCAAATTTTGTAACAACATTTTTAGTAATAAATTTCTTGGTTACTTCCATTGTTGTTTTGACAACTAGCTTAGCTTTGATCCATTTTGTGAATGTATCAATCATGACAAAAAGAATTGCCAAAGGTCAAGAAAGTGGTATAGTTTGGAGAGCTTGTGCAGGTTGATGTACTTATCGGTTATGAAACTAACATTGTATGCATCTTAACATTAGTTCCATTGTGTCATGGAGGACAGTGGGCCAATAGTACCCTTGTCAAAATCTTTAATGACCAGTATTATGTAGGAATAATGTGCTTCACAGACTCCTCCATGTATTTTGAATAGTAATGTAAACCATCATTTTGAGATATACATCTCATCAACACCCTCTGAGTTCCTCATTTGTAAAGGGTACATTTGAACATAGTATATGATTTGGCCTTTTGAGCTGTATGATTAGCCTCTACATCATCTTCAGAAAGTTTGCCACGCTGAAAATATTCGTAGATTGATGTTATCCAATTATTGTCCGGGTCAATCTAAGTGACAACTATTGGATCGTCTTCGGAATTATCGACTACTGAGGGTTTGTCGAGTTGCTTGAGGAATAGTCCAGGCAAGACAGGTAATCTTGAGAAAGCCATCCGTGCCAACTAATCTGCAGAAAGTTTTCCTTTCTAGGAATGTGTTGGACATCAAGATCAAATAAATGTTTCTCTAGTTTCTACACTTCTAAAAGATAAGATGACATCATGATACTCAAAGCATTTATACTCTTTTCTTATTTGATTTGCTACTAGTTGAGAATCACCTTTCACAAATAATCTACGAATCCCAATGTTTAGCAACTCAGAGCCCTGCTAGTAAATCTTCATACTTTGCCACATTATTTGTAGCAGGATAATTTAACCTAATAGCGTGTTTAATTTATTCTTTCTCTAGTAGGAGAGATTAGGATTACCCTAGACCTGAGCATTTTATCATCAATGACCTGTCAAAGTATATAGTATATTGCTCATAATTCTCGTACTCGGGCCCTTGGATAGACTCAAGATTTGTCCATTCAACGATGAATTCTACTAAACTTAATGGCTGTTTGTGGGATGAAATGGAGATCAAACTCTCCAACTTCAATCGCCCATTTTGCTATACATTTTGATGATTCCCTATTTTGGAGAACTTGATCGAGAGGGTATCTGGATGGCACCACAATTTTATGGGCATGGAATAGTTCCTTAGTTTCCTTGATGTCATAAGGACAACATACAATAATTTTTGTATTTCTAGATATCATTCTTTTGGTTTATTTAAGACTTCGCTTACATAGTATACTGGTCATTGGATATTGTCACGTTCACGATTTGTACTACACTGACAGCTTGTGGTGTAGTAACCAAGTGTAAAGTATTTCTTGACTTCTTCAAATCATTGGCTTCTTTAGTCCATTAAAAACTTTTATGTTTTCGAAGAAGTTTAAAGAAAGACAATATTTTTTCTTCTAACTGTACTATAAAATGACTTAACGGTGTCTCCCATAGTTTACTCATGCTTACTCTAAGAAGTGGTCAGCAGACTTTGAAGGTGTTCAAGTTGATGACCAAGACAACGCACCATCTCAATCGTTTCTTCTAAGGAGGGCGCAATTGCTATTGAGTCCATGTTAGCGAGCATGCTGTTGAAGAGGGCAATCTTGTCTTCAAGAGCTCTTTCAATCTCTTTCCTCTTCTTCTCCTTAGAACCAAGAACTTTTTCTAATTCTTCAACTTTTAGAGCTTGCTCTACACGAGCGACTCAATATTAACCAAAACAACTTATAATTAAATTAAGATTGGTCAAATCTATGATTAGTTACATTCGTTCTTCTTCTCGTACACTTCAACTGCTTTCTTATGTTGAAGGATGATGTCTTTGAACTTGGTCGACCAGTCTTCAATTGATCGATTATTAACTTTGAGTCTCTCCTCAAGCTTGACATTGACAACACCTTTTGATGCGGATACAATATCAATTTCATAGTTGACAAGTACATCAACCTGCATAAGCTTTGCAAACAAACCGCTTTCTTGGTCTTTCACAAGATGAGGTCTAGACATTCTGGGACCTTTCCCAAGAGCATCCAGGGCTCTGAATTGTTTTTTTTGTAATGACTGATATATTCACAAAATGGATGGAAGTTGAGCTAGTTGTTAAGATAACAACTGAAGCCGCCAAGAAGTACATCACAAAAAACATGGTTACACGATTTGGTGTCCCTATTCATATAATCACAAACAATAGTACCCAATTTTCTAGCGGAAATTCCGGTAATTCTATGAGAATCTAGGTATCAAGGTATGTTACACCTCGATGGCTCACCCACAGAGTAACTGGGCAGTAGAAAGAGATAATGGCATATTAATACAAGGGATCAAACACTGAATATTTGACTAGTTAATACAATGGTTAGGGGATTGGGTTTAAGAACTTTACTCTGTATTATGAGCTATTTGGACCACGACCAGTCATACAACTGATGAAACACCATTTTTCTAGTTTATGGTGCAGAAGCCATGCTTCCTCTAGAATTAAAGATTGGCTCTACCCGTACAGATTATTATAATGATAACAATCAAGTAGAACAAAGGATTGATGACATCAATTTTCTTGAAGAATGATGAAATATAGTCTTAATACGACTGACAGTCTACCAACAAGCCATGTGACAGTACCACAATCGTAAAGTGCATCCTCATAGCATAGCTGTAGGTGTCTGGTTCTTAGAAAAATTTAGAAACAGATAAATCACAATAAACTTTAACCTAAATGGGAAGGTCCTTACACTGTAGTCGAAGTCACCAGACCATGCTTAGTACAACTAGCCATGTCAGATGGGCGTGTTATTTTGAATTCTTGGAACATCTATCAATTAAGTAAGTTCTATCTATAATGTACTATATTTCAATAAAGTTGCATTATATTCTTTCTTTTCTGATAAGTATTTTTATTTTTACTTCATTATCCCAAGTTTGGACACTAACAACATGGAGAAACCTATTTTTCTCTAAACCCCTTCCAAGGGATGTATTTTACTTTATTAGATTTGATATTTTCCTTAAATGCCATGCAGATCATTGTCATGACTATCACAGAGATGGTTCTGATGATAATCTACACTCTTTCCTCAAAGGAAGAAGCACACAAACAACTAACATAGTTACTAACCAGCTCACTTCTACATTTTGTTCTTCTCTTGTTTAAACTTGGTCATGATACGGAGAACCTTCTAGTCGAAATCTCTCCTCTCTGCATATGGTCACACCTGCTAGAAGGAGTTTCCTAGAGACGGTATTTTTCCTATGATCTTTGCTATCAGTCAGAACTAGAGAATGAATACTTTTCGAGAAGTATAGTTCATGTCTATAGCCCTCAGCTATCTTATGACCAGTTTAGATAGTGTTTATAAATAAAACACTTATCTTTTTACACACATTCTTGCACAGTTTTTCTTATTCTTCATGTCAATATGTTTATGTCATAGTTTTATTCTAATCAAGTTTTGGATTATCCTGATTATAGACATAATACCTAAGACTAGTCGACATCATCCGTTGGCTCTACCAGATATGATTTCCTAGAAAATACTAGATCATTTCTACAACATAATCAGAGTTCACCAATCGAAATAAAGTACATCTTATTTTTGGTCTACTGCTTAGTAAGTTCTACTACTAAACAAGCAGCAGGGGGATAGGAAATATATGAGTACTCATTAAATTGAGGAAATGGCATAAACTTTATTGATAATAAAGGTAGATTTTTATATAAGAGTTCTTCATATTACATTTATACTAAACTACTACTCAGAGCCATCAGATTGGCCGCTATGTGATGGGGACCTTACTTTCATCTCCTCTGCTATCTAGTTCATGAAGGGTTTCATTTCTTCAAAGAACATAGCAACTTCTTCATCTGAGCAGTCAAACACCACTCCGAGTGCTTGAAGATCAAGATTGGGGTTAGCAGCTTTAAGCTTTGCTAAAGCAAATCTCACTCCATCACTGACGGTGTCTCTGATGGTTTGCTCGTAGTTACATGGGAAGTGACTAGAAGGCTTTGGAGGTGTTTAAGTTCATGACCAAGACAACTCACCTTCTCGGTCGTTTCTTCTAACAAGGGTGCAATTGCTTTTGAATCCATCTCAGTGAGCATGCTATTGAATAGGGCAATCTTGTCTTCAAGAGCTCTTTCGATCTCTTTAACCAAAACAACTTATAATTAAATTAAGATTGGTTGAATCTATGATCAGTTAGCTTGGTTCTTCTTCTCATACACTTTAACTGCTTCCTTGTGCTGAAGGACACTGTGTTAGAACTTGGTTGACTAGCCTTTGATTGACTAGTCCTTAGCTTTGACCCTCTCCTCAAGATTGACAATGACAGCACCTTTTGCCTTCGCTTCTTTTTGTAGTCTTCTAATTCTATCAACCATGACAAGGGAAGAAGTGAGAAAAATCCAAAAATTAAGAAGCAATGGAAGAAACGTTAAGAAGATACTCTCAGTTGAAGGCTTTTTCCTGAAGAGTCTTGAGGAGATGTTCATTTTTGGTCAAAGTTGACCTAAACATTGCTCTCTCTTTCTTAAGGGTGTCCTCGAGCACTTTGTGGTGCTCATCGACCTGAAAAGAATAATTAAGTGACTACAAGTAGAAAAAATACTTCCCGACCAGAATGAGAAGGGAAATTTCATTACCATTCATCAACTTATCGGTGGAGGTTAGCCCTCTCCTTCTCAAGATCTAATGAATGCTTGGTTAGTTCTCCAACCAAAGCCATTCCCTCTACCAAGTGCTAGAAAAGAGCAGAAAAAGAAATAGAGAAACTCAATAGAAGTCTCAATATACCTCAAATGTAATGTAGTCTTCAGAACTTACTGAGACTGCTTTATCAGCATACGAGGAGCACAACTTCTTAGGGCCGTTCTCTAATTCAAGATCTGTTAGGACTGGATTTTCAAATCTAAACCCTCTATGTATTACCGCACTAGTCCCACATCAAAACTAGTGCACACAGTTGAACAGTGATGAATACATAACTAACAATGCTTTATTACAATAACAAAGAGTACATGCCATATGGCCACTTATTACAACTGAGGTTACAAGACCTCTTGAACTTACAAAACATAGCAGAAGCAAAATAAAACTCTGACAATGACCCATCAATATGCCACATGCAATTGACTGGGGAAGCATAACCTAAAATTCCACTGTCTTTATTCACCTACAAGCTCTGCATTAATTTCATTTGCCTTTATCATATTGATTCAAAAATCATTGTGTTCATCCAAGATAGAAATAATTGTTTCAACTTTTCAAAGGTGCTTTATTCAAAAATCATATACCACAAATGCACCTTAATGATTTCATATTGATTTTTACCAATAAGCCCAAAAAAATTTAATCTCTCCACTAATTCAAATTGACAGCAAACCTTAAAATTTTTCTAACAAGAGTCCAATAACATTGTAATATGTGATTTCCACCAATTGCTTTACGATCATTGTCTAATCCAACAAATCCATAACTCCCACAAAAAATATAAAATTAATCCAACCTTTTAATAATCATCAATCGATTTTTAGATCATCTAAGCAATAATTCAATATTATTTAATCCACCAACATCAATCTCTCAATAATCACCCATTTTCGTTCTACCAAATTTGAATGTATCCAAGTACGTCAATTAATTCTCATCTAATAATTTATCTCTCATAATTGATTTAAATCCACCAAATTAAACATTTGAACATCCTTAAATGATCTAGTCAATACCATAAGTTAAAATCAAATTATCTATTAATGATTTGAGAAATCCATGAGTTTTGTATCAAAATCCACTTTTAATGATAAGACTAATCCAACAAGATTCCCAAAAATGTGTTATCTTCCAAAATTCTATGAGTATCTACTAGCATCAGTAATTCCGCCAAACTCTGATAATTAATTTACTCCACAAAGTTCACCCAAAATTAATGTCATGAATTGTGTATGATAATCCAACTTCCTAATATTTTAATCTCCATCTTTACTAGATCAATATCTGAATACCAATGCTCCAATTATCACAAATGATCCATTCAACTAAGATTTGGTTTAAAATCCAATCCTAGATAATAAATCCAATGCATCAAGTCTAGGCACTTCCTGATATTTTATTAGGTCCACCAAGTTTAACACTATATTCCTTCTCCATGACCTATTCAATCCATAAAGATGGCATTATTTTTATTTATTCATAGTCAATTGGTATCCGCAATATACCTTTGTTTCTCTCCATTCACCCGAAATGGCTTAACCAATCTTGTCAATTCTAAATAAAAAATATATCACACTAGCAACAATTCTCCACATTAGATAACTTGACATTCAATGATCATGAAGACTTTCCTATCAAGAGTACTTTCCACAAATTTGTGATCTTTCATATATTATGGGTCCTCATGCACTATGCATGACTGCGGTGAAAGAATTGGAGCTTGCAATTGTGCAGTGAGCGTGGATTGAGTATATTCCAAGCAAGAGCTTGAAGAAATTCTAATTGCATTGCCATCATCCGTTCCATGTTCATCTGGGGTACTTGAGCTAGAGGTGGTGGTGGAAATGGAGCATTGTTGCCTAGCTAAGAATTGACTCCAATACTGTTGCAGGTGTTGGCACTGCTCCTTGTGTTCACCATTTGAAGCGGCTAGGGCTTAGAGAAAGAAAAGAGGGGAAAGTAAAGACGAGGGGAAGAGGTAAACTCCCAGACAGCTGCAAAGGAAAGAAACACACCAACTGAAAAAAGTTTACTTGAAATCAAAATAGTTTCTATGGATGGTTGTACTACAAGTTCACAAAGGCTTGGTACAGTCCACCTAATACACTAATTAAAGCGTTCTAAAATCATATAACTTTATTTGGCTAGTACGGACTGAAGAACTACTTCTCATCTTCAATGATGATGCACTCCTCAGGATCCTTCTCAGGCTCATCCTCGCTGACCCATCTATAGAATTTACAAAGAAAAGATGATCCAATTATTGTTATAAAAGGTGAACAAAGAGCTAGATAAGAAAGAATGCCATGGCGAAGGTAAGAATAGAAAGACAAGAAAAGATGAGGATAGAATATTATTAAAATTTTGTTTTATAAAATAAAAATTTGAAGCTTTTCTAATAATGACCAATCTAACTAGACCATGTTCTACAGTCAAACTGGCTCTAATACCACCTCTGTCGAGGCAGGATTTTCGAATCCGAACTCTCTATGTATTACTGCACTAGTGCCAGATCAAAACTAGTGCACACAGTTAAACAGTGATGAATACATAACCAACAATGCTTTATTACAACAATAAAGAGTATAGGCCTTATGGCCACTTATTACAACTGAGGTTACAAGACCCCTTGAACTTACAAAACACATCGAAAACAAATAAAACTTTGAAATGGCCCATCAATACACCATAGGCAATTGATTGGGGAAGCGCAACCTAGAACCCCAGAATGCCTTTGTTGAAGCCACACATGAAGTAGTCGTAGTCTCGTTCTGTGTCTTCATAATCCTCTAAGATATGTTTGACTGTAGCATGTGAGTACAAGAGTACTCCACTACTCCGCAAGGCTTGGAAAAATGCAATTGTATGTAAGTCTTAACAAAGGAAGGATAATATGGTTCTTTTACACAAAGCAGCATTTTATTTCAATTACCATTATATATTTTTCAAATAATCAATTTAATAAAGTAATTGTAATAAATGAAACTAGATAATTTCTAGTTAAGGTTCTAGCCACCAACACTAGTAATAAGGCTCTAACCGCCATGGTTCAATACAGGTTCTATCCACCTACACTGGCTCTATCCATTAGGACACACTTCCGAGAGTTCTAACCACTCTTGAGTTCACAAAAATTTATTTTAAAACTGAAGCCAAAGATCTACCAGGTGAAGGCACACCTTGCTTGCCCTTGACCATGGGCACGACTATTTGAATAGTTTTATACTCTATAGATATTGTATAGTTTTATTCACAAGACATGATTATCCCATATTGCCACAAGATAGGCACACTTCCTTTAGTGTGCGGTGGGGAGATCATGACAAGGACTTTGCAATGCATCTCCCTAATGAGGCTAACCCGCAAAGGTTTCCACCGCCGTGGGGTTCGATCCACCACTTTGAAAGCCCCCTCTTGCATCATCACGTCAAAGACTCTGTCTAGCTCATTTGATTGTGTTCCACCGAATGGTGCAACCCTCACTGGGTCAATGCAAATTAGTTGGCCAGGTGGTTATACCGTAATGCTCAGTTTGGATAATCACAAGTGTTGATCCTTAGTTGACTAGGGTGGTAAAGTCACAAGAATATCTCGTGCTCAATTTGCACCAACCCAATCTTACCATCCACCCAAGTCTAAAATTAGTTTTCATCATTTTATTTTATTTTCTAAACCACTGGCAATACCTATTGCCACAAATTCTCAAAATAAATGATTAACGATATAATATCATTTCCCACCCATAGGGTTTATAATGACAAATAAGTTTGTCAAAGCAAATTCTACCATTCTAAAAATAATCTCAATACTAAGACAAATATAACTAAGGTGATAATGATACATTGATATCAACATTGAATGAGGGTATAATAACATCGGATTAACTAACAACCTTAAGATAGACGTTATTACTTTATGTAACATAGCAATGCAATTAAATTTGAAATAGTAAAATAATGTTGATAACATACGCACAATATGATCAAGGAAGACTTTCCTTCAGTTATGTTAGCGGGAATTTCTTCCTACTGATCGGGGTACCCTTCGACAGCGTCGGACTCCACGCGAAAGCGCGAACACAACAAATAAATTCAAATAAAATTACAAAAATACAAAAAAGGTACTAGAAGATATATTAGGATTTTAGATGAATTTAGGAATTTGAATCACTCAATTTGGAGTTCAGACGACGAGAACAGACTATTAGAAGTTTCAATGGAAGAGAAAATCGAGAAACATACCAAACGAACTCTGAAAAATATGAACAAATACAAAAAATTCCTTGCAACATAAGGAATCTAAATAAAATTTTTTAAATTTAATTAAAGTTTATTTTATTTATTTTAAATCATTTTCATTTTAGAAAATCCTAATTCAATTTTAATTAATTCAAGAAAATCCCAAATAGTTATTTTTATTTTCATAAACTTCACTGGGGAGAGATGACAATGGCAGGGGTGATGGCCAATGGACTAGAAGATGACTCTCATGGTGGCTATAATGCATGGGAGGTTGTGGTGTTTGGGCAAGGCGAAGAAGGGGACGAGGCATTCATGGTATTCCAATTTATAGAGCCAGAGAGAAGGAGATAGTGCGGCCACAATGGGATTAACAATGATGGTTTTGGTTGGCTTCATTACATAATGAAGATGGGAATGAGAGGTGGTGAGGTATTGCGGGTGAGTGAAGGAATGGAACGTTGTCTCAATGCTCCATTTTATAGGGCAAGCAAAAGAAAAGTGGAAGAATTTAGCCAAATTGAATCAACAATGGTTTCCAATTTGAATACTTGGAAAGTGAAAAATGGATGATTAAATACAAGCAAATGAAAAAGGATATTGATTCCTGGTAGTGATTACAGACGCTCGCCATTCATGCATTTTTGTTTTGGAACATGCTTTGATCGGTCAGCAAGGACATGGGCGTTCCATTGTCTTAATCAAATAGAGACACAGGAAGTCCGTAGAGCAACACTCGGCTGGAGGAAGAAGGAAGGAAAAAAGAAAAAAAAGGAAAGAAGAAAGAGAAAAGGGAAATGGGCATGCTGGCTAGGGAAATAGGCTTAACCCAAGAAGAAAAAGAAAAGGCTTTAGCCCAGGAAAGAAAAGAATCTAAGCTCGGCTACAGGAAATTCAAATTGAAATTTGAATTTGGAATTTGGATTTTGAATTTGGAATTGAATTTGAAATTGGAGATATTTTATAGGAATTTGATTTTGATATTACAGATCCACAGAAAAACTAAATAAAATCCAAATCTTTGAAATTATTAATTTGAAAATAAATTTTTAAAGAAAGCCAAATTTTGTGATGTCACATGATTTGACACCTTCCTCCACCAGAGATCTTCAAGCCTTTGGTTGTTAAAGATGCGTTCCCAATCAAGAGTGTCTACTTTCTCCTCTTTGACCACCTTCTTCCCAGTAGAAACAGGATCCTGCTGGGACTTCACCTCAGCTTTGGCATCCTTTGATGGGGTCAGAGCCACCAAAGGGTCCTTGGTCACAATAGCTTCTTATTCTTTCATCTACTCGGGAATTGTTGTGACAAATTCTTCTTTAGGAGTCTCCTCATGTGGAGCACTCAGATCAAAACTGATCGGAGTAGTAAAGACGCTACAAAGAAGGAAAAACAAGAAGGAAGAAGTTAGGACTTCAAAACCAAAAAAATTAGAAGGTATGAATTAACAAACCTTTACAATTAGTACATAGATGTCTTTTTTGTTTTGAAGTTAAAGCATCCAGGAGCATAGTCTAGAGTGCTTGCCTTCCTCTTCTTCTTATCAACCGACTTTACCAGCATAGAACTAGTAGGGTTTGTCAGACCCTTAAGTCCCCTTACCGGATGTACTTATCCTTAGTTGGTTCCTCCATGGGGATGTCAAAGATAGTTTCTCTGATCGCCTACTCAAAAGATGGAACTTCGATCGCCTATTCAGAGGACTAATTAGGCACATGAAAAATCCCTTACCACGTGCCATGAGGTTAGTCCCCTATCCTTGAGACTAAATTCCCCTTTGATGTTGGATTCTCATCGCCTTATCTTCCCCTCTTTCTTCGATGAAGACCTCCACCTTGGATTCTCAATTGCAATCCAATCGGCGAAAAAGAGGCTATCTTCTTTACTGAGTGTCATGTAGAAAGAGCATCCCCATTCACTCCTATGGAATTCAGCCATCTTTCTTATATTATTTCATAAGATTGGTAACATGATAGTCAACAGAAGACAAGAAGCTTTTTAGAAAAAACTCCGAACACACATTTCTCTAGGTTTAACTTAAGGTTATGTCTTCTTAAGTAAGGAAAAGTTTCCTACACGTTGGAGACACGGCCTTTGATGTTGGCACTTTTACTACTAAGTCATCAATATAGGCCTCTAAATTTTGACCAATTTATAGACTAAATGTTTTTTTTGCATTAACCTTTGAAAGGTGGCACCAATGTTTTTGAGTCCAAATGGTATTTTCATATAACAGAAAGTTCCGTATGGTATGATGAAAGAAGTTTTCTCTTCATCTTCTTTACTCATACTAATCTATTGGTACCCACAATATGCATCTAAGAACCTTAATAACTCACCACTGTAGATAGAGTCAACAAGTTGATCAATGTGTGGAAGAAAAAAAATTATCATTCGGATAAGCTTTATTAAGATCTATAAAGTCTACACACATTCACTATTTTCCATTACTTTTCCTAACCGGGGTGTTTGACTTCATGAATGAACCCAGCCTTGAGAAGTTTATCAATCTCCAATTGGATTGCCTCCTTCTGATTAGGTGCAAAATGCCATAGCTTTTACTTGACTGGTTTGGTCAGGCCGGAGTGCTAGATTATGCTTGATCACCTCCCAATGAACACCGGGCATATCGGATGCTTGCCACATGAATACATACTAGTTTGCTGAGAGGAAGGAGATGAGCGACTCTTCCTATTTAGGATCGAGTCCTATCTTGACTTTGACGGTTCCCAAAGGCCTATCCTTATGGAGAGGTACCTCCTTGATCTAGTCATTGGGTTTTGGAGCCACCTTGGGCCCGAATGCTTTACTTGTATTGAAGGTGACTTAGCATTCCAGCTGGTTGGTAATTTGTCAACCAGTTTGAGAGACTTGTGGTCACAGGCATAAGCCATCTTCCTGTCCCCTCAAACTATTATGGCCCCTTTTGGCCTCGGTATTTTGAGACTTTGGTAACTGTAGTGCGTGACCACTAGAAACTTGGCTAAAGCTAGTCGACCAAAGATCCCATTGTATGTGGTTTCATAATCTACTACGTCAAATGAGATCATTTCTATTTGGAAGTTATTAGGACATCCGAACATAACCGGTAGGGACACTTGCCCAATTGGCTTGGCCGAAGATCGTAGAACTATGCCACGGAAAGCATACCTCACATATTTTATTTTACACTTGGGAACTTACATTTCTTCAGTATCTCCTGTAAATTAAATGCTAAGAGAGCTATCTCCATTAACTAGAATTTGATTAACCTTATAGTTATTAATAGTAGATTCTACTATGATAAAGAATCTACCTAGTTGAGTTGAAGGGTTGGGGCAGTTTTCTCTTTTGAAGATGGTTGTTTCTGACATCTAGAGGGCTTGATGGTGACTGGAGCATCAGTGAGATTCACCTCGTGTTCCACGGTCTTCAATTGTCTTCTGGACTCATAGGGGGATGATCCTCCAAAGATTACATCAACAGTATACTTTGGCTCTTGATATTCCATTTCTTCATCTCCATCTTGATCCTTTTTAGTGCTCGATTCTGCAATCTCCTGGATAGAAGGGAGAGGACCCTCACCCGAGTAGTAATCCTTAAGCTTCTTCTACTAGCAATGGTAGTTATAGAGATGGTGCCCTGCCGTTTGGTGGAGTGGATGCCATCTTTTGCCATTCTTGGATTCGTCAATTGGAGCTTTTACTTTGTTTTGACTAGAATAATTCCTTTTACATTTAGAGTATTTTTTGAGATCACAAGGCATTCCTTGTTATTAGGCTTGTGATTCATCTTACCCTTATGCGATTTCTTGACCTTCTTTTTCTTCTTCTCTAGGCTTGGCTGATTAATCTTCCCTATTCGATTGATAGCCTTGTTCCACTCGACTGCTTAGCTAGTGGTGGCGCATGTATCAGTCATATCAAACAGCTCAACAATTATCTGTGGAGGATTCATAGCAATATTGTAAAGTCCAAAAATTTTCAAATGTTTTAATTTGTGTTGAAATTTCATTTTCTACATTTTGGTGGATTTTCAAAAACTTTCAGCACTTATTAAAAGCTTTTCTAATTTTCAATAGATGAAAATGATTTCCTAAAAATAATTAAATTATTATTAGTGTCTAAAGATAATTTAATTAATTTCTCTATTTCAAGAGTATAAAAAATATTTTGGAATAATTTTATACCTTCTTTGCACTTTTTAAGAACTAGAAATCCTACTTAAAATTTGTAGCAACCATTTAAATTTTCAAGAAAAACTAGGAACTGGTAAATGGTGGCTTAAAATTTTATTAAAAACTAGACTAAACCAGGAGCCTACCCAAATAGTTTCAGAATTTTGAGAACCCATTTTCTATATATAAAAATCCCCCAAATTATTAGTTTAAATGGAAAATTTTCAAACACAAATAGTGCAAGATAGTAATATTCAAAGAATTTTTAAGAAAAATATAAAGTAGATAGAATTGTAGAAAAATTATATAAGAATCTACACTATGTCAAGAGCATTCATAAAAATTTTCATAATTTTATACCCCATTTGTTATGCCTAAAAATTCATGAAAACTTTCAGCCATATCTTCCTCCATCACTCGCTGCCACTCAGGGCCACATGCAAACTTCATCTTTCACCTCAGGAATTCTCCATGGCTGTAGTCAAGTAGGCAATGACAAGAATAGTACCCACCTACAAAAGCTAAGCTCTGACCCCTCCTCGAGCACCCTGCCCAAGGCCCTAAGCCCCTCCATCATCCCCTCTGTCCCGTCGCATCCTTGACCAGCCAAGAGCCGCGCCCATTGCTGCCCACAGAAGTTCTTGTTGCCCCCTGTTTTGCCCTTTGTTTCCAAGGTTTCATTGCCCTGTTTAATCTACAAACCACATCACTTTCCATGTCATTTCCCCTCTCCATTCTGCTCAAATTTTAGCTCAATAGCTCCACTATCTTGGTCGGAACATGCATGTCTTTCCCGACGCTAGTGAGCATGCCCACCATTGCTGCCACAATGATGTCCAATGTTCATTTTGGATTTTGTGTAGCGCATCCCCAGGAACATGACTTCTTCCCCAACTCCAGCAAAAACTGGCCGAGAATGTCACCGACACTATAGCTCTTCACCGAGAGCATCTCCCTTCGATGCCTTGTTGCTGCTGCTTCCCCTTTGACCCCTATAGCTCCTCCAAGGATTAGCTTAAAGATTCATCGATCAAGGAGTCTCCTCCACATACACCACCATTGTCGCCACCAGAGCTTTAGGGACAGCCCACCCCGGCCATCCTCCACCACCGTGGACTGGTCCTATGAGTTCCCCTTGGCCCATGGATGCTCACACACCCCTCCCTTTTCTCCCCAGTGAGTCGCGCCACAGTTGCCTTATCTGGCCATTGCCTCCCTGCTACCGTGAGCTCGCCACAAGCCACTGCCACCATTGAGTTCATTGTCCCATAAGCAACCCATTTGACTAGTTCCCACTGACTTCTTGGCCTTCCCTTGCCATTGGTCGAGCTCACCAGAGACCATCCATGAATGCTGCACTGTTCATCCTCCCTACAGTCGACACAATAGAATATTTGAGTTTTGTCTCTATTTGAATTTATTTAGTGTTCATTTGTTTTATTTGGCTTTATTTGCTAGATATCGACGTATTGACGATATTTTGGAAATCAATCCAGGGAAATACACAGGTGTTCAACAAGAACGCAATCACCCCTTTGACCATGTTGGTACTATGTTTCAATGTTAAGTACTTTGGTTGCTCAAACTATTACGCATGCGTGTATTTTTTGGTAAAATCGCTATATTGGTAAGGTAAATAGTTATGCCAAATTGTTGCATTGACCCTTCCTTAAAAAATTTTCATACTCACTATTGTCATCCTAATAATGATATCCACAGCTGGTACAATTATTTGTGCAATTTTAGATATAAGATAGAGTTGCCTAGCCCTACATAGATGTTGGTATACTGGACAATCGGATGGTACACTTTCAAAATATGGGATGGATATGTTGCTAGAATAGATGGTCACCCTTGGTATTTTACCTAGAAAACAAAACTAAAAAACCATGATTTTGACTTGGGCGAGATATGTGTATGACTTGTGGTATGAGAGAAAGTCACACATGTTGGTTGGATGGTGGAAATTTATGTGGATATGACTTATGGTGAAAAAGGAAACTTGTATGTATGGTTGGAGAATCTAACTAGAGTCAGTTAAGAACCGTGAATTTATGTGTTGTTAAACTAAGCCTTTCATAGAATCACAAGCCCTGTATGGGAAGGCCCTAGCATAATAAGTTTTTTTGGGTCTAATCTTGCACCCATGATAGATCAAAGTAGTGCAAGTGCCATTAGTAGGCTCAAGCTGGTTCCCGTCATAGTAAGTGTATGGGGCTAAAACCGATGAAACAACATGAATTCATCAGGGTTCAACGTGAACTAACCCCTGAGGGCAAAAATTCATCAGGCGGGGTAAGATTGGAATCGAGTAATGTAAAGGCCTTATTATGATCTAGTGTCGACCACACTATTTGTATCTTGTGGGTCAAGTGTACATCCTCTGCAGACTGTAAAATTTATTCAAATAGCTGTTCCCCTGATCATAGGCAAAGCTGAGTGATGTCGCTAAGGCTAGACTTATGATTTCAAAACTTGGTTGGAAAATGGGAGGTATCCCTTTTGAAACTTGATCACGAGTATGAGAAAGTTGTTGCTTATGGCTATGGAAGAGCTAGTTGTGAATTATGTTTATGTTACTTACTTGTTACTTTATATGAAATGTTAACTACATTTACAACTTTCGCTTGCAATCTGTTATCTATTATCTCAAATAAAAGCAGGTTTTTGCAAAGAAAACCTTCGACTCAGGTTGCATACTATATAACTTTACTATAAAGTCTTGGAGTGTATGATTTTTGCACTCACCGTTGCTTGTTGAACATTATTTAGAGCAAGAAGAAGATATCCAGATCGATTAATTTCATGCTGCCGGTATAAGCAAAGACGACGTCATTTGCTAAGATTTAACTTCAGTCAGTTGCCCGTGGTGGGCCATGGAATGCTTGCTGGAAACTTCATCTCATTTATCGCTATTCCACTACTATTTACCTGTTATGTGAACTATTTAGCTGGTCAGCCCTTTTATCGAAAAGCTTAGTTGTATAATTTTATGTTCCCATGTTTATTATTATGTGCTACTTTGATTATTCATGCAAGAATAGATGTGATACAATGTTGTAACATATGTGTGCTACCCACTGATCATGGAACTAGCACTGCAAATACATAGGATTTCAGGATTAAATTCTTAGGGTCTGATAGATGTCCTCCATAAACTGCCTATTCCTTAATCTGATTTTGAATGCCTAGATAACAGAAGAATCGACCACTTCTGAGATAGAGTTACGAACCTAACTGAACCTTTTGATGCATTGCTGTAGGGTTTCATTTGGTTCTTGTCACATCCGATGAAGGTTATCTTCCTTGTGGAGTTGAGTGTATGTACCCTGAAAGTTGGTGATTATTAGTTTACAGAGTTGTTCCTAAGTGTAGATCATTTTGGCCTGTTGGTTGAGTAATCACGACCGAGCAAAACCCTCGAGAACGGTTAGCAAAGAATTTGCCATCACATTGTTGCCGCCTTCCACAGCTCTAATTGTAGTTGTGTAAATATACAAAAACTCCAATGGATTTTGCTTCCCATAAAATTTCTCAAGGTTAGATGGTCGGAACCTTTTTGGCCAGTGTACTGCATGAAGGCCTACTGAGAAAGCTCGACAACCTGTGATTAGGTCATGGCGCCTTCTCTAAAAAGGGGTCAGATTGTAATCTGTCAGAGATCTATTCCTCCGATAGCCGTAGTGGGGAGTTAGTGCCCCAATTCAGTTGTGGACACTCAAATAGAGTCTCCAACCAGATGTTTGGTTTAGATGATGTCGCAGATCACCTGGACCATGTCCCTAGTTTCATTCCTCATGATGAGGGGGATGTGTTGCTTCATCATTGAAGACCCTTCCTCCCTCATGGCTTTCTTGTTGGAATCTTGAGTGAATCTTGTGCCTACTGATGGATTATTGTTAGTCTGACCCTGTTAGCTTCTGCTGTGCGAGGAATGCACAGATGAAGTTAAGGTTTGGCTCTCCAACTACCTTTGCTCCTGATACATCTCCATGCAACTTGAGTATATCCTAGGGTTTCTACTAGAGCAGGGTTCGGGTTGATAAAAATATCATGGATGTATTGCATATTTTGAATTGTTACCGAAGGTCTTGGAGTGTTCCTTTGGCAGAAGGGGTACGATGACTCGAGTTTCGCCCCGAGTTCTCTACTCACTCCATGTGACTTAGCAAGTGCGAAGGGGTAGTAATGGATGGATTAGATGATTGATGTCTACCAGTTCCATCATTTTTTACTTTTTTGGGTGATGCAAGAGAGTTCATACCATCCTGACCAATGGATCATTTAGGGATCTGTCGTGGAGGACTATGCACGGTATTTGCAGTGGTATCGTCGATTGTGTTAACCTCGTCCTTCTAGCAGGAATCTCCCGATGAACTCCCATCAAAATCGAGGGAGAGCCTTCCATCACTTCAGTAAGGAGCCTCCACGACGGAGAATGATTGGACACCACCATTTTTGGGGGCTGTGTGGTGGACTCAACCTGATTCGACAAATTGCTGATCAGATGGTGAGTGTTATTATCTTCGTTTTGCCTTTCTGCCAAGGTAATTTTATCTTTACAAATTATGGGGAAAAACTAAGTCCCATAGAAGGATTTAAAAGGAGAATGGGGTCTATCTTTACTACTGTGAATTGGTTACAAAATGATGTCGATGAGAGATTACAAAGGGGATGCTGCTAGCCCTAGGATCACTACTTTCCTTTATAATTTGCTTTATGGGCAAGAGATCTCCCTTGATTCTCTCGAACTATCTTTGTGTCATCTCTCATTAGACTTAAGTAGCGCTGAAGTGGTGTCGGTTGTCCACGTGAGGCGCCTTGTCGATTTCTCATGTCTGTCAAGCAAATGGTTGCTGTTAGTGAGAGAAACCTGACAATATTTGTTCTTTGGTTATTTTCAGTGGGAGAGAATTATGGGGTTAACCGCAAGGCGATTGTCCTCAGAAACAAAGGGTCGAGTCATCGTGAGGTTAGGAGGTGGGCTCATGTATCAACTCGTAAGACCTCACTGCTACAAACAGTGTTATCACAGATGGTTCCTGAACCGTTTGTGTATATGTGTCAATGATAATAGGTGGTTATCACAGACAACTCCCACGCCGTCTGTGGTAACTTACAATACAGATAGTTTTTCAGAAAAACTGTCTGTGATACTCGACTATCACAAACGGTTTTTGTTATTAACCGTCTGTGATATGGTTCATATCACAGACAGTTCGGAACACCGAACCATCTGTGATATACACCACATCACAGACGGTTAATAACAAAAACTGTCTATGATATCATTCATATCACAGACGGTTTGGACCGTCTGTGATAGCTATTGATAGACCATGTGGAGGTGACCCCGAGTGTGTGATGAGTAATTGACATCGGTTTTAGGAAAGTCGAGTTTGGCTTGTGAGGTTCGAGCCTTATCATTGCGTGGCGCAATCGGTCTCGGTCGGACTTGGTCAAACCTGGTCAAAGTGATTAGGATGCATATTCTCTTGATTTGACAGGTTTGGGCTCTTTCATGCGTAAGTTGGTTCATTGATGCTATTTATGCTTACATGTGTCGAGCGGTGCTATTTGACGTGTTTCTTGTCTGTGATGGCTGCAAGACGTCGAGGCGAGTCGTCTTGACACGAGGTGACCGGACTGAACACAAAGCGGTGTCGAGGTCAGAACGGTCGGATGTGTCGAAGACGGCGGAGACTCGAGGTGGTTGCGAGGCTTGGACGACAAGGAACGCGGAAGCTTCCCGGAAGGTGCAGGAGGGACGTTTCGGTAAAAGCGCAAAGCTGCACAGGTGGAAACGGTTCCGTTCGGGATTTAGCGGGCATAACGGGTTGGAGACCCGTTAGCCAAAGGGCTATAAATAGGAGAGGGATTCTCAAGTGCATACATATCTTGTGAGAGAGAGTGCATGGCTTTAGGGTTTTACTTTAGTCAAAATGGCCTTTGGAGAGGTTGTTGTTTGGCTTTAGGCTTTATTAGTTGATAGCAGGAGAGAGGTGGCAGTGTCTTTCCCTTCGATGTCTCCCTGAGTGATCATGTGTTCTTGAGTTGGGTTCTTGATTTTGAGAGAGGGAGAGGTTGGAGATGAGTTGAGGCACTATGTAATCATTCCTCTGTACTCAATCGCGTATGGGGACTCCTTGTAATCCTTGATTGATTAGGAATGAAAGGTCTGAAGTTTATTTCTCCTGTTCGTGCCTGTTTTCCTTCGATGCTTCTTTTGGTTGATTTCTCAAATTTTCGTTTTTCTGTTGATTCTTGCTGGGGAGTGGCTGTCGTAGGGGTGGCCCCCACCTAAACCCAGCAGGCCTGGTAGGGGATTATAAGGCCCAGAATAGGCCATGTGTAATGATATAACTGCCCCCAGAGGATAACCTGATGTAAGGGTATAAGCTGTAAAAGCACTCCTCATGTGTATGTATATATACGAGCAAGCCATGGGGAGGACCCAGGCCATTACACTTATTTTCATCACTCTCCACTACCATCTCTCTCTCTGTTTGGTCAGTAGCCACAACAGTTGGCGCCGTCCGTGGGGAGGACGAAGACAAGCCTGAAGACCGAAGGAAAAAGATGGCACCGAAAAAAGCTTCACCAGCGGTGGCGAAGGGAAAGAAGACGAATGGGTCGGAGCAGCGCGTGAACACCAGGGCTTCGGCATCAACCGCCGAAGGAGTTGGTGGCGGCGTACGCGCCGTGGTCGTGGCGTCGGCGCCGCGCGGCAACGATCGACCCGCCAAAGACCGCTACGACGACATCAACCCGTCGCGCATCGCAACGACAGCCCGACCACCCTTGCCGGTAGCGCGAATCCGGCGGCGGGGTAGCCGCAGCGAACCATCCGGCGGATCGGGGATCGTGAGGCGATGGTCCCGCACCGCCCGTCCACCGGGCGTTCGGCGGCCCCAACGACACTGCGGTGGAAAGCGCCTACTAGCAACCCTCAGCGCGTTCGGCGGGAGCTGGGGACCTTCGCGGGCCGTCCGAGATATACAAGAGGCTCGGGCCGCAGTCGCGCCGATGTCGCGCCCGAGCCCACGCCAGAAGGTGGACAGCCGCGAAGCCCCACATCTAGCCGTGTCCCGCCGAGCGGTAGATCCGAATCCCGCTTTGGCGGGGCTGCAGCAGCGGCGTGGCGAAGACTTCAAGTTCCTCGCATCACCGACCCATACAAAGCGACACGGATCCTCGTGAGTTCGTGCGCGTGTACGAAACCGCGATCGAGGCGCGGGCGGAGAGACGACACGCGCGGCGAAGGACTCCCCTGCGCGCACGGAGTGGCGCTCTCTTGGTTTTTACCATAGAGCCGGGCTCCATCTACGCGTGGGAGCAGCCGCAACCGCCGTAGCAACTTTCAAGGACATTATGTCGAGCGAATCGATGCGGACCAACTCTTCGCTGTTAAGCAAGGACCCTCGGAGACGCTCCGGGGCTACTTCAAGCGCTTCGCCAAGATTCGAAGCCAGGTAAACGATGTTAACAAAACCACAGTCGTTAGTGCAGCCATACAAGGCCTTCGCCCGGGCCCGATGGCCGAATACAACGCGCGGAGGCCAATCACGACAGTTGCCAAGCTCTTCGACAAAATGGACGAGTATGCGCGGGCGGAGGAGGATGCGCGAAGACGCAGCATCACCGCCCTCGGCCTCGCCCGTGAGGAGCGCCCCCCGCGCGAGGTCGGGGCGGGTGGTCCCTCCTCGAAGCCGAGCCGTAGCCGAAAGCCCCGAGGAGGCCCTCCCCGAGGCAGTGAGGCCGAGGTACAGGAAGGCTCTTCACGGTGCAGGCCTAAACCTCGGCGCCGCCAGCGCCGGTCGCAGGCGGCCCACCATGTCCTCGCCACCGAGAGCGCCCGACAAGGACCCGACCCCGCCTCACGGAGGGGAGACCGGGATCGGAGGCGGATTTGATCGCGGCGGCCAACCCCACGCGAGCAAGAGCTCTGCACTATGGCAAGTGGTGCGAGGTACGGCTACGGCGATCATTACACAAGGGCATGCATCGCGGTGATGGAGCTGCGGAGGTGACGGCCGGATCTCGGGCTCCGCCTCCTCGGCCCCCGCCGCCCCGTGGGGCACCCAAGGATGGCCCCATACGGCCACCGCAACGAGGCGCGCGGCATCACACCGTCAACGTCATCACCGAGGCTCCTCTTCAAAAGCCCCGGGAGCAGCCGCTGCGTGGATGCCGCCCGCAACATCACCTTCGACTTAAACGGCGCCGGGCGTGGGTACCCTCACCAAGACCCTCTAGTCATCCAGGCCCACATAGCATGCTTTGCGAAGTCGAGCGCATCCTTGTCGACGGGAAGCTCCGCGAACATCTTATTCGCGAAGCCCTCGATCGCATGGCAATCCCGGCCGGCTAGAGCGGCCGGAGCTCCACTTCAAGGCTTCGGGGTCAACCTCTGAGCCACTGGGCACGTGTCCCTTCTGTCACTTTACGTCGGGAGGGTAACAAGGGTAACATCCGGACCGAGCATGTCACCTTCGATGTCGTGGATATCCCGCACCCCTACAACGCCGTCTTGGGCGACCCGCCATCAACTCTTTCGAGGCAATCCCGCACCACGCCTTTTTGTGTGTAAAGCTCCGGGCTCGGAGGTGTCATCACCATCTTCGCGACGGGACACGGCGGGCGTGCGGCGGCGCAGCGCGTCCGCATCGCCGGTGCATGCCCTCTTGGCGCGCCGACGATGGGCCCTCCGCTCCGGTGGGCGCCCAAGCCTCGGCCCGGCGGCGTCAAGAAGGTGCCGCTCGAGCGGAGGCGATTTGTGTCCATTGGCGAGGGCTCCACCGGGTCGAATGGGAGCCGCTGCGAGTGCTTGAACAACGCGTTGACATCTTCACATGGTCCCGGAGGACATCAAGGCGTAAACCGAGCGATGTCGAGCATCGTTTGGCGGTCCACCCGGCCGCCAAGCCGGTCAGCGAGGCTCCGGCGTATGTCGATGGATCGCAGCGGCCAAAGCGAGGTGGCAAAGCTTCTTGGCGGCGGGTCATCCGCGAGGTCCACCATCCGAATGGCTCGCTAACCGGTGCTAGTCAAAAAGGCGGCGGGGCTGGCGCGTGTGCATCGACTTCACGGCACTCAACAAGGCGTGCGAAGGACAACTACCCTTGCCGCGCATCGATCAGCGGTTGGCGCCCGCTGCTGGTGCGAACTCATGAGTTTCTGGGCGCCTATTCCAGCTACCACCGGTATACATGGCGAAGATGGCGAGGAGAGACCAGTTTCATCACACTACTTGGGACGTTACGCCGTCGAAATGCCCTTTGGCTTGAAGAACGCGGCGCTACCTTCACCGCCTCGTCGCCATTGCCCGGCCGCCCGGCTCGGGAGGAGCGTTGAAGCCTATGTCGATGGCGTGGTGGTGAAAACTCAGCAACTTGCTCTACACGGCCGGGACCTCCGGAGACCTTCGACAACCTCGGAAGGCGGGCATCAAGCTCAACCCGACAAGTGTGTCTTGAGTGCAGGCGGGCAAACTCCTAGGTTTCCTCGTGTCCGGGGGGGCATCGGCGAACCCCGACAAAGTAGACACCATCCGGTATGGAACCGCCCAAGACAACGAGGAGGTCCAGGGTGGCGGGCGCATGGCGGCATTAAGCGCTTCCTATCCGGGCGGCGGGCGGGGCTGCCGTTTTCAAGACACTCGCGGTGCGATGGATTCGTTGGGACGGAGATCGCGCGAAGGCCTTCAACGAGCTCAAGCAGCACCTGGCAAGCCTCCCCACTCTGGTCGCCCCAGCACCAGAGGCTCCCCTCCTGCTCTATCGGCGCGTCGGCCACGCGGTCGATCCGTCCTCGTCTTAGAGGAAGGCGCCATGCAGCGGCCCATCTACTTTGTCTCCGAAGCCCTTCAAGGCGCCAAGACAAGATACACGGAGCTTGAGAAGCTCGCCTATGCGCTGGTCATGGCCTCGTGAAGCCGACATTATTTTCTGGCTCACCCGATCACAGTGCCTTCCTCGTTCCCTCTGGCAGAGATGCTACACAACAAGGAGTCCACAGGGCGCATCGGTAAATGGGCCGCCGAGCTCGCTCCCTTCTCCCTGACGTATGCTTCGCGGACGGCAATTAAATCCCAAGTCCTGGCGGATTTTCGCCGAATGGACCCCGCCGCCCAACTCGGCGGGCGCGCGATGATCCCGTGCGGGCGCTTACAATCGACGGAGCTTACGGCGTCGCCGCGCGCGCGTAGGGGCGGTGATCATCACGCCCAGGGACGGCGCTTGCGTACTCGGCGCACCTGCCTTCCCGCCACCAACAACACGGCTGAATACGAGGCACCGCTCTTTGGCTGGCGAAGCTCAAGGCGATCGGCGCGAGGCAGGTCTTTGGTCCGCACCGACTTCGCGCTTGGTGGCCGGCCATGTGGACAAGTCATATCAAGCCAAGGACCACGAGTTGGCCAAGTACCTCGCGGCGGTGAGGGCGAGGAAAGGCACTTTGGGTGTCACCGTCAAGGCCATCCCCGGCGGAGAATGAGCAAGCCGCGCCCTCGCCAAGGCGGCCCGGCCGACAATCGCCCCCAGGGGCATTCTACGAGTGTTAGCAAAGGCGGCCATCGCGCAGAAAACCGGGCGCGTCACTTGTCCACTGCATTGATCGGCGGAGATTGCCGAGCCCATTTTCAATTTCTTACAAGGCCTCGCGAGCCGGAGGACCTGCCGAAGCTGCGGCGATTGCGGCACCGCGCACGGTCCTTCCAGTGTTCGAAGGACACTCTACAAGAAAGGGTTTGCGCGCGCTCTGCGCGCTCTCGAGGAGGAGGAAAGGAGCTCTTGGCGGAAATCACGTGGCGTATCACGGATCCCACAGCGCCAAGGTCATTAGTCGGCAAGCGTTGAGACAAGGCTTCTATTGGCGATTGCCATCACCGACGCCCGGGACCTCGTCCGTCGGTGCCAAGGTGCCGATGGATGGCGCACATCATCCGCGAGCCCCGACAAGCCTCAACCCAATTCTCCGGTGTAGCCTTTGGCGCGGCGGGGTCTCGATATAGTAGGACCATTTGCGAGCTCCGGGGACCTCGGTTCGTGGTAGTCGCTGCCGAGTATTTCTCGGTGGCGAGCGATCGCTCGGCCAAAGTAACTTCGCGACCATCTGCGCTTCCTATGGCAAAACATCATATGTCGCCGGGGTGCCTCGGGAGCTCACGGTCGACAATGGCCTGCGATTCGACGCCACCCTCTTCAAAGATTATTGTGACGGCATGGGCATCACCCTCCGATTCGCCTCGGTAGGACATCCCGATCCAACGGGGCGGTCGAGCAGGCGAATGGCGCCATTTCGCGCCATCAAAAGTGCTGGTTGGATTGCCGAAGGGCAAGTGGCCAGCGAGCTTCACGGCGTTCTATGGTCGCCGCTGCAACGGTAACACGCCCGACGGGATTCACGCCGTTTAAGCTCCTTTTCGGTGACGGCGGTGGCGCCGAGAAATCAAGGCGGCTCGCGGAGGGTCCTCGTCCAAGCACACGAAGAGGAGCGCCGTGTGTCCTTGGACCTCCTCGGCGGGATACGAGCGACGCGGCCCACCATGTCGAAATACGCGCGCGACGGTGCGTGCTGGGACCGCTCTATATGCCCGCGGGGGTTCAAGCCTGGGGATCTCGTCCTCAGAGTGGCGCTCCAGGCGGAAACCATTTTCAAGCTGGAGTCCAAGTGGGAAGGCCCGTACATCGTAACGGAGGCATTGCCGAAGGGGGCGTACCGACTCGCCAACCTCGAAGGACAAGCCTTCCGGCACACATGGAACGCGGACAGGTTGCGGCAATACTACGCCTAGAAGCAGGACAGCAGGCGTAGAGCCACCAGCCCATTGTTAGGCGATGCTCGCCCGCGCAAACGGGAGTTCAATAAAGGTTGCTGTTCCCAGAACATCCCCTATCCGCGCTGAGCAGAACAAAGTCCACGGACTTTAAATAAGACGTAGCGTCGAGCCTAGCTCCGCACGCGAGAGTCTACGGACTATAAATAAGACGTAGCGTCGAGCCTAGCTCCGCACGCACCAGTCCACGGACTTTAAATAAGGCGTGGCGTCGAGCCTAGCTCCGCACGCGAGTCTGCGGACTATAAATAAGGCGTGGCGTCGAGCCTGGCTCGCACGCACCAGTCCCACGGACTTTAAATAAGGCGTGGCGTCGAGCCTGGCTCCGCGCGCGAGTCTGCGGACTATAAATAAGGCGTGGCGTCGAGCCTAGCTCGCCGCACGCATCCACGGACTTTAAATAAGGCGTGGCGTCGAGCCTGGCTCGCGCGCGAGTCTGCGGACTATAAATAAGGCGTGAAGTCGAGCCTAGCTCCACACGCACGATCCACGGACTTTAAATAAGGCGTGGCGTCGAGCCTAGCTCGCACGCGAGAGTCTGCGGACTATAAATAAGGCGTGGCGTCGAGCCTAGCTCCGCGCGCACCATCCACGGACTTTAAATAAGGCGTGGCGTCGAGCCTAGCTCCGCACGCACTCTCACGGAGTATAAATAAGGCGCAGCGGGGGCGCCTCGCGCGCACTCTGAGTATAAAGAAGGCGTGGCGTCGAGCCTAACCGCACGCACTAGTCCACGGACTTTAAATAAGGCGTGGCGTTGAGCCTAGCTCCGCACGCGCGAGTCCCGGACTATAAAGAAGACGTAGCGTCGAGCCTGGCTCCGCACGCACTAGTCCACGGACTTTAAATAAGGCGTAGCATTGAGCCTAGCTCGCGCGCGAGTCCCGGACTATAAAGAAGGCGTGGCGTCGAGCCTAGCTCGCACGCACTAGTCCACGGACTTTAAATAAGGCGTGGCGTTGAGCCTAGCTCCGCGCGCGTGAGTCCCGGACTATAAAGAAGGCGTGGCGTCGAGCCTAGCTCGCACGCACTAGTCCACGGACTTTAAATAAGACGTAGCGTGGAGCCTAGCTCCGCACGCACGAGTCCCCGGACTATAAAGAAGACGTAGCGTCGAGCCTAGCTCCGCACGCGCGAGTCCCCGGACTATAAAGAAGGCGTAGCGTCGAGGGTTCGCCTCCGCACGCACCAGTCCCCGGACTTTAAATACTACGTAGCGGCGAGGCCCGCCTCCGCACGCGCGAGTCTCCGGACTATAAAGGAAGTCGTAGCGTCGAGGTTCGCCTCCGCACGCGCCACTCCACGGAGTATAAACAAGATGCACAAACCCGCTCTCCGCGTCCGGCGGCAGGTAACACCAAGCATAAAGTACTACTTGGTCCCATTGTAAAAGCAAAGGGGTTACATGGTCACAAGCGTAAGAACCCGCACATCATCCCCCTACCCTACCCGACCAACCGCTCAGCCTTGGCGCGGTGCGGACGAGCCCGCGCCGTCGTCGCCGCGGCGCTGAAGGACCCCTTCAAGCCACTAGAGGAGGTCCCCCTCCCCATGCAACGTCTGCTGCACGGTGACTCTCGCTGCACCTTCCCCGAAGCGGCCCCAGATCCGTTGGTGGAAGTTCTGCAGACTAGGCCCGATGGAGCGGATGTCGTCCGACATAACCTCGGTCGGTCGGGAGGATCGATTGAGGATTCGCTAGCTCATGGTATGCCTACACCCACGAGTATGAAGCGGGCGGCGCGGCACGCACCAACATAGCTGCGATGCTCGCCAAAGGTTCGGCGCCACGAAAAACAACGCCGGCCTCCTCGATCGTCCGGCGTCTCTCGGCGAGGCCTCCGGCTGTGCGTGGTATCCGGCACTCGGACGCCGCAGATCTCGAAGGCTGGTTCGAGACTCCATGGCCCGCCATGCCGATATGGGCGCATTTTCCAAGGCAAGGCGGTTCTCGCGGCGAACTCCGCCCGGTGGCGTTCTCCCCCTCTAGGCGGCGATCTGCTGCACGAAGCGGCGCTCCCGCGCGGCGCTCAGAGCTTCCGTGGCGCAAGTTGTGCGGCCACGGGCGTCCTCAGCGCCTGAATTTCTTCATCCTTCAGCGGCGAGAGCGATGTTTGCCGCGGGCGGCTTCGAGCCCTCGCTCCCGAGCGGGCCTCGTCAAGGGACCGGTGAGGCAAGCATCGGCGAAGCAACAAATCAGCGGCGTCAGCGGTACCTTACAAGCCGGCGCACATACTTACCCTCATCTCGAGGCTCGCAACGCGGCGCTAGGAGGTCCCCGCGCATGGCGACAGCACCTCTCGGTTGAGGCCGTTGTCGGCACGCTCTGCGGCGGCGGTGAGGTTGCAAAATACCTCGGGCGAGGAGAAAGTCCGAGCGGCGAGCCCCGCCCCAACACGCCAGATTTATCGCGCCACGGCCACGTCGGCGGCGATGGACACTGCGGGGCATCTGCACGAGGCTCCCGACCGCGTATACCTCGCCGCTCGATCCTTCGCCACGTCACGGAGACATCGTCTCGCTGATGTCGCGAGAATGGCGAGCGGTCGAAGAGAGTCTCGCAAAGTCAGGTGAAGAAAGGGACTCACACCTACCTCCTGCGCCCCTCGTCACGGTAGGAAGTGGCGCCGGGTCGACCACCCAGGGGGAGGCGGGGGCCTCGACGGTCGGGGAGAAGGTCTTCTCGGCCGCGCCAGCCGCCGAAATCCCGCGGCAAGGCCCCGCAACAGCGTATCGACCCCTCGTCGGCGGCGGGGACTGCGTCCGAGGGTGTTTCGCCTGTGGGGGCACAGGCGATTCTTCCGCGGCAGCACCAGCTCCGGTCACTGTCGCCCCCACGGTTCCCTCTGTAGGGGGCACGCCCTCGTCGGCCGCTGCGGTTGATAACGCACCGTCCCCCGTGGTTTGCTCGCCAGGAACGACGCCACCCCCGGGTTGACGGGTCCCAACTCAACGATAGCCGCGAGCCTGAGCACGGGCTCGTGGGTGTCTGCAGAAGGTGCCGGGGGATCCACGGCGGGGCACCCCTCCGAAGCAGTATGGCCAGGCCCACCGCCAGTCGCGCGCCCCATCACAGCTGGGCTAGCCGCCGGAGTGGCTGCCGGGTCGCATACGGCAGCCGGGGAACGGGCCCGGCGTCGCGAAGACAGCCCCCCCGTAGGGCTATCACCGTCCTGAGCGCCTGAAGTCCCGGCGGGAAGCTCTTCCGGCACCACACGCTCGGGCACGGCAATGCCTACAGCCTCGCAGGTGCGGTTTATCCGCCTCGCTAGCCGCTTTGACCGCGGCCTCGCGAGCCCGGTGCTCCTTAAGCGTGTCTGGGCCGAGGCGCGCAACCGCGCGCTCGCATCTTCTAGCCGAGCCATCTGCGCGAGAGATCACGTCGATTAAGCGGAAGCCAAACAGATGCAATGGCGCTGGGCGACTTACAAGGCGGCGGGGCGGAGCGGCCAGACACGGAGGGATCGAACCCATCCTCGCGGGGGCCATTCTGCACAACATACTTCCCCCGGGAGGAGAGTGGCGCCGCCCCATGCATCGTGAACTCCTCGGCTAGGTCGCGCATGCTCATTCGACGGGCGACACCGACGAGGCTTTGCAGCTTCCGCGTATCGTCACTCTCCGCCTTCAGACTCGGCGTGCTGTTAAACGAGATCGGCCCGCCTCGGCACTGCATTCTTCTCTTCTCTTTCACGGTGTAATAGAACCACCACCGCGTCCAGCCGGACGCCCACTGCCCTGACGAGGCTGCCACAGGGAACAACGTCGCGCAGGATGCCCGAAGCACGAAGTCCACACCGCCGAAGTTGGACACCGCCCCGCCAACCTTTCTGGGTCGACAGTGTGCGTCGTGCAGGGTGGCGAATAAGCTCGCGCTGGGGCGCCACCCCTCTGTCCGCATCGCCCACGTGAAGACAGCTAGGCGGAGTATCGCGTGGGCGTCGGTTGGGCTAGCTCAACTTATAGGCCCGCGAGGACTTCGCCCACAAACAACGTGGAGGGCATCCGAAGGCCGGCATCAAAGAACGCGATGAAAACAATTGCCTCCAGGGCCCCGGGCTTCGGCTCCGTCTCGTCCCGTCGGGGTAAGCAAGCCCCACTGCGATCCACGATCTTCCCCTCATCCACGAGTCGTTGCAGCGTCCCTTCCATCATGCGGCTCTTCCCGGCCTGACGCGGGCGGGAGCCTCCCGAGTGCTCCATCGCGTTCCACCACTTGTTGGCGCGAGCTCCCCGCGACACCAGTTTGTACTCTTGGGAAGGATGGGTCACCTCGCCCTGGCTAGGCAAGGAACCGCAGCGGGGGTGGTAGGTGGCATCGTCGAGGGCTAGCCATCGCTCTTCGCGGCGAGAGAAGAAGAAGAAGCGAGCAAAGGAGCAATCGGCGTGACAATTAGCACAGGCGCAAGCGAAACGACAGATCAAAAAGCAAAGCGAGAAAGGGTGCCTCCACCTCAACACTAGCACCTTATAAAGGCCGCTCGCCTGCCTTGTGGCTCAGCACGCAGACGGATCAAATTCCCAGCGATTCGCCGTCCAAGATTTGGAAAGAAGAACCGCTGGGAGCCTAGAGGGCCGCGCTGGTAGGTGGCCAAGCAGCGTCTGGCGCCCTACCTCTTCAACACACGTCTAACTTCTCGGGGGACGAGGCGAACGGCCGCGGTCACGCAACCGCTCACATCCCACGGCGCACGATGCGTGAGTCGCCACGTGCCCCACTGCGGCATGGCGGATCGCGGCAGCGACGGCGACTTTGCCGGCCGGCGTGGCGTAATTCAGCTGCCATTAAAGCGCACTCACGAGGCGCAAGGTCACAACAGCCCGAGCGCAACCATACGGCGCCAAGCTCGATCGCGATCGCGCCACCCGTTCGAAGGGTAGGGGACGGAGCGCGCGCGCCTACGCCCGACTGGCGCGCGGCCAGCGCCACCCGTTCGAAGGGTAGGGGCGAGCACGCGTGTCTGCCCGACTTGGCGCGGCCGGCGCCACCCGTTCGAAGGGTAGGGGCGAGCGCGTCTCTTCGCCGACTTGGCGCCACCTTGGCGCCACCCGTTCGAAGGGTAGGGGCGAGCGCGCGCGTCGCCGACTTGGCGCGCCCGCCGCCACCCGTTCGAAGGGTAGGGGCGGGCGCGCGCGTCTACTTCCACTTGGCGCCCGGCCGCTACCACCCGTTCGAGGGTAGGGGCGGAGCGCGCGTCTGCCGACTTGGCGCCCGGCCAGCGCCACCCGTTCGAAGGGTAGGGGCGGAGCGCGCGCCTCGCCCGACCAGGCGCCCGCTTCACGCCACCGTTCGAAAGGTAGGGGCGGAGCGCGCGTCTATTTCGACTTGGGCGCCAGCCGCGCCACCGTTGAAGGTAGGGGACAGAGCGCGCGCTCGCCCGACTTGGCGCCACCGGCGCCACCGTTCGGCGGTAGGGGACGGAGCGCGCGTGCGCCGACTTAGCGCCCGGCCGCTACCACCCGTTCGAGGGTAGGGACGGAGCGCGCGTGTCTGCCGACTTGGGCGCCGCCAGCGCCACCGTTGAAGGCTAGGGGACGAGAGCGCGCGCTACGCCCGACTAGCGCCACGGCCGCGCCACCGTTTGAAGGGTAAGGGCGGGCGTGCGCGTCTGCCGACAGGGCGCCAACCGCTGCCACCCATTCAAAGGGTAGGGGCGGAGCGCGCGGCTATTTCGACTTGGCGCCACGGCCGCGCCACCCGTTCGAAGGTAGGGGCGAGCGCGCGCCTCGCCCGACTAGCGCGGCCACGCGCCACCCGTTCGAGGGGTAGGGGACGAGCGCGCGCCTACTTCTACTAGGCGCCCGGCCGCGCCACCCGTTCGAAGGTAAGGGGCGGGCGCGCGTCTGCCGACTTGGGCGCCACCGGCGCCACCCGTTCGAAGGTAGGGGCGGAGCGCGCGCTAATTCGACAGGCGCGGCCAGCGCCACCGTTCGGGGTAGGGGCGGAGCGCGCGTCTACCGACTGGCGCCCGGCCGCCACCACGCTCGTTCGGTAGGGGCGAGCGCGCGCGTCTACCGACGGGCGCCCGGCCACGCGCCACCCGTTCGAAGGTAGGGGCGGAGCGTGTGCGTCTATTTCGCAGGGCGCCACCCGCGCCTGTTCGAAGGTAGGGGCGGAGCCCGCGCGCGTCTACTACGACTAGGCGCCACCTCGCTACCACCATACCAGACTTGAGCCCCCAACCACGAGCTTGGAGGAATTCACGAGCGCGAGGGACGGAGGGCCAAAGGACTCAATGACATGGCTTCGGCCCCGTGAAGCCCTTCACCACGAGAGGCTCTGTCGTGGGGTGGCCCCACCTAAACCAGCGAGCTGGTAGGAGATTATAAGGCCTGAATAGGCCATGTGTAATGACATAACCGCCCCAGAGGATAACTTTGATGTAAGGGTATAATCTGTAAAAGCACTCCTCATGTGTATGTATATATACGAGCAAGCCATGGGGAGGACCCAGGCCATTACACTTATCTTCATCACTCTCCACTACCATCTCTCTCTCTGTTTGGTCAGTAGCCACAAAAGTGGCAAAATGGGTTGCTCTTTGATGGAATTGTATTCCTAGACCCTTTGGTCAGCTGATTCCAAGAGCACAATGATTGATTTGGAAGAATCAAGGTTTCTTGCCTCCCTGTGCCCTGCTGATTTTCTGCTTACCTTTCTAGGGTTTCATGTGGATTTTGTTTCCCTTCTTGAGATGGCAAGAAACTTGGTACCTAAGGTCTGGAGGCTATTAACTAGCTATTCTCAAAGTTTCATGGTCAAAGGATCAGAGATTAGATAGCAATTTGAGTTTTAGTTGCTGCTCCCTGTAATTTTCAAATTTTGGACCAAAACCAAAATTCATGTTCTTGAGTTGAATCCTCTTGGTCCCCTAGGTTTCTCTTGCTATTTACTTTGTAGACTTGCTGTTCTGGGCTGGAAAAACCTGAGATAAAACTGAAATTTCTCAAGAGTGTGAAGATCTCAGGTAGTAGTCTGTTTTTCTGGCCTGGCTGTTCTTTGAAATCTATGGCGGTTAGACCGGTTATCAACCGACGGTCTGACCGGTGGAGAAGGGGCGGTCGATCGATAATGCTCGCGGTCGACCGGTGCTCTGGGCGCTCGGACACGCTTAGTTCGGGCGATCGACCGCGCCGCACCACCAATGTCCGACCGGTCCTTACTGCTCAGCGGATGTCTGTGAATTTTTAGTGTTTAGTTCATTTGTTTTCTGGGTTGTTCTTTGCCTCTAGAGTCTTCAGTAGGCTTACCCCTTTTCTTCATAGCATCTGTTACTATCGGAGAAGAACCTTTTAAGTGGATAATTCTGGGGGCAAGATTTTAAGTCGACATTCACCCTCTCTGTCGCCAATTTCGATCCAACAACTATTTTAACAGCAATTTTATTTGCCATTTTTCGGCTAGCCTCAGGATATGCTTGCCATGCCCTCTGAAAACAAGCAAGATGACGTATATACCACAGGACAATCATTACATAAATCACACAGATGAATGAAACAACACCAGCAGATCACACACACATACATATATAGCATGACAATCGTTACACAGATCTCACAAATGCATTAAATTGAATGAATTATTTGATTAAGCACAATTGAGTGATTTGTACAATTGAATCCAATTTTTCGACGTCTAATTATCATCATTGCCGGAGTGAAACTCTCCAGACTTGTTTATGACCTCTGCTAGCAAGAATTGGGAGAGCTTTCCACGAATTTTGTTGAGTTTGTCAAGATCATATGCACTTTCGTCGAAGTCCACCCGCTGTTGCTAGGAGCAATGTTAAGTCATTAATTAGCATGTGTGTATATATACATATATATAATCAGATAATAATAGTTATTGGAAGGTTGACAAAACTCTTGATCATTCATCTTAGTGTCTGTGATGTCCTTCACATGGCGGCAAATGTAGAATCCACATACGTTGCTCTGTAGCTACTGGTGGCACTGCAAAATATATAGAATTACATACATAGGTATTGTCAATTCTAGGGGCATTATAACAAAGTGTGATATAGGATTGTTGTGTTATAGCAGGTATCAAAAATTGCGTCTTGTATCGCAGTGTGTCACTGGACTCGTTATGTCTCCCTCTTAGGGCAACACAAGCGGTAAACAACCTATGTGATTCCAAAAAAAAACTAGCCTCGGTCATTAGAAACGAAGGAAAGATTACAATAGAGTTATGTATGGAGAAAATAAGTTTACTTGTTAATTACTTCTTGCACACAACTAAAGTCGTGGTTGCTCCTAAGTATGGAATCAAGGTAATTATCTTGCTCCACTTTGATACAATCACAATCAAAATCCAGTGAGACTTAGTCATGTGTGTCGCCATAGTGATTAATCCTAAGTTCATGTTGCATATAAAGTACAAATGAAACTTGTGTGGCAACTAGTGAAGCACTTACCCTTGGTTGAAGGGTATCATGATGTACTCCTTATCGCTGTGAGCAATTAATCCCCTCGTCATGTAATCTTGCACGAAGGATGCATTTCCATTGATAGATTGCTCTGAGACCAATTGTGGGTCGAGGAAACCCACCGGTTGTCGCCATCGCTAGACTTGTTGGATCATGTATCTATACATAAGGAAAGAGTAATGACATTTATCGGTATGACGTGAATGTAGAACTTCATTGTATAGTACACTTACAGTGTCCAGCATCGTAGAAGTGAGGCGTCGAGTTCGTTGAGATTGAATAGTAAGAATAAGTTTTCGAATGTCACAATGAAGTAGCCCATGTCATGGAGGAAATGCGTCTCCTTATATCTCACAGTGAATCCACTATGCCGGTTTAGCTTCATGTTGGATCTCTGCATGTACCAGGTATGTAATGTATTGCAAACCAGACCAAGCTGGGGTAATTGTGACTCAGGGACCAATGACACTCCTAGAATGAACTTCCATGGCTCAAGACGCGCTTTAATTTTCTTCGCTTGAGTCTTAGAGCCTCGCTTATGATACGTTTTCGGCGGCGTCTGCATGGGAGGTGATGCAACAGGCTTCAGAATCGGAGCTATAGGTGGAGCCACTGGAGCCGATGTGACAGGTCCAAGGTGATGTCCCTCTTGGGCCACAGGATGTGGAGTCGTGGCACGGACGAGTTGAGGGCGATGTCCCTCTTGGACCACTGGATGAATGTGTGGACAGCATCCCCTAATGTCGTAATCTCTTCGTTTAGGAGCTTCTCAAGAGGGACGGTCTTAAAAACATCATTAATCATATCCACTTGAACCTTTATAAAATTGGTCTCTAGTTGTACACAATGCACCAACATTCCTGACAGCCATGGATATGCCATCCCCCGCCCAGCATCAACGGGAATAGAGCCAACAAGCCTGACTCTGAGGATGCAAGGCGTGGGCTCCTACATAATGATACAAGATGAGCTAAGGCGTCTACCAGAGAGATCTATGTAACATTCTAAAGAGGTACATTACCTGGATGTCATCGATAGGTAAGTGGGCGTCGCTATGTTCAGTAATTAGTGTGGACGCACAGCTACTGCGACGTTGAGGGGGGACTGGGTACCGCGGTAACAGGGGTGAGTTGCGATTGGTTACGGACTTGTCTCAGTTCTTCCCTCAATGAATCTATCTCTCCTCAAAATGAGGCATTTTGCTCTTGAAGTGAGGCAGATAGTTGTTCCTCAAGTTGGGCATGAAGCTCTTATTTTATTTGTTCGTTACGGTAGGCCTTGGATCTCTTCCTACTATATGTCTCGAAGTCATTTGGAAATCCGTGCCTCCAAGATACGTGAACCCCTAAGCCTCGTGTGCAACCTGGGTGCACCTTGTTTTCCAAGACCTGTGATAGTACATCTCTCTCCCTGTATTCTTGAAAGGAGCCTCGAGAAGATTCGGTAGTCAATGATTACTACAAGAGGCAATCATGTTATTTTTGAACCCACGAAGTTCAAGAGATATTAACAATTATGTAGTTTAACATAGCTTATCAGGCGTTGGGACACTTCCTCGTCTGCGGGGTTTTTTGAGATACCCGAATACATGGTTGATGACGTCGCTCGTAACTAGTTTTGAGCGCACTCGTTTGTGATCCCAACAAATGGCGGGGAGGCCTCCGATCGGATTGCGACCTCGTCCTGCATCCTTTACTGCGGGATTTTACTCGCGTACCCAGCGGTGTGGAGTCTGTGAGGGTGAGTGTTTTGTGACTGGAGAGCCTTGTGCGCCGCACTTTGTTGTTTGTGCGCCGCACTTTGTTGTTCAAATTTGGTCATTGTCTTCATCTGCACAAAAGCCTCACATGTTTCTAGCGACATGAAAGGATACCTCGTGAAGGGCGTGAGATCCTTAGCCACGTACTGCGTAACAAGACTGCTCTTAAAATTCTTCCATGCTTTTTCCATTGCGAGGAGCACTTGCCGTTGCACGAGTCCCTGTACTTCCGCTGGGATATCGAATGAATTTGTGATTTCCTCCCATAGCTGATCTTTCTGATACTTTGCCAAATCTTTCTAGCTTGCTATGGTGATAGGGACCCGTTGCCTTCCAATTATTTTGCATGTAGTCCGAAATGATGCCATTGCTTTCTTCAGTTCCAGAGGGACCCCATCCGAAGAGATCACCATGATGGTAATTCGGTCCTTTGGTCTTTTCGATACTTCTTAGCCACGCTTAGTTATCCCAATCTTGGGAGCGTGAGACCCAGATGGAGACGACGACTGTGTGGACGCCATCTCTCTTCTAAGAAAAAACTAACTATAGTGAGCTATGGGCCTAAACAAAGTTCTATAAAGCAAGTGACACACCAGTGTATCCAGTTCATTGAACCGGATACATTGGAGTGTGTCACTTGCTTCATGCCCTTTGAAGGTCTATGTGGGATGCATTATTACTACAAGGTCCCTTTGGAATAGTAACATGTCATTCCAAATAGATCTTGCAGCTAATAAGTGCAGCATATATCATGAAGTTCTAAAGGTCATAAACAATTTAGCCAACTATTGAGACAGAGCACAAGATTGACAAATGATAGTAATAGTAAAAATTTAGAGCTCAAGCTTGAATATTCAATTTTAGTATTAGATCTTGTAGCTAACAAGTGAAGCATATATCATAAAGTACTAAAAGTCATAAAACAATTTAGCCATCTACTGAGATAACAAAACAATTAGCCAACTATTGAGACAGAGGCAAACAGTGTCGGGAAGGAGCGACGGCGACGTGAGGTTGAGGCGGCCGGCGTTGGGAGGGAGTAGCAGTCAGTGTCAGGAGGGAGTGGCAGACGGCGTCGGGATGGAGTGGCGGACGGCGACGGGAGGGAGAGGTGGCCAGCGTCGGGAGGGAGCGACGGCGTCGGGAGGGAGTGGCGGCGTCACGCGTGAGTGAGTAGTCAGATCTAGCAAAACCTAGCAGTGGCGTCGGAGATGGAGAGAGTGAGTGAGGACTGTCGAATATCACAGACGGTTCTATTATAGAACTGTCTATGTTGCATCATCACAGACGATTTCTTCCGATAAACCGCCTATGATAGTTCACTGCATCTAGTAATCAAGTCGGCCATGCAATATTATGAAAACGCAAGCATAATCATAAATATAACTATTTCTTAGTTCCTGAGTCATTTACAATTACAATGGGATATAGTTCCATAATTACATGCCGAGTTTCCTAATTATGATTACATTGCAATAATTTCCAAATAGGTGCTGGCTTTCTGGGATCATTTATTACACTTGACTAGCAAATTCCTTTTAAATAAAGCCCTTCACAATGATCGACATGCATATAGCTTGCTTCATCGCCTTGTTCTTTCTTGAGCCTGATGCCACCTCCGATTGGAGGCAACTCATCAAATTGATTGTACTCTTCCTCATCCACAACGTTCTCAACTCTGACAATCCTTCTTTTTCCCTGAAGAACTACATGACGCTTCTTATTTGTCGGGTTGGTTACATAAATACTTGAATGACTTGCCTCGTGAGTACAAATGGTTCATCTTCGTATCCTACACATTCGAGGTCCATGATAGTGACGCCGTACTTGTCGACCTTTACACCCCGTGGGAGTTGGACCCAACGGCACCGAAATAGAGGAATCTTAAAAATTACGTAGTAAAGCTCCCAAATCTCCTCTACAAGCCCATAGTACGAGCTTGGGCCAGCGGTACTGACGTGTACATCATAGGTATCTATGCGGACACTTGAGTTCTGCACTGTGCTCTTTTTATTCCGATCTGTTGTATAAAATGTGTAGCCATTAATGTCATATCCTTGCCATATCACAATTGTAAATTTTGACCATTTTGCCAACCATTTTAGTGTTTCACTTGACGACCACCGAGTCAATCGCACCTTCAACCATTCGTTGAACTGACGGTTGTGTTGTCTCGTGATCCAAACTTCCGATTGGCCTGCATTCTCTTGGCATAGCATGTTCTTGTGCTATTCAATATATGGGGTCACTTCAGTCATGTGTTGTAAAATCGTGAAATGGGCTTGAGCATATGTATTTTGATCCGGAGTGATTGCTTTCCTTTCGATAGTCCCGATACCTCTAGCCTCCCCTTGTGACAAGATAGAGGTACACTTATCAGCTCAACCTGAGCCATGTAGCCGATGCAGAATTGAATGACCTCTTTTGTTGTATAACCTTCGATGATGCTACCCTCCGGTCAAGATCGATTGTGTACATAGGACTTGATTTCCCATGAACCTCTCGAATGGGTACATATGACATAGAAACACGGGGCCACATATCTTTATCTCTTTCACAAGGTGGACAATGAGATGGACCATGATATCACAAAATGATGGAGGGAAATACATCTCTAGATGACATAGAGTTGTCACCACCTCGGTCTGCAGAGCATCTAGTCCATCAGGATCAATGACCTTCTGAGCAATTGCGTTAAAGAAATAACATAGTCTTATGATTGTCACTGAATCTTGTTCGGCAAAATACTTCTAATTGCAACAGGTAGCATTTGTGTCATTAGCACATGATATTCATGAGACTTTATGCCAATTAATTTCAAATGTTCCATGGAAACAAGTTTCTTCATGCTGGTGGAGTGACCGGACGAAACTTCACACCATGTAAGGATTGGCACAGTTGAGTTCTCTTGGACTTAGGCAGAGTGTAGCAAGCTGGGGGAAGGTACGTCCGGCCTTTAGTGGTCTCTATCGGTGCTAACTAGGTCTTGATGTTCATAGCGACAAGTCATGACTTGCGTTGACACCATCCTTTGTTTTATCAGAAATGTTCAACAAGACACCAATCAAACTGTCACATACATTCTTCTCTACGTGCATGACATCGATGCAATTGCGAACTTCTAAGTGCTTCCAATAAGGCTAGTCCCAAAATATTGACCTTTTCTTTCACATGTTCTTCCGACAGGTCCTCAATTTACGTCCCTTTCCAAGCACAACGTTGATATCCTTGACCATATCATACACGTCTTTCCTGCTAAAAGGTCTTGGTACTGAGTCATTGTAGGATCGAAAATGGCAACAGAGGGGGGGTGAATAGTGCCTCTAAAAATCGCCCCTAAAGTATCCACACCTTCTTCTCCAATAGCTATTCAACCTATGAAGACAAAAGACAAAAGCTCATTGGCAACCAAGAAAGATCAGCAAACAAAGTATTTAAAAGGAAGCAGCAGTACTGTCCAATTCATGAAGCCAGTCTGACCGCTATGACCTAGCCGGTCTGACCGCTAGTGGTCGGCCGGTCTGACCGCTAGGGTTAGCGGTCTGACCGCCATGGGAGATGCGGTCTGACCGAGCTCACTTTCAGCGAAAGGGTAGAGAACAGCAGAAAACTCCGCAGACTAAAAACTAAATAGAGAATACTGAAACCAGTGAAAACCACAGAAATTAGAGCAAGCTAGCTGTTCTTCTTTGCTCAAATGGACATGACTTAAAATTAAATAGCAAAGAGACCTCAGAGAGTTGAAAATGCAGACCAAAAGGCATTGGAAGTGCAAAAAACCGAGATTGCCAAGGAGTCTGCAGGAGATCCAAAAACCCATATTTCTCATGATTCTTCAATCATTTGCCCATGAAACTTTGAAATAAGAAGCATTCTCTGATGAGAAAGTATTTGGCTGAAGCCACTTTTCTTAGAGCATCATGAAAAACCAGGGTTGCCCTAACTTCAAACCCAAGCATTCCGAGAACAGAGGAAACTTGCAGGAAAACAATCAAGAAAATCCATTGATTCCAAGAATGATCTCAGGGACAAATTAGCCAAATGGCTTTGATGCAGATCCCCCAGTTCAGAGCAACCTCAAATTGCAGCTTCTTGAGAAAAGAATAAACTCAAACAGAAGATTCAACATAGAAGAGCAGAGAGCAAATAGAAATAGACATCCATCACAAAGAGACAAATACTCAGATCATTTCCATCACAAGACTTCTCAAATGAATACAAGGAGATGAATGATTACATCGGCCCCATACGCAATTGGGAAACAGGAAACACACACTACATGCTTCTCTCTTAGAGAAGAGCACACATGCAGAACACACACCACTGCTTCCATTACTTCCTTGCTTGACCTCAACTCACTGACTACTCCTCTTCTTAGGGTGCCTTTGGTTGAGCTTTTGGGAGCTGCTTTTGCTTCCAAAAAGCCAAAAGCCAACCAAAGGGGTGGAAACCAGAAGCTATTTTTTTAGAAGCAGCTACTTTTGGGTAGTACAGTTTTGAAAGCATCTTGGACCCTGCTTTTGGCTTTTTGGCTTTCTGCTTTTTGAAATGGTGAAAATAGAGAGCTGTTTCACAGTTGTTTCAAGGAAAATAGAGATAGGAGGTAAGTTTTATACTTGTTTGAACCAAACAGCTTACTGCTTTTCCACACCCACAACCTACAAACTTTTCTACACCCTCACTCCTCACAAAGCAGCCTTTTCTAAATCACAGCTCAACCAAACACATCCTTAAAGCCAGACTCACAGCCATAAGAAGGAAAACAAGAATTGCAGGCCAACACACACTAGAAACCTCACACACCAATGAGGAAAACCCCACTCACATCCTGAGTGATCCACAAGAGGTAAATCAAGAAGTGCAATCCAAAACTCACTTCATGACTTCACACCCACTTGAGGCAAGAGTCAAACCACTCACAACACAAGAAATGGAGGGAACCAGCCACTCCACTCATGCTTGAGTCAAATCTCCAAATTGCCCCTCAAGCACCTTCCCGGAAGCTTCCTGCAACCGGCACCCTGACCGTCTGGACCTCGAATCCTCCCTGAGTCCAGTCCTGGTCCGCTCCGCTGCACACGACCGCACCCGGCAACCTGACCGTCTGGACCTCAGCTCCTCCCTGAGCCTAGTCCCGATCCACCTCGCCGCTGCCTGTCGTGTCCACCCGACTCCGACCAACTGGACCTCCGACTCCACCTGAGTCTAGTCCTGATCTGTTCCGTCGCACACGACCGCAACCGACATCCAACCGTCTGGACTTCTGACTCCTCCCTGAGCCTAGTCCCGGTCTACTCGTCGTTGCCTGTCGTGTCCACCACCAGTAACAGCTCCGGTTCCTTTTGTCTCCCGGCTCGCAACCACCTCAGGCGCCTCGATCATCTTCGGCATCTCCGATCGTCTGGACCTCAACACCTCCTGTGCCTAGTCCCGGTACTCCCATGCCTCACCATGACCTAGCTCCAAAGTACTGCAACCACACAGACAAGCAAACCGTCACATAGCACGCACGAAACAGCATAATCAACAATAACATTAGTAAAAGGTACTCAACCTTGGAATACCCAAAACAAACTCAAACTCTCTAACTCAAGCGTCAATTACTCATCACAAATATGGTGATACCTCCACATGGTCTCTCAATCTCCCCCTTGATGAGTATATTGACAAACACAGAAAAAGCGCATAAAGTTGAGTTTGTTTAACATGAAAAAGAGTCACACATAGTCTAAAAGAAATGCAAATAGACTCAAGACCATGTCAATAGAAGGAGCAAAAGAAAGAGCAAGTTTTCTTCAAAAGCTCCCAATTTTTCCTTGAAATGGCTTTTTCTCCATTATTCCCCCCCTTTTGGCAATAAAATCATCAAGGTGCAAGGAGGAAAATAAAGCATGGTTTGGACGAAATGGCTCAATTTTATTCAATCTAAGCAATTAGAGCCATGAAGATTATCCAAAATGACCATTTGAGTATTACACCAAGCCATAATACAATAGGAATGCTATCAAGATCATGACAAGATATGCATAATCAAGCTAAGCCACATAAGTAACAATCTGAATATTAGATGAAGTTGTTAGCATGTCAAGCCATTCAAGAGTATAGTCTACCTAAAGGTATCCAAAGATGATGCAAGCATGTCAATAAGCTAAGTGGAACCAAGAAGCTAGAATTGAGTCAAATTAGAGTGATACAAGTTCAAGGATGAATCAATTGTTCAAGTACCTTAACCTTTTGTATTTAAGCAAATTCAGCACAAGTGACATGTTTTCTTTTGAAACTCATGGTTATTTTCAACCAAAATTTTAGTCATGTGCTAGATCTCAAGCCTTATCACTACTACAGAAAAGGTCATCACAGACGGTTCGAAAACGTCATCACAGACGGTTTTGTGAACCATCTGTATTTATGGGTCAGTGATAATCGAAGGTCATCACAGACGGTTTTTGAACCGTCAGTGATTATCGACTATCACGAGCGGTTTTGAGTAAAAACCGTGCGTGATAGTGATAATCACTGCACGGTTTTAGTTAAAAACCATCTGTGATACTATCATCACAGACGGTTTTTGAGTAAAAACCGTCTGTGATAGCTATAATCACAGATGGTTTTTAACTAAAAACCGTTTGTGATTATCAGCTATCACAGACGGTTTTTACTCAAAAACCGTCTGTGATATTCCCTTCAACCCTAAATATATTTCTGTTTATTGGCTAGCCTCAGGAAATGCTAGCCATGCCCTCTGAAACAAGCAGATAATCAAGACATAAAACATATACAATTCACACATCTCATTTAATTTCAGATACATTTCACATCTCAATTCATTTCACAGACATAAAACATCCAATTGACAACGCACTTCATTTCACAAACATAAAGCATCCATTTCGCAAATCAATTAATTGAATTGAAATAAAATATCCATTAACAAATACACAATTACAAAAGATCTACACTGCATTTGCACTTAGAATTACAATAAAAAATCATTCTGCGCAGTGGAACTCTCCATCTGATCTTACGACTTTAGTCCACAAAAACCAAATGAACTCTCCTCGAATTTTTGTAAAGTCCGGCTGTTGCAATGCAGATGTAGAGATGGGCGCAGCCTGTCGATGGGAATATCAACGCGCGCACATATAAAACTTGACATGTATGAAATAAATGTGGGAAGATTGACAAACCTTAGAATTGGTGATCTTGGTGGAATCGAGGAGTAGTCTCATATGGTGGCACACGTAGTATCCACACGTGTTGCCCGGCTACTGCTGGTGGCACTTCAAAAAATAGAATGTGTTAAATCAAGTGGTATTACTACTAAGTGTTGTATATGATTAATTAATGTGTAGCTAGCGAGTACCCGAAAATTGCGAGCATGTTTCAAGGGCTTGGTCCCTGTCGTCGAGCCACGTGTTTGTTGAACGTATGTGGCGAACGACCTTCGTTATTCGAAAAAGTTAGATTAGTCATTCGGAAGGAAAGAAAGAGTACAATGTACAATGTACGTACCTATCGAGTATTTGGGCGATAGCTGTGTACTTGGATTTGTTCTTACTTAGAGAATCAAGGTATATAGCCTTGTTCTATTTTGGTATAATTACAATTAAAATCCAATGGAAGTGCTCATTGTATGGCATAAGAACAAATTCCTTATCTTGGTGAGCCAGCAGTGCTTGTGTAATATAGTTCTCGACGAAGGATGCATCCTCGTTGATGGTATCAATGGCGACCAAGCGTGGGTCCAGGAAACCAATTGGTGATTTCGATGATCTAGCTTCGGTCAGCATGAATCTATATATATACACAGAAAAGCAACAAATTGTGACATATATCGGTATTACGTGAACAAAAACTGTGATTGTACAGACTTACAGCGTCCAACATCGAACGAGTGACCATACAATCTCAAGATCAAGATATATTCAGCATGCATATATTCAGACAGCAGTATTCATACAGATCAAGACCATACAAGTTATCTTTACCCAATAATTCAGTCTTTTAACTTGTCAAGATTAAATCCTAACAGATCAATTTAATATCTTTGCCCAATAATTCAGTCTATAACCTGAAAACTGCATGAACCGACAGCTATTAGAGCTCAAAGACCGAATGAACCAATCTCAGTATATAAATTTATCATCATCGAGCAACTGTAAATCCCACAGGCAATCTCAGATATGAATTTATCATCATCAAGCAAATCAGAAATCCCACAGCAATCTCGGTATATGGAAGATTAACAAACTTGCACGGGGAGGTGGCCGGCGAGGGCCCGGGGAGGCGACGGGCTCGAGGGAGGCGGCGACGGGCTCGGGGGAGGCGGCGACGCGCTCGGGGAGGCGGCGACGCGCTCGAGGAGGCGGCGACGGCTCGAGGAGGCGGTGTCGCGCTCGGGAGGCGGCGACGCGCTCGGGAGGCGACTTCGGGAGGCGGCGACGCGCCGGGAGGCGACTCGGGAGGCGACGGGCTCGAGGGAGGCGGCAACGGGCTCGGGGGAGGCGGCGATGCGCTCGGGGAGGCGGCGACGGGCTCGAGGAGGCGGTGACGCACTCGGGGAGGCGGCGACGCGCTCGGGGAGGTGACGGGCTCGGGGAGGCGACGGGCTCGGGGGAGGCAACGGAGGAGCGAGGAGGCGGCGAGATTTAGTAAGTGCAGGATACGCGAAAAACCCTAGACAGGGGGTATATGTAGGAGGTTTATTACAGACGGTTCTAAAGTAAGAACCGTCTGTGATATCAATAGCACAGACGGTTATACGTTTAGAACCGTCTGTGATAGTATGACTATCACAGACGGTTCTACGTTTATAACCGTCTGTGATAGTCATACTATCACAGACGGTTCTTACTTTAGAACGGTCTGTGATAAGCCCCCCGACTGTAGTAATTAAGACAACACCAACCAGCTGCTGCGCATTCATATACACAACACAAATTAACCAGCTGCATTCATATACAACACTAACCAGCATAAATGCAAATTCACATATACACAATGTATTTCTTCACACATTTTCACATATACATAAATGTAAATTCACAAATACATCACACACATGCATTGTTGTATACATAAATGTAAATTCACAAATACATCACACACATGCATATTTCTCATTCTACTTGTTTATTTCCTTTAAAAATTAGCCCTTCATGATGATCAATGCGTACATAACTAGTTTTGTCATGTTGTTCGACGTCGTCGACCCTTATGCCTTTTCCAAAAGGAGGTAACTCGTCAAATTGATTGTATTCTTCCTCGTCCACTACATTCTCTACTCCAACAATTCTCCTTTTTCCATGAAGAACTACATGGTGTTTCTTATTTGCCGGGTCGGTTACATAGAAAACTTGAACAACTTGGTTGGTGAGTACGAATGGTTCATCTTTGTACTCGACACGTTGGAGGTCCACGGTAGTGACACTGTACTTGTCAACCTTCACCTGTGGGAGATGCACCCAACGGCAGCGAAATAAGGGGATCTTGAAAAGCACGTAGTCGAGCTCCCAAATCTCTTCTATGAACCCATAGTATGAGTTTCTCGACCCATCAGTACTGAACGCATCTATGCGGACACCGCTGTTTTGATTAGTGCTCTTTACATCCTGAGACCGCGTATAGAATGTGTACCCATTTATGTCATATCCTTGCCATGTCACAACTGTAAATGTTGGCCCTTTTGCCAACCATGTCAGCATCTCACTTGGCGAGCTCCTAGCGATTTGCACTTTCAACCATTGGTTGAACCGACTGTTGTGTTGCCTCATGATCCAAACATCCGGCCGCTCCGGATTCTGTTGCCGAAGCATATCCTTGTGCTGGTCGACATAAGGCGCCACTTCAGTCATGTGTTGCAAGACCATGAAATGGGCTTGAGTATACGTGTCAATATCTGTAGTGATTGCTTTCCTTCCGATAGTTCCAATACCCTTCAGCCTCCCTTCATGACGAGATTGAGGCACACCTATTGGTTGAGTCTGAGCCATATAATCGACACAAAACTCAATGACCTATTCGCTTGCATAACCTTCGACGATGCTGCCCTCCGGCCGAGATCGATTCCGTACGTAGGACTTGAGAATTCCCATGAACCTCTCAAATGGGTACATGCTACGTAGGAATACGGGCCCACACATTTTTATCTCCCACATAACGTGAACAATGAGATGGACCATGATATCAAAAAACGAAGGAGGAAAATACATTTCAAGATGACATAGAGTCATCACCACCTCGTCCTGCAGAGCATCTAGTCCTTCGGTATCGATAACCTTCTGAGCAATTGTGTTAAAGAAATAACATAGCCTCATGATTGTCTCTCGGACTTTGATCGGCAAAATATTTCTAATTGCAATAGGGAGCATCTGTGTCATCAGCACATGACAATCATGAGACTTCATGCCATTTAACTTCAAATCTTGCATCGAAACAAGTTTCTTCACGTTGCCGGAGTAACCAGACGGAACTTTGACACCATGCAAACACTGGCACAGTTCTATTTTCTCAGCCTTGGACAGAGTGTAACACGCAGGGGGAAGGTACGTCTACATATGTCACCGCTGGTTCCTTCGGAGGGCTCACCCATACCGAAGATGAAGAAACAATTTGATGGAGAGAAGGAAGACAGTTCAGCTCCAAGGCATTTAAGGGGACACGAGGTTTATGATATGGTTAAGGATTTAGATGTTGTCTTCGGAAAGAGACGTAAATTGAGGGCTCATGAGAAGAACACCTGGAAGAAGAGATCAATATTTTGGGACTTCCTTATTGGAAGTACCTAGATGTTCGACACTGCATCGACGTCATGCACGTAGAAAAGAATGTATGTGACAGCTTGATTGGTCTCTTGCTGAACATTCGTGATAAAACAAAGGACGGCGTCAACGCATGGCTTGACTTGGCTGATATGGACATTAGGCCTGAGTTAGCACCAGCCACACTCTCGGTACCATCTAAACAGTGAGTACAAGCTTTGGCACCTTTTGTACTATGGCCCGATAGGTTACCAAGGGCAGGATAATCATTTATGGTGCAGAACAATAAGGAGCGCAGAGTGAAGTTCTCTCGCTTGTATGCATCCCATACCTGTACCCCTTCGCTCCACAAGATTTTTAGATCTTCCACCAACGGTGCTAGGAACACATCGATATCATTCCCAGGTTGTTTTGGCCCTTGGATAAGTATCGACGGCAAAATGTACTTTCGCTTCATACACAACCAAGGAGGAAGGTTATAATGCAGAGAGTCACGAGCCATGTGCTATGTCGGCTGCTCATGCTACTGAAAGGATTCATTCCATCTGTACTCACTCCAAACCTTATATTCCTTGGTTCTGCACCAAACTCTGCAAAACTCCTATCGATATTTCTCCACTGCACGGAATCAGCAAGGTGTCTTAGCATTCCATCCTTCTTGCGCTCCTCCGACTGCCAACGCAGCAGTTTTGCCTCCTTTAGATTTGCAAAAAACCTTTTCAAATGGGGAATTATAGGAAAATACCATGCCACCTTAGCAGGAGGTCCTTTCTTCGCCTCTGTTCCCTCGCCATCATCCGATTGATTGTTACGTTTGTATCGGGATCGTTGCACACGGACATACATGCATGTTTGCATACTCTTTACGGTAGAGGATACAGTCGTTCGGACATGCATGTATTCTTTCTACTTCCATTCCCAACGGACAAAGAACCTTCTTGGCTTTATACGTGGTTTTAGGCAACTCATTTCCCTCTGGAAGCATGTCCGCTAAAAGACCTAGCAGCGCCGTGAAACTCTTGTCGGACCAACCGTTGCTTGCCTTCAATTTCAAGAGTTCAAGCACGCCGACAACCTCGTGTACTTGCAGCACGTGTACAAAGGTTTCTCCGAGTCCTCCATCAAGCCTCGGAATTTAACATACTCTCTCATCATAGTTCTCTTCTACATCGCAAGCATCCGATCCAAATTATCATCGTGCAACCTATCCGAATCCGAACCACAATCGACATCACCGGCAAAGATGTCATTCACTTCACCGCGATGTCATCCGCGGCATATCATTCACTTCACCGCGATGTCATCCGACGGCATTTGATCATTCACTTCGCCATGACTGGTCTAACACGTATAACCCTTTTTGAAACCCCTCCGAATCAAGTGCGCTTCAATTTGCCCTCGGTTCTTAAACATCTTTAAATTCTCGTAGTCAGTGCATGGACAGTACATATATTCCACCCCTTATTCAACATATCCTCCTCGGCAGCTCTTGTAAAAGCAGACACGCCATTAATGTACTCTTCACTCACACGGCTCGCGGCAAACATCCAGCTTCGGTCCTACGTTATGTACATATATAACAACTTAGTATTAAAAATTAAATTAACTAATTATTACTACATATATACCGGCCACATGTATTATAATGAGGCTTAATTTGCTAGCTCAATTCATATTATAAACACAACAGCTATTATATAACCAACAATTTTGCAAACCATCTTCAATTAATAACACTCACCAATTACTTAGACCTAAATTGTAATGCATGCAAAGAAAAAATAAAATTCATTACTAACCATACCTAGAGCAACCAGGAAAGTATAAATCTTCAAAGCTCAATATCTGCCTCCTCCCACCAAATTAAGTGGCCTGAAATCGCCAAGCTTGCCTCCTCAGCGAAAGAGTAAAGCACCAGCTAGATCTGGATCGAAATGAAGTCAGATGCGGTCTGAGCAGCGCAATAAATGCCCACTGCCATTATCACAGATGGTTTTAATTAAAACCGCTCGTGATAACTGGGATCATCACAGACGGTTTTTAATACGCACCGCTGTGATATTAAATTATCACGACGGTTCATAGTTAAGAACCGCAGCGTGATACGCTGCTTTCGACGCCACCAACACGCATTTCGGTGTCCAAATTAAAACCGTCTGTGTTAGTGTTGGTCACAGACGGTTTTGTCAAACCATCTGTGATTGGCCGTCAACTATTAGGCTTTCTGTAGTAGTGTATGCGACCACTCCAAGCAATAAGCTTAAGAAGATGATCTTGGTCATCCAAAACTCCCCTTGAGTTCATGCCTAGTGCAATGGCAAGCAGTCTCATGAGAAAGAGTTGGTGAGATCAGTTCTTTCACACAAAAGAGATCTTTTTGCTTTTACTGAATTTAGTGCAAGAACAATAAGTTATAAAGAACTAGCATAGCTCAATCTAGAGCTCAATAGAGATTCAAGACTCAACTCAACCTATTTGATATGACATGAATCATAAAAAGATAACTAAAGACATACTAGTCTCAAGGTACATGACATGTCTTAATTCAAGTTAATGGCAAAGGCTTGACGACACATATAAAGTCATGATAAGTCTAGCAAGTTAGCACAAATCATGGGAAGATGTAAAATATTGTAAACATGTCAAATAAGGATAATAATCAAGGCTCCATGTAGTTATATTACAATGCAAAAAGACATGAAATATAGGAAAATCCACCTCCCCCTCAACATGTGATGCACTTTTGGTTCAAGTTGAGTTATGTCAATATTAAGCTCCAGAAGCTCCCAAATGAACTCTCCCTGAACCAAAGCAATAAGAACGAGAAGCTGGAAAGAAAATCAGAAAAGGCAGTTCTTAAAGCACAGGGAAGATATAGAGGATATTATGACTCAAACTGACTCTCATCTACCCCATATGACATTAGGACTTATCAGCTGGTCGTCTAACATACTAAGGAGCAAACACATTCCCTATCTACCCAAGGGTGGCCCAACCCTTGCTAGAACCTATAAGAAGTGAGTGAGCTCAACCTAGCGAGAAGAGAAATAGCTAATAAGCGGCATCCTAAAATCACAAGATGAGAGGAAGAAGTCTAAACAACTAGACGAGAGAAACACTCTAATCTATGCTGGAAGGACTAACCCAAATGCACCCAAATGCAATGCAACTGAAAGGAGCATAATAAACAGGATAAAGCAGTAAAGCACAAAGCTCCCCTCACAACAGTCCATAAGGACAAACCACCCCAAGCTCTCCCAGCAAGGCTGAAAACCTAGAGCTATCCAAAGGCTTGGTAAAGATATCAGCCAACTGGTGGTCACTCTCCACAAACTGGAGCACTATATCACCTTTCTCCACATGGTCTCTAAGGAAGTGATATCGAATATCAATGTGCTTGGTCCGAGAGTGCTGCACTGGGTTCATAGCAATGTTAACAGCAGAAGTGTTATCACAAAAGAGTGGAACACTGTCTATAACTAACCCAAAGTCCCGCAGGGTCGAAGCCATCTAAAGTATATGGCTGTAGCAACTGGCGGCAGCAACATACTCAGTCTCTGCGGTGGACTGTGCAACACCAGACGGCTTCCTAGAAGACCAAGAAACAAAAGAAGTGCCAATGAATTGGCAGGTGCTAGAGGTGCTCTTCCTATCTATCCTACAACCAGCAAAATCTGCGTCCGAGTAGGCTCTGAGAGAAAGACAGGACGATGAAGAGTACCAGATACCATAGTCCATGATAGCTCAAAGGTACCAAAGGATACGCTTCACCACCTAGCGGTGAGATACGCGAGGAGAAGCTTGAAACCGAGCACATAGACACACAAAGAAATGTATGTCCGGTCTCAAGGAAGTGAGGTACAAGAGAGAGCCAATCATGCTGCGATACTCCTTCTAATCAGTTGGCTCGCCATCCTCATCTAGGTCAAGTGAAGCTGATGATGCTATCGGAGTTGACACCGGCTTACCATCACTCATGTCAAAGCGTCTCAGGAGGTCACGAGTGTACTTGCCTTGATGCAAGAAGGTACCCTCCCGAGTCTGCTTGATCTGCAAGCCAAGGAAGAAAGTTAACTCACCCATCATGCTCATCTCAAACTCGGTGCTCATGACATTCAAGAACTTTGAAACAAGAGCATGAGACAAGCCGCCAAAGATGATGTCATCCACATAAATCTGGACGAGTAGAAGGTCATTACCATGCCTGTGAATGAACAAGGTCTTGTCTATCTTACCCATCTCAAACCTATGACTCAACAGATAGGACTTAAGCCTCTCATACCAAGCTCTAGGGGCTTGCTTAAGTCCATACAGGGCCTTGGAAAGCTTGTAGACATGGTTGGGTATTTAGGGTTCTCAAAACCTGGAGGTTGTCTAACATAGACCTCTTCCTCAATAAGCCCATTGAGGAAGGCACTCTTGACGTCCATCTGGTAAAGCTTGAAGCCCTTAGACGCTGCGAAAGCAAGCAGAATCCTAATGGCTTCTAGCCTACCTATAAGGGCAAAGGTTTCCTCAAAATCTAGACCCTCAACCTGGGAGAAACCCTGAGCTACCAGTCTAGCATTGTTTTGAATGACAACCCCATCCTCACTTTGCTTGTTTTTGAACACCCACTTGGTACCTATGACATTATGACCTCTAAGGAGCTCAACAAGCGACCGGACCTTGTTTTTCTCAAAGTTTTCCAACTCCTCATGCATGGCATTGACCCAAGACTCATCAGAAAGAGCATGACTAACATCCTTGGGCTCGAAAGAGGCAACAAAGGCAGAATAGAGACAGAAATGAGACATGCCAGACTTTGAGCGTGTGACACGCTCAAAGAGATCTCTAATCATCTGCTCTGAAGGATGATCTTTTTGGATATGTCGGGGAGGTCCTGGATGAGATGAAGAAGTGGCCTCTAGCTCATGAGCTAACGAGGTAGGAACAGAGCCACTAGCTCCAGAAGATGTGGAAGGCATGGGCTGATCTCCTCGTGGTGCAGTGGTGGAAGCAGCCACCTTAAGGGGAGAAGGAGGAACTGGATCAGGTAGACAACCCTCATCTCTATCCTCCTCATCCTCCACAAAGATGGTCTCAGATTGCTCTACAGAACCTGAGATATCGGGCCTAGTCCCCGGACTAGCCTCATCGAAAGTCACCTCACAGGTTTCTACCATTTTACTAGACTCGCAGTTCCAGACCCTATAAGCCCGCGAAGAAGTCGAGTAACCCAGAAAGATCACATCACAAGATCGTGACTTGAATTTATCTAGGTTCCCAGACTTCAGAATAAAGCACTTGCAACCAAACACACGAAAATGAGAGACACTGAGCTTTCGCCCGTATCTCAACTCATAGGAGGTGCGATGCAAGTGTGCCCGTAGAAAAACTCTGTTGGAAACATGGCACGCGGTGGCTATAGCCTCAACCCAAACTTCCTCGGTGTAGAGTACTCATTAAGCATCGTCCTGACCATCTCGACCAAGGTACGGTTCTTCCTCTCCACAACGCCATTTTGCTGGGGGACGTACGGAGAAGAGAACTGGTGCTCTACACCTGTCTCATCACAAAACCTCTCGAAGTAGAAATTCTTGAACTTCGTGCCATTGTCACTGTGGATCGCTCGTAAGACACCCGGGAGCTCAACAGAAAGCCTACTAAAAAGACCCCGAAAATGGGTAAATGTCTCATCCTTCGAGGCTAAGAAAAACACCCAAGAGTACCTCGAGAAGTCATCGACCACGACAAAGATATACTACTTCCCTCCTGCTGACTGCACTCTAGCTGGTCCAACCGTGTCCATATGGAGCAGCTGTCCTGGTGCATCAATCATAGTCACTGTGACCGGAGGATAAGATGCGGCAACCATCTTGCCGTGCCGGCAAGGAGCACAAACTAGATCTTTGACCATCTTGAGTTTAGGCAGACCACGAATGAAGTCGTGGCCACTAACTTGGGTCAAATGGTCAAATTCAATATGACCAAGTCTCCTATGCCAGAAAGCGAGGTCACGGAACTCAGAAGCAACTAAACACCTAAGAGGATCACCAGAAGACTCAACAAAATCAGCACGAAAGATCCTCCCATACCTAGAAATCCCGCAAACTAGACTTCCCGAAGAATCAAGAATTTTGCAATCATTTTTCTTGAAGCTCACCTCGAAACCATCATCGGTAAGCTAAGAAACCGAAAGCAAATTGTACTGCAGCTTGCTCACTAAGGCAACATCTTTTAAAATGAAAGAATCATTAACGCACACAGTACCTTTGGCGGATGACACGCCAAGAAGAGGCATCTCCGAAGGTGATCGTCTCATCACCTGGAGCTCGGGCTAAGGAAGAGAACCAACGAGAATTCCGGTCATGTGTCGAGAACACTCGGAGTCTACAAGCCAAACGTCTCCATTTCCTGCCCAGAGAACCTGAGTCAAACAGAGAGAGATGGCTCAGTACTGGGATAAATCAGAAGAGATTTTGGCACCCAATATTGAGTCACACGACGAGCAGAAGAAGTAGTCACACACGACTGACCTCTAGCTACCCTACGCTCTCCGTCGCTCAGAAAGCCAGAAGGTCTATGAGTAGACCTGAAGCTGTTGTTGGGCTTGACTGCTATGGAGGAGTGAGTCAAGGTACCAACAACATGTTGATCTCGCCGCGGGTAGCCATCTCGACGGGGGAAATGAGGCCTACCCTCAAAACGGCGGATATCACTACCAGAGGCATATCGAGGACGAAAATCAGAAAAACCAGAAAAGCCAAGTCCTCGATGCTGCCCAAACCCATCAACAGAAGCAACTCTCGACCTCATGTTGGTCTTAGGTGCACTCAAGGTCTGGGCTGACCCTGAATACACTTAAGAGCCTGAACACAGTCTCTCCACGTGATCTTGGCACGCTTGAAGCATCTCTCGATCAAATGTCCATCCTTCTGACAAAAGGTACAATGATACTTCACCTTCTGAGAGGTGGAAGTAGCATGATGGGGCTTCGCCTTCTGAGAGGTCGAAGCAACAGGCGGAACCACCTTACTGTCAGAAATCCCTTGGACAAAGCCCGTAGATTTGAACTCAACCTTTTTGGTTTTGGGCTTCACCTCGACCATACCTGCTGCTGTGGGTCTGAGAACAGCAGGTGAATGCTTCCTAACATTCTCAAGAAAATCATATCCTAGACCTTGATTGAATTTGCAAATTTTGGATTGGTCTAGGATAAGATTCAGCTTTTTCTTGCCTCCAACAAACCTCAAGAGTGTTCATAAGATACTGTCACTCCTGAAAGAGAAAGGTGCAAGAAGAGCAGGGGAAGAAGAGACAGTAGAAGGTAAGGGAGAAGAAGAAGAACCAACAGCAGAAGAACGAATGGCATGTGCACGCACAGCCGCCTCGCAAGGAACAGGAGGGATAGTCCTACTGCTAGCCATTTGGTTCTTGTCGCTAAGCATCTCTACCCTACCCTTAGACTTCTCCCCCACAATAGCACAAGCATCACAATAGAATTGTGGCTTCTCTAGTAGGTACTTAATTAGCTTTACACATTTATCATCCAAAGCAAAAAGTTCAAATTTTAGTTTTTCACAACTATTGCATGGTGAGCTAACAGGATCCTTAGTCGCATATTGAGCCAATCTGTTGTTATGGTCAATCATTTCTTGAAACTGTTTAGAGACATATTCAAGTTCAGTACTTAATTTGGGACAATTGGTGCAACATACAATGGGCTCAAGCAAAGAAGCATGCAATTCAGCAATTTTATGATCTACCTTCTTTAAGTTCATTTTCAGGTTATTGCAATTTTCACATGTCTCAGGCAGATCGAGAAGCATAGTGTAAAGACCTTTAAAAGCATTGTCCTTATCCTCACATGAGGTGCAAGAAATAGTCTCAATAATAGTAGATGAAAGAGCAGCAGTCCTAATCATTTCTAGTTCAGCTAAAAGACTAATATTATCCACCTTAAGCAAATCAAGCTCAGAAGTCACACTATCATGAGAGGTCCTTAGCTTCTCCATATCACCAAGCAAAGAGGAACATACATCACATTCGTCACGGGAGGGAGCAGATATAAGTGAATTAAGCTCCCATGACAATCTCTCTACTTCCTTCTCCAACTCACTACACCTAGCTCTAGATCTAGCATGAAATTTTTCTAACTTGAGAAAAGCATCATTGAGCTGGTTATAAGAAGGATATACCTCATCGGAGTCAAAGTAGAGCTCGTTGTCGCTGATGTCGCCCTCAAGAGCCATGAAGCACATGCCGGTGAAGTCATCGCCGTCCTTGGGATCTTGATCATCCTTCCCATCGTCGTCACTCCATCCCTCCACCTCGCTGAGGTCGATGTCGTCGAAAGCGGTGAGGACGCGTGGAAGAGCTTCTTGGCTTTGCTAAAGTCGCGGAACTTCTTCCCTTTGCTTGGGGGCTTCTTGTTGCGGTTCTTGTTGATGTAGTCGTTCTTGCTTGAACCGCCGTAGTCGTTCTTGCCCTTTTCCAGCTTGGGGCAGTTTGCCCGAATGTGGTTGGGACCACCACACTCAAAGCAAATCACAGGTCCTCCTCCTCTCTTTCTCTCCCTAACCCTCTTGTATGCATGGGAGAACTTTTTAGCTAAGAGGGCTAGTTGGTTTTCTAGAAGCTGCTCTAGATGATCATCATCAATTTCACACGGAGCAGCAAGAGAGAAACCATAAATAGTATCAGCAGAAGATCTAGAGGCAGGACTGTCGGGACCCGGAGTAACAACTCCAAAACCCTCTGTGTTATTCGCACTATCCCAGGAAAAGCTACTGCACACAGATTGAACAGTGATACATATCATGCATGATAACCAAACTTTATTATAAAGCAAAAGTACGGGCCTTATGGCCAAGTTTACAATAAGGTGGCTTCATGGCCAAACATAAACGTAAACAGCGGAAGATAAATAAAAGGAGCAGCCCATCCTGCCTTCCCACAAGGCGAATTGACTATAAGACGTGGCCTATTCGTCGCAATCCTCAACATAGTTGACGTCGTCGTCCTCTGGCAACATTATTTTTAGCAAGGTGAGCACATAAAGTACTCTACAAGTTACACCAGGAGATATAACAGATTTGATGCATGCATAAGGAGTTACAAAGGAAGGCATAATATGGTTCATTTGCATAAACAGCATTATTGAATTAAATACAATAACGTAAGTGCAAAAGCTGAATTTGATACAATAACAAGATTTAACAAAATAATAACGTTAGTGCAGGCAACAACCTAACACTAACCTATCCACGGGTATCCCACCCGGACCATCTTTCCAACAGATTCACAATTTTCCATAAACCAAATTTTATAAAACCAAAGTCTAATCCATGAAAAACCATACTAAGCATGTCCTTGACCGTGGACATGGCTATCCAGGATAGTTTATTACTCTGCAGAGGTGTACAACTTTACCCACAAGACATGTTCTCCAGTTTTGCCACCGGGTTAACACACTTCCTTAGGTGTGCGGCCGAGGAGATCATGATAAGGCTGTTCCAATGTTCCATTACCAAATTAGCTACGCCGCCACTAAGGTTTCACTATAACATGAATCCACATGTTGGAGCCCCCTCTTGTGCCATGTGAGACTTCTCATGGCCTACGCCACGCTCACATTCAGCCTATAGCGAAACTAAAATGGAACTTCACAAATTACTTAGCTAGATCTGTCCCATACCAGACTTGTGGTAGTACGGTGTGACTTTGTATTAGTAGTTCACAGACCGGTCCTTAACTTAACTTAGGCCTACCCGCATACCCCTTGTGCCTGGCAGTCAACATCGAGTCAATAACTACGACGCATGCCAGCAAGCACCCACCACCATACCAATGCCTAAGTCTAAAACAGGTTTTGTACATTTTATTTTATCAAAATTTCATAGACTTTCTTGACTCACCAAAGTCAAGAATAGATTTTATAAACCAACATTTTGTGTGAAACCATTCTTCCCACCTAAATTAATCTAAGCATGGCTAAGCAATTCTATAAAATGTTCTAGTCAATACTAATGTACCAACTAGGTTTTCATCTATGGTGACAAGGTATGTTTGTTCAATTTCAAGATTGGCCATACACAAAGGAATTCGGCATAACTAAAGTTTAAATCACATTTGAACTAGTTTGAATAAAAGTACGCATGCATATTAATTTAAAAACAACATAAATAATTTAAATTACTGGGATCAACATGGTCAAAGGTGTAACTTGCCTTGCTCGAAGTCTTGCTGCGATTCGTCGAAGAAATACTCTCCGGATTCGTCGTAATCTACACGCGAAGAACCAAAAGAAAATTCAAATAAAATCCAAAATTTCAAAAATAGTCCAGAAATGGATAGCTTAGGATTTTAGAAAAATTTAGAAATTTGAACGAGTTAAATCGGAGTTAAAATGAAGAAGTTATGGCTTTCGGAAGTTTAAATCTAAAGAAAAAGAAAAAGACTAGTTTTCTGAATTATTTTTATACTGAAAATTCCATTTATGACGTCAGCATCTATTTTATTTTTCAGGTTGAATTATTTTTATACTGAAAAAGGGTTGATCTCTCTGACAAGTGGGGCCGGTTCATGGTGGACTAGGCACACGGGTCGGCTTGATCCACCGTGGGCTCGGTCCATGGCCGACGTGGCACAGAGGGAGGAGGTGGCGGCCAGGTGCTGACGGGGCAGCCATGCGGCGCCACGCGGCCTGCCACGCGCACGCTGCGCGACGAGCGCGCGCGCCGGCGGCGCGCCGACGGCGGTGCGGCTTCGCCGGCGCTCCGGCTTCGGTGGCGGCGGCGGTGACGCGCAAAAGCGAGAGGGGGAGGCGGGGATTCGGGCTGACCTGCGCACGGGGTCCGAGAGGCATGGGAAGGGGGTCGGCGGCGAGGTTGGCGGTGGCGGCGCACGGGTCTTCGGCGTCGACGGGGCTCCGGTGGCGGCGTCACTCGGCGGAGAGGGGGATGGTGGTCGCCGGCGCTTGGGGATCACGAAGGCGTCGTCGGCGAGGCGCGGAAGAGACCGGGGCGACGCCAATTCCTCGCCGAAGCTCGCACGGGCAGCGGACGAGGAAGCACGGGTCGGGGCCAATTCGGCTCGGGAAGGAGGGGGAAAGAGGTGGCGGCACACAGGGGAGGCAAAGGAAGGGAGGACGGCTCGGGGCAAGGGGCTTTATAGGGCGGGGAAAGAGGTAACGGCTCGCCGGGGTTAAGGCGGGCGGAGGCGGCTTGAAACGGCGGGGTAAAGAGGCTTAAAGGAGGGGGAAATGGGCGGGAGTGAACGCGGGAGTGAAGAGGGCACTTAATGGTGTCATTTCCCCGGTTAAACGAGACGTAACGGCGGCATTTACGAGCTCGGGGCACGGGCACTAATGGCGGCTCGGCTGGAGGAGGAAGAAGGGGAGGTGGGGGAAGGAGCTGACGGCCGGGCCCCGCATGTCGGCGAGACAGAAAGAGGTGAGGGGAGAGAGGCGGACGGCTGGATTTAAGCCACGTGTGCGCGAAAGAGATCAGGCCGTTGGATTCAAACCGAAGGGGTAAGTGGATGGGGACGGCCCAGATTAGATCGGGCGGTGGGGCGGATGCGATCCGGGAGCGCCACGTGTCAGCCCGAGGGGTTTTTGGCTTTTAAATTTCGTTTTAATTTCCAGAAATGCTAGATAACTTTATAAACACTTAAAAATTAGTATTTTAACCCTAAAAATTTTAGGAAAATTCATAATAATTCCTGGAGGCATTTTAGACTTAGGAAAAATGTTTTTAATTTCAGGTTGGCATTTAATAATTCTATAAAATACTTTTTAACTTTTAAAATTGATTTTTAATTCCAGAAAATTCTCAAAAATTAACTAAAAAATTTAGGGAAGGCTAGGAAAAGGAAACTAAACTCTTTTTGGCTTTAATAAAATATTTTAAATACATTTTCTTGCTTTAGATTTTGAATTAAAATCCAAAAAAATCCAAATAAACTCCAGAAAATCAATAAAAGCCAAATAAAAATTTTGGAATGTTACAAGGACTAAGATCACTAAGATCGGTGACCAAAGCCATCGACTGTGACTTCGACTTGTGAGAGACAATGTCAATCTCGTGAGTCTTGAGGTGTGAGTACAACGCATCAAGAGTCAAAGTCGAAAGATCCGTCGTGTCCTTGATGGTGGTCACTTTCATCTCCCAAACTCGCAAATCTAAGGCCGCAAGCATCTGTCGAGCGTTGTCCGAGTCGGAGTATGTGAGACCGACCGCTCAGAGGTTGCTCAAGATCTTATGAAACCTCGCAAAGCACTCATCAACGGACTCTCCAGCGAGCATTTCAAACTTATTGTAATCTCGCTTGTACTGGTCCTGTCGAACCGTCTTAATTTGGGTGGTGCCCTCATGGTACGCATTGAGGATCACCCAAATATCGAAGGCTGACAAAAGATGAGAAATGCGATCAAACTCGTTTCGGCTCAAACCTTGGATGATGATGTTCCTTGCCTTAGCATTCGCCTCAACATCGGGCATGTTTGCCACATTGATGTTCTCATCGGCAGGAACAACAAAGTGAGTTTTGACCTTTCGCCAAATCGCATAGCCCTGAGCTTGAATATAGATCTTCATCCAACTCTTCTAGAAGGGATAGTCGATCCCATCGAAGATCGGGGGCTTGGTGGAATACTTATCCGTTGCCATAGCTCACAGACAGGTTAAGATCTATCGAGAAGAGCTAACCGGCTCTGATACCAATTGTAGGATCGAAAATGGCAATAGAGGGGGGTGAATGGTGCCTCTAAAAATCGCCCCTAAAGTATCAACACCTTCTTCTCCAATAGCTATTCAAGCTATGAAGATAGAAGACAAAAGCTCACTGGCAACCCAAGAAAGATCAGCAAACAAAGTATTTAAAAGGATGCAGCAGGTACTGTCCAGTTCATGAAGCCGGTCTGACCGCTATGACCTAGCCGGTCTGACCGCCCTTAAGCCACCAGTCTGACCACCCCTAAGCCGCCGGTCCAAGACTCACCGGTCTGATCGCCATACTCTAGCCGGTCTGACCGCCAGTGGTCGGCCGGTCCGACTGCTAGGGTTAGCGGTCTAACCACCGGCTGAGGAGCGGTCTAACCGCCATGGGAGATGTGGTCTGACCGGGCTCACTTTCAGCGAAAGGGCAGAGAACAGCAGAAAACTCCGCAGACTGAAAACTGAACAGAGAATACTGAAACTAGTGAAAACCACAGAAATTGCTGCAAGCTAGCTGTTCTTCTTTGCTCAAATGGACAGGACTTCAAATTAAATAGCAAAGAGACCTCAGAGAGCTGAAAATGTAGACCAAAAGGCATTGGAAGTGCAGAAAACTGAGATTGCCAAGAAGTCTGCAGGAGATCCAAAAACCCATATTTCTCATGATTCTTCAATCATTTGCCCACGAAACTTTGAAATGCATCAGAGAAGCATTCTCTGGTGAGAAAGTATATGGCTGAAGCCACTTTTCTTAGAGCATCAAGAAAAACCAGGGTTGCCCTGACTTCAAACCCTAGCACTATGAGAACAGAGGAAACTTGCAGGAAAGCAATCAAGAAAAATCCACTGATTCCAAGAATGCTCTCAGGGACAAATTAGCCAAATGGCTTTGATGCAGATCCTCCAGTTCAGTGCAACCTCAAATTGCAGCTTCTTGAGAAAAGAATCACTCAAACAGAAGATTCAACAGAGAAGAGCAAAGAACAAACAAAAACAGACATCCATCACAGAGAGACAAATACTCAGATCATTTCCATCACAAGACTTCTCAAATGAATACAAGGAGATGAATGATTACATCGGCCTCATACACAATTGGGAAACAAGAAACACACACTACATGCTTCTCTCTCAGAGAAGAGCACACACGCAGAACACACACCACTGCTTCCACTGCTTCCTTGCTTGACCTCAACTCACTGCCTACTCCTCTTCTTAAAGCCAGACTCACAACCACAAGAAGGAAAACAAGAATTGCAGGCCAAGACACACTACAAACCTCACACACCAATGAGGCAAACCCCACTCACATCCTAAGTGATCCACAAGAGGTAAATCAAGAAGTGCAGTCCAAAACTCACTTCATGACTTCACACCCACTTGAGGCAAGAGTCAAACCACTCACAACACAAGAAATGGAGGGAACCAGCCACTGCACTCATGCTTGAGTCAATTCTCCAAATTGCCCCTCAAGCACCTTCCCGGAAGCTTCCTGCAACCGGCACCCTGACCGTCTGGACCTCGACTCCTCCTTGAGTCTAGTCCCGGTCCGCTCCACTACACACGACTGCACCCGGCTTCCTGACCGTCTGAACCTCAGCTCCTCCCTGAGCCTAGTCTCGATCCACCTCGCCGCTGCCCGTTGTGTCCACCCGACTCCAACCGACTGGACCTCCGACTCCACCTGAGTCTAGTCCTAGTCTGTTCCGTCGCACACGACCGCAACCGGCATCCAACCGTTTGGACCTCCGACTCCTCCCTAAGCCTAGTCCCGGTCAACTCGTCGTTGCCCGTCGTGTCCACCACCGGTAGCTCTAGCTCTGGTTCCTCGTCTCCCGGCTCGCAACCACCTTAGCAGTCTTAATCATCTTCGGCATCTTCGACCGTCTGGACCTCAACACCTCCTGTGCCTAGTCCTGGTACTCCCACGCCTCACCATGACCTAGCTCCAAAGTCCTGCAACCACACAGACAAGCAAACCATCACATAGCACCACACAAAACAGCATAATCAACAATAACATTAGTAAAAGGTATTCAACCCTGGAATACCCAAAACAAACTCAAACTATCTAACTCAAGCGTCAATTACTCATCACAAACATGGGGATACCTCCACATGGTCTCTCAGTCATCCTCTTTTTTTCGTCAAATTGTTTCTTCATCTTACGGTATGGGTGATACTTTGGAAGGAACCTACGGTGATGCATGTACACAGTTTTGCGTGAGTCGTTCCACAGTATTGCAAGATCTTCCACCAATGGTGCTAGGTACACATCAATATCATTCCCAGATTGCTTCGGCCCTTATATAAGTAATGACATCAAAATATACTTCCGCTTCATACACAGCAAAGGAGGAAGGTTGTACATGCACAGAGTCACGGGCCAGGTGCTATGTCGGCTGCTCATGTTACCGAAAGGATTCATTCCATCTGTAATCAACCCAAATCTTATATTCCTCGGTTCCACACTGAAATCTACAAACATCCTATCGATGTTCCTCCACTAGGCAAAATCAGCAACGTGTCTTATTATTCCGTCTTTCTTATGCTGCTCCTAGTGCCAACGCATCAACCTTCCATCCTTGCGGTTTGCAAATAAACACTTTAAATGGGGAATTATAGGAAGATACCACAACACCTTAGCAGGAGGTCCTTGCTTCACCTCGATGCCCTTCCCATCATCGGAGTCATTTTTACGCTTGTATCGGGATGCTTTGCACACCGGACAAACACGTAAGCTAGTATACTCTTTACGGTACAGGGCATAATCATTTGGACATGCATATATTCTTTCTACTTATATTCCCAATGGGTAAAGAATCTTTTTGGCTTGGTAGGTGGTTCTCGGCAACACATTTCCCTTTAGAAGCATGTCTGCTAGGATACCTAACAATGCCGTGAAACTCTTGTCAGACCAACCATTACTTGCCTTCAATTTTAGCAGTTTTAGAACTGATGACAACCTCGTGTATTGCAGCTTGCAGCCCGGGAACAAAGGTTTCTTTGAGTCCTCTATCAAGCCCTTGAATTTACCAAACTCTCTCTCTCTCATTATAGTTCCCTTCTGCATCACGTAGCATTTGATCCAGATTCTCATCCTGCGAGCTATCCTCATGATCGAAAGCACAGTCCATAACCGGCATATCGTTCTCTCCCTCGACGATGTCATAACGACCTTTTTGTGTATCTGCTCTTCACCGTGACTGGTCCAACATTTGTACCCCTTTCTGAAACCCCTTCGAATCAAGTGAGCTTTAATCTGTGCTGAGTTGCTAAACATCTTTAGATTATCACAATCAATGCATGGACAATACAATATTCCATCCCCTTCTTCAACATGCCCAGCTCAGCCGCTCTTCTAAAAGCAGACATGCCATTAATGTACTCTCCACTCACACGATTATCAATGTACATCCAGTTTCGGTCCATCTACGCTACACATGTAACAAATGAGTGTCAAAAATGATTATTAGCACTACTATATAGCAAATTAGACTAGCTATCTATACTTACACATGACATCTATATATATTACGTAGCTAGCTAGCTAGCCACGTATTCATGACATAATAATATTAAGCAAGGATATATTGAAGAGTACTTACCCATTCTCAAATTGAGTAAACTAACATTATCTTTCTAAACCTAGCTAACTAGCTAGATCTAAACAAAAACCTATTTATCATCTCTTTCAATTACAAAAGCATGCATATAGGTTATTAAAAGTAATTGAGTACTAACATTTGATCACTAAAAAGACGGCGATATGTTTTCACCGAACTCCCTAAAGCCAGCCGCCTCGCTCCACCGATGCAGCGTAGCGCAATGAAGACAGGTCTGTGTCGAGATCGACCACGTACGCCTAGTATTTAATAGCGCATATTATCACAGACAGTTTTCCAACCACAAACGGTCTGTGATACTAATATATCACAAACGGTTTGTATTAATAACCATCTATGATAATTTACAGACGGTTATTATTACGAACCGTCTATGATGTCCGCAATACCACAGACGGTTTGTTATAAGAACCATCTGTCATGTTCAGAATATCAGAGATGGTTTTTTATATGAACCGTCTGTGATATTCGCAACTTTCACAGATGGTTTTTAACACGAACCGTCTGTGATGTCTCACTTATCACAGACGATTCGTGATAAGAACTGTCTGTCAAAGTTCACAGACAGTTATTAACATGAACTGTCTGTGATGTCTCAATTATCATAGACGGTTCGTGCTAATAACTTCTGTAAAAATATCACAGACGGTTGCTACTATAAACCGTCTGTGATAGTTTTAGCACAGACGGTTCCGTATGAACCGTCTGTGATGTAGCCATCCAATATAGCCTCTTTTGTAGTAGTGCCTCCGAGTGGTGACTGATCTAGTGAATGAACAGTGACCCTCTGACCAGGAGGTACTCAAGTAATGTAGTCTTTGGTAGTTCATGATCACCTTGGTCTGAGGTCTTAATTGAGTATTATAGTCGTATTTAAAGATTTATTTAATCCTCATCAACATGGAGATTACCACACCTTTAAAATAGTTGTACAATTACTTTTGTGTGCATATGTAGAACAGAATGAGGAAATAGTTAATGCTTTACACACACACGAGCCATACCTATGCCCAGGCACCATACCTACGAGCCATCGGATCGCTTTAGAATTTGTGCAAATCAAAACTTGTATTCATGAACTAAACTAGGATCTAACCCGTTAAGAAATTCATCCACATGTTTAGGATTATTTCCATGTTATTTGCATGCAGATCTTTCCATGTAATACCCATGCCTTTGAATAGAGATTGTGTCGTCGAATTCTTTCCATGCTATTTGCACGCCGGTCTTTCCATATTATTTGTTGTAGGTTAGTCCATGATATTTGAATCATTTTCAAATGAGCAAGTTGTTTGCTTTTTTTTTTCCTTCCAACCATGCTTCATTTTATGAATGAACCAGCTTCAGAAGCAACGGTGCTTTGTTATGCCTTCGTGGTGCGGCCACGAAGCCGACAACGCATGTTGGCAATTTTGATCTCTTCATGTTTCCCTGATGTATATATGCATGTATGATCTCTCTTGCATTATTTTTCTTACCTCCTAACCATCTCATCCAAAGCGGTTTATTTAGCGGATTGAACAGTCATACTTAAGCAATTCATGTGGTGCAAGGTTATTTACATGTACAGATCATCACCTTCATAGGTAGCACGTACTCTGTGGCCACCGCTAGCCACGTTGTAGCATGCCCACGCTGGTGGAAAGATTCACCATCTTCATAGGTATGATCTCTCTTGTTACTGTTCACAAATCATGATCCTTTCACTAAATAATTCTTCATTTGTTCTTCCATTCAAAATTTGGCTGTTCTTTGTTAGTGTTCAAGCCCGCTGATTCAATTTTTTTTTCTTTCGTGTTGATCTTTGTAGATCTTTTCTCATCAAGTACATTAGAGCAACTCCAAGAGATTAGCCAAAAGAAGTATCTAAATTTAGTAATTTAGCTATTCTCTAAAATGAATCTCACCAAAAAAAAACAAGACTACTCCAACAGGCTATCTAAACTAGAGGGCGCGCGGTGGGTCGCGTACGCGCGGGAATGGGGCGCAACGTGCGGGAAGGAAACGCCGACCGCGCCAAGAGGCTGGATGGTGAGCGAGGTAGGCTATCCAAAAATAGAGAGCGAAGGAGAAGGGATGGAGAGCTACTAAATTTGGAGAGTCATTTACAGAGTCTATTGGAGACGTTTTTTCTCCAATAATAGCCAAATTTACCTTTAGAAAATGATTTAGCTCTTCTCTTGGAGTTGCTCTTAGTAACAACAATGTATGGACATCTCTTATTTCTCTGTAGCGTGTGTTTGCATGCTCCCTTATAAGGTTTTATTGATCATATACCCTCCCTTTAGATGGAAATTCAGGATTTACCCTCCTGGCCCATGCGTCAGTGACTTATGATGACCCCACATATCATTGAGGTGGGAGGGTAAATCCTGAATTCCCCAACTAAGGGGAGGGATGGATGTGCGCATACCTGCAAAGTAACTGATGCTGGGAGCTTTTTTTTGAAAGGTGCATCAGTATAGAACTCTGGATGCTCCCATCGATTATCCTTATGAACATCTGGTGCGTACCGTGTAAATTAATATGCCACTTCTTGCCCAGATTCAAGATGTATTTCAGCTTTTGGCTTGCAAACACATGTATACCTTTTTCTTGTTTTAAATTATTCGTGCCTATATATATATGGGGACGTATCCAGTGCTAATGCACTATTCGGTGCTAACATGTGAACTCCATTTGTGGATCATCGGATGTACCTCAAACGGCCTAGATCCTTGAAGGTGGAAGCACCCAATCCACTTATACATTTTTGCAGAAAAGTCCTTACCGGTTCACTCTTTTTTTTCCTCCCCCGCCTCCCCGTTTCCCTCAGCGTGGCGCCCCCTCGATCTTATCCGCTCCTCGCCGCACTAATCTCTCCCAATCCGCTCCCCTCCCTCTCCCCTCCCGCCGCAATCCTGCTTCGGCCCCCTCCCCGGTGGCTCCCTCCTCGGCCCCCAGTGCCGCCCTCCGGCCCCCGCGCCGCCTCTGCCGACGGTGCCGCCTCCCTCCACCACCACCGACGATGGAGCGGCGCCGACCACCTTCCAGACCCAACTAGGGCTTGGGCCGACGGTGCCGCCTCCCTCCACAACCGCCGCCCTCCTCCCGAAGACCCCGGCCGCCGGTGCCGCCCCGTCCTTTCCCCCGCCTCCCAGAGCCGCGACGACGCCCCCCTCCACCACCGCCGCCCTCCCCGATCCCTCGGCGCTCCCCCGGCCGGCTCCCTCCCCGGCCCTTGGCGACGCCCCCCGGCCCCTACGCTGCGCACCAGCTCCCTCCCTGGCACCATGAATGAATATCTTGTAAATCATGGTAAATGTATACTGAGATTGAATGTTTGGGTGCAATGTGTATTCAGATTCTGAATGTGTACTGTGAAAATCTTGACTATTTTTGTTCAACAAATTGTATACCGAGATTCTAAAATTATATTGAGATTCTGAATGTTTGGGTTGTGCAATGTGTATTCCGATTTTGAATGTATACTGTGAAAATCTTGACTGGTTTTGTTCAACAAATTGTATACTGAGATGCTGAATGTTTGTGTATGCTCTTCTCTTGACCTGATAAGCATGGGCCAGCAAGTTGAATTTGTGGGAGGATCAATGCATAGTCTGTCATTTGAGCAAAGTTTCAGTTTGCCCTTTGCTCCAGTGCAACTTTTTAATTTAGATAATGTTGTTTTGGTCCCTCATGTAGGGAGTGACATGGAAGAAACATGCAGGGCAATGTCTGATCAGGTTGCAATGTCTCTGGCTTTCACACACATCACAAAACATAATCACAAGTTGCATAGTCTGTGGCTTTCACACACACAAAAGCATTCTCAGGCTTAGTAGATTCAATTGTTTAATGGTTGCTTTAGTATCACTAATTGAAACAACAACCTCACAACATGTATCACTGATTGAATTTAATTTGTTGTTCTACTAGCCATGGATTACCTAAGGAAGCACAACAATTATGAAAAATATTTATCTCCATTTGACTGTTACATGTAGCACAACAATTACATGATAGTTTTTCTGGCAGACTACATGATGCTGCTGATTTCTGGTTGTCAACACTGCTATTCTCAGAGAACCTGACAATATACTCAGAACTTGCTGGCAGCTCTAGAAGATTAAATGTAGAAAATGCCATGGAAGTTACAGAGAACATACTCAGAACTTGCTGGCAGCTCACAAAAAGTTTCTTGTTTGCATTCAAAACTGATCCAAAACTTGCCTAGCATTCTCAGAAGTTACAGAGAACATGATCCACATTTACACCATCACAACCAATTCAGGTAGTCTTGCAACACAATCTGAGAATGCAAAAAATAAAAACAACCTTACAACACAATTCCTCAAATCTTCCAATTCAAGCGAAAATAAACCTCATAATTCCTCGATCCAATCATCCGATCAATTCAGAAATGCATTCACCACATTCTCAGTTTGAAATCAAATACATGGACAACAAATTCCAGACGTTATTTATTCATACACAAGGATACAAGGATACCACATTCTCAAGTTACAGAATATGCATTCTCACAATATGTAATTGCATTCTAACAACCCTGTAGCACACAGGTCCAGACCAAACAACAGCTACAGAGGAACAAAAGCTATATGTAATTGCATAAGAGAACTTGTTGCTACTCCTTTGCCTCGGCTGTAGATGCACAGAGATCGGGGAGGGCGGCGGTGGTGGAGGGGGGCGTCGTCGCGGCTCGGGGAGGCGGGGGAAAGGACGGGGCGGCACCAGCGGCCGGGGTCTTCGGGAGGAGGGCGGCGGTTGTGGAGGGAGGCGGCACCGTCGGCCCAAGCCCTAGTTGGGTCTGGAAGGTGGTCGGCGCCGCTCCACCGTCGGCGGTGGTGGAGGGAGGCGGCACCGTCGGCGGTGGTGGAGGGAGGCGGCACCGTCGGCAGAGGCGGCGCGGGGGGCGGAGGGCGGCACTGGGGGCCGAGGGAGCCACCGGGGGCCGGAGGGCGGCACTGGGGGCCGAGGAGGGAGCCACCGGGGAGGGAGCCGAAGCAGGATTGCGGCGGGAGGGGAGAGGGAGGGGAGCGGATTGGGAGAGATGAGTGCGGCGAGGAGCGGATAAGATCGAGGGGGCGCCGCGCTGAGGGAAACGGGGAGGCGGGGGAGGAAAAAAAATAGTGAACCGGTAAGGACTTTTCTGCAAAAATGTATAAGTGGATTGGGTGCTTCCACCTTCAAGGATCTAGACCGTTTGAGGTACATCCGATGGTCCACAAACGGAGTTCACATGTTAGCACCGAATAGTGCATTAGCACTTGATACGTCCCTATATATATATATATATATATATATATATATATATATATATATATATATATATATATATATATATATATATATATATATATATATATATATATATATATATATTGTAACACCCCATTTTCAAAATACTCTGCCAGTGTAAAATTCAAATGTATGTTAATGAAATTGAAAGCTTCTATTCTCAGATGGCTATTCTTTTTGCTTCCAAATACATATATATGTATATATGTATATATATATATGCATATATGTGTATATCCTAGAAAATGCGAAAGTCGTTTAAAATAAAAACCTTGCTCCTTCTCCAGGGAAGAAAATCAAGTTAACCTTATAAAAAAAATTTGAAATATACTTCAAGGATTAAAGGATTCAGGAGGCTAGGAAGGTTAAGGAAAGATATATGCATGTATACATGTATATATACCCGTATACATATATGCGTATGTATGTATGCTAATGGTAGGATTTTTCCCTCCCCAAGCCTTTCCAGCCAGCACTTCGTTTCTCCTACTCTGGCTGAGCAGCGCTTGTCGCCATTTGCACCAACTTTGTCGGTGAGTAAATGTGGTGTCAGCTCTCGTCTTCAGCGCCTCTCCTCGCCATCAGCGCCCAGCAGTGGTAGTGCTTTCCGTCACCTCCTGCATGTCTCCCGCACGCATTAGCCATCGTCCGTCCAAGCGCGCCGTAATACCTTCCTCTCACTGCACCGCCGTAGTGCCCTCTGCCATCAGTCGACCTCGCGTGCACGGTGGATGCACGGCGCCATGCCGCCTTGCCTCCTCGGCGTCTCGTTGCGCTCCCCCGGGCGCTATACATGGCGCCGCTTACTTCACACTCACCCCCGCCGAGGCACACCCAAAACGCACAGCCGCTGCCTCCTCTGCCTTCGGCGTGCTGTCGGGAGTCTTCGCCGCCGAGCTGCTCCGGTCGCCGCTAGGGCCCTTGGACTCTCCTCCGCGCTCCCCACTATCCCCTCCCTCTTCTCCCCGAGCTGATTGCTCTTCCTTTTCCTCGCAGGCCGCCGGCGACACATTTCCTCGCCACCGCCGGCTTCGAACCTCCCCGGTGCACCGCGACGCCCCGGGCCAATTCCTTGCTTGGGAAGCATCACGGGACCCGTGAACGTCTTCCCACCTCGCCGGACCCGTCGCCTCTCTCAGCCGAGCCGCCACCGTGGTCCTCCTCACCGCCGAGCCCATCCCCGCCGCCAGGCCGCACCGTTTCACTCCGGCCACCGCTCAGGTCACAGGTGAGCTCATGGACGCCCACATATGCTCCCATGGCGAGCTATTGAACTCTACCAGCCCGAGTCGCCGGCGCCCAACTCCCCTGTCTCCGCCGCCGCCTCACCCGTCGTCGCCCTCCGCCCGGCCAAGTCCGGCCGGCTCTGGCCGAGTTCCTCCCTCCCCGAGGCGCGCACCGGGTTGTGCGACCCGTTTGGGCCAGCGCCGCCTCGCCTCCGGGTTCCCTCTGCCGCCGGCCGGCGCCGCTCTCCTTTTCCCCGTGCGGCCGGGAGGAGCTAGAACAAAAGAGCCTACAGTGCAATGATGTGCTAACTAAATACCTGTCCTAACCAGCCATTTAATCATGTTTTAAGCCGACCAAGTGAAGGTCATTAATATTGCTAATTAAGGCCCACTGTCCGCAATGCATTTCTTTATTTTTTGGATTTTCGCAACATTTAAAACTTCAAGACACTGTAACTTCTTAACCCTAACTCCGAACTTAACGAAACCAACTTCTAATTTTTTCTAAAATCAAGACCTGTCTAATGGTTCTGGTTTGGTTCAATTTTGAGTTCGTTTGAGTTGCTTTATTTTATTTGGTTCTTATTCGGCTCTCGTTTTCTCGTGTGGTTTTTCCGGTACTTCCTTTCGAGCAGAGTTCGACGACGCGAGCGAGACCCCGCTTGAAGCAGCGCAAGACCCCCAAGCCTTCGATCCAGGCGAGTCAATACTTTGATCATTTTGCGCCTACATTTTGTGAAACTATGTTCGCTTAAACTATAAAAATTGCATGCGTTATTTTATGTGCTAAAAATATGTAAGTCTTAAGGTAGATAATAACCTTATGCCCACCTAATGATATAATACTTCACCAGTAACATTTGAACTCCCATGATCATTTGTCGCCCTAGATGTAAACACTGGAATGGTAGTTATACGACTTATTATTGCCATGCTAAAATCTGTCAAGTCCAGGGTTCTAGTAACCCTGTTAATCACTCTTTAATCATGAACACTAGATTTGGGATAGTCATGGGATGTACATGACTGAACAAATATGTTGATTTATGTTATGCTTCTCAAAACACTAAAAACTGCTAAACCTGTTTGGGCGGGTGGAAAGAACGGTGGGTGTGGATGTAACACAGGGGATTGTGGAATGAACCGCCCGAACAATTTAAGGACTTAATCCTGTGTGGACCCTCCGTGTATAACAGTACAACCACAAGCTGGCATATTGTAGGCTTGGCTAAATAATTTACTGAACTCTCTATTCATTTCACGGAGAACGTGTGTAGGTGGGTAATGAAAGCCCCACTTGGAATGGGACACCGGATATAGGTGACGTCGCCTAGGATAGCGTATGTGGAGAGTGGAGTCCGACTGCGCTAACCTATGGTGGACATCCCGCACAACCTATGGACGTAACCCCATAGGAGTGAAATGCTAGAGTGTGAGGTATTGTAAAGGCCTCGTGATATTCTCTCGATCTGCATGTCAAAGGAATCATGTAGAACCATCGGGACGATTATCTCTTGTGGGTAAAGATGTACAGTCTCTGCAGAGTACATACACAAACTATTCGAATAGTCGTGCCCACGGTCAAGGGCAGACATGGAAATCTTCCTCGAGATAGTTCTGTTTAAAAACTATTGTGGATGGGGAGAAACCTGTCAGGCAGATGTAACCTGACTTTGGTAATTTGTCCTGGAGGGATGTACTCCAGTATTGGTATTAAGGTGGAAGTAACCTGCTATTCAAAAAGTTAAGCATTGGTGGATGTAACCATAAAATATGGTGGATGTAACCATAAAATATGGTGGATGTAACCATAAAATTTGGAACTGGAAACTACTCCGTTTATTGCACACTTTCAGTATTTAAATCATAAGTTCTTGAAAAATGCTAAATCATAGGGATTTTAAATTATGGTAATTCCAAACGTCGCTTTATGCAAATAAAAGAACCCGAGCCTTCCTTGAATAGCCTTGCATCTATAATTATATGCATTCTGTGTGTTGGCTCGCGGAGCACGGTTGTTTGTGCTCAAACTCGCTCTTAACCCCCCCTTTCAGAAGATGTGAATCAAGAGCACTACGCTTATCATGAGGATCAGGATGCCGAAGGAAATGAAGATGGTGGTTATTAGAATAGGCCTCGGTAGTCTTGCCTCTCGCCTCAGTAAAGTTGACCAGGCTAGTTTTGGCGGGTGCCTTCGTTATTAGCCAGGTCCCTGGTTAATAGCCTTGGTACTCGGGTTGTCCCAGTCGCTTGCCTGTGGTGAGTTGTGCCCCTACGCTATGTACGCTTCCGCTTCTGCTTTTATGTATTGTAAGACATTTGGCTTTGTGGCTCTATTGTAACCACTGGCCCGACGTGGTCTATTTGAACTCTGGTATTGTAATGTATGAATTTATCGTGTATGAAATGATGCAGCGATGTATCTGTGAGCATTATCTACTGATCCAGGGAATAATGCAGTGTTATCACAGAGGATTCCAGGTATTAAGCTTGGGGTCCGACAGAGCTGGTATCAAAGCATACGACTGTAGAAACCTTAGCTAGACTGGTCACGATTTAAGGTCTGAGTCCTATTTACAAAAACTATGTAAAACTCTTGCAAAAATATAGCGTAATACTGCTTTACTTAACTCTCTTAGTTTCTATACTCACACAAAAATTTCTTTTGTATTTCATCTGTTCTAACCTATTGATTTTCAAAATTTTTAGATGGCCGGAGCTGCACCAGTTGGTCCATGGGATCACATCTCCCATGGGGAAAGCGAAGGAGGGTTCGCCGAGATCCTGCGGCAACTGCTGCGTTGTCTCGGTCACACCCGCCCGCCCGTTTACCGAGGCAGGAGAACCCACATCCACAGCATGGATTTGTGGACCATGGAGGTTTTCATCTACTCACGAGATAGTAACAGGGAGCTCCACTCCCATACTATCCATGCCGAGCCTCCACGGATGTACCTCGTCGACGCCATCCAGGACGCGGCGCGTCTCGCCGTGGCTCACCTGTGCCAAGTGCACGAGGATAGGCTGCGACAGTCGCCTTTCGTCCACTCCCCTCGCATCCGCCAGGGGCAATTCCTTCCAGATCGCCTCGACCACAGGGTGGACAACCCCCAGCTGTCCCACCAGATCCAGCTGACGTAGGCGATGTCAGTCTCCTATGCCTTCGCCATGCAGGAGATTGGGCATCTGCGCATTCTCCCGACGCAAGCTGCAGCGATCGGGCGTCCTCGGCGCCGAGCTGAACGCTACTGATCGCCTTCAGCGGCGGGCGCGAGAGCTCGCTGCGAGGGCCGGGCTCAAGCGCCGAGCTAGGGCGATTTACCCTCTCTCGCCACGGCACGATGCAGCTCGGCCCGATGTTAGCTCCAGTTCTCGCATCCGTACCAATGCCACGGCCCGATGTCGGCTCGGTTCGCATCCGTACGATGTCGCTCCAGCACCAGCTTCAGATCCAGTACTAGCACCGGCTCAGCGCCAGGGACCTCGCCCCCGAATGACGGCGCGCATAAGCGTGCGCCCACCGCCCAATGGCAACCTCGCAGAGCCCAGCAGGGGACGTCGCTCGTCCCGCTCCCGTCCCTCCAACAACAGGTCGAGCCCTTCTCGGTCTCGTTCCCGATCTCCCAGCATCGTCTCCTGCTCCAGCTTTCCAGGTGATTGCGTCTTCTGCGGCCAGCACCACTCCCCTCCCCGGAGGTGTAGACTGCTATAGGTTAGATAGTAATATGTCTAGGCAGTCTCTTGTTGGTGTGTATGCACACTTCCCCAGATGTATCCCCCTTATGTAACCAGTTAGTAGACGTTGTGTATGCGGTGTCGTGACTTGTTATAAGCCTGTGCGTTGTGCTCAGCTGTCATGTAACACCTAACCCCCTTTAATGTAATGAATTATCGTAGGCATAATGCCTTGTGTTTTAATTGCTTCTCTTTCGTTTGGTTTTATGTTGTGCCATTAGGGGGCTAGCAAACCCTCATATATGTCTTTCCTTCTTTCTTTTAGTCTCTAAAACAGCTCTACATTGTTCCAGATGGCTCCCAGGAGGGCTGCTGCTCGTGGTAGAGGCCGAGCCCCAAGGGCTGCAGCTCGTGGAAGGGGCCAAGGCAGAGGCTATGGTTTGAACCTGCCGCCACCACCACTAGCACCACCAACCATGGCACAAGTATTAGCACAGCAGACACAGATCCTTCAGGCAATGCTATCCAGTCAGCAAGCCAATGCAGCTGGTCGCAACTCCAACTTATCTGACTTCTTGAGAACCCGACCAATGACTTTCTCCTCAGCTAATGAGCCATTAGAAGCCGAAGATTGGCTGCGTGATACTGAGAAAAAGCTTAAACTTGCCCGTTGCACTGAAGAAGACAAGGTAGACTTTGCTGCTCATCAGCTTGAAGGTGCCGCGGCGGCATGGTGGGAAAACTACCTCGCCTGTCGTGGAAAGAAGAAACCCGTAGGCAACAGCTCAGATGAAGAGGAAGAACAAGAAGAAGAAGATGAAGCAGAGGAGGAAGGAGTAGAAGCTGTTGATCCAGCAGACGGTCAGCAGGAAGAGCAGGAAGACGAAGAGAACCACAATGAAGATGAAGCAGAGTCAGCAGCAGGCGAGACCGTCATCACTTGGACTGAGTTTAAGACTGCTTTTAGGCAGAACTTTGTCCCAGCAGGCATCATGAGGATGAAAAAGAACGAGTTTAGAAACTTGAAGCAAGGAAATATGTCTGTCTTGGAGTATCTCACTTGCTTCAACCAGCTAGCTCGCTATGCCTCACGGGACGTAGCCAAGCAGGAAGAGAAGATTGATCGATTCCTGGAAGGGATGCATGAGGAAATGCGAGCACAGCTAATTCTGCATGACCATTCCAGTTTCCATCAGTTGGTAAACAAGGCTCTCATCCTAGAGAATGAAAGGAAAATTTTGGAAACCAGTAGGAAGAGGAAGTGGACAGCTCAACGACCTCAGAACAGCTTTCAGCCCAAATCAGCATACCAAGGCAGCTCATCTTTTCGCCAGATGACAACGCCAACGCCCAGAGCTCCATTCCAAGCACCTCGCCCCAACAACAGTGGGATTCAGGTGGCCCGTCCCATAGGGCAGTCTTCCGCAACCAAAACAACTACCAACCTCCACTGTTTTAGCTGCAGAGCAAAAGGGCATTTCGCCAACCAATGCCCGGATCGCCAAGCTACACCAGGGAAGTTTAATCCTGGAATCTCCTCATCCCGAGCTCAATCGTCAGCATCAAACAAGAATTATCAGGCACCTCAAGCATCAAGGACAGCATCAGCTCCACACCATGGCCGTGTCAACCACGTCACTGCAGAAGATGCTCAAAACGCCACCGGAGTACTTATGGGTATGTTCTCTGTTAAGTCGATACCCGCACAAGTTCTGTTTGACTCCGGTGCTTCGCATTCTTTTGTTTCTGGGGAGTTTGTTGAAAAGGTTAAATTGCCAACCTTTAGACTAAAGAAACCTGTGGTACTTAGTTCCCCAGGAGGACCCTTAACTGCTACTCTAGTTAGCCCAAGGGTAGAAGTCACCATGGAGGGTTTTGATTTTCCAGCAGACCTTTTGATCTTGCCATCTCAAACCTTGGACATCATTTTAGGGATGGATTGGCTAGCAAAGAATCAAGGATTGTTAGACTTGCAAATAGGAAAGTATTACTCACCAAGGCCTCTGGGGAAAACATAAAAGTTAGTGTGGATCGCCCCTCTTCGGGATGCGTAATCCATCACCTTGCGGAAAAGGCATTAGAAGAAACACCAGTAGTTCAGGATTACCCAGAAGTCTTCCCAGAAGAACTGCCGGGCATGCCACCAGATAGGGAGATAGAATTTGTGATCAACCTAAAGCCTGGTACTGCCCCAATTGCTAAAAGACCATACCGAATGGCGGTAGATGAACTTGAGGAATTAAAGACACAAATTGAGGATCTTCAAGCCAAAGGATTCATTAGATCCAGCTCATCTCCATGGGGTTCCCCCGTGTTATTTGTCAGAAAGAAGGATGGCTCTACCAGATTATGTGTGGATTACAGAGCCCTTAATGAAGTAACCATCAAGAACAAATATCCATTGCCCCGAATAGATAATCTGTTTGACCAATTATCTGGGGCTACCGTCTTCTCTAAAATAGATTTAAGGTCAGGGTATCATCAACTCAAGATCAGGGCAGAAGATATTCCTAAGACAGCTTTTACTACCCGGTATGGCCTATTTGAATATACAGTCATGTCATTTGGATTGACCAATGCCCCAGCTTATTTTATGAATCTGATGAATAAAGTCTCTATGGAATACCTGGACAAATTTGTGGTCGTATTCATAGACGACATCCTGATCTACTCTAAGACCACCAAAGAACATGAGGAACATCTGCGGATAGTCCTCGAAACACTTAAGAGGCACCAGTTGTATGCCAAATATAGCAAATGTGAATTTTGGTTGCATGAAGTTAGTTTCCTTGGGCACATCATATCCGCAGGAGGAGTAGCAGTTGACCCCTCTAAAGTAAAGGCAGTTCTAGAATGGAAGCAGCCCACCTCAGTCACTGAAGTGTGTAGTTTTCTGGGTTTAGCCGGATACTACAGACGCTTCATAGAAGGCTTTTCCAAAATAGCCAGACCAATGAAGAACTTACTCAAGAAAGAAAAAAGTATGAGTGGATAGAAGCATGTGAGAAGAGTTTTCAAGAATTAAAGCAAAAATTGACCACAGCCCCTGTGTTAGTCCTGCCAGATATACACAAGGATTTTGAAGTATATTGTGATGCATCTCGCCAAGGCCTAGGCTATGTGCTCATGCAAGGAGGAAAGGTTGTAGCATATGCCTCCAGACAGCTTCGTCCCCATGAAGATAATTACCCAACTCATGACTTGGAGTTAGCCTCGGTAGTGCACGCCTTAAAAATTTGGCGACACTATTTGATTGGAAATCACTGTGACATTTATACGGACCATAAGAGTCTCAAGTATATCTTCACTCAAGCCGACCTCAATTTAAGACAAAAAAAGGTGGTTGGAGTTAATTAAGGATTATGACTTGGACGTCCACTATCATCCCGGAAAAGCTAATGTAGTAGCTGATGCCCTAAGTCGCAAACCCCATTGCAACAACCTCATGGTGAAGGAATTGCAACCCGAACTCTACAGAGAATTTGAAGCCCTTAACCTGGAAATAGTAGAGCATGGTACTCTAGCTACCATGGAAGTGCAACCAACTCTTGAAGAACAAATCAAGGCAGCCCAGAAGGGACACCCTGGAGTTCAAAAGTTCAAGCATCTCATGACCCAGGGGAAAGCCCCTAAAATGATAGAAGATAAACAAGGAATTCTATGGTATGGAAAACGAATTTTTGTTCCCCATTAGAAAGACCTCAAAGACCTGATACTCAAGGAAGCCCATAGCTCTGCTTATACTCTACACCCGAGCAGCACTAAAATGTATCAAGAAATGAAGACATTGTATTGGTGGCCTCGCATGAAGCGAGACATTGCTGAATATGTAGCCTGTTGTGATGTATGCCAAAAGGTCAAAGCTGAACATCAGAGACCTGCCACACTTCTTCAACCCCTACAGATTCCTCAGTGGAAATGGGAAGAAGTAGGAATGGATTTCATAACTGGTTTACCCTGCACCAAATCAGGATATGATTCTATATGGGTAATAGTCGATAGATTGACTAAAGTCGCCCACTTTATCCCTGTAAAAGACCAACTACAAGGGAGACAGACTGGCCGAATTATACATGGCTCGTGTTGTATGTCTACATGGTGTACCTAAAAGAATAGTCTCAGATCGAGGTTCTCAATTCACCTCGCATTTTTGGGCCAGTCTACATGATGCTCTTGGAACCCATCTTGCGTTTAGTACCGCATACCACCCCCAAACAGATGGACAGACCGAAAGAATAAACCAAATTTTGGAAGATATGCTATGAGCATGTGCTCTGGAATTCACCTCAGATTGGGAGAAGTGTTTACCCTATGCGGAATTTGCTTACAATAATAGCTATCAATCAAGCCTCAAGATGTCACCTTTTGAAGCTCTTTATGGACGTAAATGTAGAACCCCTCTACACTGGTCGGAAATAGGAGAAGGGCACATATTTGGACCCGACACTCTGAAGCAGGCAGAAGAAAAAGTTCGCTTAATCAGGGATCGTTTACAAGTTGCCCAGTCTAGACAGAAGAGCTACACAGATAATCGCCGTAGAGAATTGACATTCCAAGTTGGAGATCATGTATACCTTAAAGTGTCACCCCTCCGAGGAATCCGCAGATTCAAGGAGAAAGGCAAGCTTGCTCCGCAATACATAGGGCCATTCCCTATTATTGCCAAATGTGGAGAAGTTGCTTATCGATTAGAGCTACCCGCAAGTTTGTCCAATGTGCACAATGTGTTTCACGTTTCCCAACTCAAGAAGTGTCTCAGAGTTCCCGAAGAGCAGACCTCAGTGGAAACCATTGAACTACAGAAAGATCTGTCCTACCCAGAGCAACCGATCAAAATTCTTGACACTATGGAGAAGAAAACCAGACGCCAGATTATTCGCCTCTGCAAAGTCCAATGGAGCAACCACTCCGAGCGAGAGGCAACCTGGGAGCGAGAGGATCAACTTAGAGCCGACTTCCCCTTTCTTTTCCAAGAATAGCAGAATCTCGGGGTCAAGATTCATTTTAAGGGGGGTGGGATCTGTAACACCCCATTTTCAAAATCCTTTGCCAGTGTAAAATTCAAATGTATGTTAATGAAATTGAAAGCTTTTATTCTCAGTTGGCTATTCTTTTTGCTTCCAAATACATATATATGTATATATGTATATATATGCATATATGTGTATATCCTAGAAAATGCGAAAGTCGTTTAAAATAAAAACCTTGCTCCTTCTCCAGGGAAGAAAATCAAGTTAACCTTATAAAAAAATTTGAAATATACTTCAAGGATTAAAGGATTCAGGAGGCTAGGAAGGTTAAGGAAAGATATATGCATGTATACATGTATATATACCCGTATACATATATGCGTATGTATGTATGCTAATGGTAGGATTTTTCCCTCCCCAAGCCTCTCCAGCCAGCACTTCGTTTCTCCTTCTCTGGCTGAGCAACGCTTGTCGCCATTTGCACCAACTTTGTCGGCGAGTAAATGTGGTGTCAGCTCTCGTCTTCGCGCCTCTCCTCGCCATCAGTGCCCAGCAGTGGTAGTGCTTTCCGTCACCTCCTGCATGTCTCCCGCACGCATTAGCCATCGTCCGTCCAAGCGCGCCGTAATACCTTCCTCTCACTGCACCGCCGTAGTACCCTCTGCCATCAGTCGACCTCGCGTGCACGGTGGATGCACGGCGCCATGCCGCCTTGCCTCCTCGGCGTCTCGTTGCGCTCCCCCGGGCGCTATACATGGCGCCGCTTACTTCACACTCACCCCCGCCGAGGCACACCCAAAACGCACAGCCGCTGCCTCCTCTGCCTTCGGCGTGCTGTCGGGAGTCTTCGCCGCCGAGCTGCTCCGGTCGCCGCTAGGGCCCCTTGGACTCTCCTCCGCGCTCCCCACTATCCCCTCCCTCTTCTCCCCGAGCTGATTGCTCTTCCTTTTCCTCGCAGGCCGCCGGCGACACATTTCCTCGCCACCGCCGGCTTCGGACCTCCCCGGTGCACCGCGACGCCCCGGGCCAATTCCTTGCTCGGGAAGCATCACCGGGACCCCATGAACGTCTTCCCCACCTCGCCGGACCCCGTCGCCCTCTCCAGCGAGCCGCCACCATGGTCCTCCTCACCGCCGAGCCCATCCCCGCCGCCAGGCCGCACCGCTTCACTCCGGCCACCGCTCAGGTCACAGGTGAGCTCATGGACGCCCACATATGCTCCCATGGCGAGCTATTGAACTCTACCGGCCCGAGTCGTCAGCGCCCAACTCCCCTGTCTCCGCCGCCGCCTCACCCGTCATCGCCCTCCGCCCGGCCAAGTCCGGCCGGCTCCGGCCGAGTTCCTCCCTCCCCGAGGCGCGCACCGGGTTCCCTCCGCCGCCGGCCGGCGCCGCTCTCCTTTTCCCCGTGCGGCCGGGAGGAGCTAGAACAAAAGAGCCTACATTGCAATGATGTGCTAACTAAATACCTGTCCTAACCAGCCATTTAATCATGTTTTAAGCCGACCAAGTGAAGGTCATTAATATTGCTAATTAAGGCCCACTGTCCACAATGCATTTCTTTATTTTTGGATTTTCCCAACATTTAAAACTTCAAGACACTGTAACTTCTTAACCCTAACTCCGAACTTAACGAAACCAACTTCTAATTTTTTCTAAAATCAAGACCTGTCTAATGGTTCTGGTTTGGTTCAATTTCGAGTTCGTTTGAGTTGCTTTATTTTATTTGGTTCTTATTCGGCTCTCGTTTTCTCGTGTGGTTTTTCCGGTACTTCCGTCCGAGCAGAGTTCGACGACGCGAGCGAGACCCCGCTTGAAGCAGCGCAAGACCCCCAAGCCTTCGATCCAGGCGAGTCAATACTTTAATCATTTTGCGCCTACATTTTGTGAAACTTTGTTCGCTTAAACTATAAAAATTGCATGCGTTATTTTATGTGCTAAAAATATGTAAGTCTTAAGGTAGATAATAACCTTATGCCCACCTAATGATATAATACTTCACCAGTAACATTTGAACTCCCATGATCATTTGTCGCCCTAGATGTAAACACTGGAATGGTAGTTATACGACTTATTATTGCCATGCTAAAATCTGTCAAGTCCAGGGTTCTAGTAACCCTGTTAATCACTCTTTAATCATGAACACTAGATTTGGGATAGTCATGGGATGTACATGACTGAACAAATATGTTGATTTACGTTATGCTTCTCAAAACCCTAAAAACGGCTAAACCTGTTTGGGCGGGTGGAAAGAACGGTGGGTGTGGATGTAACACAGGGGATTGTGGAATGAACCGCCCGAACAATTTAAGGACTTAATCCTGTGTGGACCCTCCGTGTATAACAGTACAACCACAAGTCGGCATATTGTAGGCTTGGCTAAATAATTTCTTGAACTCTCTATTCATTTCACGGAGAACGTGTGTAGGTGGGTAATGAAAGCCCCACTTGGAATGGGACACCGGATGTAGGTGACGTCGCCTAGGATAGCGTATGTGGAGAGTGGAGTCCGACTGCGCTAACCTATGGTGGACATCCCGCACAACCTATGGACGTAACCCCATAGGACTGAAATGCTAGAGTGTGAGGTATTGTAAAGGCCTCGTGATATTCTCTCGATCTGCATGTCAAAGGAATTATGTAGAACCATCGGGACGATTATCTCTTGTGGGTAAAGATGTACAGTCTCTGCAGAGTACATACACAAACTATTCGAATAGCCGTGCCCACGGTCAAGGGCAGACATGGAAATCTTCCTCGAGATAGTTCTGTTTAAAAACTATTGTGGTGGGGAGAAAACTGTCAGGCGGATGTAACCTGACTTTGGTAATTTGTCCTGGAGGGATGTACTCCAGTATTGGTATTAAGGTGGAAGTAACCTGCTATTCAAAAAGTTAAGCATTGGTGGATGTAACCATAAAATATGGTGGATGTAACCATAAAATATGGTGGATGTAACCATAAAATTTGGAACTGGAAACTACTCCGTTTATTGCACACTTTCAGTATTTAAATCATAAGTTCTTGAAAAATGCTAGATCATAGGGATTTTAAATTATGGTAATTCCAAACATCGCTTTATGCAAATAAAAGAACCCGAGCCTTCCTTGAATAGCCTTGCATCTATAATTATATGCATTCTGTGTGTTGGCTCGCGGAGCACGATTGTTTGTGCTCAAACTCGCTCTTAACCCCCCTTTCAGAAGATGTGAATCAAGAGCACTACGCTTATCATGAGGATCAGGATGCCGAAGGAAATGAAGATGGTGGTTATTAGAATAGGCCTCGGTAGTCTTGCCTCTTGCCTCAGTAAAGTTGACCAGGCTAGTTTTGGCGGGTGCCTTCGTTATTAGCCAGGTCCCTGGTTAATAGCGTTGGTACTCGGGTTGTCCCAGTCGCTTGCCTGTGGTGAGTTGTGCCCCTACGCTATGTATGCTTCCGCTTCCGCTTTTTTGTGTTGTAAGACATTTGGCCTGACGGCTCTATTGTAACCCTGGCCCGACGTGGTCTATTTGAACTCTGGTATTGTCATGTATGAATTTATCGTGTATGAAATGATGCAGCGATGTATCTGTGAGCATTATCTACTGATCCAGAGAATAATGCAGTGTTATCACAGAGGATTCCAGATATTAAACTTGGGGTCCGACATATATATATAGACACACACACTTACACATGTATGAACAATATACTCGTCTTTTAATTTCTTGTATAAAGGTATACTTTGATCACGATGTTCCATGTAATACTATTTGGCATGCACCGTACTCTCTGAATTTATACATGTAAGGCATGTGCGAATAGGAGCCACGTACTCCATACCCAACGCCGCTTAGTAGCCAGGAGGTGCTTGAATTTGACAAAATAACTGTGCAAATGATCCGAAGTTGCAAGTTACAACAAACATATGTGGAAAACATTCGTGCCTACACACACACACACACTTACACATGTATGAACAATATACTCGTCTTTTAATGTCTTGTATAAAGGTATACTTTGATCACGATGTTCCACCATATGTTCCATGTAATACTATTTGGCATGCACCGTACTCTCTGAATTTATACATGTAAGGCATGTGCGAATAGGAGCCACGTACTCCATACCCAACGCCGCTTAGCAGCCAGGAGGTGCTTGAATTTGACAAAATAACTGTGCAAATGATCCGAAGTTGCAAGTTACAACAAACATTTGTGGAAAACCAGTTGTCTCACATACCTTATGAATTTCCTACACTGATAGTCAATCTTGTGGAAGACCAATTGTCTCACATACCTTCTGAATTTCTTATACTAATAGTTGTCAATCTGAACTCAAAGTCAAGCATACTATTTAAGACAATTTAATTGTGAATTGAATTTGTGAGTATATACCCTTTTTAGATAATTTGTGAGTATATACCCTTTTTAAGATAATCTGCGAGTATATACATAGCTTTATACCCTTTTTAAAATAATATGCGAGTATATGCATAGCTTATGCTGTAAAAAGTGGATTTTATTGAAAATTTCCATTGAACTCATGTTAGAGTATCTTATAATTATTATTAAAATATGCTCAAAAGGATAAAGGAGTATAACTTATTCATTTAAGCGGTATGTATATATATAGGAAAATGGTTCTATACTCCTGAGAGTACATACTCTGACTTCTAATACACCACTTTAATGGTGTTGTTATATCTCTTTATTTATTTGAACATACTCTAATAATAATTATAAGATACTCTAAAATGAGTTCCATGAAAATTTTCATTAAAGTCCACTTTTTATAGTATAATTTATGTGTGTACTCCTTTTATATATGAAACAGTGTATATAATCAAAACAAAGGGCTCCGATAAAATTTTTTCAACAAGCTACATTGAATTATCTTAAAATTAGTATTTAAATATAATAAAAGTGATAAAGAGGTATAAAAAATTTGTTTAAGTGATATATTAGAAGTGGGGGCATGTACTCCCAGAGTACGAAAAAAGTGTGTGTGTGTGTATGTTGCCCCAAGTAGTTGCATGCTTCCTAATTGTATTCCTATCTCTCCAGCACCGCTATCAATAAGCATCTAATATGTGTATTGGTTGGAAAATCTTGCTTAGGAAAACCAAAATGACATGTATTTGAAAAACTAAAACCAACTCATTATATAAATCGTCTTATATCTTGGAGAAAAGGTAAAACTAGTTTAGAAATATGGATAATAATTTGAAAAGTGTTGATCTATAATATATATGTATATAAATACAAACAACCATTGAGATTCAACGCACTTCCTCGTTTTGAGAGCGAGAAAATCCTACAATAATAATCTAAAAAGAAAAACTTATGAAAATTCTTTCATTAATTGGGGAAAAAGATAATGATCTATACCGTTTATTTTAACGGAATCAGATTCTAATGGTGCATGTTAATAATATATAGATATTAGAGTTATATAATAAATATAATTATATTTTTAAATATAGATTATAGCAGTATAACAAGGACAACTGTATGTAAAATCTAGCCATGCAAATGTGCCGCTTTTTTCTTAAATAAACATCATTTTATTGCAACAATAATTTTTTTTTGAATCTTCCCGCTGATAACGTAGGTGGATAACGTTTGCCACATGAGTCAAAGAGCACATAGCCAACGACAGCACGACACCCAACCCTGTAATCGTAAAAAATACTGGTAAGTACGTATGACAGTGGCGTCAGCAGGGCGTCATTTTGTCCGACGCGCCGGATTGGTGGACGGAAGCCAAGCCAGGCCCGTGCAGCGGTGGAATCATGGAAGCCACCGGAGGCAGCGGCGAGCAGTGATGGTGTAGCCGTACAGGGGAATGGGCGGACGCAGCGGCCATCATGGCCATCGACGGCCTCGTCGCAGCTCCAGGGGCCCCGCCGTAGACCACGTCCAGGGCGCACACTCCACCTCGTAGGCGTGCTCCTGTCGGGGAGCCGTCGGAGCCATCATCGCCGTCAAATGCCATCATGCCCCCGTCCTCGATCGCGCCGCGCCGGGCCGAGCCGAGGCGGAGAACAGACGAGCCCTAAGCCTCGTCCCTGCTCTGCATCTCGTAGTCATTGGTGCGACCAGAGCACAACAGTGTGGGCCCGCCGGCCAGGGAGAGGAGTGTTGCTATTGCGAGCACCAGACGCACTCACGCACTTTTATACTGCTACTACTGCGCCGTGCCGACTTTTTGTGTGGGTCCACGTGTTACGATCGAAACTTGAAGTGACTATCTACCGTATAAGTAATCTGAGCTATCCTATCCCAACAAACCCCACCCACACTTTATAATACTTCTGAAAAATCTTAGTACCCTTCATTTCGGTTTTAATTTTTAGCTTCTTAATTTTAGAAACCGAAGTAAACAGGTTGATTTCTTAATTTTGATTTTTTTTGGATTTCCTTCTTTTGGCTTTTTCTCTTTTTTCTTTATATTATCCGTTGAGATATAACAACATTTATTTTTTTAAATGAATGATTTAAAAAACTAACAGTCATTACTGTATAATTTTAACCAAAAACTAATAGCCGAAAGTCAAAAACCACTAAAAACCAAAATAAACGGTTTCTTAATCTAGCAACCCTTGTGACCATCCGGCTGTACACGGGGAAACAGTAGCGAATCCAGAACTTATGTAGTCTGTTGGTTCAAATGCATAGTTATATGTTTATGTGGAGTCCACCCTTTGTTATTTTACTTGTTATTTTGGATATTAACGTAGTCTTTAATGCTACTGCTCCTTTTGATTATACGATAGCAAAATTGTTAACAGGTATAATGATGTAGAGGTAATTTTTATGATAAATCTGATACTATAATGGATAAATCTAAATGTTTTTATGTATATTTGTCATCAAAAGTTTTAATAGATCACCGTACATGCCCACAATAGACGCAAACCCGCTGAAACATGGCTAATTGGCACACGGCCTTCATGCGCTTTTATAATGATGCCCCCCGATCTGGCACGATCCTTCCTGGTGAGACAGGAGGGCTTGTCGCCTGTGGGGGTTGCTCGGTTAATTCCAAGGTGCATCATGTTGTTTTGGGGAGCATGGACTGCACGGCGGCAGCCATCATCATGGCTTCTGCATAGTGGAACCTACGCAACGTCCCAGATCTTCTCCCGAAGAGACAAACGCTTATTAAAAAATTGAAGATCGATGCGTATGTAGGAGGCGACAGGGCGGTGAAAGATGATGAATCTTGGATTCTTCTCCTCTTCTCTTCGCGCAATCACGCCTGAGCTGCCCGCGTGTCGGCCTCCTGTCCGGCAGGGCTTCTGCGGTGGTTATACGGGCTACGGTTCAATGTACGTAATAGTACGTAGGCACGCATGTTTGTCTCCTTTTACGGCACCCATGCGCCGTCGTGCACTAAAATTTAAGAATGGAGAATGTTTTGGGGAATTTTTAAAAATAATCTCATTTCTATTCCGAATTACAGCAATATGTCTGCTTTTCTTGCAATAATAATTATTTGTTGCTCCACAGTTGAGCGACATGACCATTGAACGACTAGCACATGTTGCCCAACTGTGGAGCGACTAGGCACTAGTCACTCAATTTGGTTGAGCGATTTAGCCCTAGTCGCTCAACGGTTGGGCAATTTAAAATAATAATGTTTTTATTTTATTAATCCAATGGAAATAATTGTGGGGGAGTAAATGGCAATATTTATAGGTAATATATTTAACAAATTTTGTTTGTAGGTTATTATTTTTTTACATAAAAGGCAGACAATGTAGGTCGGTCTATTTGTGATTTTTGCAGATTTTTAAGTGTACGAAATCTATTAGACTCGCAATAACATTTTGTAATCGTCATATGTTGTTGTAGTGCGAAAATTTTCTAAAGAATTTTATGAGAACGATTGAGGTGGCAATGATTCGTAATTAAAAAGGTAATTGATACTGCGATGCAACACGGAATTCATACATGGAGAACTTTGGATAAATGGCACAACAATAACAATACGACAGTTGGTCCGACAAGGGGGTTACATGGCAAGCAGGCTAACGAACCAAGGATAGTACACGTATGCTTTTAGCAAAATAGAAATATATAGGACATATGGACGAAGAGGGTCGAACTACTACATGGAACGTGGCCATTTGCCCTTCCTCCCAAGGTCAGCGTTGTAGTCCTTGCCGGCAACCCTGGCCTTGGCCACCGGTTCATGCTTTCACCACCTCATTATTTTATAACGATTCATCAAGTCTTAACTAACAGGTTCTAAGACTTTGATATGCGATTATGGTTCGACCTCAATTGCTTCCTTTCATTTTCTTTACCTGACATGAACAATTCAAGTGCTCGGCCATGGACTTTGGTTTCAGATTTATGTTCTCATATGAGAAACTTTAGCAATTTTAGAGGCAAACTGGTTGTCGACAACTTTTCTCCAAATATCCTCATAATTGAGTGTCTTTTAGTGTTAACTAAATCTTCATCATTTCCCAAATGAAAGATTATTGGTCATTCCATGTTCCCAGCATTGCAATATGCGCGTGTCCAATTACCGGGGTTTCCATCTTCATAATGAGCCTTTTCATGAGGTATTTCACCTTTAAGGTGATTTCTCTTCTAGAATATTTAAGAAGTGTTTAATGATTATTTTGACTAGTGTCACCAGACTTTAGATCCATAGGCGTCCCCGTAGACTTTAGATCACTGACCAATAAGTCAACTTCGCAAAGATAGATATACTATTCAACTCGGGGTATTTCAAACTTAGCGACACGTTTACTTCAGGTAAATACTATATAACTCCTCTATGCAATGGAAAAAGAAATCTGGCAGTCTTTCCGCTTCTAGCATATAGGAGTATCAACTAAACTTAAATTTAGCTTAGTTAGTGCGTGAACCTTATACAAAAGATCTTTCTCTAGAAAAATATCATGGCATTCAAAGATTTTGGGCATTTATCTCCCCGTGATGCCGAGATTTGATCTTGCTTAATAGCATACTTCAAAATCCCCTTAGTATGGACATATGATAGATGGAATTTCAGATCCGATCTGATCCCAACTATTGGTGGTGGCCCAAAATAGTATATGCTACGGTCGTGATATTATATGGGAAATGATTGGTTCTTCTAATATGCACTAATTCTTGATTGGGGTTCTTTTTCTTAATGCAGTTAGTTGGACATTTATTAATGTAGTGGCATGAAAACTACACCTCTCTACTACTGGTAGATTATCCCAAACATTTGGTGGGTTATTAAACTATGACAGTAGAAATATTCTAGCTTCTTATATATTGACCAATATTATGATCCAATTACTCATACTTCTGATTTAAAATTTGGATCACTCAAACTTCATGTTTTGACATAGTCAGGAGTATTATGTTTTGACAGTATAATATATATCTACAAGATGCTCTCAAAAGTATAAATATAGCACTGCCACATAAGACATGACCATCGATTAATCTGCATAGAATATAATATATTTTGCTAGAATATATTTGTAGTTTAACCTCCCAGATGGAACAATTATTCGCCAGGAATATATATGATTAATTGGGAATAATTTATATGCCTATTATAATTTATAATGCCAAATAAGTTTGACGGATTTAGATAAATCGGGATCATTGAAATCCAATAGGTCATCTAATATTTTGAGAGTTATATTTTCTTCAGGCAAATGGTTGTAGCTTCCAGTGGCATATGTGCGGCAGCTTCATGTACCGTGTAATTTCCATGTATGTTGTCACATGCCGACGACTAACATATTACTAGGGACAAATCAATTACCCTTTAAAAGTTGCAATAATTTTCATTTGCCAATAGTGTGGATAGCGGTTTTAATTATATCTCAAATAAACTAGATTATTTATAGCTTCAAACTTATTTACTTCTGAATTTGACCTAGGATATGCCACTATGCCTGTCTTGACTCTCATGTCTTGAAGGTTTCAATATTCCTTATATGCCCAAATTCCTCCCCCTTTCATGCCAACCGTAAAATTCAGAGTGAGAACGCTTGCTTCTAGCATTTGCTTTGAATTATCTCAAAGTTTTAACAATAAATTGCTATTATACTACTTCAAGAGTAAAATTTTATTGGCATGAAACTAGCATATACTTTGTAGTATGGAAGATGGGGTTATATATAGACTTCAAGTCTTTTAGGTTCATAGTATTTTCTAGTCAAGGTGGTCCTTCTGAGATTTAACATATGACCAGATTTCTTGTGTCTTTAAGAATGACAATTTTCCTATTGTCATCTGGGCATTAATGCACTGAAGCATATCATTCCTTTCAAATATCAAGCATAATATTTATAAATTTTATTCTATGCATGATTAATTATTTTACTGTAGGTAAGATATGCTACTGGCAATGTGTTCTATTAAGAAAATTTAACAGAACAACTTAGACCAAATATATTTATGGCATCTGGGAAATAATTATCTAATGCACAATTTTAGTCTAAAGCAAAAGATAATAGGTGCTCTTCATGAGCAAGATCAAGCTCGACAGGAGTTGCATCTATGCTATTGATGCTACTCATGTAGGGAAATGACATTTAAATAACACTAAGGGATAACTAGGAGAATGCTACTGGTCTCCATAATATACAGGTTACTTAAACTTAGTCTAGAGACAATATGGTGCAAGGCGGAGTAATACTCACGTGCAGACTTCTTGTCCTAGAAAAAGAAATAGATCCTTGTAAAGTACCTACAGGGACACCAATAATATTTTACAGGTTTGGCCATCTATTTAGAGATGGTTCTTAGGCCCAACAGATCAATCTAAATCATATAGTCATTCTTCAGGGTAGAGTAGAGGCAATACCTCATAAACTACAAATTTTTTGCCTTTCAATGGCAAAAGGGTATATCTACGTCATCGTCAGGCTTGATAGTGGTATGACTGTATGACAATGAAATAAGCCTAGGTGATACAATTACAACCATTTGGGGCGAGCGAATATCCACTTAGCGATGCCCAAAGTCCTACAATATTCATATAATTTCCAACATGCTTACTGTTGCTAAGTAATTTCAAGTGCATGAAATGAGTGCAAACAGTAAAGATTTATTTTTATCTATTCAGTAGATAATTTATTATTTTTCATATTTTTTTCCTAGCAATCTTTGTGATTTTTTATAATTATTAAGGCATTTAAGCAATTTTCAGAATTACTAACCTATTAAATAAATCCCCAAACATACAATGCCAGAAAATAAACTATAAAACAAATATGATGCTTCCAAGGTGTATTAAGTCTAAGGTTTCACAAATTTATGGAAGCTCATATACATACCTAAAAACCATGTTTTTAGGATTTTCTAGAATTTTCTGGTAATCTTCAATGAATTTTTGCTAATTAATAAGCAATTTTTAGGATTACTAATAAGAAAAAATAATACACTGAAGAAAATAAATCCAGAAACATATAATAATACCAAAATGATAACTAGATTATAATGAAGCTCAAATAATCTAAGAATTAAATCTGTAAGGAGAAAATTCGGTCTACTGGACTTATTTGCTATTTTCAAAAACTTTGGGGTCAAGATTATACTTATTTCATATTCTCTAGAAACATATCTTAATTTACTAAAATCCCAAGGGCTATCTTGCAATTTTTCATCGACTAGGTTTTTTTTTCTTCTCCGCTCTAATGGCCCCTTTCGGCCCACTCCGGCCCGGCGGCCCATACGGTAGGTGGCTAGGGTTAAAGAATCCTACCCACTCGGCCTCCTCATCGGCAGTGGCAGTTAACTCGACGTGCGTGCTTCAGGTGACAATAGGCGACAGGGCATTGGGCGGTGGCTGGGTAACTAAGCGACGGCGACTTCAAGCGCTGGTGGCTTGCGGAGCCCGGTGGGTGGCCGGAGGACCGAGAGGCGGTGGACGACCGATGGCTTGTGGAGTTTGGCAGGCGGTCGAGGAACTGATTAGCGGTGGCTTCGAGCACCGGAGGCTAGAGGAGTTGGCATCTCGCCTGTCGCACTTCGAGAAGGTGTTGGCGGAGCCGGCCGGTCTAGGCGGCCTTGGAGGCGCGTGACGGCTCACCCGCCTTTCTTCTAGGCTGTAACATCCTGAAAATTTAAATTTGAAAAAAATATGAATTTCTTGAATTATTTTTGCAATATATTCTATTGGAATTTGGATTTTATGGTGTTTTGTTGAATTTGGTTGAGATTCCAAAAATTGAATAAATTCATAAAAGATAAAGACAAACATTAGTAATGCCAAAAACAGATTATGCAAATAATAGAAAACTAAAATGTGAAAATGAATCTGAAAAGATGATCCAGTATAAGGAGGGAGAACCCTGAATTAAAATACAAAGTCTTACTTTGTATTATAATAACATAATTACTAACATAGGGAAATATAAATCCAAATGAATATTTATATGGAAGTATTAGATATACATATAAATTGTTGGAAATATGCCCTAGAGGCAATCATAGAGATGATGATATTTCGTTGTATCCATGATTTAATAAATGTTCCTTGAATATTGCCTTTGTATTGATTAACAAGTATGTGACTTGTTTGTGAAACTCTTTACTTATATGGTTATTCTAAAGTTGTCCCTAGTCGGAGTTCATGTGAGGACACACGTGAATAATGGATTAGCACATGTATCGGTTGATGACCATGTTTCACAGGTCATAGACATGGAGATGTCAAACCAATAATGTGGACACATGTTTAGAACATGGGGTTGGACCGACCCAACTTGAGACATAACAATTATAGTTATGGTTCTCTCTCTACACAATGTGTACGCCTTGTCCTTAGACCTGAGATTGTCGCATGTACTTGAGATGTGAATCGACCTACTTAGGGGCTATCAAACGCTACTCCGAATCGGGTAGTTATAAAGGTAGTTTCGGGTTTGTCATGAAGCATGCTACGAGGCATGGTCGGTCAAGATGGGATTTTCCTCTCTACAGAGAGATATCTCTGGGCCTCGAGTGATCGGATCCAAATGCATGGCCATGCTACTTAAGGTTAAGAGTTAACCTAGTAAGGGATTCGGATCACGGGATCGAGAAAGAGTGGTCAGCTTGGAGCTCGACCAAATATCGTGAGGCAAAGGGATTGGCATGTACATAAAGTTGTGATGGTTCGTTCGATATGATCTTTATGTATGTTTAGGAGTTGGCACGTCTTGCTAGAGGCGCTACCAACTATTGACCGAGTAGGTAAACTCGTGTCATGTCTAAACATACGTGAACCCATAGGGTCACACACTTAAGGGCTGAAGCCTAATTCGGATTGGATCCGGTTGGGTAGGTATTGAGTCCTAATGGGCCTCCATTCGCTGAAGCCCATTATAAGGACGTCTATAAAAGGAGGGCAAGGCGCACAGGTTGGTAGAGATTTTCGTGACCTCCTCAAACCACGGCCGCCACCCTCCCACGCCTGGCGCTCGCGCGATCTAGTAATCCGGCGTGCGTCGCTTCCTCCCGTGCGTGTGGATACCTTTTGGCGGCGCTGCATCCGTAGCGTTGGGGCGAACCGCAAGAGAGGAGTTGTACGTTGGGCGCGCGGCGAGGACGAGGAAGTAGTACGACTACTCGCCCGACGTCTTTGCATCGGCGTAGTACGACTACTCCGCCCGACGTGCTGCATCAATTCCGCACTGCGCGTCTAGTGGTAATTCCGTGATCTATAACTGCAGTGATCTTGGTTTACGGGCATAATTTTTATTAATTTGCGCTAGCGTAGCCTACCCGTAGTCCTTCGTGGTATCGAGCCATTGCTTTGTCATGTTATAGGTTCGGGTGATTTGCATATGGCGATATGTAAGTCGTTATGATCGATGTGATCGATTGTATAGTTCGGTAATGGATAGATCTGGTTTCGTGATCATTCGCTAAGGTCGTGCCACAACATACCCCTACGGTCGATATCACCATCGGGTAGACGGTGACACGTAAAACCGATTGCGGAATGCGAAGATCAATATGATTGGTCGAATCGGAACCTAGATTAATAATCGATATTCCGTGATTGTGCTGCTAAGGTCGTGCCACAACATACCCCTACCGGTCGGTATCACCATCGGGGTAGACAGTGACACGTAAAACCGGTTGCGGCACGCGAAGATCAATGCAAATTGGTCGAATCGGAACAATAGTCGATTTGGGGTAAATATGATTTGCCGATCAAAATCCTAAGTAAAAATTGCATAGATTGGATCTCTGTTTTTTTACGAATGTGCGGCGCTGCCCCTTCGAACCCCGCGGGGGGAAACCCCCTCGACCCCCTTATCCGGTAGATTGCGAATCTATGCATAACTTGTTTTTGCAGGATGTATGTGACCAGTATGGCCTAATGTGTATGTGATGCATGTTTGTAATATTTTCATGACCTGCGTGTCGTGGGTTCGGCAACATGGCTGGAGCCATTGTGTTGTCAAAGTATTGTATTAACGGCCTGCGTGCCGACTTGTGATGATTCCTTGTATCCTTGTATTTGATTACTAGCTGTTATGAGTAATAGCTTATATTAGTACTTGGAGGACACATCACTTGGAGGATGGCACACATGAACCATGGAGATGGAGATCATCATGGTGGATGATTCTATGGCGATGGAGATCACCATGAGAAAATGGGCCATCTTGAGTCACAACTGTGTGAATGCTATTCCTATTGTTTTACTTCTATGCATGCTTGAATGGTAGAAGTATAGCGATCCCTCACATAATGTTAAGTTAAAACATATGCCCTCCCAACTAAACCCTGCACCATCCCATGTCTTGTAAATTGATGGTGGGTCTATAAAATTAGGGCACCATCGACTTTCCTTGACTAGATGGGTTTGTATCGGATACATACATGCATAAGGGTTGATGAACTTAACAAGGTTATCATAAAGGTTATGGGCCTTGGGGCATAAAGGTTGGGCGCCGAGGCATAGAGATGTCACCCAACAACAAGAGTCATATAGAGATATGATTAGTAAGGTGTTACTTACCGAATTACCTTGTCTCCTAGCGGTGATGCAAAAGCTCACTAGTAGACTAGTTAATTGCGGATCTTGAATCGCTAAGAATCAATAGAGGGATATTGATTTTAGTGGGAGTACATTCTATTAAATTTGTTTAATACGGTTTACTCTACATGGTTTTACTTGTCTTAGTATTTTGCATTTTCTGTTGTAGATCAATGGCATCTAACAACCGCGCACACCCTTTTGCTTTGCGATCGATTCTTGAGAAAGAAAAATTAAATGGAACAAACTATTCGGATTGGTCCGTAACTCGAGAATTGTTCTCGTGGCGGATAAAAGGAAAACGTTCTCGACACCCCAATCCCGGAAGAGCTGCGACAATGCATTGCTGCTTTGTTAAAAATGCCTACAAGAAAGCATGTGATGACTCTCTTGAGATTAGTCGTCTTATGCTTGCATGCATGGAACCTGACCTTCAAAAGCGGTTTGAGGATCGGAAGCGTATGATATGATCATGGCGCTTAGGACATGTTCCGAACACGTGCCAGACTGAAAGGTTCAATGTCTCTAAGGCTTTTCGGAATGCAAGTTAACGAAAGGTGCACCGTAGGCCCACATGTGATCAAAATGGTTGGTTACTGATCGGACTTTGGATAAACTTGGTTTTCCAATTAGCCAAGAGTTGGCAATCGATTTCATTTTACGTCTCTACCACCTAGCTATGGACATTTCATTTCGAACTACCATATGCATGGGGTGGAAAAGGGCCTTAATGAGCTTTGTGGGATGCTCAAAACAGCAGAGAGTGACATTAAGAAGTGTGCGGGGCCTAGCCATGTGATGGCTGTGCGAGAACAAGTCTAGCTTCAAGAAAAGGGTAAGCAGTCATGGGCAAAGAATAAGGGCAAGGTTAAAGATATGATCTCAAAACCAACGCCTAAGCCTAATCTGGACTGGAGCTGAGACAGTATGCTTCTATTGTAAAGAGACTGGCCACTGGAAGAGAAACTGCAAGAAGTACATGGATTCCGAGGAATGCAAGAAGAAGGCTGGAAGTAAGACTTCCACCCATGGTACACTTGTCATAAATGTTTTAGACATTTTTCTTGCTGATTCTCCTATTAACTCTTGGGTATTTGATACGGATCGATTGCTCACATTTGCAACTCGATGCAGGGGCTAATAAGAAGTAGAGGAGTCGCAAGAGGTGAAGTTGATTTTCGCGTCGGAAATAAAGCAAGGGTTGCTGCGTTGACCGTCGGCACCATGCAACTTCAGCTTCCTTCAAGATTTATTATGGAATTGAATAATTGTTATTATGTTCCTAGTATGAGTCGAAACATTTTATCCCCCTCATGTTTGATGAGAGATGGTTATTCATTTGCAAGTAAAGACAATGGTTGTTTGATCTCTAAAAATGAAATGTTTGTGGCTTTTGCGCCCATTGTGAATGGGTTATTTATTTTAAATCTTGATGATGCGCCCATCTTTAACATAAATGCTAAAAGACTTCGACCTAATGATTTGAATCCCACCTATGTTTGGCATTGTCGTTTGGGTCACATAAGTGAAAAGCGCATGAAGAAGCTCCATGATGATGGTCTTCTAACTTCGTTTGATTTTGAATCATACGAGACATGTGAAGCTTGTTTGCTTGGTAAGATGACCAAGTCACCTTTCAAAGGTTCTTTTGAGAGGGCATCGGACTTGTTGGAAATCATACATACCGATGTATGTGGACCAATGAGCACGATCGCTAGAGGTGGATTTCATTACTTCATAACTTTCATCGATGATTTTAGTAGATATGGCTATGTCTACTTAATGAAGCATAAGTCTGAAACTTTTGAAAAGTTCAAAGAGTTCCGAATGAGGTTGAAAATCAACGTGCCAAGAAAATTAAAGCTCGCGATCCGATCGTGGTGGCGAGTCTTTGAGTCATGAATTTAGCAATCATCCAAGAGTTGCGGAATTGTTCCACAGCTAACACCGCCGGAACGCCTCAAAGAAACGGGTATCCGAGCGGCGTGTCGGACCTTGTTGGACATGGTTCGATCGATGATGAGCGATCAGATCTACCATTATCATTTTGGGGTTACGCTCTAGAAACAGCAGCTTTCACACTTAATAGGTACCGTCTAAATCCGTAGTTAAGACACCATATGAGATATGGACCGAAGAGTCACGCTTTGTCTTTTCTAAAGATTTGGGGATGTGAGGCGTTTGTCAGCGACTACAGATCGGACAAGCTCACACCCAAGTCGGATAAATGCATTTTCGTGGGATATCCGAAGGAAACCTTTGGATATTACTTCTACAACCGACTAGAGGGCAAAGTGTTTGTCGCTCAGTGGTGTTTTCCTAGAGAAAGAGTTTCTCAACAGGAGACAAGTGGAAGAACGGTGCAGCTTGAAGAGGTTCAAGATGAACCAATCGGGAAGACTCGACGAATGATGCCCACGTGGCGAGAACAAGTTGAGGAACCCATGGCAAAGGAAGCACCACCACCACGAAGGTCGGAAGGCTCGCAATGCGCGAGATATGTTATTATTAGACAATGATGAGCCTACGACCTATGCGGAAGCAATGATGGACCAGACTCGAGAAATGGCAAAGTGCCATGAGATCCGAGATAGCATCCATGGGAGACAATCAAGTTTGGAACTTGGTTGACCACTTTGATGGTGTTAAAACCATAGAGTGCAAATGGATCTATAAAAGAAGATTGATATGGATGGAAATGTTCATATCCATAAAGCTCGACTTGTCGCAAAAGGTTTTCGGCAAGTTCAAGGAGTTGACTACGATGAGACCTTCTCACTTTGTGCGAAACTTAAATCTATACGGATCATTCTAGCTATTGCTGCATATTTCGACTATGAGATATGGCGGATGGATGTCAAAACGGCTTTCCTTAATGGAAATTTAACCGAGGACGTGTATATGATACAGCCGAGGTTTTGTCGATCAATCAATGCTAGAAAAGTATGCAAACTTCAAAAATCCATTTATGGATTGAAGCAAGCATCTCGGAGTTGGAACATTCGTTTTGATGAAGTGGTCAAAGGGTTTGGCTTCATCAAAAACGAAGAAGAATCTTGCGTTTACAAGAAGGCAAGTGGGAGCTCGCTCGTATTTCTAATCTTATATGTAGATGACATATTACTGATTGGAAATGATATTCCTATGCTCGAGTCCGTTAAGACCTCACCAAAAAATAGTTTTCAATGAAGGACTTAGGGGAAGCGGCATATATTTTGGGTATTAAGATCTATAGAGATAGATCAAAAAGGCTAATAGGATTAAGCCAGAGTACTTACATTGACAAAGTGTTGAAACGGTTCAACATGGAGGAGGCAAAGAAAGGGTTCTTGCCAATGTCTCATGGCATAAATCTTGGCAAGACTCAGTGTCCTTCGACAACTGATGAGCGAGATCGCATGAGTAAGATTCCATATGCTTCGGCCATTGGATCTATCATGTATGCTATGATATGTACTCGCCCAGATGTTTCCTATGCTCTAAGTGTTACGAGCGAGATACGGTGATCCGGTGAGAGTCACTGGACAGCGGTTAAAAACATCCTCAAGTATTTGAAAAGAACTAAGGATGTGTTCCTAGTCTACGGAGGTGAGGAAGAGCTCGTTGTAAATGGTTACACCGATGCAAGCTTCCAAACCGACAAAGACGATTACAAGTCGCAATCGGGTTTTGTGTTCATTTTGAGCGGTGGTGCGGTCGATTGGAAGAGTTCCAAGCGGAGATCGTGCGACTCTACAACGGAGGTCGAGTACATTGCGCTTCAAGCAGCGGCAAAGGAAGGTGTTTGGATAAGGAAGTTCATATCTGAACTAGGTGTGGTTCCTAGTGCGTGCGATCCTCGGATCTTTCTTGTGATAACAGTGGGGCCATTGCACAAGCCAAGGAGCCAAGGAATCACCAAAAGAACAAACACATATCTGCGGCGGTTTCATCTCATTCGAGAGATCCTCAATCGAGGAGATTTAAAGATATGCAAAATACACACGGATTTGAATATTTCAGATCCTTTGACGAAGCCTCTCCACAGCCTAAGCATGAGGCGCACACAAGAGCTATGGGTATTAGATATCTGCTAGATTGACTCTAGTGCAAGTGGGAGATGTTGGAAATATGCCCTAGAGGCAATCATAGAGATGATGATATTTCGTTGTATCCATGATTTAATAAATGTTCCTTGAATATTGCCTTTGTGTTGATTAACAAGTATGTGACTTGTTTGTGAAACTCTTTACTTATATGGTTATTCTAAAGTTGTCCCTAGTCGGAGTTCATGTGAGGACACACGTGAATAATGGATTAGCACATGTATCGGTTGATGACCATGTTTCACGGTCATAGACATGGAGATGTCAAACCAATAATGTGGACACATGTTTAGAACATGGGGTTGGACCGACCCAACTTGAGACATAACAATTATAGTTATGGTTCTCTCTCTACACAATGTGTACGCCTTGTCCTTAGACCTGAGATTGTCGCATGTACTTGAGATGTGAATCGACCTACTTAGGGGCTATCAAACGCTACTCCGTAACTGGGTAGTTATAAAGGTAGTTTTCGGGTTTGTCATGAAGCATGCTACGAGGCATGGTCAGTCAAGATGGGATTTTCCCCTCTCTACCTGAGAGAGATATCTCTCTGGCCCTCGAGTGATCGGATCCAAATGCATGGCCATGCTACTTAAGGTTAAGAGTTAACCTAGTAAGGGATTCGGATCACGGATCGAGAAAGAGTGGTCAGCTTGGAGCTCGACCAAATATCGTGAGGCAAAGGGATTGGCATGTACATAAAGTTGTGATGGTTCGTTCGATATGATCTTTATGTATGTTTAGGAGTTGGCACGTCTTGCTAGAGGCCGCTACCAACTATTGACCGAGTAGGTAAACTCGTGTCATGTCTAAACATACGTGAACCCATAGGGTCACACACTTAAGGGCTGAAGCCTAATTCGGATTGGATCCGGGTTGGACTGGGTATTGAGTCCTAATGGGCCTCCATTCGCTGAAGCCCATTATAAGGACATCTATAAAAGGAGGGCAAGGGCGCACAGGGTTGGTAGAGATTTTCGTGACCTCCTCAAACCCTGGCCGCCACCCCTCCCACGCCCTGGGCGCTCGCGCGGATCTAGTAATCCGGCGTGCGTCGCTTCCTCCCGTACGTGTGGATACCTTTTGGCGGCGCTGCATCTGTAGCGTTTGGACGAACCGCAAGAGAGGAGTTGTACGTTGGACGCCGCGACGAGGACGAGGAAATAGTACGACTACTCGCCCGACGTCTTTGCATCGGCGTAGTACGACTACTCTGCCCCGACGTGCTGCATCAATTCCGCACCTGCGCGTCTAGTGGTAATTCCGTGATCTATAACTGCAGTGATCTTGGTTTACGGGCATAATTTTTATTAATTTGCGCTAGCGTAGCCTACCCGTAGTCCTTCATAAATATATCTGCAAAATTGTGCACATGCAAAGATTAATTCAGTAATAAGGAGATATGAATATGAAAATTATGTGAGCTAGCAAAAATGAATAAAATATCAATGCTATATACACAAACATACACAAAAAAAGAAGTGAATTCGGCCGGCCAAACGGCCCGGCCCGTTTTTCCTATCCCTCCCGACCGTTTCCTCTGGCCAGCGGGCCCTGTTCCCGTTCTTCTATCGCACGGGACCGCTCCTCCCTCCTCTCCTCATTCCCTTCCTCTCTTCTCCCCGTGCACCTGGGTCCCCCTTCTCCTCTCCGTTTTGGCCAAAGCCGCACGACACGGCCTCTCCCCTACTCTGTCGCATCTGCTCGCGTGCGCGGCAAAAGCTGCAGCGCCGACCCGGTGTGGTCACGCCTGAATCCCCGAGATCTCGCCGTAGCCACTGCCCCTGCCACCGCTGCCCTGCTTGCTACCGACGCGACCGCACGGGCGAGTTCCTGATGCTGACCCCGCCCACTCGCCTATAAGCCCACCGAGCCCACCGTCGCCTTCCCCACCTTCCATACTCCCTCCACGTCTTGGCAATTGAAATTTCGAGCACTCTTCACCACCGGCGCCACCTTTCTTCCCCACTACCGACCAACAAGCTCGCCGCCAATTGCAAGCCCGTCGGATCGATTCCTCCTTCCCCGAGCACCCTCGGAGCCCGACGGAGCTGTTCCTACCCGTGGCCGAGCCCCCCGTCGACCGAACCTCACCGGCGCCGAAGCCCCTCCCCGAGTCACTGCCGCCGCACGCTGCCGGCCCGCCACCATGCTCCCCAGTCCCCGCCGGCACCCCCATCGGCACCACCGCAGCTCAGGGATTCCATTTTGCCCTCCCCGGCATCTCTCCGGCCGCCAACCGCCGGCTGCACCGCCGCCATACCCCGCCTTCGGCTTCTTCTGTTTCACTCCCTGCTGCCGCTCGGCTTAACAACAAACCCACTCCCCCTGTAGTCAGGTAACACCGAGACGAACACTGGTTATCAGCGCTGGCGCTCGCCTCGACCGCCCGTGTTCGAGCCCCCGCTCCACAGCGCCGAGGCAGCATTTTGAATCATTTTTTTAGCAAATAACAGCACAGAAAAATTTGGGGAAAATTAGGAAAATGGTCTAGAATAGATGCAAAATTTATGTAAGGTATAAAGGAGCCTAATAAGTATTTAATCATGGATTAAAAGTTGCATGTTAGTAGCTAGTATTCTTTTAACCTTTTGTATTAGATCTTAATTCCTAACTTAAGGTATAGTGAGATATTAATTAGGAAAAATCAGAAATTAACCCATAAGTAAGGCAAAAATTTATTTAATATATAAGTGATGCTTCTTAAACATTTAACCATGGAATAATCATCAAATGCTAGTAAATAATATGCCTTGAATATTTATTTCAAATCTTTATTAGCTAAAAGCTTAATAGGAATGTGTTTAAAGATATGCTCTCATGAAATGATAACTTAGTAAATAAAGAATGACTAAACAATAGAACCTAAACCCTTGCATAGTGATAATTATTGTGAAATCAATCATTATCTTTATGCCCTAGCAATTAGGAGGATCCCTTTTGCCTATAGGATAATGTGAACGTTAAGCTACAAACCTTTAGGCTATGGTCTCCAAATTAAAGTAGAAGTTATAATGCATATAATTGATTTATGGTTGAGTTAGTTTGATCATGTTGATCCTACATTTTCTGCAAATTATTTTTGTTTAAATTATCAAATTGCATGCTGTTGTTGTATATGCAAATACATGATTAATTCAAGATTCCAGTTATATGCCCATTATCTAACTTGATTAATATTACATCTCCTTTGGAATAATTGTGTGTGTGAACCTTATCGCCCTAGCAAAAATTATAATGGTAACCTTTCAAAAATAAGTCCCTAATTATATGCCATGCTTAGTACTGCATAGATACTCGGGGACACTGAAGTGCCCCAAGCATCATTATCATTTTTAATCATGAGAAATTGGTTTGGGAAGTCATGGTGGTAATGACTGGTATATGTTGGTATGGTTATTTTCTGTTCCCAAAAACCCCAACTTGCTTAAATATCTGGATGGATAGTTCGAGGGTGTGTGTGTGGTGCAGTGGATGCACAAAGTGGGTTAGTGGTAGAACCGCCTAGATACCACTAAGGACTGAATCTTGTCATGACCTCCAGTGTAAAACAGTACAACCACAAGTCTGTAAAACACAACTTGGCTAAGTAAATTTATCGAAACCCCTGGACTCATCTCACCGGTAGTGGATGGAAGTGGATACGCAAGGGCAAGGGGAGGCCTAAAGGGACACCAAGTGGAGGGTGAAGTTTCCCAGCTGTTCTAAGCATTGCGGGAAGTGGAGCCCGGCTGCGTTAGTAACTGTGGGGAACATCCCGTGCATAGATGGGACCCACCGCAAGTGGGAGAAGCCCATAAAGTGAGATGACAAAAGGGACTAGATACTTGAAAAGTCACTGTGATAGTCTGCTCAACCACATGACTAAGGAATCGTGTGGGGCAACGAGTTGATTGTCTCTTGTGGTGAAAGTGTACAAACTCTACAGGGTCAAAACTATTCGAATAGCCGTGCCCATGGTCATGGGCGAACATGGGAACTTAACCAAATATAGTTCTGTTTCAAAAACAACCTTGTGGGTGGAAATGAAAAAGTGGAGGGCGGTGGAAATGAAAAAGTGGAGTGCAGTGGAAAGCCCCGATTTGAATTGTCCTGGGTGTCGTCTTAGTGGTAAGTTAAGCGGCTATAACGCTGAAAGATGATATAAGGTGCAGATGCCATGTAACGGTGGATGGAATCTGGATCGCTATTATTATTGCATTCTCTTACGCATTATGTTTTTGTTCAAAATTGATAAGTCTCAGGAAATTTCTATGTATTATATTTCTAAATAATGATAATACATCTCACAAAGTAAAATGTCAGAAAGAATAGATAGAGTCGTAAGAAAAGTGGATGGTTGATTGTGTTAACCGTATAAAGTTGCTGGTGGATTCATAAAGGTGAAAATGATAGTGCGGATTTTGGGAGAAATAAATTGGTGGAGCCTAAATGAATATATAGGCTAGAAAGATGATTTAAATGATTTTCAGAGAATTAGGGAGTGCAAAGGTAATTGCTGGATTACAACACTGATAACTAATATAAATTCTTGGAAGAAGTTGGCGATAATGGGATTAATAGGATTGGATCAAATACTAGATGGATGAATTGAATTTCTGAGAATATTGGGGAATAATAACAATTATTGGGTTAAAACCTTGATAAAGTGTATTCTCGGTGGATGTATACTAGTGAGTCGTAGACTTGATCATTGATATCTTTGGTGGAGGTATACAAGTAAATTAGTTAGTAATAGATAATGGAAAATGAGATTGATTATTGGAAGAATGAATTATGATTTTTGGATCAATAACAAAAGGATTGAATACGAATGATTTCGGTGGATTTAAAAGCAATGGTGTTAGTTAATCATTGGAATTTAGAAATGAAGAGTTGATGATTAGCAACCACAAGATTGGATTATTAGGAATTTAAAATACAAAAGATATTGGTGGATCTAGAATAAAGGATGACACTCACTGCTTGGAGTCTTAGGCAGCAATGAATGTATGATCGGTGGATTAACTAAATGATGTCACTCGCTGTTTGGAGTTTTAGACAGCAAACAATATAGAAAGTGTATTTTCGGTGGATTAAGTCAATTACGGCAATCGTTATGTGGAGTTTAGGTTGCAACAATAATACTATGATTAAATAATAATAATGCTACTAAAAGCGATTTTTGGCAAATAATATAACCCGAGCCTCTCCTTTGATAAGCCATGCATACTATTTATTTGCATCCTATGTATTGGCTCGCGGAGCACGGTGGTTTGTGCTCACACTCGCTTTCACAACAAATCCAGAATCAGGGATCAGAACACTTCGCCTCAGCAACACGATTGTACATGATGGCAGAGAAGATGAAGATGTCAAGGGCTAGGTCGCGAACCTCGAGTTGGCTGGCTGTCTATTAATTCAAAAGGAAAATTTTGATCCTCTTCTCGTACCTTTACTCCAAGATGTAAGGTTAGGAACGTTGAAGATGGTCAGGAAGATAAAGTGGTCTTGCTCTAATCAGACTGTGTATATGGACCCTGCGCTCTCTTATGTGTGCTTCCCTAACTTCGAGTGTGGACGTGAGATAGCAGGAGCAGCTTCAGGCTAACTTTAGGTGACTGTCACGGGAATCGGTGGCTCTAGGTTGTCAGCAAGCGGTGTCTCCAGATGCTGTCGGGCGGTGGCGCGCATCATGCAGCAGCGAGACCCAAGAAGAGGCACCAGGCCTCGGGCAGTCGGCATCTTTAGGCGGGTGGCGGTCGTGTCAACCGAGGTCAGGCGATGGCCGTGCGACGGCCAAGACCGTTTATCGGCCGGCGGTGGTTTACAATTTTTCGTTGAATTGATCTTGATCTTGATTCTAATCAAAGGATGCAATCCGATCTAGAAGCTAGATGACCAATCTACTAGATTCTAAATCTTATATGTAGATTGCAGATCAAGCTATGACTACTAACAATTGAAACAAGATCGATCTAAACATGGCATTGCAAACGAATATAGAATAAATTTAGATTGAAACATAAAATGCAATGCGTAGTAGGTTGATTCGTGATTTGCATACTGTGCACCTTGTAGAGTGAGTTGTACTGATAATGTGTTAAGAAATCATTGAGGAATAGACAAACGGCAATGCAATCCACGCAATCAATCACCAAGAATACAATAGATCAATCAGTAGGAGACACAATTGAGAGAGAATGCCAAAACATAGTCTTTATTGAGTTCAGATCGTTTCTCATATTACATAGGCCTTTTTATTTATAGTCTAAACCCACTAGAGATAGTTCTAGTATTTGCCCACACCGTAACCTTCTAGGTTTTTTTAACACTAACGAGGACAAATGTGCTGCATCGTGCCATTGCCTGCAACCTACACTTGCTCTTTCCTCCTCCTTCCTGTCTCCTCCCTTGCTCGGCTCGATTGTGTGTGGCGCGGCAAGCTAGGTGCTTGGGTTCAATGGTTAGGGTTATCAAGGGCGAATGTAGGATATTCGCATTTTCACAGGCCTGCGCTTTCACAGTCCAGGCACAGCCCATGGTCTACCACCTCGATGTGTCCATGGTCCCATCCATCATCTTCCTCCAAGCTCCTGCCCTCCCCATGGTGGATGAAAGAGGCAGCCGAGAGGAAGGTAATTCGATGATCTCCATATATAGCGATGATGGATGTGACCCCCATGGCCTGATCTGGATGTCGACCACACAATGGTGGATATGGCTACAACCAAGATGGCGAGAACGGCAATGAGGACTCACATGGACTTTGGCAACTGGGCAGTGATGACCTAGAACTGGCCTAATCTCCATGGTGGAAACTAGGATGACTAGGACATGGGTTTGCCCTGATTTCAATGATGTTGTGCCATATCTAGCCTTCACGACTGTGATGGTGACCTCAAGTAGTGAAAAGACAGAGAGGCCGCCTCGAAGGCTTGGGGAGGCTTAAAGTGGGCTCCCAAGCCCGATAGGAGGTAGTCGATGGGTGGCTCCTAGAGAGATTGCCACAAAGGCAATTGAGGATTAGATGAATCAACGAGGGCATGAAGTTGTGTGGCGAGGAAAAAGGCAAATGCACAACAAGGTTGAGTGGGGGAGGTGGCTGGGAATCACTGGTTGAGAGATCCGCCATCATAAGCGACTAATCTAACCATGGTGACATGAGGAATCAACATAGGGGAGAATGGAGAGAGAGTATTTGAAGTTGAAGGTAAAGTAAAAAAATTGACAAGTGAACCAAGACTGGCTGAAAAAATATAGTAAATTTTGTAAAACCATGCTTTATTTGACAAAATTATCACCAAACCGTACTTTTAAGCTTTAGTTTTACTGAACCACACTTACTCTCGCATAATGTCTTATAAAACTGCATTTTTAACATATGTTGTCATATGTAATTGGTTTGACATCCTGGGCCTACTTATCAAACTAACAAGGTCATCTCCATTTCCATTTGCTTACATGGAGGTAATTAACAAGGTCATCCCAGGCGCACTTTTAACCTGACTTGTTAGCATGACTACATATCGTCATGGGGCTGACCAAAGAATTTGGGCTCCTCATGAAACCCATTGACCAAGTTTGAGAGGTGTTGCGGGAGGCTAGGCATGTAGAAGTGGCGCAAAGCGGGATGCAGTGCGTAGAAGTAACACGAAATAGGATGGCCCTATTGGTCTGATAAGTGGGTTTGGGATGTTAGGCGTGTTGCATATGACGGTATTGCTGAAAAGTAAGTGTGGTTTTGTGGAATTGATCTTTAAAAGTGTGGTTTTATGATAGTTTTGTGAGGGACCATGTGGATGTGACCCCATATTTGTGATGAGTAATTGACACTTGTTCTGGAAAGTTTGAGTTTGATTTGGTTGGTTCGCGCCAAGTCGGTGCTTGGCGCAGTTTAGTACGATTGAACCTGGTCGAACGCGGTCGGACATGCTTGGGACGTCTATTCTTCTTTTCGACCGGTCGTTGGGTTATTCCATGTTTTAGTACTTTCTACTGATGTTAATGTATGATTATATTGTTTTGAGCGGTGCTATGTGATGTTTTCTTGTCTGTGATGGATACATGACTTTGAAGCTAAGTCGTGGTGAGGCATGAGATGGCCGGACTAGGACAGGCGGTGCTGAGGTCAAAGCAGTCGGGAGATGCCAAAGACAGCGAGGGATTAAGGTGCCTGCAAGGTTGGACAATAAGAAATGAGGAAGCTTCCAGGAAGTTGCAGGAGTAGCATTTTGGTAAATGCGCAAGGCTGCAAAGAGGAAGCGGATTCGGTTTTAAGTTAGGAGGGTGTGCACTGGTAGTGGGGTGTCTCTCTTTTTCATTTTTCAATTGAGGAGTGGTTGGGAGTGCAGAGTTGTGTTTGCTTTTGTCTCCCTTGTCTGTGTGAGAGTCTGTGTGAGTTGGTGTGTGTTCTGTTCTTGAGTTTTGGTTGTCTCTGTGTAAGAGTGGCCCAGAATGTGAAATCATGTATGAAATGGCTGTAAAACTCTCAGTTAATGCAATCATTCATGTCTTCTCCTCAATCTTTGAGTTGTTCTTCCTGTGTTTTGATTTGATGAGTGCATCGTCTTGCTCTATTCTACTTTCTTCAGTTTCTGGTTGATGCTTATTCTCTGATTTTCTGGTTCCTTTGGCTTGCCTGAGATGTTGCTCTGAACTAGGAATATCCTCAAGGCTGTTTGCCCAGTCCATTCCTGAGAGCAAAAGGCAGAATCAAAGGGTATTCTCTTCTCTCAGTTAAGCGCCTCATTTTCCTATGTTTTCATATTTCTAGGGTTTTGTGAGCGGAGGAGTCATGAGCTCTTGGTTTCTTCTCTGGTTAGAGGTTATATTCTTGTTAGGGTTGAGAGTTTTGGGCCATATGATTAGGGAATCAAAATCTATTCCCAACCAGATTCAAAGGTTGCTCAACTCTTCATCTTCTTGGTGTTTAGGTTCAGAAGTTCAGCTGAATGATTTCCTTGCTTTGTCTGTTTCTATTTCAGTCTAGACTACTCTATGTTTGCATTTTCTCTTTTTTGAAGTTGACTTAATGTTTAAGTTGAGGTCCTGCTCATTTGGCATGAGAAAAACAGAGAACATTCAGTTCTGTCCCTATTTTCATTTCTTTGCCATTTTGGTCCTATATTTTGTTAAAGTTAACATGGTTTTATGAAATTTACTAAAAATATATAAAATCGTGGGCTAGTGGCCAACGCTTAGAGAGAACAAGCTCCCTATAAAGTTGTTGGTAGATACTAGATAATTTGGAGTATGCCAAAGACAGTGACAGAGACAATGGGTTGGAGATGCCTTTGGTTTTTGGAGATAGACACACAACATGTCAGCGTATTAGGGGTCATTTAGTTCGGCTAAAATAATTTGACTTATAGCTTATTTTATACTATAGTTAGCTTATTTAGCGTAATTAAATTTAAAATTTTAAAAATAGAAAAAAAACAGGTTAGCTCATGACGGATAATGCAAATGAATACAGAAAAAAAGAAAAGAAAAAAAAGCCAAATGGTCAGAAAAGACGAAATCACGAAATAGTAAACTAAAAACTAAAAGTTAAAACCTCAAACCGAAATAAACGAACCAATAATATGCACATGCATCCAAGGTCATGAAAAACATAAATTAGGGCATCTTGAGAGGTATGCTTACATGCCATGTACATGCCAAGAAACTGCCACGTGTCGGCTAGTGCGAAGGAGTGGGAGTGGGACAAATATTTCATTCCCGGTTAGGTGGTTCCCGCACCTTTGTCAATTATATACCTGTTCAGTGGATCAGGCTTAACCGTACCGGCCCACAGCCTGATACTGTTAGCCCGATCTGAGTATGGTATGGTCTGTTTTGCTAACTGGTTATGCTTGGGCCAAGAGCACAGCCCGTTGGGCCGGCATGGCACGGCCCGTTTGAGCCGTGGGTCGTGCTAGCATGGCACGACACGGCACTGCCCCGTCCGACTAATGTAGCCATTTTTTGAATGTTTGGCTCTAAAAAATTCAAAAAAAGTAGCAAAAAATTAAAAAAAAAATATGAAATTTATTCTATAAATAGGGAGCATCCGACCTCCATTTTCCACACGTCAAATGTCACTCTCATCTCTGTGCTTAGCTGTGAAAAATCTGGCAGTGTTTGCGTAAATTTGGCAAAATTAGTGCGAAATTCAAAAAATTCAAAAATCTTCAAAGAATTTTGTAAGAGCTACAAAAGGTAATAGTGCTGTCTTATTTTATTTTTTTCTATTATTTGTTGATTGAATAGTAAGTTAATTGTTCTTTACTATTTCAATTTGCAGTTGATTCAATGGAGAACTACAATTTTCAACTCTCCGAATTCAGCCTTTCGGTGGAGGATATGCAATCCTTTCAACTTTTAAGTGATGCTACCGGTTTAGATTATTGTACATAATATAGAGTAGTTAAGGATAAATTATATGAGGTATATGAGAAATATCAAAATAAGTTTGGGACCGTACATTTGAAATGAGGCCTGGTAGCCCCTAGCACCTCTAGGGGGACTATGCAATATGGCAAGATTTTTGGTTCTTCCTCTAGATATTCTTGTGCAAGTGCAGGTACACATCAGTCAGGAGGAGGAAGGTGACAAAGCACTGGAGACCTATCAAGCTATCTCAATAGTGATAGCGTCAGTTTCGAGCAAGAGTTGAACATCCTCTTATGGTGGCAAACCCAGAAAATCATACGTCAAGGTTTGCAACCAACCAAGGGGTATTCGGCCTATGGCAAGGATACTTACAGGGTGCAGAGGGCCTATGGAGTGAAGACACCCCCGGGTGGATGCCGTCCTTTCGGTCCGGCCCCCGCCGCTCATACTTTCAGTTACAAGAAAGCGGGGAAATCCCGTACATGGTGAACTCCTCGGCGAGGTCACGCATGTTGAACCGGAGTGCGACCCCAGCAAGTCTCAACGCCTGTTGCTTGTCGCTGGGCCAAAGCGTCACGTCCGGACAGCGGTCGAATGATATCGGCTCTCCCCGGCTTCGGAGGCTGCTCGTGCTCGTCACGAGGTAGTAGAACCACCGCCGTGTCCAACCGGACTCCCACTTTTCCCGCGAGGCCAATGCAGGAAACAAGTGCGAGCACTCCGGCCTCAGCACGAAGTCCACGCTGCCGAAGTTCGAGTAAGCCCCCCTTCCACTTTCTTCGGCTGGCACCGGGCGTCATGCAGGGTGGCGAACAGCTCGGCGCTGGGACGGGTACCCTCCGTCCGCATCGCCCAAGCAAAGATGGCTAACCGAACGATCGCGGCTGGAGTCAGCTGCGCCAACTCCAACCCATACGTTCGCAGCACTTCGCGAACAAAGTATGTCGCCGGGATTCGGAGCCCCGCATCAAAGAATGCCACGAAGACGATCGCCTCCGACTCTCCCGGGGTCGGCTCCGTTTCGTCAGGCCCGGGCAAGCGAGCCCCGGCACGTTCCTCCAGCTTCTTCTCCCGAAGAAGGGTTTGGAGGGTCTCCTCCGTGACGCGGCTCCGCCCCAGCACATGGGAGCAGCGACCCTTGGACCTCTTCACGGCATCCCAGCGATGGTGGGTTTGCTTCTTGTCGCGCGGAACTAGGCGGTACTCCGCCGGTGGGGGCGTCAGGCAGCGCTGGCTCGACGAGGAACTCTCGCTAAGGCGACGCGCAGGATCGTCAAGGGCGGCACCCTTGTTAGCTGGGAGGTCATCAAGGGCAAGCACGAATGCGAGAGTAGCAGCACGGTACGCAGGGAAAATGGGAAGGAACGCACAAGCAAGCAAGCGGCCAAGGGGAACGACTGCATGCCCACAGTGGTGACTTATAAAGCCCCCCATCTCCCCCGCAGGCAGAAGATCGAGCGGCAGAATTACAGCGGTTCGACTACCCACGATCGGGCAGTTCAACCGTAGGCAACCACGGCAGGCGGCGGTAGGTGGGCGATCAGCGCGTAATGCGCCGATGCATTCCCGCCGCGTGGCCACTTTCCCTGGGGAAGAGGCCAACGGCCGTGGTCGTGGGAACGCTGACATCCCACGATGCTCCAATTACAGCCGGACGCGTGCCCTCACCCAGTGCAGGGCAGACAAAGCGGCCGCGACAGCCTGCCCCTGACAGGGGCCAGCGCGATTCCAGGCGTCATTAAAGCGCACTCCCAGGCCACGTAACCGTCTCCCCACGTTGACGCTGCACCATGAGGAGCATTCCCTGAGACTCAGCTGCCTGGGGCAGCCGGCCAAGTTCGCCTCGTGCCCACAAATATCCGGAGCGCGAAGTAGGGCATGCCCGGACTTCGGCCCCGTCGAAGCCTTCGGCCTGACCGGTGCCTTCGGCCTCGAGGCCGCGCCAGCTTCGGGACCCGAAGACAGCCCTCGCGCAAGCACGAGTGGATGTGTGAACTATCCAAGTCATCAAGGACCACAGGCCGATGGGACGGAGGGGGCCAAAGGACTCAGCGGCATGGCTTCGGCCCGTGAAGCCCTTCACCATGAGAGGCTCCTGTTGTAGGGGTGGCCCCCACCTAAGCCCAGTAGGCCTGTTAGGAGGATGTAAGGTCCGAAATAGGACATATGTAATGACATAAGTGCCCCCGCGGGGAATACTCATGTGTAAGGGTATAACTGTACAAGCACTCACCATTTGGATATATATGTGTGGCATGGGCCACGGGGAGGACCCCGAAGCCATTCATTTACTCAACTCTCCACTACCACACTCTCTCTCTGTTTGGTCTGTAACCACAACAGCCAACATGATGCATATGTATGAAAGTCTCATTTTAATAAAAACGTGCATCCACAACAACTTTGCACAAGGAAGACCTAATCATACTACAATGTTCACACTCATGAACTTCATAACATTCAAACAACCATGAACATTACCCAAATACGCCTTCATCACAATCATGAATACACAATTGCTCATAATATATATCAAACATTGATATTCTATAACATCTATTATATCCATCATTATACTTACCTCTACCGAAGGAGCGAAGGGATCAAGCACGGTCAGGAGCAAAGCCACCTATTCACAAGGCACCACTCAGTACAAAACCGTAATACAATATTCACAACTGAGATGTAAACGTGTCTACGCCCAAAACCCGCAACTCCCTCTCAAACAGCTGTTCCCATACTCTGTTCTCTACAGCAGCGCTACTTGTCTTTTCCGTATCTTTTAATCTTCTAATCAAACAACAACGAAACTAACATATTTGAAATCTTAAGAACAAAAGCTAAAAATTTCATGAAGACACTATAATTTTATTATGTCATTTAAAGGGCGTAATTCTCACTAGAAAACAGAGAACAGACTCTGCCTTCGAGTTCTGTCCAGCAACTTCCACAGACCACCACCGACAGCACACTGTTCCAAAAATTATAAAATTATGCCAGAAGCTATTTCTAGATGTTATCTACCACTTTCATTATTATGAGTTAATTCATAAAATTCATTAGGACCTCTGAATCAGTCCACGATCAGAAACTGGATTCTAAATCCAGCTCTGCTGCTCAGTCGACTTCAATCCCCTGTTACGCCCAAACCCCACGTCAAAACATTTTGAAAAAATTATAGAAACTAGATCTTTGCATCCTCTACAACTTTCGTGTTTGGGTCCTCAGGAAAAATCATTTTGGCCTCCTAAAACACCCAAACAGACACACTGCCCGATCTGACTGTGCGCAGAACACTGATTAATCGCTAATCAGCGGTTTCCCTTAGATCATCCCCTTCTAACGACGAACCAAAAGTCCTAAGATCATCCTAAAAACAGAGAGAAAAGGTGGGGATTACAAACCTAGGTTGCCCATGCGAGAAATGTTTTCCTCCTTTCTCCTTCCTCTCCTCTCCTCCCTTCCCTTCTTCTTCTTGTCCTTTCCTCCCTTCTCCTTCCTTCCCCTTCTTCTTTTCTTTTCAGCAATGTAGCAAGGGAGCCAGGAGGGTGGGGGTGCGACTTGGGGGTGGGGGGTGGCGGCCAAGGGGGGAGAGAGGGCCTAAGGTTAGGGGAAAAAAGGGGAAAAGGTGCGGCTGGGCCAAGGGGGAACGGCTGGGCCTCAGGGGCTGACTTGGGCCCAAGGTGGGAGGTGGAAAAGCCTGGCCTCCATCTCTGGACAGCCCACCAACCCCCTCTTTTATTTATTTACTTTAGACAAACCCACAACCCACACTCGCCTTCACGATTCAATAGAAGAAAAAGAAATCTCCGCGGATCCGATAAAACTTCCGTAAACATCGAAACGATGTCGAGGGCATTACATATATACACCTGTATATTTATATATACGTATACATATGTGTGTATACATGTATACATATATATGTATATATATATGTACATTTATATGTATACACACACACACATATATACGCATACATATATGGAACATATCTAGTGCTAATGGTGACGTGGACCGTCCGATCTAAATTGTGTGGCTCAGATGGAGGTGGGTGGAAACCCATCCCACTTAATCGCATTTATAGAAAACCCCCTGCGCTTTTCACAAAAACGCATCAAGTGGAGATGGGGTTCCCCACCCACCTCCATCTAAGGCACACAATCTAGATCGGATAGTCCATATCGTCATTAGCACCTTATCACTGAAATAGCCATTAGCACTAGATATGTCCCCCTCCCCCCACACACACATGTATGTATGTATGTATGTATGTATGTATGTATGTATGTATGTATGTATGTATGTATGTATGTATGTATGTATGTATGTATGTGCAATCTGTCATGCTTTGACTAACAAACCGTGGTACTTGATCACACTTGTTGCTGCGTGGTAGTTATGATTCTCCAGTGATTTTATGTTCCTCAAATATTTAGAATTAATTAATTTGTGCGAGTGGATGTGTTATCTGAAGTAGTAGTGTGTTAATTTATTACTTGACATATTTTGAGAAAGGTTATCTACTTAATATTCTTCTGCTTCAGCCAAAGGGACATCGTGCCCTTTTATTGTTAGCCTATTTGAGAATTTCAGACATCGTATGCTTGGTATGGCTCCCTGGTTCTCGTCTATTTGCTCTTGATACAAACTACAAACTCTACTTCATAATGATTTCTGAGATGCAGTGCTGCAAGAATTCCTAACTGATTACTGTAGCCCTGCATGGTTGATGGAATAGGGAAAAAACACATTCCGGTTGGAAGACTTTCAGTTTGTTGTGGTCTGTTCAAATTTAACTTTAAGCAAGCGTCAGTTTCTCAGCCATTTTTGCTTCATAGTGACGAATTTTCAATCTGATTACAGATCAATTGTGTTTGTTCAGGATTTCCCCAATTGTGTATCAGCTTAATTAGTCATCTCCTTTTATTGAATTCTGTGGCAACGCACAGGCCTCTTGCTATATGGTAAAAGAGCGAGAATTGTTAATTGTGTGACTATTTCGTCTTGACAAATCTAAATGTTTGTGCAATTCTCATGTAGCTTATGGCGGATGCATTCCATCCAAGATTATTGATTTCTCCACCTACGTATCATACACTTGATTTTACTAGCACGAAGGTAAAGATGCACTCCTGGGGATAAGATTGAAATTACATGTAAATATTCTGGAAGTTGTTTTGGTTTGTGCAAAATGCCATCCTTATCTCTTTTTTAGGAAGAGGAGCTTTATGAGATTGAAATTCCTGAGTTTTGTAGCCTCTGTTGGCACTAGGGTGCATGGGCTTGCTTGTTGGTTTGATGTATTGTTCAATGGGAGGTCAGTATATGTCATTCTGGCACTCTTCTTTTCTTGTAGTATTATTTGCTATAGAATCTGCTTCTACCTGCTTCAATCCGGTATGCTATTTTGTTGGATTAAAAATCTGGTATATTCTAATGTAGTACTGTGCAAAGATGGCTTACCACTGCTCCAACTCCGCTGCAACTCACTGGGCTAAAATGAATTGGGCTCTGTTTCTGACCCATCTCACAAGTTATCTGATTGTAATGAGCAAATCTTCAGCTATTTCATGATTTCATCTATGGTGCTTGCTTAGTTCTGTACCCTAGTTCAATCGTGGCATTACTTTTTTAAAAAAAATAAGAACCGATAGTACTATTATTTTAGTACTTTATATGGTATAACTTATAGGATATTTTTATCCTTTACAACGCACGGGCACATAACTAGTATCCTAAAAATTCTAATTATGAATTAAGCAGCAGGTAGTAATAATAATTAATTTGGGATATGAGAACCGGATGGGCTAGCCCATCTAAGTCTTGCCCTATAAGAATGAGTTTTATTGGATTTCCCTAGGGCTGCTCCTCTCCTTAAAGAACAGTCGTCACCTTCTCTAGGAGGCGCACCTCTCTAAGGCTTCTTCTTTTCCCTAGGGTTTTACCATGGCTACTCCAAGAAGTAGACTAGGAGGCAAGGAAGATACTGAGGAGGATAAGGATTAGTGTATTTTCTTCATTAGATCTTCTTTGATGCATTAGTCATCCTCTAATACTTTCACCATATCCTATAGATAACCCATTGTGTCAATTAACTTGGTAATTAGCATATGATTAACCCCGTAGATATTGTTAATTCTCGTTTAGGATTGCTAGGTTTTTCTGGTTTTGCATAGTTTAGATCTAATCAATTTTGAGAGCTTTGGAGACCAAATTTAGAGAGTTGGTGTACTAAAGAGTTATAGATAAATTTTTAATTTTTCCAACAACCCCAAGATCACTAAATTCCATTGGGTAGATTGTAAAATATGGTCTTTGCAATTCTGCTATCCTGCAGGTCATTAGAATTGAGCGATGCTGCGGTTTTTTATGGTTTAAGCCTTTAAAGAGATTGAATTAGGTCTAGTCAATAACTAGATAGTCATATACAATTTCATTATAATTCCATAGAGTCTAAGAACATGATTTCTACATAAGTAGAATAGAAGTTATAAATTTTAGGAGACTGCTGTCAAGAACTGGATTGCTACTGGACGCAGTCATGGAAAATCATTTATTTGACTAATTTAATGGTAGAATTAAATTTTAGGCATCACTAGAAAATGGTTGGCAATTTCCTGTAATTTCTGAAAAGTCATATTTACTAGGTTTATATGTGTAGATTAAAAGATATAAACCATACAGATCTGACTTCTGGGTTAAAAATGGGGGTTTATATAATTTAATCTGAACATTTGATCAACTAGGAAGTTATAGAAATTTTTTTATAGATTTTAGAACTAGTATGGTTTGCTATATTTTGATATGGGAATTGAAAATTATGATAATTTTAGTACAGGGACAGCTAGGTTGACTGTTCGGTAAGGTTGGAAAATTGTGGGTTTGGAGAGCATGAGGAGTGTTGTCATTTATTTGTTGCCTTGTATTGTCAAAGCCTATTTTGAGAATGAATAATTACTATAGAAGGAGTTAGTGGCGAGTGTGTTGTCATCTCCTAATCAAATCGACCGTTGCAATTGAAAAGGCAAGTGTGTGGTAGAATGATATTCGGGTATTTAAAACTTATTGATATGATTAAGTAAATAGTTACCATGATGGTTCACATGAATTGACTTATTTTTATAATGCTTACCTATTTATGGTATAACGATGATGCTTATGGTAGAAATATGATGATAATGTTTATGGTTAAAATAATGTTATTGCCAATTGTTCAATACTGCTAATTAATTAATGAAAGGTAAATATTGTATTGCATGTAAACGTCAAAGTTGTAAAGACCTATTTCGGTAGACACACCATGGGAAGTGGAGGTGAGACCCTGTATGAAAAAGGACAGGGCGACCCTGTGTGAAAAAGGATAGGGCGAGAGTTCGTGTTGTGACCCTGTATGAAAAAGCACAGTGCCAGGGTGTGTCATCGACAGGTGAACACTCTGCTATACCAGTATATGCAAAAGAAGAGTTCAGACGTGTGCACGAGTATTGCATAGCATTCATCAAAAGTGAAAAGTAATTTGAGCTAATGAGATATGTTAACGGAAACTGATGAGAATAAATGTGAGGAATTGAGTTATGATAAATGGTTATGAATTGCTAATAAGATGATGCATCACTTATCATTCTGCTTTGTACTTGTTGAGTCATGGATTCACCCTTACTTATTTGTTATTTTTAGATGAACGTTGAAGACGTCATGCATGATGGATGTAGAACATGAACAATTTAGTAGTTTTCATAGTGTTGATTATACAATTTATGGTTCCGCTTAGTCTTCATAGTTCCTAGTATTGCTACTTGATGCTTTACTTAATTTAGACTTGTTTATGATTTATCTTGGTTATTGTTGGTCTATCTTAAATTCAATTCATGGTTTACAGTATTGCTGAAATTTATGTTTATTGTCCTATTAAATGTTTATTATTGAAGTCTAGATATTGGTAATGCTTGATTACTAGTTAAAATTGTGGTGATAGCAGTTGTAGGTGATATCTTAGGGTTTTGCTAAGCCAAGGTGTTGCAGTTAGTATCAAAGCTAGCATTAGGTCCGTTGTGAGTAAATTAATAACTTATTTGTTTAATAAATTAAAATTTAACATATGTTTGGTAACTTAATGATACTAATAATCCTAATAATAAAATGACTTAGAAAAATTGATGTTGAAATTTTACTTGAGATTGTTTATTGCTAAAATTTGGCTTAGGATAATTAAGTTACTTAAAATATAAGTTTGACACACTAGTGCATAGTAGGATGGGATTGAGTTATGCATTGCATTTATGCTTCTAGTAGTTGTATAATTATTAATGACTGTTGAGTTGTTGCCTATGTTTGTATTGGATGGTTACTTCACTGAGATGGATAGTGATGCCGATAGTAGAGGTTGTGGTTGTGGCTGCAGGATGGCCATGATGTGCCATTATACATGGGGCATGAGTGATAATAAGTTTTCCTTGGACAACCTTGGTCACACTGATCGGGGATGAGTTTATGTTGGTTATTTTTGTTCCTTCAGTGAGTTATGATTCTTTCCATGAGTTTTCCTTGGTTTGTCATTTAAAGTCTCCGTAATGTGTTTTCCTTTGCTATTTTGTTTCATGAAAAAATTTGTTGTTTCCCTAAATGGTGAGCTGTTCTTGCTGCTCATGAACGTTATTAAGTTGTAAGGTTGTCCTTTCTATGGGAGTTTTGCCATTTTATTGAGGACTACAATTTGTTTATTTACTCGATATTGTGGGTAATGAAAAATGTGTTTTGCAAGTTCATTATCATGAGAAAGATTTAAACCTATGCGGTTCTTTTCGAATATTTCGGATGATTGAAGTTAAATGTCCCTTTTATGAAAAAGAGTATTTAAACCCTTTTGAGATATCTTTTTGATACTTGGATGAGATGTCATAGTCATAGGAATTAAGTGACAAGATATGGGATGCCTAGTATTGTAGATGACATGGTGTATAGTTGATTTCAAATAACATCCTTCGGAGAGATATATATCAAATTTGATGGTGCCTTGGAGTAGATGCATAATGACTAGTGATTAAGGGTATCCTCTTTCCTAATAGGAATTAATGGATTATAAAGAAGTATTAAGTATTGATGGATGATCAATAGCATTGTTTAATCTACCAATTTTTTTGGATACATTGGATTATTTGGGATGCAATGGATTAAATTTAACCGTTTGGGGTGGATAAGTTAAGAAGATGTTGAATTATTATCTTGGTGGATATTACTTTTAGAAGTATCTCTACTGTGGATACTTGTGATCATATTAAATTGCTAGATTCATTTTCTAAAATGCTTAATTATTAGCATTGTGTACAAGGGGTTCGGGAAATATCAGTGGATTTATAATTTATATTGGAGGATTTTTGGATAATTCCTCTAGCTAGAGGATTGGATGAAATTTGTTGTGTTGTCATGAGAGACTTTGATTAATGTAAGATTATGATTATTGAAGTTTTAACGGGATGCTCCAAATTCTGAACATGAGGTGGAACAGTTGAATATGTGTTTTATAAATGTTCATGCGATTGCAAATAGAAGTAGGATAGCAAGTGGATTTCATAATGAAGCCAATTGTTAATAGAAATCATTGGAGTGCAATTATTGTGTGCTAGGATTGGGAGTTGAGAATCACTAGAGAGTCGAGTTGCTGATTTTAATAGGTGTTTCATGTTTATGTGCTTGTGGAATTGTTGGATGATAGTTGATGCTTGATAAAAGAATTTTGGTAGAACCTTTTGATTTGTGCATTAGATATCTTCTAGAATAAAGTGGTTATTGAAGACAGGTTGCGAAGTTTGGGTGGATTCTTAATTTGAGGATGAGATGATAAAATAGTATAAAACTATTTAGTGAGTTCTGGATAGTTTTATGACGAAGTGGTGGATTTTGATGATATTTGTTAAGAGTTTTAGTAAATTAATGATATCAAGCTTGTCGGTAAAGGCATATTGAGGATAGTGTCGATCTTTTTATAAAGAAGAGAATTTGATCGTTTTTTGTGGTATTATTTAAATGGAATAATATTTTGGAGTTGTTGTGCTTCCGAGCTTTCGGGATTTATAACTTACGAAGAAGTTGTATTCTATTTATGTGTCGAGAATAACTTTTGTGAAGACTTCAAATTCCCCGTGGTTTGTAATATGTTTACGAAATTTTGTCTTGAAAAGGAATAAATGTGTCTTGCTATTTGATCATTTTCTTTGGAGCTATTTGATTATTTTATTTGGAATTTTTCTTGCTGCAACTTGCTATCGTTTTCTATTCTTCTGAACTTGTTCTTATCGCCTCTTAATTGTTTTTCTTGTGAAGGAAATAGCTAATTCGTGTTATGAAATCCTTTAAGGTTTATAGTGGCAATTGTCAAGTAGTAATCAAGTATACAATCTTATAAGGCATTGGGTGTCATGCCATTTGGAGTGCATAGGATGATGATTTATCTTTATACTATAAATCTTGGAGGGGAATTGACTTCATGCAATAATTATTTGTGGAGCAAAGTGATCATATTGTAGTTACTAGTAGAATCCATAATGGATAGTGAATAATGATATGTTGGTGTATATTGCGGTTTATTTGGCATTATCAAAAGTTTGGAATTTTGATCAATTAAGTATAATGTTGCGATTGTAAAAAATTGCTGGATTTTGTATACCGAATTGGGTGGTGTGGTTTAATGGGAATCTAATTTTGGTGAAGTAATTTAATTGATGTAGAAGTTACTGGAATGATGAGGATTGCTAAATTATTAAATGGTATTGTTGTGGCTACGGGCCAAACAGAGAGAGAGGTGGTAGTGGAGAGTGAGGATGAGTGTAATGGCCTGGGTCCTCCCCATGGCTTGTACCCATATATATATACACATGAGGAGTGCTTTTACAGTTATACCCTTACATTTGGTTATCCCCTCTGGGGGCAGTTATGTCATTACACATGGCCTATTCTGGGCCTTATAATCTCCTACCGAGCTGCTTTGGTTTAGGTGGGGGCCATCCCTACGACAGGAGCCTCTCATGGTAAAGGGCTTCACAAGGCCGAAGCCATGTTGCCGAGTCCTTTGGCCCCCTCCGTCCCCGCGGCCTGTGAACTTTGCTAAACTTCCGAGGCTGCACGTGGCGAGCGCGCACGCATGCGCTGCGGCGCGGACTTCGGCCGTCCACGTGGTGCAGCGTGCTTGGCGTGGTCTTTGGCGTTGAGCGTCTTGACCATTAATATGGCGGCGGACTTCCGCGGTTAGACTTCTGCCGATTGACCTTCCGTCGGTTGGCTCCCCTGCTGATTGGGGTATATATATGGCGCTGGTGCGGCGTTGCTCTTGCGCATATTGTGATAGAAGCTGTTCCCCTAAAATGGGCCCCTGCCGTGCATCAACATTCCTGTGTGACGCTGAGCGGCGTGGGGAATGTTGATGCACAGAAGGAGGTCTATTTTTCCTGGGAGCTTGACCAGCGCGATTCTGAAGCGACCACCGCGCTTCACGCCCCGCACCGCGCTTCCATAGGCGACAGCAAGGTCTGCCCTGTTTTTCTTAACAGGCCTACCTACAGTCGGTGTGCCTGATGGAACCCGCCGGCATTACCTTTTAAGTTGATGCACTGTAGGTGGCCTGTTAAGGAAAATGAGGTAGATTTTGCAGGACAAGACCCCCGCCTTTGCTGCGCCCCGGCGAAGTGGTCGCTCGCGCTCTGTCCCCTTCCCTTCGAATGGGTGGCGGCGGAGCTGGCGCCCAGTCGGAGTAGACGCGTGTGCGCTCCGTCCCCTATCCTTCGAACGGGTGGCAGCGGAGCTGGTGCCTAGTCGAAAGACGCGTCTGCGCTCCGTCCCTATCCTTGAGCGGGTGGCGGCGGGCTGGCGCCTGGTCGAATGAGCGCCGCGCGCTCCGTCCCTACCCTTGAGCGGGTGGCGGCGGTTGGCGCCTGGTCGAAGTAGGCGCGCGCTCGTCCCCAACCCTTCGAATGGGTGGCGGCGGCGGCACCTGGTCGAAGCGAGCGCGCGCGCACACCGTCCCCTACCCTTGAGCGGGTGGCGGCGGGCGGCACCTGGTCGAAATGAGCGTCGCGCTCCGTCCCTACCCTTGAGCGGTGGCGGCGGGGCGCCTGGTCGGCAGACGCGCGTCGCGCTCCGTCCCCTATCCTTTGAACGGGTGGCAGCGGAGCTGGCGCCTAGTCGAAGTAGACACGCGCGCCGTCCCCGACCCTTCGAACGGGTGGCAGTGCAGCTGGCGCCTAGTCGAAGTAGACGCGCGCGCTCCGTCCCCAACCCTTCGAACGGGTGGTAGCCGGGCTGGCGCCTAGTCGAAGTAGACGCGCGCGCTCTGTCCCCCACCCTTCGAACGGGTGGCAGCGAAGCTGGCGCCTAGTCGAGGTAGACGCGCGCGCTCCGTCCCCTACCCTTCGAACGGGTGGCAGCGGGGCTGGCGCCTAGTCGACGTAGACGCGCGCGCTCCGTCCCCTACCCTTCGAACGGGTGGCAGCGGCGGCGCCTAGTCGAGGTAGACGCGCGCGCTCCGTCCGCTATCCTTCGAACGGGTGGCAGCCGGGCTGGTGCCTGGTCGGCGTGACGCGCGCGCTCCGTCCCCACCGCCGAATGGGTGGCGGCGGCTGGCGCCTGGTCGAGGTAGGCGTCGCGCTCCGTCCCTACCCTTGAGCGGGTGGCGGAGGCTGGTGCCTTGTCGGCGTGAGCGGCGTGCGCTCCGTCCCCTACCCTTGAGCGGGTGGCGGCGGCGCTGGCGCTGTCGGCGTAGACGCGCGCGCTCCGTCCCCTACCCTTGAGCGGGTGGCGGCGGGGCTGGCGCCTGGTCGAATGAGCGCGCGCGCTCCGTCCCCTACCCTTGAGCGGGTGGCGGCGGCGGCGCGCTGGTCGGCGAGAGCGCGCGCGCGCTCCGTCCCCTACCCTTGAGCGGGTGGCGGCGCTGGTGCCTGGTCGGCGTGAGCGCGCGCGCTCGTCCCCTACCCTTGAGCGGGTGGCGGCGGGCCGGCGCCTGGTCGAAGTAGGCGCGTCGCGCGCCGTCCCTATCCTTTGAGCGGGTGGCAGCGGGCCGGCGCCTGGTCGGGCAGACACGCGCGCCGTCCCGACCCTTGAGCGGGTGGCGGTGCAGGTGGCGCCTGGTCGGTAGACGCGCGCTCCGTCCCCAACCCTTCGAGCGGGTGGTAGCGGGCTGGCGCCTGGTCGAAGTAGGCGCGCGCTCGCCCCCACCATTCGAGCGGGTGGCAGCGGCCGGCGCCTGGTCGAGGTAGACGCGCGCGCTCCGTCCCCTACCCTTGAGCGGGTGGCGGGGGGCTGGCGCCTGGTCGAATGTCGGGACCCGGATTTCAAACCGGACCCTCGTGTATTACTGCACTAGTCCCGGATCAAAGCTAGTGCACACGATTAAGCGAAATGATTCATGACCAACAACGTATTTATTACAATTATAAAGAGTCATCGACCACGTGTCTCATTATTACATTGGAGGTTTCAAGACCTCGCACAATCAAAACACAGCGGAAGCAAAGTGAAATCAAAGTAGACTCATCAAGATGCCACAGGCAGTTGACTGGGGAAGCGCGACCTAGTCCTCCGGGAAGAATCCGTCGCAGCCACAAGCGAAGCAGTAGTCATAGTCACCTTCTTGAGCTTCAACTTCCTCTGAGATTTTATTTTTAAGTGTAGCATTTGAGTACATAAAGTACTCCGCAAGTCTTGGGAAAAATGCATAGATGCAAGGCTTAACAAAGGAAGTCCATATGGTTCTTTTGCACAAAGCAACATTTGAAATCTCAATTACTACTAATTATTTTCGAAGGCATCAATTTAATGAAGTAATTGTTTTAACAGAATTAACTTTCTAGTGAAGGTTCCAACTACCAACACTAGCTAACCAATTACCATTTGTCAAGTTTTAAACTGCGGGTTCCATCCACCCTCTCTGGCTCCATCCGCCAGGATTCCCTTCCGAGAGTTCCCTCCACTCTCGAAATACAAATCTTTTGTTTTTGAATCCAAAACCAGAAATCTACCATGTGAATGCATTCCTTGCCCGCCCTTGACCGTGGGCACGGCTATTCGAATAGTTTTACACTCTGCAGAGATTGTACAACTTTACCCACAAGAGATAAATTATCCTAAATGTCAACACGCTTCCTTTGGCATGAGACCCAGATAAAATATCATAAAGCCTTTACCTTACTCTAATCTAGCTAGATACCACCCACGAGGTTTCACCGCAGTAGGCTAACTGCCGAACCAAGCCCCTCTTGCGCCATATGAGTACATAAATCCCTGTCCCTCACTGTGAATAACCACCCATCCACGGCATCCACTTTCCACTGGTGGCACCTAAACTAGACTATCATAAGTTAGTTAGCTAGGTCGTACCCATATAGACTTATGGTTGTACGGTTAATGCTCAGTTTGGACAAACACAAGCGTCGGTCCTTAATTAACTAGGGTGGAACATACACATTACAAGTTCTCGTGCTTCCTGCACCAATCCAAACCAACCATCCACCGTAATCTAAACCAACTTTCACATTTTATTTTATTTTAAAATCACAGTGACAACTCCAATTGCCACTTCCTTAACAAACACAAGGGTTCAATCATAATTTCCCATTTTCAAGATTTTCCAAAGTTATTAGATAGCATGACTAAGCATTATCATACCATTATACTATTCACAAAGATTAATATTAATCTCATTATTGAGACAAAGGGAGTTCTAAGGTGACAAGGTACATGGCAATCAATGTCAAATGAGGGCATAACAAAGTTGGAATAACTAATTCCTAAAGATTTGAACTAGTGACTTTATGTAAATAGCAATGCACATAATTTAAAATATTTTAAAAACATTTCAAAAGCATAGGTTCAAGATGATCAAAGGAGACTTGCCTTCTTGCAGGGGTTTAGGGTCTTCTTCTTTGCTGTGAAGAGGATAAATCGACAACGTTGGAATCTACGCGAGAAAAGACGAAGCAAACAAAGCAAATAAATACAAACAAAATTCAAGTAAAAATCCAAAAATTCAACAGAGGCCATAGTTGGATAGATTATGATTTTAGATGAATTTAGAAATTTGAATGGCTGAATTTGGAGTTAAAATGAGAAAGTTATGCTCATTTGAAAATCTCAGATTTGAATAAATCTAGAAATTCCCAAATTTCTGACAGGTGGGGCCCACTGGGATATTAGATTTTAATTTCTATTTTTATTCCGAGAGACTGACAGGTGGGGCCCACTGAACAGTAACCACTGGCGGTCACTGACATGTGGGACCCACTAGACTCCGGGCCCACTTGTCGAGACCAAAGCCTGAGAGGTGGGGCCCGGCGGCGTGGCAGTGCGAGCGGTGGCGGCGGCGTGTGGGGCCCACTTGTCGATCGAGATTTTAAAGAATGGCTCGACCTCGGCGTGCGGGCCGGGGGCTCGAAGCGCCGAGGAGCCGAGGAAGGAAGAGTTAGCGCTGTAACGATCGGGCGAGGCGTTGCCTACCCATAAAGGGTAAGTAACCCTCTTGAGGATACTGCGGAGGGCCGCGGCGAGATGGTCGGAGGCGAGGTTGCCGCGCGGCGAGGAAGGTCGGAGGAGTGCGAGCGGTGCGTGAAATGCAATCCTTGAGCGGAGGGTTCGGTTGGAGGGTCGGCGAGTGCGGCAGCGAGCGGAGAAGGTCGGCGGCGAGGGTGGCGGGGCGCTCGGGTCCTCTGCGCGCAGCGCTCGGCGGCGGGAGGGGCAGCCGAGGTGTCGAGGAGGATCGCACGGACGAGAGGAGCTCGGGAGGCGCGGCGAGCTCGGGGATGACCGAGGGCGAAGGCTCGCGGAGTTGGCGAGCTTCGGGAGAGAGCGCCGCGGCGCTGGGTGCTATAGGGCTCGGGAGATGCGGTGGAGCGCTCTGGGAGGTGGTGCGAGAGGAGGCGAAGCCGAGGGGGCGCTTTTATAGGGCGGAGGAGGGGACACGGGCGCGGTGGTGCTCGCCGAGATCTCGGTGGCAGCGGGAAAGTTTGGGGAAAAAGGAAATAGGGGGCCGGAAAGGGAAGGGAGGCACGGGCGTTGGGGATTCGCTTCCCGCCGGGGCTCGGGGTTGCCAAAACCGGGGAGAGGTAGGGAAGGCAAGGCCGGATCCGGCTCGGATTGGTCGCCGGCGCAAAGAAGGAAAGCGGGGAGAGAAGAAAGGAAGGAGGCGGCTCGCGCGGGGCGACGACGGCAGACAGCGGGCAGAGCACGATGAGAGAGAGAGGGGTGAGCTGGCGGTGCGGATGGCTGCCACGCGACCCAGGCGGATCGGGCGGCCGAGGCGAGGAAGCGGGGGCGGCGAGATGAGGCGGGCGCACACGCGTCGCCCAAAGAGGAGGAAAGGCGGGATGGGACAAGCGGCGAGATGGCGCGCGTGGCGGTATCCACCCGTCCACATGGCGGCCGGGAAAAAGGATTGGGATTTTTATTTTTATAGTTTGATTTTGATTTTGAGAAAAGGCTAAAAAATTATTTAGGCCTCAGAAAAATATCAAAATACCTCCAAAAATTCCAGAAAAATTCACAGAAGCTCCTGGAGATATTTTGGACTTAATAAAATTATTTCCAACTACTGTTGATATTTAATTTTCATATTTTGAATTACTTTTAAATTCTAAAAATAGGTTTTAAATCCTGAAAATCCAGAAAGGCAAATAAAAGCCAAGTAAAATCCAATTACCTTAAAATAATTAATTTGAATTTAATTTTTTTCAAAAAGCCAAATTTTGGGATGTTACACGAACTAGACGCGCGCGCTCCATCCCCTACCCTTCGAACGGGTGGCAGCGAAGCTGGCGCCTAGTCGTGGTAGACGCGCGCTCGTCGCTACCCTTGAGCGGGTGGCGGTGGTGGCGCCTGGTCGGCAATGAACACGTCGCGCTCCGTCCCCACCTTGAGCGGGTGGCGCGGCCGGCGCCTAGTCGAGGTAGACGCGTGCGCTCCGTCCCCTACCCTTCGAACGGGTGGCAGCGGGGCTTGCGCCTAGTCGACGTACATGCGCGCGCTCCGTCCCCCACCCTTCGAACGGGTGGCGGCGGGCGGCGCCTGGTCGGCGTGAAACGCGCGCTCCGTCCCCACCCCGAGCGGGTGGCGGCGAGCCGGCGCCTGGTCGAAAGTAGGCGCGCGCGCTCCGTCCCCTACCCGCCGAGCGGGTGGCGGCGGGCCGGCGCCTGGTCGGCAGACGCGCGCGCTCCGTCCCTACCCTTGAGCGGGTGGCGGCGGGCTGGCGCCTGGTCGGCGTGAGCGCGCGCGCTCCGTCCCCTACCTTGAGCGGGTGGCGGCGAGCTAGCGCCTGGTCGAAGTAGACGCGCGCGCTCCGTCCCCACCCTTGAGCGGGTGGCGGCCGGCCGCACCTGGTCGAGGTAGACGCGCGCTCGTCCCTACCCTTGAGCGGGTGGCGGCGGAGCTAGCGCCCTCGCCCGCGAACCGCCGCGCGTGGCGGTGACTTGGGGTCTTGTGATGCGATCTTGCGCTGTAAGGTTCCCGAATCACGCCGCCCACAGTACGCGAGTTGGGTTCCCGTCAGCCGTGCGACCGGCGCGCCGGGCACGCGCGGCCTATGGCCGTGGCGGCGGGATGTGGGCGGTTGCGTGTTTGCAGCGCTCGCCTCTTCCTAGGCAAGGGGACACGGGCGGCGGTGAATGGCGCGGCGCCGAGGCTGTTGTGATCCTCGCCCATCGATGCACCTATAACAGCGGCTAGGTAACGCCGTGTTGTGGCGGTTCTTGGCGCTGTGGTCGTGACCTTCCAGCGTTAGGTGGGCGTTGCGCTGGGCGGCGCTCGTCGGCTGCGATCGCGGACCCGCGACCGCCGCTTTCAATTACGGGAATTGTGCGGGTCGGGCCTTTACACGCTGCGGTTGCATCCGCACGCGGATCGTTGCGGCGCCGGTAGCGGCGGTATGGCGAGTGGCTCGATATAGCCCCGTAACAGCGTCCCGCACCTTCGCCCTCTTTCTGTCGCCTCGCCTTCTACACCTTGGCGCTATCTTCACGCCTCGATCGAAGCGATGGCCTCGATGCGCGCGGCGAGCGATTGGTAGCCGACATTCGCGGCGGTCCTCGCCGTTGAATGTAATCGCGCTTCAAGAGCGTGACCAGGCGGCGGACGAGAGCGGTGGTGGCGGAGGAGGAAGGCACGTTCTCGGCAAGCTAGGCCTCGCTCGTGACCGAGAAGGCGATCAAGGGCTCCGCATACGGGAAGTTGTCCGGCGCCGGGGCGTCGGTTGCTGCCGCCGACGAGACGGAACCGCATCCCGAGAGGTCAAAGGCAGTCGTATTCGTTGCCTTTTTCGACGCGGGGCTCCGGATCCCAATGGCGGCTGTGGTGGGCGACGTGCTGCGGACCTTCAGGCTGGAGCTGGCGCAACTAACTCTGAACGCCATGGCCCGGCTCGCGGTGTACAGCTGGGCCTTGCGCTCGGGGGCGTGTTGGCCCAGCGCGTCGCTGTTCGCCTATCTCCACGAGGCACGATGCCAGCCCAAGGGCTGGAAGGACGGGACGCTGTCGAGCTTTGGTAGCATCACTTTTATTCTCTGCCCGTCGTGCAAGAAGCTCTTCCCTGCGAACGCAACTCGCGGGAAGTGGGAGTCTTGTTGGATGAAGCGGTGGTTTTACCACCGTGTGGAGAGCGGGAGTGGCCTTGAGTGCACAGGCCGACCAATCGCGTTCAAGCCCTCGCCCGGCCGAACGCTCGATGATGAAGACAAGCGGAGGGTCAAGCGGCTCGTAGGCGTGGCCGCCCGCTTCAACATGCGCGACCTCGCCGAGGAGTACGTGATGTACGGCGTGGCCCCGCTTGCCTATGACTGGCGTCTTGCCACCGAGAGGCGTCGAGACGACAATGTTTTGCCATGGGTCTGCTCACTGCCGGCACCGCCCGGTCTTCGTAAGCCTCGATCGCGTCCCTCTTTTGTTCACGCGAAATGGGTTATATGCTGATGGTCTTCTCCTTCGTTTCAGGGATTTCCTTGGAGGAGGCGGAGCAAGCCGCGCACGTATTCCTGGGGCTGTACACCGGCAGGGAGCACAAGCAACGCGCGGCGGCTATTGTCGAGGCGGGGCTAGGGCGAATCAATCGCGTGTGCGAGGCTCTGGGCCTTGCTGTGCCGGACCGTGTCGCTCCAGACGATGGTGCGGCGAAGAAGAAGAAGAAGACCCCGTCTCGGAAGAGGGGCCGTGGCGGGGCGCCTGCCGCGCCTGGCGCGGCGACTACTGCTGCTGCTGCTAGTGCTTCCGAGGGTGCGGCGGACACGGAATCGGATTCGGCAAGATATGCCGATTCCGGTTTGGCGCGCGCGACGCGTCGGCGAGTGTCTTGGCTAGCGTCGGATGGCGGGTTTGCCGCGAGCGGCGAAGAAACCGCACGCGCCGAAGTCACCGGCGCGAACACATGCGGGACCGACGATGCCGAGGTGGAGCTTTCGACCGTGGCTGCTGTGGCGCCGGAGGTGCCTTCTGCGGGGGCGCACGGAGCCGTGCTGCCCTTACCGACAGCAGCAGAAACCGAGGTGCCCCCTGCGACAACTGCCAACATGGAGCCTTCGCCCCCGGGCGCGGCAACTGCGGGGGCTTCGCTAACCGCGGCTGCGGAGGCGGTGTCGCCGCTGCTGCCCCGGCTAAACGGCCGTGCGTGTGGCCGGAGCTCCACCGAACACCGCGGGGATTCATCGTGGCCACGGGCATCAGAAACTTGTGGGACGCTAGCGCAAGCGCCGGAGGCCCTGCGGCACACGCGCCTTCTGCCCCCCTGGCCACGTCGCCCACCGTGCGGGGACAGCCGTCGCCCTCCCCGAACGCGGAGGCTTCTGCCCGCGGCGGGACCATTCCTTCTGCTTCCGAAGGTAAGGTGGCTTAGCTTACTCTGGTGTGTGCTTTTATGCCTTGGGGTGCTCACCGTGTCCTGTTTGCAGCGTTGCTCTTTCGGAGGGAGCACTCGGCGGGACACGGAGCCTCCGAGCACGTAAGCCCGCGACTTCGTGCGCCTCGGATACACCGAGGGCGTGGCGCGATTGTGAATGGCGCGCCACGAGCATCGACCGCAAGTCTGCGCCGGCCTACGGTGCGGGGCGCCTCGGGGATGCCTTCGAGGTGTCCGGGTGAGGTAAGTACTCATGCGACAACGCTGATCTAGGCCGAGCTTGCTGAGTCTTCTCCTCTGCGAACACTTGTCTTTGGGCAGGCCTTGCAAGCGGTCTATACTCGTGACCGAAGGCGATCGAGGATAGATCTGCGAGTCGCCGAGAGGAGCTACGCGAAGCCTCGAGCCCGCTCTGCCCAAGACGCCCGCATCCGCCACCGGAAGCGGAGTGTGCGGCGAGGCACACGCCGAGGACTTGTTGCGTCGGCGCGAGGAGTCGCGGCATGCTGAAGAAAGTTTGCGGCGGAGCGGGGCGGGCTCTGGCGCGGGTCGCCTCGCTAGAGAAGGAAAAGGGCGAACTTGCCTTGACTGCGGCGGGCGTAACGGCGCTTAGCGACACCTCGGTGGTTGCGTGGGGCGCCATGCAAGCGCTGGAGAGCCATCTTCAAGAGCTGGTGGAGGTGCGGACGCGCTTTCGCCCGGGAGCTGTCTCGGGCGCTCCATTGGATCGGGATGCCGCCAATGTTGCGTCGCGGCGGCGGCGTCCTTGGCACCCATTGTGCGTACATGTCGGCATGCTTGGTGCATGCGCTCCTGCAGCACCGCGGTTATGCGCGACGTCGCCGGCCGGATGACCCCGGTGGAGATGCGGCGGGGCGGAGTAATGTCGGCGCCGTTCGCTCCGCTTCGCCGTACCCTCGGGCCCTTCTTGACCGGATCACGGGCTTCGTCGGGCGGATGCTGCACGCTCGAGCTCGGTCGCTCTTGGGCGGGAGCCTCGGCGATTCGGGCGGGGTCCTCGGCGCGACGCGGCACGCTGTCCCTCCGGCGCGGAACCCGCGGTCGACACCGTGGTGCCTAGATGTAGGCGTGTGTTGTCTTGCTCCCTCTTTTTGCGAATGAAGTACACACTTGCTGCATGCATTCGACTCGCCTATATCTGGCGGCCGTTGCGGGGTGACTTCTTACGGCGATCTTTCAACGGAGGCGCTGCGGCGGCGAAGGGCGAGAGTCGCTGGACTTTTAGGCGGGCCGGCCCTCTTGGCGAAGCCCGACTTTAGCGCGTGTTAGGAGCGAACCAGCGGGATAGCGGCTAGGCGACAAGGATGTTGCGGGCCTTTGTACTTGCGACTTTTCGGTATGCAGATTTCCTAGCATTTTAGGATATGCGCGTGTGTTGGTGCCACCGTTGGCGAAGCGGCGCAAGGGTTCCTTAGAATGGCGCTTGCGGGGGCGGTCGCTTGGCATCCCCTTTTACAGCCGCAGATGCCGTGGCGGGGCGGAACCTCCGCGCTTTGCCTCTCTTTATAGTCAGGAGACTCGCGCGTGCGAGGCGGACCTCGGCGCTTCGACTTATTTAAAGTCCGTGGGCGGTGCGTGCGGGCGAACCTCGGCGCTCGTCTTCCTTTATAGTCCGGAGACTTCGCACGCGCGGGCGCACCTCGGCGCTTCGTCTTATTTAAAGTCCGTGGCCCGTGCGTGCGGAGGCGAACCTCGGCGATCGTCTTCCTTTATAGTCGGAGACTCGCGCGCGCGGCGGACCTCGGCGCTTCGTCTTATTTCAAGTCCGTGGCGATGCGTGCGGGCGAACCTCGGCGCTTCGTCTTCCTTTATAGTTCGGAGACTCGCGCGTGCGGCGGACCTCAACGCTCGTCTTCCTTTATAGTCGGAGACTCGCGCGTGCGGAGGCGGACCTCGGCGCTTCGTCTTATTTAAAGTCCGTGGCGGTGCGTGCGGCGAACCTCGGCGCTCGTCTTCCTTTATAGTCGGAGACTCACGCGCGCGCGGCGGACCTCGGCGCTTCGTCTTATTTAAAGTCCGTGGCCCAGTGCGTGCGGGCGGACCTCGGCGCTCGTCTTATTTAAAGTCCGTGGGCGGTGCGTGCGGAGGCGGACCTCGGCGCTACGTCTTATTTAAAGTCCGTGGCCGAGTGCGTGCGGAGGCGGACCTCGGCGCTACGTCTTATTTAAAGTCCGTGGCCCAGTGCGTGCGGAGGCGGACCTCGGCGCTCGTCTTATTTAAAGTCCGTGGCGGCGCGTGCGTGAGGCGGACCTCGGCGCTACGTCTTATTTAAAGTCCGTGGACTAGTGCATGCGGAGGCGGACCTCGGCCTCGTCTTATTTAAAGTCCGTGGATAGTGCGCGCAAGGGCGTCCCGGTGCGTCTTCGTTTATACTCGGGCCCATCACCTTTGGCTACGGCGAGTGCACCGCGAGCGTGCGACCGATTTATACTCGATCCGTACCCACAGCTCGGCGAGTGCACTGCGAACGCGTCTTTGTTTTATACTGCGGGACATCTGCAGCCAAGGCGCCTGTGAATGGCCGCGCGGACCTCCGCGCTGTGACGCCGGCTCTAGGAGCGCCATTGGGCTTCGCGACACTGGCACTTTGGTACTGGCTCGATCGCGCGGCCATATCTGGTCGCCTCGGATGGTGATGATGGCCCGGGGACCCAGGATCTTCATGCATAGATAGCCGTGATGTGGTACTGCGCCGAAGGAGTTGAGGATTGGGCACCCCAATATGGCATTGTAGGGGTACGGAAGGTCGACCACGTCGAAGGTGGACTCTTCGGCCCGCACATTGTCATCTTGGCCGAAGGAGACTTGAAGACCTACCTGTCCCAGCGCCCGCAGGGGTTGTCCCCCGAAGCCCTGCAGTGGGATTCCCGAGGGCCCTAGGTGGCTTCGAGGGATCCCCATCTGGTCGAAGGCCGCCGCAAACAACACGTTCGCGGAGCTACCGCGTCCACGAGCGCGCCCACGTCGCATCCGCGATGATGACCGGATGACGGGGTCCCGATGAGAAGTCCACGCCTCGGGCGTCGTCGGTGTGAACGTAACCGTCTGCGCCCGATCGGGGTGCTTGCGCTGGTATGCCGCCACATGATGGAGTCTTCGTGCATAGGCCTTCGCTGCCGTCTTGGCGAACTCTAGCGCGAGCCTCGGATATGGCGTTAATGATCCTTGGTGGTTTGCCTCGGAGCTGCGGCGGCAGGAGGCCCTCCCTCCTGGCATGACGTGAGCTTGGATCCGTAAGGTGCCTTCCGGGGTTGCGTCCCTTGTGCTGTGCACTGCATGGGGCCTCGTCGGGGTGGGCGTGGGCCACCGCGGCGGGCGCGTCTCGGGTTCTGTCCCTAGCGGCGCTTCTCGCGGGCGCCGCGATGGAGGTGCGGTGCGGTATCATGATTGCGCGGCCGTGGACTACACACCACGGTCCACGTGCTGGTCATCATAATCTCCACGGCGCGCTTCGCGTCTACGCGCCCGACCGCCTCGGCACATGTAACATCCCGATTTTGAGTATTTTTGAAGCTTTTAAAATAAAATTCACCATTTGAATTTTTTTCTGAAATTAATTAAAGCTTAAATGAAATTTTATGAATTAAAAGGATTTAATATGAATAATCTGAACATGAACATTTGCCAAAGTTATTTTATTTGAGTTCCTTGTGTCTCAAGGAATTTATTGGATTTTTTGGATTTTTCTGGATTTATTTGCTATTTTCTAGAGCTCAAAAGGATTTAAATGAATTTATGAAAAGAAAAATACCAAAAATCCCCAACCGCCGATGGGCGAAACCCACCACCGCCCAACCCGCCTCGGCTCCGACCCAGTGCGCGCGCGCGCGTGCCTGCGTCGAGCATCCGCGCGCGCCGCCCGCCTGGCCTCCCGATGATCGCCACGTGGCCGTCATCCGCTGCGCCAGCGCCGCGCCCCGCATCTCGGCGCTGCTCACCGCGCCACGGCGGTGGGGCCCACTGTCGAGTCGTCCCGGCCGGACTCGTCTTCCGTCTCGGCCGGACTCGCGCGCCGCTGCCGTCCCGTCGCGGACACCTCGGTCCGTGTATAAAGCCGCGCCGCCCCTCGCTTCGCATCCCGCCGCCGCTCTCGCCGCCGCCCGCCGCCGGAGCCGCGCCAGCGCCGTCGCCCTCGTCATCTTTGCGCGGCCGTCGTCGCCGAAACCGCCGCCGCCGTCTGCCGTTCGCCACCGCCGGTGAAACCCGCCGCCGTCGTCGTCCCGCCACCTCGTCGCCGCCGTCACCGTCGCCGGCCGGCCGCCCGCGAACCCGCCGCCGCGCCGCCGGGCAGCGCCGCGCCGCGCCGCCTCGGCCGCGCCGCCTCGCGCCGTGCCGCGCGCCGTCGGCAACGCCGCGCCCGCGTCCGCGCCTTCCGTCGCGCCGGTCCATGTGAGCCGTGCGCGCCTTGTGGTCCCGCCGTCGGCCGAGCCGTGACCCGTGAGCGATCTGGGCGGCGGCCGGATCGTCCGCGCGCCGCACCACAGCCGTCCTATCGCCCCGCCGCTGTACTCCCGAGCTGCCACGCAAGCCGGGCCACGTCAGCCCTAACGCTTGCGTGTCTGCCACGCCAGCTGCCACCTCAGCCCTAGTCGCCGCGTCGGCGACCGCGCCCGCGCTTGTTTCGTGCGCGGGTTCACCGTGAGACTCAGCCTCCCGTGCGCCGGTCCACGGCCACGGTGCACTTTTCCAATTTTCCCGATTTTCAGAAAATCCAATTTTCCAAGAGCCCGTTCTCCCTCATCCTAGCTCCGATTGACCCCGTTCTTTTTTCTAAATTCATCTAAAATTGAGCTCTACCTTTTGGTTCAGGTTTGAAAGTTTTTGGAGTTCATTTGAATTTTATTTGAATTTATTTTCTCTTTTCGTCTCGTTTTCTCTCTCGTTAGATCGCGTGTTCGAGGGAGCGGAAGTTGGATTTGAAGACCAAGAGCCCTCATCTGAGCAAGGCCAAGGCAAGTCGTATTCTTTGATCATGTTGAACCCAGATTTCAATCTATTATGTATTATTTTGTTTCAAATTATCATGCATTGCTATTTATTAATAAAACCTTGTATTGGTAGTTATACTCCTAATTGATTAAATCCCTCCATGATAATTTGACTACCATGAATCCATTGACACCTTAGGATTGGGAATTATTTAGTGATAAAATATTAGTTGTCACATGGGTTGACGTCTAAATCGCTTAGCCATGCTTATCATTAGTTCGTTGGGATCTGTCATCACATGTGGTTAATTAATCCTGACTTAATGATTTACTTGAACGTGGTGGTTAGCCACAGTTATAAAATTGGTATGTCATGACATGGGTAGTGTCATGGGCATTGGTTATACAAACTTGGCTTTCACTTGGGCGAATGATCGTGCGATAAAGGGGTCTTTGGATGCACATTGGGATGTGGATGCTTCGCTGGGTAATTGTTAAGGACTTAACTTTGTGCGCCATTGATCGAGCTTAATCGTGCAAACCACATGTCTAGTATGGGATAGACTGGCATAATAATTTGAGAAGTCTCTACTTTGGTTTTACTACGATGTTGTGTGGCGCAAGAGGGGCAATTATCGACTAGGGGTTACCCTACTCGACGGCGAATCCTTAGCGAGTGGGATCGGGTGGAGATGGATCATTGTAAAAGCCTTGTTGTGATTTCCTTAAGCTGAGGCTAATCACATCGTGTGGGTACAGTTGTGCAACCTCTGCAGTGTAAAACTATTCGAATAGCCGTGTCCCGGTCATGGACAATGCTCGGTGATTTCACACGAGGGTAGAGTCTTTATGAAAATTTGATTGGTTTGAGATGGGAAGTGAATGGTTAGTTCACTTGTGGTTATATTCAATTCCTTTGATATATTTACTTAGTGTCATTTGTTAAATATGCTTTTCAATCTATATATTGTATTTACTTCAAATTGTCGCTTCATGCAAAACTAACCTTTCAGCCATCCATTGTTAAAGCTTTGCATATTATATTGCATTCATTTGTTACAAGCGACTTCTTGAGTACCAATGTACTCACGGCTTTATGCCCATGTTGCTCGATTGAGGAGGAGGGACCAGATCGGGGAGTTGCTAGAAGGAGGCTACTACGAGGACTTCACGGATTAGGACTTCGCTCCCGATCGATTGCTGTGGGCATGTCGAGTGGCTACTACGCAATTTTGGATTTCATTGCTAGTTTCTTTAAAGCCCTTGAGGCTAATAATTGTAAGCTTGGCCATAAGGTCGTACTCTGTTGGTTATTAATATAATTTGGATTTCCTTTAGAATATCGTGATGTGGATGATATTTATCTTTGTTTCTGCTGTGTGCACTAGCGTGATCTGGACTAGTGCAGAGTACACAGTAGAGTCGGATTTGTATATTCGGGTCTCGGCAGAGATGGTATCGAGCCATATCATTGTGGGGCGAAAACCTAAGTTAGTCGTTGTCTCAAAAATTCAAAACCTATTTTCTAAAGACAAAACAACCAAACCTGATATTTAGCAAATTCTTTACTCTCTTACCTTATTCTTAGGGACTCTTGCCTCTCACCTTAAAATTTCTGCGAAAATGAAAATTTTTAAGCGACTCTTATCTTGTCTTAGTCTTTGTAGATGTCATAAAGCAACTATAGCAGTCGGGAGGATGGAGGAGAGTGCTTGATCTTGCTAAGAAGTCTTGGTTTCAAAAGAACACCAATGTACAGTTCCATGGATGATGAAGTAAGAGGGTACCATTTCACACGGTTGTACTTCACTATCAAGCTTGGAGGTCACGTCGTACACCACAGACTTCAAAGGTTCAAATCCATAGCGGTGCACGCAAGGCCGTTGCTCAACTCATCGACGGTATAAGATCGGTATGACCAAGTTCATCCAGAATACAAGAAAGTATGAACACGAGGAGTACACTCGCGGGCGCCAACACCTCCACCTTCGCCTCGCCACCCGGCCGGAGGAAAGGCAACGCATGGCGGATGATCGCGAGTACCTTCAACTCGTCATTCCAGCGCGCGCCTACAATGCGATTCCAACCGATGGGCGTTCTACAGCGATGCGAGAGGAAGAAGAGGAAGATCGCACGCCGTACCTCGCCGGACTGAGTGGGAGCCGGAAGAGTAGGCGTAGCATAGGATAGCATCGGTTAGGAAGTGGTTTTGTTTGCATTGAGTGTGATGTGAGCTGCGGTTTGCCCTCAAAAGCAATATGTTGCAGTCATATCAAATCTTTTATTGAAGTGATTTATTTGTTCTTTTGTTAGCTTCTCGGCTAAGTGATTGTTTAGTTTAGGATTTACCATTAGAATATCCCCTTAGGCAGACTTACCACTTATCTTTGCTTTTCCCTCTTACAGTAAGCCTGTGAAGCCGTCCTCAAGCAAGTGATCTTTCTTTTCAGATGGTTGATACCGGAGCTCGCAGACGTGGTCGATGAGTCGAGGACCACGAGGCGGTCGAGCAACTCCGGGCGACATGCAAACCCAGCTGGATGGATCCAACCTTGAGTCGATTCATGGCAGCCAGACCAGTTGATGAACACCATGATGCGAACATGAACGCCATGATGAATCGGCGAGAATCAAGACATGGCCATGCCTCCCGATCCGCCAAAGCGGTCAAGTTTGCAGAATTTATGAGAACAAGGCCTCCTACCTATTCACGGTCTTACGAGCCATTAGAAGCCGATGGTAGGCTGCGCTTCGATGGAAAAGAAGCTTAACCTTGCCCGGTGTACGGTCGCGAGAAGGTGTTGTATGCGGCCCATCGGCTTGAGGTCTGCGGTAGAGTGGTGGGAAAATTATTGTGCGCTCATGAGGATCCGAGAGTATCACTTGGGCTGAGTTCGCGAAGCTTTTCGTCATGCCCATATCTGGATGGGGTGATCGAAATGAAGAAGGAAGAATTTCGGGAGTTGCGCGAGAAGAACATGTCCGTGAGTGAATATCTCAACAAGTTCACTCAATTGGCCCGTTATGCTCCGAAGATGTTGCCACGGATGATGCTCGCGGAAGAGGTTCAAGAAAGGATTGAACCGAGTTGAAAGTTCGAGTAGTGGGACATGATTATGCGGTTTCAAAACATGGTGGACAAAGCAATGCTCATTGAGGAAAGTCATCGCGAGTTGGAAGAATCTCGCAAGAGAAGAATGATGCAGCAAGGATCACAGATGCACCAAGCTCGAGAGCCCGCCGGTAATTTTCAGCCAGCTCGAGTTCCTCGGCGATCGGGATTCAAAACTCCTGCACCAGCTCCGTCGGTTTTCTTGGCGCCAAAACCAAATCCAGTGGGAAGCCAACGAGAGGATTACCAAGCCCATGTCGTGATCACTTGTTTCAAATGCAATGAGGCGGGACATTATGCCAACAAATGCGCAAAATACGCGTGACACGATTCGCTTCAGCTTGGGAGCCACACGGCCGTACCCTGCGGCGGGATCGGGGCGGAGCACCTCAAGGATCAAATCAACCCAACAAAGGATCGCGACCGTGATGCGTGGCGAGTGAACCACGTCACCATGGAGGAGGCTCAAGCGGCGCGGATGTGGTGATTGGTAAGTTCCCGTAAATTCGATACACCCACGCAGTTTTGTTTGATTCTGGAGCTTCACATTCGTTTGTTTCTCGGAGTTTTGCTCTAAAGCATAAGTTGGAAGTCGTTGCACTTGGTTCCATTTTATTGGTTCAATCCCCAGGCTCTGAGATGAGTACAAACCTAGGATGCCCCAAAGTTAGGATAGCCATCCAAGGAGTAGAGTTCTCATGATTTGGTTGTCTTGAATATCCGATCTTTGGGCGTAATTTTGGGTATGGATTGGCTCAAGAAGCATCAAGCGGTATTGGAATGTAGGCCAAGCGATCACTTTGGGCGGTCCGATGGAAGCAAGGTTAGATTTGAAGCCGACATGAAGCGGCGAGAAAAAGTGATGGTGTGCCAAAGTAAAGGGATTGCCCTAAATGAAGTACCGATTGCGGAGAATATCCGATGTTTTCCGATGATCTCCCGGGATGCCACCAAAAGAAAGTAGAGTTTGCAATTGAGTTAGCACCGGCACCTCACCAATTTCCAAGAGACCTTACAGAATGCCCGCCAATGAGTTAGCAGAATTAAAGCGGATACAAGAGTTATTGGATAAAGGGTATGTCGGACCAGTACCTCTCAGTGGGGAGCACGGTATTGTTCGTCAAGAAGAAGGATGGTAGCCAGCGTATGTGTGTGGATTACCGAGCTCTCAATGAAGTTACCATCAAGAACAAGTACCGTTGCCCGAATTGATGATCCGCTCGATCAATTAAAAGGAGTGGAGTGTTTTCAAGATTGATTTGAGATCGGGGTATCACCAAATGAGGATTCGACCGGAGGACATACCCAAGACAGCCTTCTCAACTCGTTATGGATTATACGAGTTCACCGTGATGTCCTTTGGCCTAACCAATGCTGACCTACTTTATGTACCGATGAACAAGGTGTTCATGGACTACTTGGACAAGTTTGTCGTTGTGTTCATTGATGACATTCGATCTACTCCAAGAATGAGGAGGAGCATGAGGAGCATTTGAGATTGGTATTGCAAAGATTGCGGGAGCACAAGTTGTATGCTAAGTTCAGCAAGTGTGAATTTTGGATGAAGGAAGTTGCCTTTTGGGTCATGTGTTGACAGCAGAGGAGTGTCCGTTGACTCGGGAAAGTACAAGATGTGCTCACTGGAAGGCACCCACGTCGCTGACCCAGTCGAAGCTTCCTAGGAATGGCGAGTTACTATCGGAGATTCATTGAAGGGTTCTCGGTGTAGCCCACCCCTTACCCAGCTACTAAAGAAGGAAAAGAAGTTTGAATGGGCGCCAGAGTGCGAGAAGAGTTTTGGAAGTTAAAGGAAAGTCGACAACAACACGATCTTAATTTTGCCCGACATCAAGAAAGATTTTGAGATTTATTGTGGCGCCTCCATAAAAGGTTTAGGTGCGTATTGATGCAAGACAAAAGAGTGGTAGCTTATGCATCGCGTCGATTGAGGCCACATGAGGAGAACTACCCTACGCACGATTTGGAGTTAGCGGCGATTGTGCATGCCACGAAAATATGGCGACACTACGATGGGTAACGGATGTGAGATCTACGGATCATAAGAGCTTGAAGTATATCTTCACCCAATCGGACCTTAACCTAAGACAAAGAAGATGGTTGGAGTTGATAAAGGACTATGACATTGGAATCCACTATCACCGGGAAAAGCCAGCGTAGTGGCGGATCGTTGAGCGGAAGGTATATTGCAACACAATTATGGTCAAGGAGAGTCAACCAAGATTGCACGAGGAATTCCAAAAGCTCGGTTTGGAGTTGGTTGAAGAAGGGAGGTTGGCGCTTTGGACTTGCGGCCGACCTTGGATAGTCGAGTTCGTCAAGCGCAGCGGAGGATGAAAATATCCAGCGGATCAAGGTTGGATTGAAGGAAGGAAAAGCGGCGAGTTTTGTGGAGGATGATCGGGGTATCATATGGTACAAGAAGCGATTGTGCGTACCCAATAAGGAAGAGTTAAAGCAATTGTTGCTTAAAGAGGCACACGAGTCATTATATTCAATTCATCGAGCGAGTACCAAGATGTATCGGGACATCAAGGATAAATGCTGGTGGCGGTATGAAGCGAGAAATAGCAGAGTATGTAGCACTATGTGATGTTTGCCGGTGAGTGAAAGCAGAGCATCAAAGACCCGCAGATTGTTGCAACCGTTGAAAATTCCCGAGTGGAAGTGGGAAGATGTGGGCATGGATTTCATCACAGGTCTACCCAAGACCAAGGAAGGTTACGACTCGATATGGGTAATTGTGGATCGATTGACAAAGGTAGCCCATTTCCTTCGATCAAAACCACATATTACGGAGATAAGTTGGCAGAATTGTATATGTCCGAGTGTGAGTCTCCATGGAGTTCCTAAGAGGATTGTGTCGGATCGTGGATCGCGATTCACTTCACGATTTTGGAGTAGTTTCCACGGCGATGGGTACTCATCTGAATTTCAGCACACCTATCACCCACAGACCGATGGTCGACAGAGCGTGTAAATCAAATCCTAGAGGATATCTTGAGAGCATGTGTTTTGGATCACGGAGCTAAGTGGGACAATTGCCTACCTTTGCAGAATTTTCCTACAACAACATTACAGGCCGGTTTGCGAGATGTCACCGTTTGAGGCTTTGTATGGTCGGAAGTGTAGGACCCTCTCAATTGGAAAGAAACAGGAGAAAGGCAAATTTTTGGGCAGTGTTTGCAAGAAGCGAAGAAAAGTGCGCTTGATTCAAGAAAGGCTGAAAGCAGCTCAAGCCGAGCAAAGAGTTATCTTGATACTCGCCAAGAGATTTAAGCTTTGAGCCCAATGATTATGTGTATCTCGGGATCACACCTTTCAAAGGTGTTAAGCGTTTTCAAATGAAGGAAAGCTAGCACCAAGGTATGTGGGGCCATTCAAGATTTTGAAGCGCAAGGAGAAGTTGCCTATCAGTGGAGCTACACGAGAACTTGGCGGGATACACGATGTTTTCATGTGTCTCAATTGAAGAAGTGCTTGCGAGTGCGAGGAAGCGGTGCCAGTGAGGTGTGGATCTCGGGAGGATCTGTCCTATAAAGAGCATCCCATCAAAATCTTGGAAGTGTCGAGCGAGTCACTAGAAGAAGAGTCGTTCGTTTTGCAAAGTTCGATGGAGCAATCATTGGAGGAGGAAGCAACACAGGAAAGCGAGGAGGATCTCAAAGCGGAGTTTCCAAACCTATTCTTTAGAGAGCAGAATCTCGGGTCGAGATTCCGTTTAAGGGGGAGGTTTGTAACATCCGATTTTGAGTATTTTGAAGCTTTTAAAATAAAATTCACCATTTGAATTTTTTTCTGAAATTAATTAAAGCTTAAATGAAATTTTATGAATTAAAAGGATTTAATATGAATAATCTGAACATGAACATTTGCCAAAGTTATTTTATTTGAGTTCCTTGTGTCTCAAGGAATTTATTGGATTTTTCTGGATTTTTCTGGATTTATTTGCTATTTTCTAGAGCTCAAAGGATTTAAATGAATTTATGAAAAGAAAAATACCAAAAATCCCCCAACCGGCCATGGGCGAAACCCACCACCGCCCAACCGCCTCGGCTCCGCCACCCAGCGCCGCGCGCGCGTGCCTGCGCTCGGGCATCCGCGCCGCGCCGCTCGCTATAGCCTCCCGATGATCGCCACGTGGCCGTCATCCGCTGCGCCAGCGCCGCGCCCCGCATCTCGGCGCTGCTCACCGCGCCACCGGCGGGTGAGCCCTGTCAGTCGTCCCGACCGGACTCGTCTTCCGTCTCGGCCGGACTCGCGCCGCTGCCGTCCGTCGCGGACACCTCGGTCCGTGTATAAAGCCGGCCGCCCCTCGGCTTCGCATCCCGCGCCGCTCTCGCCGCCGCCGCCGCGAGCCGCCGCCAGCGCGCTGTCGCCCTCGTCATCTTTTGCGCGCCGTCGTCGCCGAAACCGCGCGCGCCGTCTGCTGTTCGCCACCGCCGGTGAGCCCCGCCGCCGTCGTCGTCCCGCCACCTCGATCGCCGCCGTCACCGTCGCCGCCGCCCCCGCCGCCGAGACCCGCCGCCGCGCCGCCCGGGCAGCGCCCGCGCGCGCCGCCTCGGCGCGCCGCCTCGCGCCGTGCACGCGCGCGTCGGCAACGCCGCGCCCGCGTCCTTCGCCTTCCGTGCGCCCGGTCCATGTGAGCCGTGCGCGCGCTTTGTGGGTCCCGCCCGTCGGCCGGCCGTGGGCCGTGAGCGATCTGGGCGGCGGCCGGATCGTCCACGCGGCGCACCACGCGGCCGTCCTCGCCCGCCACAGTACTCCCGAAGCGCCACGCAAGCGGGCCACGTCGGCCCTAACGCTGCGTGTACGCCACGCCACCGGTGCCACCTCACCCTAGTCGCCGCGTCGGCACCGCCCGCCCGCTGCTGTTTCGTGCGCCGGGTTCACCGTGAGACTCAGCCTCCCGTGCGCCGGTCCACGGCCAAGATGCACTTTTCCAATTTTCCTGATTTTCAGAAAATCCAATTTTCCAAGAGCCTTCTCCCTCATCCTAGCTCCGATTGACCCGTTCTTTTTCTAAATTCATCTAAAATTGAGCTCTACCTTTTGGTTCAGGTTTGAAAGTTTTTGGAGTTCATTTGAATTTTATTTGAATTTATTTTCTCTTTCGTCTCGTTTTCTCTCGTTAGATCGCGTGTTGAGGAGCGGAAGTTGGATTTGAAGACCAAGAGCCCTCATCTGAGCAAGGCCAAGGCAAGTCGTATTCTTTGATCATGTTGAACCCAGATTTCAATCTATTATGTATTATTTTGTTTCAAATTATCATGCATTGCTATTTATTAATAAAACCTTGTATTGGTAGTTATACTCCTAATTGATTAAATCCCTCCATGATAATTTGACTACCATGAATCCATTGACACCTTAGGATTGGGAATTATTTAGTGATAAAATATTAGTTGTCACATGGGTTGACGTCTAAATCGCTTAGCCATGCTTATCATTAGTTCGTTGGGATCTGTCATCACATGTGGTTAATTAATCCTGACTTAATGATTTACTTGAACGTGGTGGTTAGCCACAGTTATAAAATTGGTATGTCATGACATGGGTAGTGTCATGGGCATTGGTTATACAAACTTGGCTTTCACTTGGGCGAATGATCGTGCGATAAAGGGGTCTTTGGATGCACATTGGGATGTGGATGCTTCGCACTGGTAATTGTTAAGGACTTAACTTTGTGCGCCATTGATCCGAGCTTAATCGTGCAAACCACATGTCTAGTATGGGATAGACTGGCATAATAATTTGAGAAGTCTCTACTTTGGTTTTACTACGATGTTGTGTGGCGCAAGAGGGGCAATTATCGACTAGGGGTTACCCTACTCGACGCGAATCCTTAGCGAGTGGGATCGGGTGGAGATGGATCATTGTAAAAGTCTTGTTGTGATTTCCTTAAGCTGAGGCTAATCACATCGTGTGGGTACAGTTGTGCAACCTCTGCGAGTGTAAAACTATTCGAATAGCCGTGTCCCGGTCATGGACAATGCTCGGTGATTTCACACGAGGGTAGAGTCTTTATGAAAATTTGATTGGTTTGAGATGGGAAGTGAATGGTTAGTTCACTTGTGGTTATATTCAATTCCTTTGATATATTTACTTAGTGTCATTGTTAAATATGCTTTTCAATCTATATATTGTATTTACTTCAAATTGTCGCTTCATGCAAAACTAACCTTTCAGCCATCCATTGTTAAAGCTTTGCATATTATATTGCATTCATTTGTTACAAGCGACTTGCCGAGTACCAATGTACTCACGGCTTTATGCCCATGTTGCTCGATTGAGGAGGAGGACCGGATCGGCGGGAGTTGCTAGAAGGAGGCTACTACGAGGACTTCACGGATTAGGACTTCGCTCCCGATCGATTGCACATGGGCATGTCGAGTGGCTACTACGCTTAATTTTGGATTTCATTGCTAGTTTCTTTAAAGCCCTTCAGGCTAATAATTGTAAGCTTGGCCATAAGGTCGTACTCTGTTGGTTATTAATATAATTTGGATTTCCTTTAGAATATCGTGATGTGGATGATATTTATCTTTGTTTACGCTGTGTGCACTAGCGTGATCTGGACTAGTGCAGTACACGATGAGAGTCCGGTTTGTATATTCGGTCTCGGCGGCTGCGAGGCGCCCTCGTCGGAACCGTCTTCAATGTCGAGGACGTACCGATTTTGCCTCGACCTCTGCTGGCCGCGCTTGGGCTGATCGGACGACTCCCTATGCGAGGCGCCCTTTCGGTCAGGCGCATCCTGGGCGACTCACGCCACGCTTTCCCTTGAGAGCCGTTCTTCAGAGGATCTTCGGCTTTTACCGAGGCTCCGGCCTGGTTGGTGTCGGAGTCGTCACCTTGCCTTCGCCGCGCGTCTTCTTCCGCCCTGGCATATTCCTCCATCTTGTCGAAGAGCTTCGCCACTGTCTTGATTGGCTTTCGCGCATTGTACTCGGCCATTGGGCCCGGACGAAGGCCCTGTATAGCGGCATTAACAATGGTGGTTTCGTTAACGTCCTTCACTTGGCATCGAATCTTGGCGAAGCGTTTGAAGTAGTCCCGAATCTTCTCCGCGGGTTTTTGCTTCACAGCAAAGAGTTAGTCCGCGTCGACTCGGTCGACGTAGTTTCCTTGGAAGTTGTTGTGGAGGCGGACGAAGCTGCTCCCACGCGTAGATGGAGCCGGCTCTATGGTAAAGAACCAAGAGGCGCCACGCCTTGCGGCGCGAGGGAGTCCTTCGCCGTGGTGTTGTCTCCACCGCGGCCGATCGCGGTTTCGTACCGCGCCACGAACTCTCGGGGTCCGTGTCACCTTTGTATGAGTCGATGGCGCTAGGAAACTTGAAGTCTTCGGCCATGCCGCTGCTGCAGCCCGCCAAAGCGGGACTCGGATCTGGCGCGCCGCCCGCCGCGGCTGGGCGTGGGGGCTTGCGACCGTCCGCCCTCTCGGCGTGGGCTCGGGCGCGCTGCGGCGCGGCTGCTGGCTCGAGCCTCTTGCATATCTCGGACGGCTCGCGAAGGTCCCCTAGCTCCGCCGAACGCGTTGAGGGCCGCGGCAAGGCGCTTTCCACCGCTGCGCAGCGGGTCGCCGGTACTCCGACGGCGGACGGCGCGAACACGACCAGCGTCCACGGGTCCCGAGCTGCCGGTCGCTCCGTCGTGGCTACCTCGAACCGCCCGGTCCGGCTGCCGCGAGGTTGCGGCGGGCGGCGAGGTCGGCCGTCGTTGCGTCGGCGGGTCGGTTGTCGCTGCACCAGCGTCGACGTCTTCGACCGCGGGGTCCGTCCCCGCAACGCCGGTGACGGGGCGGGTTGTCGCGATGCCAGTGACGGGGTTGGTCATCGCGGTGCCGGTGACGAGGTTGGTCGTCGCCGCGCGAACGTCGACGTCTTCGGCCACCGCGCCTGCGTCGCTACCCGCGTCCGCTGCTGCCGATGCCGAAGCCCTGGTACTCATGCGACGCTCCGGCCCGGTCGCCTGCTTTCCCTTCGCCGCCGCTGACGAAGCTTTTTTCGGTGCCATCCTTCTTCCTCGGTCTTCAGGCTTGTCCTTGTCCTCCCCACGGATGGCGCCAACTGTTGTGGCTACGGGCCAAACAGAGAGAAAGGTGGTAGTGGAGAGTGAGGATGAGTGCAATGGCCTGGGTCCTACCCATGGCTTGTACCCATATATATACACACATGAGGAGTGCTTTTACAGTTATACCCTTACATTTGGTTATCCCCTCTGGGGGCAGTTATGTCATTACACATGGCCTATTCTGGGCCTTATAATCTCCTACCAGGCCTGCTGGGTTTAGGTGGGGGCCATCCCTACGACAGGTATGATTTGATCCTTAGTGAATATCTCTCTTGGAGTTAGGATCTTTCTAGAATTTAGTGTGTGGAGATTGTGTTAAGCTATTGGTATTATAATGATTGAGTCTATTCGGATTATCGGACTGATTAGTAAATAGATTGGAGAATTTCCCAATTAATTATATTGAAACTTCATTGTAGAAGTCATTGAGATTGAGGTACTAAGGGTAATGGAAGAATGTTTTGGTGGTTTACGAGTGTGAATTTATGGATTTCTTGTAGTTACAATCTCAATAGATATTTGTTTCAATGTATGGATAAGAGGAGATGGAAGTGGATTTTGTGCTTTAGTCTAGAACTATAATTGACCATGCTTTTGTGCGAAAGTAGGAGAACAAAATTGACTTCAAGAATTGTGATGATCATTGGTCACATTCATTTGGTGGTGGTAAATATGTGAGTGCTAGGATCTTCAAGGTGATTATCCTTAAAGAATTAAGGTGATAAGATTCGATGTGAAATCTATAATTAAGTTCGCTTTGAATTATCTGTAGGGATATTTTTTTGGTAGAGAAGTTGATTAGAGCATTTGGTAGATTAGCATTGTAATACCCCAAAAGTGATTCGAGAGTTAATCGATTAATTGGAGGGAAGGACCATATAGAAAAGAGTTAAATAGGGATTTTTAGAGGGGGAATTTCTGAAAATCCTGACAACCTGGGCCTGGGCCTTGGCCCAAGAGGTGGCTGGCCAAAAGGGGGGAGGCACCCCTCCCCCAAACCCTAGCCGCCACTCCCTTCTCCCCCTCTCCTCTCCCTTTGTGGCCGCCTCCTCCCTACCCTTGCGCCACCCCAAGCAGCCCCTCTCCCTCCCCTCTCCTCCATTGAAGCCCCCTACCGGTGAAAAAGTTCTCCATTCGCTGCCGGTCGAGCGGAGGAAGGAGATCAATCGCAGCGAGGCGTTTGGATCCGGAGGAAGGAAAGAGGAAGGGAAAAAGGGGAAAGGAAAAGAGAAGGAGTTCGTGGGGTGTTCGTCGTGTTCTACAGCGATTCGTCAAGGGTAACCCCTGTTTTCCCCTAATTAGATGTATATTTTAGTTGTGGTTGCAAGGTCGGTATTCTGGACTGCTAGGACAGATTTCGTTGGACGGCTGTTTTGGGGTGGTTTTGTGGGGATTCAGATCTGGACTTCTCCTAGAGAGTTGTATAGGACATCGTTATCTTTCCATGAAGTGCTAGAACGTGTCGATCGGACCTTTGTAGCAGAAGTTATGATCTTTTTCTTGTAAGACTGCTCTGCAGATCGGGAGATTTCTGTCAGATTTTGGTAGATTAGATTGGGCGATTAGAAAACGGGAGAATCAGAGGATCTCCATATTATAAAAGTTGTAGATAATTGTCTTATATTTCCAGGAAAGGCAAGAAATCATGATTCGGACACTCGGGCTGGAAGTTATGGCATTTTTAGTGCTCTGTCCAGAGAACCCGATGTGAAATTGATGTTTTAGAAAATTGGATGGTGTGGGTAGAAGATGGCCGAATCAGGGAGGCTCACCAACTAGGTTTAGTTGGATAATTTAATTATCTTTCCATAAAGTCTAACAACACCCTATTCGAACTTCTGTACCAATAGATATGAAATTTTGAAGTTGACTGTCCACAGAGGGGGGCGGGATGACCTGTAGGATTTGGGAATTGGAACCAAGTTAGACGAATTTACTAGTTCATGATTGTTTTTATTTGGGCAAAGGTCCGCTACTGTTATCTTAGCAAATATTATAATTATGAGGACGGATCCCAGAGGCGGCACCTTCTGCATGTCCCCCGTTTTCTCGCGGTTAAGGCAAGTATAATGATGGTTTAAAAATTGATAGTGTGGAATGTCGATGTTTGATCTATAATATGAATATATGTGTTCATGGTTGTGGTAAGGATGTATTGGTGTTGTTTATGGGTGATTGCAATTTACCGTGTTCATGAGTATTTTTGATGCATGGATAATGTGAATGCAAGATTTATTTTATTGAGACATTCACACATATGCATCATGTTGATCTATTGAAGTCTTGGTCACGAGATGACTAAGCGCCGAGGTCCTCGTCATGTTGATGACATGACGGACTAAAGGTCCCCATACTTGTGGAGTATGGGCAATTGGTCCCTGTACCAGGTGGTATAGGTATGGGTGTGTATCGACGAATGCACACTTTGCATTACCGCTAAAATGCAAAAGAGAAAGAGATAAAGAGATTTTTGATCATCTTGCATAGCATGGCTTGTTTATATGATTGATGGATGGATTTGTGAAGTGATGTTCATAAATGTACTTGTTACTATCTATTATATTTGATGAGTCGTTGCTGTTGTTGTGTTTGTTTTAGGTACCATTATGTGATCGGCATGCACGGGGAAAAGGATAGATTAGTATTATTGCACTTTGCATGATCTATCCACAATGGAAGAGGGGAGAAAATAAAATGCTATTTGCTTGAATTACTTAAGTAGTAGATGATTATTGATTGTCGGACTTAAATTGTAATAAAGGATTAGATTTCTTTTATGATGCTTCCGTTCTTTATTAAATTATTATATCTATGAATGCTTTAGTAAACTTAAACCATTTTGCTTAGATTTTAATATATTCTTGATGTTATTCATTTCATCTATTTATGCTTGTTGCAATCTCTGTCTTGAACTACAATACAGGGGATGTTCTGCCGAATTTTGTATGGTGTAGTTAGTTTATCCTTGTTTTATTTCTAGATTGGTAGCATTCCGGGTCAGGGTTTGACTGGGGTGTTATAGTTGGTATCAGAGCGGACTGTAGGTCCATGGTTAATGAAATATTAATTTTGACACACTAAGCACTGTAGGTGGGAATGGGGTTTGCATTGCATCTACGTTTCCGTCGATTATCATAGTTGAATGTGTGCTTAATGTTTGACTTTGTACTTGTCATGAGATGATCTTTTGTGCTTATGATTCAATTATATGATTGTTAGGTGGGGTGATAGTTGATGTCGAGAGATAGAGACCGTGGTGCGGCCATGGGCATGGCCAGGTTATATCACTATTCGTGGTATTGAAATGGTGAAGGATTTTTCCTTAGACAACTTAGTTTCAGAGGTTAGGAATGAGTTATTTAGAAAAGTTTCTCTCATCCTTTAGTTGGGTTTGGTCAATTCTTATCCTGTGGTGGTGGATGAATTTATCTTGGGTTTGTGGTTCATTGCAGTTGAGGGTTTTCTATTGGTCTCTACCTGTTCTTTGAAGCAATTATTGTTTTTTCGGACTATTAAGACACTTTTGCTACCTGTGAGCATTGTGGATTTGCATGGTCGGTCCCTTCGCGGGAGTTTTGTCTTGTTGTGAAACATGTCTCATTTGTTCGCTTGGTATTCTTGTTAATGAAAGTTTTATGTTGCAAATTCTTTAGCATGTGAAAGCTTTGGCTTTATGTAATTCATTTGGATTATTCTAAGTGTTGAAGTTTAATACCTCTCTTTTCTGAAGGGGGTGTTAAAATCCTTTTGTGATATCTTGGGTTATGGTTAAGTCAGAGATTGTAATCAAATAAATTGATATGGTATGAGTATCCTTGGAAGTGAAACCGAATAAGTTGATGTTGTCTTCTTGTAGTTGTTCATGAACTGTGTTTATGAATAGGGCTATTCCTAATGGAATCAATAGAGTTACTAAGAGGTGTGGAACTTTGATGAACTGGTTGATCAATAAGAGAGACAAAATTAGTAAACTTTTGGGATAAATTGGATCAACAGGTCTCAATGGATTAATCTAACCATTTAGGATAGTTAAATTCAGAAGGTGTTGGATTACTGTATCAGTGGATATTAATCTTAGAGTTATCTTTGTGGATACTTAGTGTTTATATGTAATTGCTAAGTGCAACTGTTGTGTAATGAAATTTGGTGTTGCGCATCAATAAGAGAGCAATGGATGGGGTTTAAAATGTGATATATATTTACATGATGGTGGGATTGTCAGATGATATTATGTCTTTGATGGAAGAGTTTTGGTTGAATCATTAAAATTGTGTAGTAGATTTTCTCTAATTTAAAGCGGTTGTCGTAGTGAGGTTGTAAGGTTTTGAAATACTTTCAATTTGAGGATGGGATGATAAAGTAGCATGGAACTGTTTGATGAGATTTTAGAGGGCTTTATAATGGAAGGGTAGACGATAACGATTCTTGTTAAGAGTGTATTATTCTTGATGTTAGCAAGATTGTTGCAATCTTATTGGAAAAAAATATTTTGAAATAAGTTATTGTGTTCTTTTGGAAAGGTTTATGATGCGCTGATAGGCTATGATGATTCATGCTAAGAATATATAATGATGATGTTAGTAAAACTGAGTATGAGATGATGAGGGTAGTGTTGATTCTTTTAGAAGTAAAGGAATTTGTTCGTCTTCCGTGATGTCAGTTAAATGAAATGTTTGGAGTTTTGCATTCATGATCCTATGGGAGTTCATGAATTATTGTGGTATCTGAAATTAGTTTGCGCAGAGTGACGTATTGGAAGGTTCTATCGGTTCTTAAGTGATTCATGTGATTTGAGCTTAAAGGATCGTTTGCTTGAAGTTGGTAAAGTGATGTTTCCATTAAAGAAAATTATATCCTTGGTTAAATTGAAGGGTGTAGTAGAGGTATTCGCGGTTGGATTCAAGTTTTGTACCTTGCAGCTTATTGAAGCGTGCTTAACCTTGTTGGTTTGCCACAAAGGAATTCCTCAAGTTTCCAAAAGTGGTGCTTTATTTATTTTCGGCTGAAGTTTGATACTCTCTTTTTGTGGGACTTGTGCACTCAACTGTGGTCTCGTCTTCTATTTTTCCAAGATCTTGGCTATTTGACTTTTTTTCCTTGGTCTCGTGTCTACGGTGAGTGGTAAACGTTTTTCCATGTGCTGAAAATTGTTTCTACCTATATTTTCTTCTAAGGGAGGATTGACCAATCCGTGTTGCAAAGCCTTTTAGTTTGTATAATGGCAACTTGATAGTGGTGGTCAAGTAGATGATTTTGGTGAGATTGTAGGTGTCAAGTTGTTTGAGATTCATTGAGTGATAAATTGATTTCTTGGAATAATTCTTGGTGAGGATTTGATTTAAATAGAATGTTTGTCTTTGGAGCTAATTGATTTCATGGTTGCAATTAGTAGAACCTATAGTAGATTGTGGTTCAAGAATATTTCGATCATTTTGATGGAACATTAGAATTATCAAAAGTATGAAAATCTTGATCAATCTTATTAGAGTATCGTGATTGGGCACTTTGCAAGGTTTAGTAGGAGGATTATGGTGGGTAGTTAATGAGATTATAATTGTGAAGAAGTCTAACCGTTATGGGAATCATTGGGATAGTAGGGATTGTTGAATTATTGCCATGCATGACTTGGCTTCAGTGAGTAACCCTCCAGGAATTAGAATCTTCCTAAAGATAATTAGGTTGAGAATATGTTTTTCATGTGGTTGTTAATGATTGAGCATGTTTGATTGTGGGAATGTTAGTCACCGAATTCGAGAGTCTTCGTATCAATTATATCGAAGTGCATATATAGGAGCCCTGGAGATGGAAAATTTTGGTTTGATGTTCTATGCTAGAACCTTGGAGGCTAATGATGTTGTGTGGGAATATTGGAATAAGTGGATTCTAAATAGTGTGATGCTCCTTGATAGTGTCCTTTGGGTGTGGGAATTGAGTGTGTGTGCTGAGAATTTCAAGTTGATTATCCTTAGAGGATTGTGGTGAAGTGATTGTGGGTGAAAACAATGATGAGGTGCTTTGGAAATTATTTATCAAAGTAACCCTGTGGTAGAGGAGGTGGCTAGAGTATTTATTGTGAGGTCAGTAGAGTCTCTCCACAAAGGGGTGGTTGATGCACTCGGTTTGAGCATAGTGTTGATGTTGCTAATTTAAGAGAAATGAGTTAGTGTGGTGTGTGATGATTTGGAATCTTATGATTCAAGAGAAAGTTTATTACTAAAAGAAAAAAAACAATATTTTCTCGAGTAGTAAAATGCTCTCTTGATTCTTGTTTGAGCTATGTGATGATAGCAAAAGTCTTTTGTAGTTTGGGTTGACTTTATGTTGGCATGTGTGGTTTTTCCGGTTCAGGATAAAAAAACAAAGGAAGGGTTTGGCATTGGAGTGATTCTCCTTTGACTTATGTGTTGTTTATTTGCAAACTACCTACTTGGAATGTGGAGAGGTTCTCATGTTGAATCCTCATTTTTTTTATTTAACTCTTTTGGTCGAGAGTTGGTGATGTGTCGTTGCGATGAGAATCCTTTATTTTCAGTTGGATTCTGGTTGTAAAAGAGGTTGTTTACAACGAGCTCTGTTGTGCATCCGGGGTTAAAGGAGATGCTCATTGTTAAGGTAAAGAGATCGATTGGGGAGTTAGAACAAGAGTTTCGTTTGTTGTGCAGGTTGTGTGGGTTGGTACCAAAGAGAATGATAACCCGAGATATATTTAATCGCATCTGTTAGTTGTGAGGATTTGGAGGGTGGTGTATCGCTAGGACTGCCTTTGGTGGTGTAGTTAATGAGATTATAATTGTGAAGAAGTCTAACCGTTATGAGAATTATTGGGATAGTAGGGATTGTTGAATTATTGCCATGTATGGCTTGGCTTCAGTAAGTAACCCTCCAAGAGTTAGAATCTTCCTAAAGATAATTAGGTTGAGAATATGTCTACATGTGGTTGTTAATGATTGAGCATGTTTGATTGTGGGAATTTTAGTCACCAAATTCGAGAGTCTTCGTATCAATTATATCGAAGTGCATATATAGGAGCCCTGGAGATGAAAAATTTTGGTTTGGTGTTTTATGCTAGAACCTTGGAGGCTAATGATGTTGTGTGGGAATATTGGAACAAGTGGATTCTAAATAATGTGATGCTCCTTGATAGTGTCCTTTGGGTGTGAGAACTGAGTGTGTGTGCTGAGAATTTCAAGTTGATTATCCTTAAAGGATTGTGGTGAAGTGATTGTGGGTGAAAATAATGATGAGGTGCATTGGAATTTATTTATCAAAGTAACCTTGTTGGTAGAGGAGTTGGCTAGAGTATGTTATTGTGAGGTCAGTAGATGAATGAATTACTTTAAGTACCTTTATGATCATTGCTTGCTGGAATTAAACTGTAATAAATATCTAGATTTTTTTATGATACTCCTGTTCTTTATCTAGATGCTAGACCTATGGATGTCCTAGAACATATAGTCAATTTTGATTAGTAATGATCATAATACATGTTGGTTGTCTATTTTTATTGAATCTGCTTGTTGAAACCACTGACATAGACAACCATACAAGGGAGGTTCTGCCGAAGTTTTGTGAGACGTATTCAGTTTATCCTAGTTACATTACTAGTTTGGTAGCATTCCAGGTCATGGTTTGGCTGGGGTGTTACAGGTGGGCGGCTTCGGGCAGTAGGTGGCCTGGCTCGTGCGGCGGTTTCGGGCGGCGCGTGGGGAGGCCGATGGTTGGTGGCGGCTTCGGGCCAGCGTGGCGGCGTGCGCGGTGGCCGTACGGGGCTGGCTTTGTAAGATTTTTGTTCCATTTTTTAATCTACAATGTAATCAACATCTACTCTTTCATGTAATCTACCGATCGACATTGTGCCGGTGATTTTAAGTCTGCTCGCGGTAGATTAGAGTGGATTTACACCGTAGAAAATAATCTAGAAAGCGAAATATGTGGAATTTAAAGCGAACTAGATGCAGACAATTCAATCTACTAATGCTTCGATGATTACCTTCCGATTCATGGAGCGATTTGTGCTGATAACATGTTGAGGAACCGTCGCTGGCGACCAGTCCGACCGATTCCTCTGCTATGCAAAAGACAGATCAATCACAGAAGATGCAAAATAGTATATTGAAACACATAGATAAGGAGAACTCCTAGTCTTTTTTATTGCTTTATCTTTCTCTTTAATATACAAAATAGCCAATGGTACTCCCTATTTATAACCTAGTAGTGAGGTGTCCACTATGAACCAAGACTTCAAGTCCAGACCCAGGTTTCTAATACTCACTACGCTATATCCATACGAGTTCGACTGCACGAGCGCGGATTGATCGTATAGTGACATCTTGTGCCTCTGCTCATGTGCGAAGCCCGTCTGCTCAACACACATCAGAGGTTTTAATCCTGGCTAAATAATGATTCTTACTCTTTGTATTGGCAAAACCTTACTATTTTTTATGGGAATTACTAAATAACACTCTGGTGTTTTTTTCACTCGGAGTACTCAGATTTTTATTATGTAACTTTTTTGGTCCATATTTACAATATTTTTCACCTATATATGCAACATTTCTCGGCTATAAAATATTGCATACATAGGAAAAATATTACATACATAAAAAAATATTGCATATATGGACGAAAAATGTTACAAACATAGACGAAAAATGTTACATATATAGAAAAAAATCTGAATGCTCCGAACCACAAAAAAACACTTGAATCCCCCTAGACACCTCCTATTTTAATATCACAATTTGTGTTGTGTTTTGCGATGTACACTCTCCTACCAGCTCTCTCGGTATGCCCTCAACTCTTAGGGAGTTTAAGGGGCCGTTCCAACTGGCTTTCGGCTATGGATTTTGGCTACGGTTTCTGGCTAAAATTGCACTATAGCACCTGGTAGTTTTTTTAATCATTCAATTAAAGAAAAATAAAAAATAAAAATACCGTTATATCTCTACGAACAATACAAAGAAAAAAGGGAAAGCAAAAAGGCTAAAAGAAAAGCCAAAAAACTAAAATTAGAATCAAACGTGTTTTAAATAGACTCTGCCTTAAAAATCAAAAGCCAAAAAAGAACGGAGCAAGATCTAATTTCATCTTAAACTTTAAACATATTTATTTTACGTCTTTCAAATGTCAACACGGCGCATGTCATATTCCAAGGATAGACTTATGAATGGTTTTGAGTGGACAAGACTGGCACATTATCAATTTTGCCCTTTGTCGGCCACATCAACAACTTCACGCACATGTGAGAACCTTGTTTTCCTCACAATCTGTGGATATTTTCAATCACTGACACCTGGGCCCGTTGGACAAGCTCATGCCAACGGAGTCCCAATCAGCGCCATATACGGAGCAAAATCGTGGTGGTTTATGGTTACTGCAGAGGGACGTGAGTTGCACATATGTTATGTCTGAAGACGTAAAGTAAATAGTATTGAAATTTAGGGTGAATATTAAAACTCCGTTAAGGGTTGACGATCTAAGCTGTTCTTAAGCCCGTTTAATCCGGCTTTTTTTAGCCGCTTCTGACTTGCAGTTGTTGTCTTTTTAGCTAAAATTGCACCTAGCGGTTTTTAGTTTTTTGAGTCATTCAATTAAATATAAATAAATAAATAACATCGTTCTATCTTCATAGATATTGTAAAAGAAAAATAGAAAAAACCAAAAAAATTAAAAAAACAAAATTAAGAAGCTATATTCATTTCAGCTTCTGGCCAGAAGTTAGAAACTAAAGTGGGAATGAACACAAATAATGAGAGATAAGGATTACTCCTTTCATTCCAACAATTTAACGCTTTTCACCATGATTTTCTTCGATGAGGCAATTTGTGATACCTAAGGCATGTTTCCTCGTACTATCTATATTAAAACTCTGAACTGTTCACACATATGACATGATTGCAATATATTTTTAATTTTGGTCCCTAGCATAATTTTTTATAAAAATGACCCTCTCCCTAAGATCGGAAGACGTATCACCTACCTCACCACCGTAGGTGGAGGGAATTTGATTCCTCACGAAGGCAGCGGCAACGCGCGAGGGAATCGTGCTAATTACACGACACGATATTAGATACTCATTTTATTTGCATGTTAATTACAATACATTCACATGAGTGCACATAAAATGCAATCCACAATCACATTGCTGCCGAGCGCGTGAGAGAGGGGGAGAGAGCACAACAGGGAGGGGAAGGAAAGAAAAGAGAGATTTTCTGCCGAGCGAGAGCGCAAGGAGGCAACATAGCCATGATTTACCATCCTTTGTAGTTGGAAGCATTGTAGAGCTGGTAATTACATTCAAAAAAGGTATGCTTCATTCGCATGTGAGCAACACGCTTAATATATCATAAGTGTTTCGTTAGCATAACTATGGTTTTGTAATATGGAATGCGCTAGATAGCCATGTTTAGTTGGCAAATGTGTTTCTTTAAGTAGCTATGTTTATTTATTATAAATAGCTGTAGAAATGCAGGCTAGAAAAATAACTAAAATATTTTTGTATGTATGCATATATATATATATATATATATATATATATATATATATATATATATATATATATATATATATATATATATATATATATATATATATATATATATATATATATATATATATATATATATATATATATATATATATATATATATATATATATATATATATACTTTCACGTGATTCTTGAATGACCGTTATCCAACAACCTGGTCTTATTTTCCTAAGACTAAAACGCAGAAGCTTCATTATATCTTTAAACTATTACTAATACCCTCGTGTTTAACTGTAGATGATCGAATCAAATGACATTGGGCCAACTTCACCCATGGAGAGGACGAAGGAGAGTTTGCCCACATATTGTGTGAACTAATATAATAGCTGCATTGCTGACACTGTCCCATCTTAAGGGGACAAAAGAGCCAGGAAGGAGACAGGGAGACTTGGATGATAGAACTCTTCCTATATGCAAGGGAAGGCGATTACACCCCCGCACCTTTCGCACGAAGCACCTAAGGAGCACTTCCACCAATGCCCTTCAGGATGCCACCTACTTGGCTTATGCTCGCCTGTGCGAGATCCACGAGTCCGCCATGTTGACCTCCCATTTCACTACTATCCATCCCTCCAGGAAGAAGCATGCTACGATGAGATGTTCATCCCTGGCTCCGAGGATGACCTACTCTAGACCAACTCACCCGATGCTCTAGAGGAGATCTCGGATGTCCACTAGCTCCTCATCGCCAGCTATAGCTAGGCCAAGACTCTCTGCACTCAGCTCGCCAAGTGTGAGAAGGCCCTGTCTGCAGTTGAGCGTGAGAGGAATGTTGCAATTGTCAAGCTCGAGCAGACTATAATAGCAGCAACGGTCCATGCTACAGCTCGTCACGAACCCCCATCATCCTCACGAACTCTGTTCTGACTCAGCTACTCACCAGCGGACTACGCCTAAGGAGCAACACACGTAACAACATGTGATGCTCTAGCCTGCTGATCATCCTCAACATTGGAGAAACCAACCAAGGCCATAGTCGCTTCCACTCATGCTCTAGCTCAGCCAACTATAGTCGCTCCCGTTCTCACTCTAGTTCACCCGTGTGCTAAAAAGTAGACATGTAATGTGTAATGTACTCTATCCACATAGCAGTGAACGGCCTAAATGCCATGTGCAACTTGACAAAAATATTATATATGTTATATAGCCATCTTAGGTCTTGTATTTATTTTTTTGTTTTCCTGATTCGCCTAGTTCTTGGAATCCTTTCTTGAGATATCAATGAGTGCATAGCACGCACTGGCTTCCCAGTGATTTGACAACATATATCAGCTTTCTGTAGCAAGTGGACAGCGTACACTGGCTTTTCTAGTGATTTGACAACACGTACCAGCTTTTCGTAGCGAGTGGACAGCATGCAACAGCTTTTCCAGTGATTTCACAGAACATACCACCTTTTCGCAGCTTGGGGATAGCACGTAATGGCTTTATAGTGATTTAACAACACGTACCAGTTTTTCGCAGTGAGTGGATGGCACACACTGGCTTTCCTAGTGATTCGACAACACACATTAACTTTTCGTAGTGAGTGCATATCATGCACCGGCTTTCCCAGTGATTTAACAACACACATTAGCTCTCTACAGCAAGTAGATAGCACACATGGCTTTCCTAGAGATTTGACAACACGTACCAGCTTTCCATAGGGAGTGAACAACACACATCAGTTTTTCTAGTGATTTGACAACAGGTACCAGCTTTTCTAGTGATTGGACACCATGCACTAGCTTTCCTAGTAAATTGACAATATGTACTAGCTTTTCGCAATGAGTGGATAGCACACACCAGCTTTCTTAGTGATTTGACAACATGCACCAGCTTTTCGCAGTGAGTGAACAATATGTACTGATTTTTCTAGTGATTTAACAACACGCACTAGCTTTCCACACCCAATAGACAACACATACCGACTTTCCTAGTAATTTGAGAATACATGCCAGCTTTTCGCGACCAATAGATAGCATGCATTGATTTTTCCAATGATTTGACAACACATACCAGCTTTTCCCAGTGAAATGACAATGCATTCAAGCTTTACTCCCGAACAGTGCCTACCGATTGTCTATAAAATCTTGCCAGCCCCATGACCAAACCTAAGACTCTGATCAAGCTAATCTCAAAATTAGGGGAAGAGGAGAGGGAGAAGAGAGGGGAGATACAGGACATCACTGTGCCACTAGTGAGGATGTCGAACTATAGAGAGATGCTTCACAAGTAGAAGTAGGTGGCCAAGAAATAGGGATCAAACCTCGATAATTTTTGCAAGAATGTACCCATACCGCTAGAGTTTCCGCAGCAGCAGTGCAACTACAGCAATCCAACACATACCATTTAGTCCACATACCCGGTAACCGCTGGCTGAGCGCACGCCGAATTTCTTGTAAGCACGTATTTGCTATTTTACATTGCATGTTTTATTTTGCACATCTCTAACTCACTCTGTTCATACCGGCAGAGGACAAAGCACTGCTACTTCTTCTAATAGATAGACGGTGCAGATATGTACGACAAGGCATTCATTGAGCAGAAATACATGCTCAACTACTCGGTGGCACCTAAGGGATTCACACACTAGAAACCTTACATCCCAGATGATAAACAGAAAGGACAAGATTAAGGCACCAGTGGTCCCCGAAGACCCTGTGGAACACCAGGTTATCTCCGAGTGGGACAAACCTGCACAAGTTGTAGAAGCCGAGTACTGGGCCTGGGTCACAAGGGCTAAAGCCCATGTGGGAGAGAAGGGAATGGCACTGATGGATCCAATGTGTATGATGACTGACTGGAATCATGGCTTTCAAAAGGTACACATGTATCTTAGCTGTAGTTGGGGTTGATGATTTGCACATGTTACCACTTGTATCATATGAGTACTGAGGTAAACATACACATCTAACCAAACCTCACATCACATGTAATTTACACATTCATTGCAAATTGCTTTGTCGGTCTATACATGGTCCATTACGACAACTGTTTGTAACAATGTATCTTTACTACTTAACATAGGAAATTTGTGGTGGTAGTTCATCTGCCCTTCTGAACCCCCTTGTACATTCCTAAAAAATTTCTACGTACACGCGATCAAAACATAATAGGATTTTTTTAATGTGTATCAAAGCACACATTTTCAAGTTGTTTGCATGGGGTAGTATTTTTAGAAATAAGCTAACGATTTAAGCTAGAGCATAATCCAAATTAACGAGTATGATTGAATCAATTTGAACTGAGTTAGTGAGTTTTTTTCCACCCTTGCCATTTTTTGCCACCCCTAGCCAAGCTACATGCTGAGCCGGTGCAGCTCGGTAGGCACTACTAAGTAGGCAGTGCCTAGCCTACCACGATGTGTCGATGCCTACTCCGCCAGCTCAGCTAGTCGTACCGCTCCTCTCCTGCCGGGCTATGACGGTGTGACAGGTAACATGTGTCACCTATCTGTAAGTTCAAGCTCCAATTCGATTAGTTTTGGTGATTATTGACAAATCTAAATGTGAGACTAATTCATTTAATGACAAATCTAAATGTGGGACTAACTCGTTTGTTAAATATAATATTGTTTAGTCTTATTTGGATGAAAAGGTGAAAATTATGGAGGTATATATTTGACATCATATTCGTATACCTTATTGCATTCTCAGAACCAAAAGATAGGTTGAACTACACAAAAAAATCTAACTTCAATATGTGCATATGTTTTTATTACACATTCTTGTATGCACACATTTAGGGGAGTTCACTCTATGTTTTGTGGTTTCATTAGTATTGATCCATATTTGTTTTTCTACATATATTGAGATCTCTACTTAGAAACATATTCTTTGAATATATAAAAACTTGTGTAGTTCATATATACTCACATTGACTTATGTTACTTTATACTCAATTAGTTGTGCATGGGACAAACACGATTATCAAGTGTTTGAAAGATTTAGTCCCAGATTTGCTTAACAACTTGGAGATGTATGCTAAGATTGACAAGAAGATCGACATGGTTTCAGATAAAAGTCATGTATGCATTTGAATTTAAATTCTAAAGCCAACTATGCATTGTCAGGAAAATCGGTAGTACCAGTGTATAACTAGCTAGGGCTAAGGATATGTTCCTAGACTTTTACCCGTCTGGGTGTTTGGTTGGAAGACCAGATTACTAGTATAGGTTTGCCGTACTATTAAGAGGGGTCTTGTCTAGTAGGTTAAGTCTCATCATGTGTTGATAGCACAATCTTGGTTGCTCTAGCTCTCCGTAGCATGATGCTATTATTTACGAATGTGTTTTGCAAATAGTTGAGGCTTATGCATCTAATCCTTGTATCATGTGAATATACTTTGCAAACGTGTTTTGCAAATGGTTAAAATCCATGTACCTACTCCTTGTGGTATTATCTAAGTTTGCAAATTGTTGGAGGTCATGCATTATCCCTTGGCATGTGCTAGATTATTTATTGCTATTTCCTTAGACTTAGACCGTGGTAGTAAATCTTTTGATCTCTTATAATTTTTTCATTGATCTAAGATGTTTGAGATCATGCAAATAGGTGAGTTTTGTAGCCCTTTAAATAAGCTTTCCATAGAGTCTAAGATCATATAATTCTGACAACGAAATCAAAAGTTATGACCATTTTTCTGAGTGTCATATGTGTTGAAAATCTGAAAATTGTAGTACCGCCCTTATAACTACATTATGACCGAAAAACAGTAGTACCACCCTTATAACTATGGTAGTACGGTAAAGGCTGAATAACGGCTCTTTTTTTAGCCGTTATGGTGGAAAACGGTAGTACCGCTCCCATAACGACGGTAGTACCGCAAATGCTGACTTTTTAGGATTCTTGCTTCCAATGGCTAGTTTTTGTGGTGCGGGCTATATACCACCTTAGCTAGTTGGGAGATAATCTTTGGTACTCTATTTCACTCTTTTGAGCTAGTGTGAGCCTCTACAGTCAATTGTGCATGTGTTGCACCTTGTGAGCAAGGAAAGAGGTCTCTAGTTGCATGTGTTGCATCTAGAGGTGGATTTCATATCTAGTTGAGCTTATGCATTCATTGCACATGGTGAGTGTCTAGCAAGAGGCTTAACTTATTACTCTTGAAGGTTGCCGACTCCTAAAAAACGTTGGAGGCGTCGTGTCTGGCGATCTTCTCAAAGAAACTTGTGAGAAGACCCGACGTGTTGTAAAGATTGAAGCTCACCTACCCAGAGTAGGAAAGAGCTACTACTTGTGGAATTGAGGTGTTGGCTTAATTCATGGAGCTGGTCCAATTTGTTTGGGTTTACCTTAACGTAGACTAGGGAAGACCGGCAAGTCTCCGAACACTACGGTAAAAAAGAAACCGAGTCATTGTAATTTGTTCTCTTGTGCTCAATCTACATTCAAGCAATTTATATTTGTAGAATTAAATTGATTGTTTGTCATCGTAGGATTGCAAACATTTTACATAGACTTAACTTGTTAGTGCATTTGGTGAATTAGTTGATTTATGCCTTTATTAAGAAAAACCATTTTGATCTATGCTTTCACATTATAAACTTGGTTTTAGCCAAAGAAATTTTAATACTGCCTTTCACCGCCCTCTAGTTGGCCTTCTCGATCCTATAAGTGGTATCAGACTTTAGTCTCTTATTTATTATGCTTCACCATCTAGAGAGTAAAGAATGGCGATTAGTGATATAATGCATCTTGGTGAGACACCTCTATTCGATATTACAAATTATACTTATTGGAAAATCCGTATGTTATTTTAAGGCCATGAGCCCAAAAAATGTGGTAGATTGTAGATATAGGCTTTTCACCTCCATTGAATTGTCCTACTCCAACAAATAAGGAAGATAAATGCTTACATCATGATGCTCAAGCAATTAACGTTTTATTTAGTGCTTTAAGTGTATAAATGTTCAATGCCATATGCAATCTCAAGAGTGCTCATAATATGTGGACACAACTTCAAGATAATTATGAAAGGTTCACCTCAACCAAGAATGATTGCATGGAAGAGCATATGTTTGGAGAATAATGCTCCATCTCTAGCTCCAACAATGAAGAATCCACAAGCCCCTCCACATCAACTCATTACTTTATGGCTAAAAGTAATAAAAAGGTAAATAATGATAATAACAATAATGAACCTATTTATGATGAGTTGATGGATATGCTAGAGGAACTGAATTAGTACCTTGGCAAGAAGAAGTCAAAACTTAAAGTTTTGAAGAAAGAATTTCTCTTTCTCTCAAAGATTCTTTCGATAAGCTAAGGGAAGCTCATAAGGCTCTTCTTCTCAAGGATCTCAACAAGTCCAAAGTGGATATAGGCATTACATGTGATTTACTAGATGATATACCATGTATAACTCCTAGTTCTTACATTTCATCTAAGACTAGCATATCCACTTTTTTGTGATGATTTGCTTGACATGCCTTATTGCTCTCAATTAGATGCTTCTACTTCCTCTATACTTATTGAGACTAACCATGTAGAGAAAAAACAAAGAGCTCAAGGTCCAAGTCACCAAGTTGAGCAATGATTTGGAGAAGTGATACAAAGAGAAAGCCTCTCTTGATGATATGTTGAGCAAGGAGCAAAGCTTAAATGACGAGAGGGGTATTGGCTTCATCTCCAACAAAAAGGAGAATAACAAAAAGCATGTTATGTGCCATGGTTGTAATGAGAAGGGTCACTGTGCCTCAAAGTGCCCCAACAAGGTAGATGATAAGACAAAGTCATCAAATAAGAGGCAAGCCGGCATTTAGCAAGACAAGAAGACAAGAAGGAGTAGCAAATACCAAACTTGCTATAATTACCGGGAAAAGGGACATTTTAGTAAGGATTACCCTAAAGGTATTATTCTCCTAATCCATCATTTTATGATGAACATTATTTGCTTAGGAAGGATAAAAATGGCAATGTGTTTGTTACGAATGTTAGTTCACAAAATTTTATTGTTAGGGCCATTTTGGTACCTAAATCTATTATGATTAATATTCATAGACCTAATCAAGTTTGGGTACCAAAATGCACATAAATACTTAATAGGTACTTGGAGAGGTATTGGAGGCGTGGCTCAATCATAAAGAGGTGAATTCCACCATATACAAAATAGGAGCCAAGTTTGAGGATGATCTTACTACATCACGAACCAATGCCATCTCGGTAACAAGTACTTATAGTGAAATATTCAGCCCTTACCTTGTGTAGGTTGCATTGAATTCATAAAAATCATTTAAAAGATGTATTCTTGCTCTTGTTCAAACTTCATTATTGCAATCTTGAGCAAAATGGGTAAATGGCATATTAAGGGGGAATGCTACATCATAATCATGTATATCACATCCCTAAGTGTGCCCAAATTGATTAAATACTAGTATTAATTTTCAAAATTGAGCCATTTAGCCAAAAGTCAAAATTTTAAAATTATAAGTATATCTTTGAAAAACTAGTTGAAAAATTCATACAAATGCATTTCAAAGGTTTTTCTAAGGTTTTGGTTTTAGAATAACTTATTTTAAGTAAAAATTAAATTTCTAACCCAAAACTAGTAATCTAGCATTTTGTTTCGACTTAAAACACAAAATTGGCTAAAATCAATTCTAAAAGGAATTTGAAAAAGTACCCAAACCAAAAATGTAGAGTTGGCTATTTCAAATATTATTAGTATTCAAAGATTTTCCAAAAGGCCAACCAAACAAAAGTTATTTGGTTTTGAAACTCATCCAAAATCTTGAGTTAACCTAAATGGTCACAACTAGCATTTAAATGAGTTTCTCCATTTGAGCCAAAATTATTGACATATATCGCTCATTGACATACCATCACATGGTCATTTATGCAATCTTGAAGTTTCTTTTATAAATGAATTTGTTTTGACAATAGAAAACATCATTTTTTTAAAACTCTTTTATAATATAAAACTTTTTTTTAACTTTGGCATATAGTTGGAAATGCTCCGAAAATAGTTTATGTTCCTTTGTGAAAAAATTTTGGAGCATATTACAACATGGTATCTATCTTCTTCTCAAGTGATATCTCTTATAAGTGAAAAATAAATGATATCCCTCACAAGTTCCATCACAAGTGATATCCTCTTTTTCCTTCAAATGGTATCCCCTACAAGTGATATCAAGTTTCTACAATTGGAATCAATTATACTTGGTATCATTTATTTTCACAAGTAGTTTATGTTGTCATTATAAGTGGTATTAATTTCAAAGTGGTGTATGCTTTTCATGAAAAAGATAGAAGAACAAAGATGAGAAAAAAGAATCCTTTGTGTCTCGAAAGAGAAGAAAGAAATGCTAAGAGAAATCTGTATGTAAGGGGAGTTTCTCTTTATAAAAAAACTTATTAAATATTTTCGGCTTACATATAAAGGGGTAAAGTACTAATATTGGGAAAACTATTTTACTAAATTGTCCAAAATGATTTATGGATCTTGTAAATGCATGGTTTTCATTCTCATTTGCTTCATTTGTCCTTCATAGAGTGGAACTTCTAATGATATGCAAGTTTAGCCTTTTTCAAATAGTCTTTTTGGTCAAAAGTCAAAAATCTTATTTAAAATAGCCAAATTTATGAAAAACTAAATGAAAGTACTTATATGTATTTCAAATATTTTTCAATGCTTTTCGAGTAAAAATTCCTATTTTAGAAACAAAATAGCAAATTTGGCCTTAAAAGGAATTTATGTGATCTTCTTTTTGAATTAAATGATATATTTCCATAAATCAAAATCTATTGAGTTTTTGAAAAAGCTGTCAACACCAAACTCGTAGGATTGGTCATTTTAAATATTTTCCTAGTTCAAAGTTTTCACAAAAGGCCAACCGTTGAAAAGTTATATTCATTTGAAGTTCATCGAAAAATCAGTTTTGACCCAAAATAACCTATTCTTGCATATTATGAGTTTTCCTATTTGAGTCGGATTTATTTTTGTATCTTGGCTTAAAAGAGTATTTTTAGCTCATTCAAAGCCATAAAAGTGAAAAACTCCATAAAATTTAAATTGATTTGCATTTTGAACATTCGATGCAAAATCAATCTTTCCACATGCATACAAAGCGCTTTTTACTATATCTTTTGAAACAAAATCCTTTTCTCAAGAATTATTTTTGGTAAATGCTTTAATTAGTCAAAAGTTAAAATCTGGAAAATTTTAAAATATTGAACCTTATTTGAGTAGTTTTTGCATTTCTCCTCCCTTTGTGCAAAAAGATTACAAATAAAGCACATTTTAGCATAACTTTTGAATGGAGACTCTTTTTTCGAAAATTCTTATTGAAAAAGTTTCTCAGAAATCCAAATTTTGTTTTTGCAAAATTTGAAAGCATTTTAACTTGATTTAAAAAATGTTTTGACATTTTTCTCTTTACTGAAATGCTGAAAATTCAGAGTTTTTCATGGTTTCAAGCTGATTGTGATTTTTGTATCTCCAATGGGTTCACATTTTGAGGAAGACACAATAATAACATTTGATCTTCTATAGTTGATCTTCTGTGCCAAATATGCTTAGATTTTCTAAAGATCATATGATCAGCTTTTCAGCCTTGTCTCGATGCCCAAATGAAAAATAAAAAATCTAAAAACTTGAAACTTTCAGTTTTTGAAATTGTCTGATTTTCATATCTTCAAAATAGTTGACATCTGGGAGAGCCTCTCAAAATTAAACATGTGTGTATTTAGTGCATGTCTTGAGGAGGAGCATCTTATTCATACACATAGCCTCTTAAATACATCATGTGCACAAGCATATCATTTTCATATGCATAATTCTCAAATTACTTAGTGACATGCATAGATATAGTCCAATAGCTTAACTTTCTATCAAATGTTGATTTATATCTAAATGTTGTCATTAATAATGGTTTTGTCATCAAACACTAAAAAGGGAGAGATTGTAAGTTCAAACCCCAATTCGATTGGTTTTGGTGATTATTGACAAATCTAAATGTGAGACATTCATTTAATGACAAATTTAATGTGAGGCTAACTCATTTGTTAAGTATGATATTGTTTAGTCTCATTGGATGAAAAGATGAAAATCACGGTGGTATGCATTTGACATCATATTCTTATATCTTATTACATTCCTTAGATCCAAAAGATAGATGCATATATTTTTATTACACATTCTTGTATGCACACAATTTAGGGGTAGTTCACTCTATATTTTGTGGTTGTATTAGTATTGATCCATGTTTGTCTTTCTACATATGTGGAATCTCTACTTAGAAATAATTCTTTTAGTATATACTTATGTAGTTCATATATACTCACATTGACTCATATTGCTTTTGTACTCAATTATTTGTGTATGGGACTAACATGATTATCAAGTGTTTGAAAGATTTAGTCCTAGATTTTGCTTAACGACTTGGAGATGCATGCTAAGGTTGGCAAGAAGATTGACATGTCAAAAGCCAATTATGCATTGTTAGGAAAATCGGTAGTACCAGTGTGTAATTGGCAGTACTATTATAGTACGATATGACCAGGAAGGTAGTGGGGTACTACCACAACACGGAAGTACCGAGGTTTATTGGCAGTATGTTTTTTCCAAAGAGTTCCTTTTGAAACTCATTTGCTCCTCTAGAAAATGGTAGTACTAGAGTTATAACGGCGGAACTACCACAGCGCGATTTAACCGCAACTTTTGAGTGGTACTATCAGACCCTAGAAGTTTCGAATTTATGGGTGGTATGCCACGCATGAAATCGGAACTACCAGAGGGCAGAACTACCAAACTTATAATGGCAGTTATACCACACTTTGAGTTTGATGACTTTATATTCAATTCATGTCAAAGAGGAGATGCATCATGTGTTGATGCACGTCAATATCTCAAAAAGGAGATGATCATGAGTTGATCATCAAGTCAAGAGAAGACAATGACCCAAACTTGAAGTGAAGATGTGCGTCACCAAACATCAAGATGATGCTCAAGGCAAAGGTATAACTAGCTAGGGCTAAGGATATGTTTCTAGTCTTTTAGTGGTCTTGGTGTTTAGTTGGAAGACCAGATTGTTAGTATAGGTTTCCGTACTATTAAGAGGGGTCTTGTCTAATAGCTTGAGTCTCATCATATGTTGATAGCTCAATCCCTCTTACTCTAGCTCTCCATGGCATGATACCTTATTTACAAATATGTTTTGCAAATAGTTGAGGCTTATACATCTAATCCTTGTATCATATGACTATACTTTGCAAACGTGTTTTGCAAATGGTCAAAGTCCATGTATCTACTCCTTGTGGTATGATCAAAGTTTGTAAATTATTGGAGTTCATGCATTATCCTTTGGTATGGTCTAAGAAAATTTGTTGCTATTGCCTTGGATTTAGACCGTGGTAGTGACTCCTTGGATCTTTTATAATTACTACATTGATCTAATATGTTTGAGATCATACAAATAGCTGGGTTGTGTAGCGCGTTGAATAAGCTTTCCACAGAGTCCAAGATCACTCAATTCTGACATCAGAGTTAAAAGTTATAACCATTTTTCCGAATATCGTTTGTGCTGAGAAACCGAAAGTAGTAGTAGTGCCCTTATAAATGCGGTATGACTGAAAAATAGTAGTATCGTCCTTATAACTGTGTAATACTGCAAATGCTGAATAAAGGTTATTTTTCTAGCTATTATGATGAAAATCAGTGGTACCTCTCCTATAACGGTAATAGTACCGCAAATGCTGATTTTTGAGGATTCTTGCTTTCAATGGCTAGTTTTTGTGGTGTGGGCTGTAAATATCACCTTGGTTACTCGGGAGACAATCTTTGACACTCTATTTCACTCTTTTGAGCTATGTGAGTCTCTCCAGTTAATTGTGCATGTGTTGCACCTTGTGAGTAAGGAGAAATGTTTCTAATTGCATGTGTTGCATCTAGAGGTGGATTTCATATTCACTTGAGCTTGTGCATTCATTGCATGTGGTGAGAGTCAAGAAAGGGGCTTGACTTATTACTCTTGAAGGTTGTCGATTCCTAGACAGTGTGTAGGCATCGTGTCCGGTGATTTTCTCAAAAAAGCTTGTGAGAAGGCCCGGCGTATTGTGAAGATTAGAGCTCACCTACCCGGAGTGGGAAAGAGCTACTACTAGTAAAATTGAGGTGTTGGCTTAATTTGTGGAGACAATCCAATTCGCTTGGGCTTACCTCAACGTGGACTAGGGGAGATCTGTAAGTCTTCGAACACCACGGTAAAAAGAAACCGTGTCATTATGGTTTGTTCTCTTGTGCTCAATCTACATTCAACCAATTTATATTTAGGGAATTAAATTGATTGTTTGTCACCGTTGGATTGCAAACCTTTGAGACTTAGATTATTGGTGCACTTAGTGAGATTAGTTGATTTAGGCCTTAATTTAGAAAAACTTTTTGATTTATGCTTCCGCATTATAAACTTGGTTTTAGCCAAAGAAATTTTAAAACTGTCTATTCACCCCCCCTCTAGCCGGCCTCCTCGATCTTACACTATCGCATACTAAGCTCAGGGAGGGAGCCATTTTTGCAAAAGAAAGTGTGCTAGGGGGCCAAAATTAAAAAATATTGCAATAGTATCATATGTGTGAATAGTTCTAAAACTCTACCATCTCCTCGTGTTTTAGATATTATTGAAGGTCATTGTCACATTTTACCTAATTTGTGATTAGCTTGGTATGCACGATTCCATCAAAAGTGGCAAGCATTAAAAAAAGTAATTAACAGGGGGCATTTTAGTTACATCAAATAAAATGCATTGTTGTATGGGTAATTGTGCCATAGCCAAAATTTACTTAACAATCTACATTCTTCAATACATGCCTATTCTATGGGAGGTTTCAAATTGAGTAAATTGCACTATATGCATGCAAATTTGTAAGATGAGTGCATTTAGATCACTAAAAAATTACACCATGTATTTAGATCAATGAACTTGTTAAACTATACAAAGGAAATCCAAAAGAGGTTTTCTAAAGATAACAAGGCATCCACATGACACTAATGCTTATGTGGTGCAATTTACTCTTTCAAATTTATACCTTGCCTCTGTAATTCTAGTCGTGTATTTATGTGTATTTATGTCTTTACCTTATAATAAAAAATAAAAAATGTAACTAACGCATCCTCGCTAGTCAGTTTCACTATCATGTGTGTGCATAAATAAAATAAAATAATGTAACTAAAATGTGTTGGAATATAGGTAGGCTACATTAGTGTAGATTAAAATTTCTACCGTTTAAATTAGAAAGCTATGCGAGTAAAAAATCATAGATCATTACACTAGATGCACAGTGTAGCAGGAAAAGAGTTGAAGTAGCTCGGTTCAACCTAGCGTGCGTTGATGTAGTAAAAGCAATAAATCATTCAACGTCTCTAGAAAGTGATGCTCGAAAGCCAATCATCCTCTAGCAGTAGTAGATCTCCATGTGCTGATTGTCTTCTCCTTAGATCTTCTCAATTAGCACCATAGTTGTAGCAGTACTTCTATTGAAGCCCACATACTTAGAGATAGAGCGCCGTGCGCCAGTGTGCTAGCACCAAGATGCACAGCAGGACCTATGAAAGATGGTGTCTAGGATTTTGGTGGGTGGTCTATCTCTCTCTTCCATAACCCTATGCATACCTTTATATAGAGCCTCTGACAGGACTATTATCAAACACGAGTAGAGATCGTATCCCACATGGAGTGCCTCCAACCGGATCCTTATATAATATGAATATAGATCGTATTTGACTCGGAGTTTATCATTTGGAGCATTACTGTTACAATCGGTTAAATGTGTGACCATGTAGGTTCATATATACTTGGTTGTAACTCGAAAACATCTTTCCTATCATTGATCAGTAATGGTCCCTAGCAAGCCATATTGATCACAAATATACCCAAAGATTAAACTGGATGAACCATCTACAACCATATCATAGTCACTCACGTATCATATATAGACTGTTCCATCTTTTCTCGATTTAGTTATGGATAACTTCATGTGGTCAACTCTTCGATCACTCGTGGCATGGCTATCCACTTTCTTTATCTGACCATATCAAGGAGGTCTAGAGATATCTTTCCTGTTATGTAGGAGAGGCAAATCCTATATCTAACCGACTATATTCCTTCACATATTTCATAGCATTCTGAAAGCTATCTTTATAACTATCTAGTTACGGAGTAATGTTTGGTAATCCCTAAATACACTATTATAAATGTAGGGAACTATGTTAATATCATGTACAAGTATTATACATCATCATTACTCGAGACCACATGATGACACATAAAACATAACAATCTTGACAATATCTCAAGGTGGATCAGCTCAACACTATGTTCTCTAATATGTGTCTATAGTATTGATTTAATATCTCCATGACCATGATTGATAAAACATGATCATCAATAAATACATGTGCTGATCTATAGTCACTAGTGTCACAACACATCCGACCAAAGATTTTTTAAAATGATATTATACAATAAATAAAGAGTTTTACCATAATAACCATATCCTAACTTTTATAATGATAATTTATTAAAAACATAATAACAAATTATTTAAAACAGCATAAACATAGAATTTGATGTCGTCTTCATTTGAAGATTATCTATAGGGCATACGCTGACAAAACGATCTTCACGAATCAATATCCACGAATCACAAGGGAACCACCAGACCATACCAGAAACATCTCAAGGAAACAGAGCAGACGCCACACAAAACCCATGGCCAGCGTTTTCCACGCCATCACCGCCCGTCCCCGCTTGCCTCCAGCGCTCGCCTGCCTCTCCCCCACCACCAGGAAGCCCCACCTCACCTCCACGGCCGCTTCCACGATGGACGCGCCGTCGGCGAGCTCGCCGGACACCAAGAAGACGACCACCGTGTTCGTAGCCGGCTCGACGGGCCGCACCGGCAAGCGGGTAGTTGAGAAGCTGCTGGAGAGAGGATTCGGCGTCGTCGCCGGCACGACGGACGTGGGTAGGGCCCGCGGCAGCCTTCCCCAGGACCCCAACCTTCAGCTCGTGAGTTAAGCTGCACTTGTGGTTCTCTTGTTTGGTCAATGATGGTGGTGTGAGATGCGTGTTGGTTGAATTGAATTGAAGGTGAGGGCTGACGTGACGGAGGGCGCCGACAAGCTGGTCGAGGCGGTCCGCGGCGTTGACGCCGTCGTCTGCGCGACGGGGTTCCGGCGGTCTTTTGACCCATTTGCTCCCTGGAAGGTTTGTGCGCGAATTAATCGAAGTGCAGCTCGTTCCTTCTTGCCCAATGCTTTCATCTCTTTGGTATCGCGGCATTAGCTAGTAGTAGTTTAGTTTGCTGCCTGAATGGCTCTGATTGACATGGTTGTGCACTTGTGCTAGTGTAAATGTTCAATGTTGGTAGGTTGCGAGCTGCTAGCCTGCTACCGTACCTATTCAGCTATTTTTCCTATATCGGAAGGCTGCATTGTTGGCATTGAGTATTCGAGGCTCCATTTTTATCATAGTGAATGTAGCTTGAACTAAATAGGAAAGTGGAAAACCGAACATGATATGTGTAATTGAGCCAAGGTGATGCATTCGTTCAACTATTTAAGTGCTTAAGCATGTTTTTTGTTTGCGAGCAAAGTGCTTAGGCATGTTTACGTAAATGTTTACTGTAAATGTATAATATATGTATTTGAATAGGATTTGGCTTTGCTCTGATACCATGTTATGTCTTGGTTGAAACACCAAAATTATTATCACTAGTTGCCTACCCGTGCATTCGCACAGGCCATCAACTTTAACTCATTTATGACAATGCTAATGTTCAATGATTGAGGTGAACATAAGATCTGTAGTTTGTATGTGCACTTAAATTTTGAATTCTTATCACAATTTTCATGTTCAACGATAGGACATCTCAAATCCCGAGTTTGTAAACTCTCAATCAATATGCCCAGCAAGCTGTAATTTCTAATAAATAACAAATACCGATCTATTTTACAGCTAAGGGGAATTCCCAATATTCTTGGTGTTCATTGTCCACAAAATCTGTTTGCATCAATCAAAACCTAAAGTGAGAAAATCTGAAACAAAGAAATAAGGTGTACATAACAATGGCATATACAACATCTTACATTAAACAAACTGTAGTCTGCATGTGTTTTACCATCATGAAATGTATTAGTTACATAGTGCATAAATCTTACCAAAATGAAAAATAACTCTTCTTTTTTTTTTTTTGCAAGAGGGAGGATTGAACATCACATGCTAAATCTTACAGATAGAATTCTTAACATTGATGAGTTGCAAATGTAAATAAATAGCAAGGTATCAAACTAAGAAATGATGGGGAAAAAAGTTAGCTAACTATACCCAATGTGAGAAGGGTCTTCATATAAAATTATTTAAGAAATATGCTGAGAATACTTTGAAGCAATATACAGAAATGGACTTTAGAATGGTGTGATTACATATGCTTTCTATGCCAAATAAAAAATTGCACATTCCTCCAGCTGATTATAATAGAGGAATAGAGGCTCAATTGATTATAATAGATGAATAGAACATCACCTTCAATAAAATTAAAATAGAAAGTTTACAAATTTAATAAGCATGCCATTATGTCCAGGGGGAACAACACGGCTAATAGACCTAACTAAGAATATGAAAGCTTAAGCTACAACAGTGCATTATAATACATTGAAGTCAGAACACCCAAATTGAACATTTCACATCAGCTCTATTTTATTGCTGTGCAAAAGTGGACCTTAAGAATTGCATATCCCATATCTTTCATCTTAGTTTGGTAAGATTACTTGTAAAAACAGGTAGCCAAGATACTCCGGGTGTAACTACACCCACCTCTAATATACTATCTAAATAAACTTGAAACATTCCTTTATCACTTTAGGTATATTCCTATATTAATTGTAAGATGCTCCAATGTGAACCACACGAAAAAAATTGTAAGGGAGACCATAGGTTTTAGTATATTTTGTAAATACCTTCATATACATATATAAAAATGAGTATGTCGAAAAATGTACATACCACCTTTAAAAAATTGTTCATACCACCTAGATGGTCCTAAATACTTGTATACTACACGTACATACCCTTCGTTACACGAGATACACCTTACGTTGTGAGATATGACATAGGGTGTAATTACACCCGAGAGTAGAAAAGAGACATCCTATATTGTGCATACTTGTGTGTGTGTGTGTGTATAGGAAAATGGTACTATACTCCTGGCCTGGGAGTACGTACTCTCACTTCTAATATACCCCTTTAATGCTATTGTTATATCTCTTTATCTTTTCGAGCATACTCTAATAATGATTATAAGATACTTCAAAGTGAGTTCTATAAAAAATTTCATTAGAGTCTTTTTTTATAGTATAATTTGTGTCTATACTCTTTTTATATATAGAAAAATGTATATAGTAAAAATAAAGAGTTCTAATAGAAAATTTTCAACCAAGTCGTATTAGAATATCTTGGAATTATATTTAAGTATACCAAAAGTGATAAAGAGTAATAAAATATTTGTTTAAGTGGTATATTGAAAGTAGAAGTATTTACTCTGAGTACGAAAAGATATATATATATATATATATATATATATATATATATATATATATATATATATATATATAGTTCATAGATTATTAATGCAAAAAGTATTATAGTTTGACACCCCTCTAATTTACGGAAATCCACCAAGTTAATATGTTTGGCATGTCTCTAGATGCTTCAGAAATGTATGACACGCCACAAATAACGTCCTACAATAGGCTCTGTGAGTTTTACAATAAGAGCTGCATCAGCACCAAGATATAACAGACAATGTATCAGAAGACCAATACATATAGGATGGGGATGTATTTCATAAATTCTAGATAAGGATTCCCTTCACGTTTTAGTGCCTAGAATCACACATATGAGCATTTCCGAAAAAGAATCAAGTGTTCAATCAAAATTTATGTATGTAAGCTTTAGGTGCTGATCCAAATTATATGATACCATAGATATTAGATTGGATTGATGAAACTTGGACAACTCAAATTATTGTGAAAAGATGCAGTAGGACTAAAAATTGTGATGTAGCAATGAACATTGGAATCTGTTACATACGGCGTGCAGATCTACCCTTACTGTAAAGAAATAATTCAAGCAGCACCATTACTGTAAAAAATGGCCAATTCTCCCCCACCCTTGATTGGTTTGATCTAAAAAAAAGAAACGAAAAAAGGACTACCATGAAGCAGATTGTTGCTCCAATTTCAGCCAACCATACTTCTAGTTTTGGTGGAATGTAGAGAGATCATTCAGGGCAATTGAAAAGGGAACGATAAGTATCTATAATACAAATGAGGAGAGATCATTTAGCGAAACAGAAAAAGGACAGAGGACATAATTATCTAGCTAGAAGAACTGTATATCTGAAATGTGGTTTTTACTTCCTTTTCATACCATTCTTTTCTTAAGTGATCACCAAAATGACACATGATTCATGATTGGGCAACTGGGTTTGTTCACGAATTGCACATAATTGGTGTTAAATCTGATGGTGCAACATGCCAAAAAAACATTGAGATTAATCTAGATACACTCAATTTCATCTGTAAATCGCAAGAAAATGTACGGATTTGTTATGGTAGAATACAAATATGTCATTGTAAATGGCAAAAACATAGCACAAATCCATAAATCGCACAGCGACCTAACTCAATTACCTTCTCAATGATTCAGGGCATTAATGCAAAAAAAACATGAAATAATTCAAATATGGGAAAGAAACATGAACATAATTCAGGGCAAAATAATTCCATCCCTGAGAAAAAAAATTGATTTTCAAATTTGATTTAGCAATTATTACAGAACATAATTTCTGCTTTTAAGAAATACATGACTTATTGAATCATTTGGCCTAACAAAAATGGGAAGGAATGGATCCCTGTAAACAGTTTCTACCCCTGAGAAATAGACAGATAAAAACTAATTCAAATATATGCTCACAATGTGTATCTAGAAAGTTTGATTCCACATGTAAAATACATATATCAAACATATAGTTTATTCTCACGTTATCAGTCACTTTAGATAAATGTTGCAAAATAGCCAATCAGGTATTAATTACAAATTTACAATAGTATGATATAAGATCCTTTGTAAATAAGAAATATGTAGCGGCGCTGCCACAAGCAAGCTCCAGCCCTATACATTATAAATCCATAAATAGTACACCAACCAACTAAAAACCATCACTATGATTCAGGACATTAATGGAAAATAAAAGGAAAAGCATGGAAAGGTCTGCAGGTAGAAAATATTGGCGAGTATTTAACTAAGCCCCCAATTTTCCACCTCATTCACTGCTTCAAAGATTGCGAAGGGGCCACCTGCTTGGCCTATTGAATGTACATCACGTAAGATTGTAAATAATTCCATCCATGTAAATGCATTGGTTTTCAAATTTGGTTTAGCAATTAGAACACAACATAATTTCTACTTTTAAGAAATACATGCCCTATTTGATCAAAGCAAAATTGGAAGGAATAGATCCCTGAAGAAAAATCATAGTATGTGATTTAAGGGACTGAGAAAGATAAGCTCAACTCATGTCCACTGTATCGCTCCCGAGAGAACTCATCCACTTCTAACAAATTGAAAAAAATATGGAAAAAACTCAAAGTGCATATGTGTCCATTATTGAGAAAAGGGTATAAAAAAAGTAAGAAGTGGTGTTGCAGTTAACCTTATGTTGTTAGTGGAATTGAATCCCCAACCCTGTGTTAAGCAGACAGCTTGCCATGAGTCTTCTCCATCTATGTAATTGAAATCCAGATCAAATCTGATAAACATAAAGCAAATCGTCAAAAATCCCCAAATACAAAACCCTAGTGCATACTTTCGTACTGCATAACATATGGGATGGGTGGATAGAGGCTGATGGTTAGCCATGGCTACAGAGGTGGGTGACGACAGAGGAAGCAAGCAAGAACTTGGGAGGCCAATTTCTTGCCGTGATGGTTGGAGGCCAATTTCTTGCCGTGACGGTGTTGTGGAACTTGAGATGACGGCCAGCGAGAGGAGTTGCCATGCGCCATCTAGGGGAAAGGGCTTGAAAGCGTGCGGGAGGCAGCGGAGTACACAGGATTGGTGGCTGCCGGAGGAGAGACGTCAGGAAGGGGGAGGCCGGAGAAGCTCGGGGCAGGCAGGCATGGAGGCAGTATTGGTGGCTTCCGATCTGATGGCTGAGAGTTAATTTGTATGTACCAAAATTTCTAAATTATATCTGAACCATTATGTAACTTGGGTTCACCAGATATATAGCCAAATCTTTTTAGTTAATGTGAGAGCTTCCTTAGAGTGCCTAATTAATATATAGATATAGATAGACCATAGAGTACTAAAGGGGAAAATGCAAGGCCCAAATCCTATCTAAGTACATATATTATATATTAGGGTTAATTCCTTATATACCACTGTAAATTTGTCTAAGCCCATGTGTTAATAGCATAATGAGTGGTATATAAGGGATGATAAAAACTATCGATGAGAAATAAGGAATTGCCCCTATATATTACCAAAATGGGTACTTCAAAGGCCAATTGGACCAAATTTGAGAACAACATATTAGTTACTTGGACAATAGATCAATTTTCACAGTAGGTCTCTGTCTTTCCCCAATTTCTATTTCTTTAAGATTTTAACCATGTCCTCTTATTATGGGAAGGGTTATAACTCAATGAGGCTGCTAACAAAGTCTCAGATACTCAAACTGCACTAGCGGATTGTAAAAACCACGTATACAAATTTTTGCTTTATTTATTTACTAGTAAAACAAAACAAGAGTAAATCTGCATTACGCACAATGCTGTCCGATCACTACAGGCAATGCATGCTACAAAAAATGAGTTAATGTTTGGCACCTGATGAAAAGCAAATAAATTATTTTCACTTCGTTGCCACTGGTTTTTTCAGAACAAATGCTCATAGTATTTGACTTTCTGTTAAGTTTCTCTCGAGTTCTTTAGACTACGCTCATCCTATCACCATATCTATCAATTATCATGCCATCGTCAGGCAAACAAAAAATGTCAGAGCTCCGATCACATTACTTGCAAATGCAAGGGTGCAACACTATAGTTTTACAACTGATAGCTAGGTGAAAATTATGCTATTGCAGGTGGACAACTTTGGCACAGTGAACCTTGTGGAAGCATGCCGAAAGGTTGGAGTTACAAGATTCATACTCATAAGCTCCATTTTAGTCAACGGGGCTGCAATGGGTCAACTTCTGAATCCAGCCTACATTGTGCTCAACCTATTTGGCTTAGTACTCGTTGCGAAGCTGCAGGCAGAGAAACACATCAGGGGATCAGGAATAAATTACACGATTGTCAGGCCTGGAGGGCTCACAGATCAACCACCAACCGGGAACATAGTCATGGAGCCAGAGGTAAAATTATTTATATTCACAAGTGATAGGACCAGTATAATATTTTTCTCATTTTATCTCGTGTTATCTATAAGATCGCTTCATCATCCGCTGAAAATTGATTGTATGTGAAATATTTGCAGGACACCCTTTCTGAGGGCTCCATATCTAGAGACCAGGTAGCCGAAGTAGCTGTGGAAGCATTGTTGTGCCCGGAGGCTTCCTACAAAGTCGTGGAGATTGTGTCCCGAGCTGACGCTCCAAGTCGTCCTCTGAAGGATCTGTTTGATGCTATTAAGCAAAATTGACTGCTCATGTCAGTAAGTTAAAACATCCAAGTAGACCAGAATTATGAAGTTAGTGTTGTACGAAAAGAGTACCAAGAACTTAATTGTTAAGTTGATTAATCGGAATTTGGAAGATTACACACAGGATTTTAGAAACCGCATCTGGCCCAAATACCAAAGTGGGTCGGTTCTGGCTTCTCGTCGAAAACCAGACAAAAGAAGCTGGTTTTCCTTTTTTTTTTTCAAAATTTTGAATTTTTTGATTTTGCAGATTTGTGATTCGGGGGTAGAAACTAGAAACGATTAGAAGTATTTAGGCATATAAAAAGTTTTGAATACGGGGGTAGAGGGGTGAATCGGAGGGATTAATACCAGGTCAAAAAAATCGCCAGCCGGCCAACCGGATTACACCTCCATAATAATATATTTGTATACTCTGTATACAATGTACTTCGTTTACATATATAGTACAATATTATGTACACTATTACACTGAGATTCAAGACTCCATGAATGAATTATAACTGTTGCAAATTGGATGGCTATACTGTTGGATATGTAGATAATATTTTAATTCTAAATTTTTACTATAAGATAAATAGGCTACTCATTGTACTTTATAAAATACACAAGGAAAAACAGTATCAAACTCAATCGAATGTGCGAATGACTTACTGTTGGGCTTAATAAGAACAGTATGCAGTACATTCTTGATGCAGTACGGAAGGTAGATGAAACAGAGCAAGAGCGGTCATGTAAATACGCTGCTTAGAAACCTTATTGTCACCCCGTGCATGTACTCTTTGCGGCAATGGCTTGAAGATAGCCACTCTTCCTCCTTCTGGGTGCACGTCGAAAAGAAAGATTGGAGTGGTTCGATAGCATAGCACACCAACACAGAACAACAGGAGAGAAAGTAGAGGAAGCATGGAGATTGAATTTCTTTGCTTTTTCCTGGACGTCTCCAGGCCCTTTTAAGGGCACTACAGTTATTCACTAGTAACTGCTGCATTAAACAGAATTCACTACAAGAAAACCCCCCTATAGTAACGTTGTATTGTTATGTTTGATACGCTTTATTTCGTCTCTACAGGAATATAGGCACACTTTTGTAAAGCGTGTTAGGAGCGTCTTCACATGGACCATGTCAGGAGTTGTAGAGACGAATTCTTTAAGCATATCTATGAGATAAAAAGACGTTTTATAGAGACGCTTAATGCATGCCTACACATATTGATACACTTTTATAGACACATTTATACAACGCATCTATCAGTATAGTTACGTTGTATAGTAGCGCTTCATCACGTATTAAGAATTGTAGAGACAGTCTTGTAGGTACATCTATATTACATGTCTACTAATATAGTCACGCTTTGTAATGACGCTTTAATGCGTATTAAGAAGTATAGTCACGCTTTATAACGATGCTTTGATGCATATTAAGAAGTATAGTCGCGCTTTATAATGACGCTTTAATGTGTATTAAGAAGTGTAGACACGATTAATAGATACATTTATATTACGTGTTTAATTATATAGACACGCTGTATAGTAACATAGCCACGTGCTCAGAAATGTAGAAACGATATGATGATACATTTACATTGCGTGTGTATCAATATAGGTTCGTTGTATAGTAACATCTTGTTGCGTCTCAAGATATGTAGAGACAGTTTCATATGTACATTTATATTTACGTCAAGAATGTTTTTGTGTATATATTAATATATACACGCTTTGTAGTAACACCTTCTTATGTATTAAGAACTGTGATGTTTTCTTCAAAATGGACATCCAAATATAGATAATATCTGTATGATTAGATAATGACAATGCAAATCACCAAAAGTATTCCATTTGTAAAATCATCTCTTTAACATCCACAAAACAAGATAATAATTAGTTCACTCCTGGACATCATATAGACCAAGAACTATATCAAACTGAATGGTTCATCAAACATATGTGGAGTGCAGGACAACCGAAACTCCTAGTCCTAGTAGCAGAGAAATACAAAGGCTCCATCTTCATCACCATTGCTCCACACCAGCAGAAGAAGGCATCAAGAAGACCCCGATCCGGATGCGGATCTAGCCTCGCAATTGAGCAGATGCGATTGATAATAGCATTGAGACAAAAAAATTGCAGTTTGAAAAGATGACATGAGTTAAATAATGTAGCTTCAACATTTTTTCTTATTGCAAATGACACAAATAAGAGACTAAGAGTCCAAGCATATCCATGAGAAGCAACGGTATAAGCGAACAACGATCCTCTATGGTTAGCTTAGGCATGTAGCATAAGTCAAGATTTATAGAAAATTAGCTCGCAAACACCATCTTTTTGTGTTAGATAAAAACAGCTACTACTCAGGTCATGTCTTTGCTAAGAATCATGGCACGACTAATGACTTTATACCCTATGCCAAGCAGGCGCAAGGTCTTGAAAATTGATGTTGGTAGTCAACATAAAGAAAGTCATATAATAAGCATGACGCAGCGAGGAACAGATATAATTTTAACATTACCCAAACATAAAATTTTTAGAAATGTCACAAGGATATGAGTAAATTTGAAACATTCACTACTAGTACATGGCACAGACCTATAATGGAAACAAAATTAAGATGCAACATTTCACTATGCTTCTTGTGAAACAGCTACTGGATAAATTGATTATGTAATATTATCTCTTACACGGTTCCTTCTACGTGCCACTAGAATGTGAAAAATAAGCAAAGAGATCATGAATAAATTCTTAGTGTGCATTATTTTGCTACAAACATAGAATACTTAGATACTAGAAAAATCATGTTAATATGAAATGCTTGCAAGTTTCTAAGACTAAAGCATAAGTAAATCTGCAAACAGCATGACGCTACATTGCATGATGGCCATAATTAAATTTCAGGATCCAATCAATTCTCTTATTAGATGATCATTGAATTTGATAGATAATAACATACAGTTAGAATATTTATTACCATCTCTTTTAGAAGTCTAGCATGGCTTTTCCTCCCTGTTGTGTGTGCATTCTTTTGTTCTTTTGCACACCGGGAGTTTGTTGCACATAATTTCTGCGAATATAGAGAAGTGACAAAGCATGTATGTTACATAACCTACTTTAAGATTTGATCCAAATGTTAGATAAAAAGATGTCACCTTGTGTGTTTCTTGACACCAAAATCCAACAAGAGACTTCCATTGATTTTCATTAACAGTTCTTGGTCTACCTTGTATGATTTGATCCAAAGTTCTCTCTTCGCGATTGAAATATTGTTTTTTCAACTTAGACTTGTAGGCTCGCCACCTATTGTTTACAGTCCTTAGGATCCAATCCCTTGTAAGTTGTATCGTTTGGCAGGGGAACACAAACTTTGCTGTGTAAAAGGAAAGCTAAACGTTATTCTATGGAACTCAAGACAAAAAATGACTGGATTGATCTGGTCCCATATTTGGCAGAAGTTTTCACATTGAATCGACCAATCGGTCCTATGTTTTCGCACAATGCACCCCCATTGAATTAGTAGTTGTTTAATCTAAATATATGTTCACGTAAATCACTATATCTATTTTTTTCAAGCTGTACATGCGCATTTCTAATATATCCTCTCTATGCGTTATTTGGTTCATTCATTTGAATAATCATTTCCATATCATCCAATGCTGTAGTGTAGCATTAAAAGTAGGATATTAGTAGTGGCTAGCAAATCTGTGCACTGAAATTCAACAAAGATAAAAAGGCATCAGTACTGTGAGCCAAGTGGCCAACTGTATTGGTTTCTTGCTATATTTATTGAAGCGACTAGGTTAATGTTCAGAAGTTTGTTACTGGAATGCTGATTGAAATAAGTTTGCTGAGCTTGCCGTTCAAAAACTAAGTGTGCTAGGCTATGAAAATCAATGGGGGCGGGGGGGGATTTTCCTTTTATTCAACATTCCATTTGTTGTTTGCACAATTGTGGATGTAAACTAATTCTTACGTACATTAATTGATTCTTTCAGCAAAGGCTGCAATTACTATTCATAGACATTTCAAGTCGCAGCTAGATCCGTATTGGCTCTCTTGCTCTATGTTTTACCCTGTCTAATCTAAATATCGATCCAGATCTCATGAACAATCTAAACATGACGGTACATTATAGCACAGTTGAGATACTTCTTACCTCAACATCCTTGATTATTTGTTCCTTGTGTGTCTTGAATAGCTCATTGTCCATCTTGGAATGTGTAATGGTGCAAATGTTGGGCTTTCTGCTAGATCTCCAAGGTGTTGCCCAAGAATGGAAGCTGACCTTTCATTTGGGACACCACTTTCATCAGTCCCAACAACTATCTTTCCTCCTTGTAATTCCAATAAATTAGCAACTCCGAAATCCCCTACAACCTGTCGCACCTCTCCATTTGGCCCTAAATATATAAAATTGTAAGACATAATATCGTATTTAGATATGTAATGAAACATTATCGACCTTACATATTATCTTAATTGGACATGCAGGTTTATGTGGCATGCGGAATAAGACCACGAGCAATTTCCCACTACCATTTTCAGGATGAAACATGAAACAAACAGCTCGGACTGCAATTTTTAGGGATGAATAAAAAGTTATAGGAAAAACAATGTCATACATTCAGATTTTACTACCATTTCATTCAGATTTCTAATAATCAAAGTAGATTATACATAACTGGAATATGGCACACAGCATTATCAGTACCCTACTCAATATTATCAACAACCGGCTGTAACCAATGCGACACATGGTGTTAATGGTGCCAACTCTCAAGCTGAGCTTCCTTCATTGCCGCTCAACGAGCACGTGTTCTGTAGATTCAGCAAAAGCAAGTGCTAACGGATGCTAATGGGATTGCAAATACTAACAACAATTCACTACGCGTAAGCAAACCCACCGAATGTATCGGTGGCTAACAATGGTTCATATGGAAGAGGACCTTTGCAAGGTGGACCTTCGCTAGCAATTATGGTTGCAATGGTCTTTGTTCTCCGATTCGATGGTATGGGCGATCTACTCTAATGGGCATCGGCGATCAACCGCTAGTTCCACATCTAATGGTTCGATTCATCTTCAAAGACAAAATCGAGCCAGCGTTTGATTCAGTAATTTTTAGTAGTAAAGGGCTCCACCGAATAAAAATCAAATAGTAGAGAGGATTCGAATCAACAAAATCATGGTGAATGGACTTGATTGCCCGAGCGTTGCTACGAAATCCAGATCATATACGGCGTCGGTGCACCTTCCTCCTCTTCACTCCAAGAAGGCGCTCTTGGTCCGCTCGGCACATCGATCCACGCCGGCGAGCCCAAGATGGGCGGTGAGAGGAGGCAGCGGAGGCGCCGAGGGGTGGGTGGAGGAGGAGGCGGTGGCGGAGCAGAGGAGCGGGGGGAGGACGAGACGGCGACGCGGCGTGGGGAGGAGGAGGAGGAGGCGGTGCAGGGGACGGAGAGAGGGCAGCGCGGGGGTTGGGGAGTAGGGAGGGCGCCGGGGAGGAGGATGCGGCGGCGCGGGGTGGCGGAGGAGTGGCGGCGCGAGGGGCGGAGGTAGGGGCGGGAGCTCGGCCGGCGAGGAGGTGGGGGTGCGGTGGAGGTGGCGCGGGGCGGGGCGAGGTGGTGAGGCGGAGGAGGGGTGGGGAGGAGGAGGCGGCGGCGGAGGAGGCGGGGGAGGACGAGGCGGCGACGCAGCGTGGGGAGGAGGAGGAGGCGGTGCGGGGGACGGAGAGGCGGCGGTGGCGCGGGGTTGGGGAGAGGCGGAGGCGCCGAGGTGGCGGAGGAGTGGCGGCGGCGTGAGAGGCGGAGGGGTAAGGGTGGGAGCTCGGGCCGGCGAGGAGGGTGGGGCGCGGTGGAGGCGCGGGGCGAGGGGCGAAGTGGTGAGGCGGAGGGAGGGGGGGAGGACGAGGACGCGACAAAGTGGCGGAGAACGTGGGGAGGCGGTCACGCGGAGAACGTGGGAGAGTCGGCAGTGTTTTCGTGCAGTGTTAAAACTTTCGGTGGCAAAAAAAATTCGGTCACTAACGAAAGGAACAAAAACGAAATTTTGTTCGTTTTGTTCGAATTTGGACGAAAAAATCAAATTTTTGATGAAATTTAGTCAAAATTTGATTAAAATTTGAACAAATTTTAAATAGAGGTAAATTCGGCCAATTTTTATAAGAAAGGGGTGGAAAAGATGCATCAACCACCAACTTCTTCTTTTTAAGGAGTAAAAGTACCCTGCAAACATCATCTTTTTGCTGTTAGATAAAAACAGCTACTACTCAGCTGTTAGATAAGATCCACGCCGGGGGGGGGGGGTGGGGAGAGGAGGAGAGGGAGGCGGGAGGCGGTCGGAGGAGGCGGGAGGTGGGAGGAGGAGGCGACCGGGAGAGGGAGGCTGGAGGCGGCAGGAGGAGGGGTTAGATCCAGATCTGGCGAGGCGAGAGAGGGAGATGGAGAGGAGGGGAAAAATGAGAGTCGGCCGAGGTAAGAAAAGAAAGAGGAAAGAAAAGAAAAAGGGGAAAATGAGAAGAGAAGAAAAATAAAATTAGGCTAAAATAAAATTATGCAACTTAGTTCTGAATGAGCTGAAAATTTCACGTTTGGCTCCAATCTGTACCGTTGACATTCCATTGGAGTTCGCCGCTAAAGTTCATTTTGTACTGTATTGAGAAATCGTAGAAGGCAGTACGTACACCGTTTGGTTGTATCAACCTATACAAGCGAGTAATCGTTCACTGAATGAGCTGAAAACTTCACATTTGACTCTCATCTGTACTGCTGGCATGCCATTGGAATTCGCCGTCAAAGTTCATTTTGTATTGCACATGAGAAATCGTAGAAGGCAGTACGTACATCGTTTGGCTATATCAACCTATGTGGGCTGTGCAAGCGGCAGCAGTCTACTCGAATGAGCTGAAAATTTCACGTTTGACTCCAATCTGTACCGTTGACATGCCATTGGAATTTGCCGCCAAAGTTCATTTTGTACTGTGCATGAGAAATCGTAAAAGGCAATACGTACACCGTTTGGTTGTATCAACCTATACAAGCGAGCAGTCGTTCTCCGAATGAGCTGAAAACTTCACGTTTGACTCTCATCTGTACTGCTGGCATGCCATTAGAATTCGCCGTCAAAGTTCATTTTGTATTGCACATGAGAAATCGTAGAAGGCAGTACGTACATCGTTTGGCTATATCAACCTATGTGGACCTGTGCAAGCGAGCAGTCCTACTCTGAATGAGTTGAAAATTTCACGTTTGGCTCCAATCTGTACCGTTGACATGTCATTGGAATTTGCAGCCAAAGTTCATTTTGTACTGTACATGAGAAATCGTAGAAGGCAGTACATACACCTTGTACACTATCAGATCAATGCCTCGAACACATACAGAAACATATATATTCCATTTCAAGCCCACAAGTGGTTTTTAAACTCTGTTACGATGATATCTGCCTCACATTTGAACTTGGCAGTAGATGACAAACCGATGTGCATGATGCTGAGCAGTGGACATAACAATTTGTACTAGCTGGGAAAGACATCGTACTTCTGCAATGTACAACCGTAAAATGTTACAGAATCCATAGAGGGTTCAGCCCATGATCGAAGATAACATGTTCCTCCTGAAAAGGGAAATCAAGCTGCATTTGCAACAGAACACACACACTCGGACTAGCACTCATGATCCCATACTTCATCAACAATTTGCAAGTTTTTAAACTTCGTACAAACCAGGAACATAACGCCTGCCTTCATTTCATTAAGGATCAGTGCAAAACATGATTGTAACAGCATATGTTCCTTAAGCTAATATTACAAATAGAAATCACAGGCCCGGTGGGCAAAAAATAAATAGATAAATATGTACAACTAAAGCCGTTCCTTCATAATTTGGTAATTGCTGTACCGACTATACCAAGCACCATACTACCATCATAAACCAATCCCAGTGTGCGCTCTCATCATATATGCAACTTGTCTCCAGTCCAACCACAGAACAGATCCACATATTGTGAAGAGTAAATTTCTTGGAACCACACATATTTTGTATAAATTATCAGAGAACTACCACTTTTTTACCCGTATTTCAAGGAATCACGCGTATTTCGTACTATATTATCACAAAACCACACTTTTTACAGTAGCATACAGTGCTGACCATACAGACCACTCGTCAGCAAAACTTGGATACTCTGCCATTGACTTCTTGTGTTCCGCTAACATCACCCATCCATTCGGTGCTCTCTGTTGCAATAGTAGTAAATAGACATGTATCCCCTTATAGCATCACCAGGACGATTACGTCTCAGTTCTGGAGGACCTCATGGTTCTTACTGCATACTTATCCTGACAAACCGATCACTGTGACAGCTCCATCGCAGCGCAAAATACACACAAATATTGCTTATAGAAAACATCAACAGAATGACCTCGGCGGAGAGATATAACTGACAAGATGCTACCGAAACATCATCGAGACCATAGAACTAATTAGTTCATTTAGTTGAACTACAATTAGCAATAGATAGTAATATGAGCATTCACCAAGTTCCATCCAGCAATATGAGATGTAAGATCTATAAAATTAACATGCAGTTCCAAGGATATCTTTTTAATCTACATCGAAATTAAGTTGGTGTAAATTAGAAGTCCCTAAATTCTTCTCTTTTAGCTTGACCAAAAAAATAACATGACCTAAAATTCTTCTCTTTTAAATTGACCAAAAAAAATAGGCATATACCTGCATCTAACAATCTATAAGGAGGTAACAGAAAAAAAAATACAGAACCCATTCAACATTGAAAATTACTAACAACTAAGCATAATAAACTAAGGAGATGGCAATACATCAAATAAAAACTTAAAACATAAATAATTACCATAATTACACATTAGATCACTCATTACAAAATAAAGTATGTAAATCCCCATGTCACAATATCTTCACCACACATAGGTTGATCCTAAAATTATAATACAAGGCCGAAATTTACCGAACTAAACCTCAAGATTAGCAATCAAGATGCACAAAGACACTGAAAAAAACACAACTACCTTCAAAGCTCAATAATTTACCCCTTAATAGGCTAGAACAATTCAGAAAAAAGAGCAGACTTTCGGACAAAGTCAAGCTGACGATCAATACCAGCTTAATAAAAACTAAGACTAAGTCAAGGAGAAAAGGACTGGGACATGACTACAATAGAAAGACCAAGATTATAGTCTGACTACAGGAGAAAAATTCATCAATTAAATCACAGCAGGAGCACTTGCATGGGAGCTTACTAGTATATTAAAAAGAAAGCTAATAGTACCTGAAAGCCCAAGGCAAGTCTAATCTGCTTCATCTACTGGCAGTTCATCGCCCATGTCAAAAGTATCTCGTGGGCTAACTCCCACCACAACGTTCCATCCTTCAGCTTTTGGATCTTCAACGTAAAATACTTGCTCCAGATTTGGAATTTTTTTAGTTTGAGGGCCAAAAATGGAATTTCGGGTGTTTAGGGGTCCAGATGTGTCCAAACTTCCAGAAACGGGGGGAGGATTTAGGTTTTTATATGGGTGGCATTTGAGGATTTAGGTTTTTATATGAGAATAACGAAAAATATATTCTAAATTGCAAGGGAAAAACTTTTATGACATGTTGTTTGATACGCTTTACGACGTGTCTACATGTTACTGACGGTCAAAAGCGTTTCTAACTTCGTGACATATTGATATATTTTAAATATCATAGAAAAAAACATTTTTACATGTATATGAACGGTTGTTGATACGCTTTTCAATGTGTCTAAATGCTATTGATGATTTAAATCGTGTCTAACTCCGTATCATTTTGAGACGTTTTTAGTATCGTGTCAAAAGGCATATTTAGGTGGGTATGGGTGATTGTATGATACGTTTTACGTCATGTCTAGATGCTATTGACGATTAAAAGCGTATCTAACACCGTGTCATTTTGAGATGGTTTTAATATCATGTTAAAAAGTGTCTTTATATGTCTCTTGACAATAAAAGCGTGTCTAATGCCGTGTCAAGTTGAGATGTTAACAAAATCATGTCAATAAGCGTCTTTATGTGCCCATGTAGAGACGCTTTTAGCCTGCGTTACTATGAAAGCGTGTCTAGAGGGGAGTTTTCTTGTAGTGATTATTCACAGGTAGCTGCCTCATCAAATCACATTATGATATTGAAGCAGTGTTATAACCAATTAATGTGAGAAATGATGCACGGTTTTTAAAAATTAAGGTGAACTTGATCTATCAAGTGGTGCACCACGTCATGACACTGTCACGCGTCACAAGTCACGCGATTTTCACGCGAAAATACATACATGCGCGTGTGTGATTAGCCAAAGCCCTCCTTATGTCATCCCTATCCATATTTAATGAGTAGCGAGGACTCCAGTTTATAAATTAGTTTTCTCTATCTTGTATTAGTAATATAATATTAAACCATAAATACTTTAAAATTATAAGAAATAGACCTCATTCATATGGACTTATTTTAACATATACAAGTTCTATGTACATAGAGATAGGAAAGGACCCTCCATTTCAATATAAGAGAACCTACAAGACTGAAGTGTTACGAAGTTGTGGTTGACAAAGTAGTTTTCATATACAAGTACCATGTACACAGCGATAGGAAAGGATCCTCCATTTCAATACAAGAGAACCTACAAGACTGAAGTGTTACAAAGTTGTAGTTGACAAAGTAGTTTTTCATCTCAGACAAATGTGTACGGGCCTATATGTATTGGCTTTTGGATATTGCTTTTTTTAATAGTAAATAGTTTTTCTACAGTACATAGCTTTCAAACGAAGTATCTTTTTAAAGTGGAATCTACTAGTCAATTATAACAGACATTGTAGTTATTTTATTTATATCGGTCAAAATCGTACGGCTGATAATTATGGGTCTCTCTATAAATTGCTACTATTTATAAATCAAAACCAAAAATCATCAATAAAAACCAATATAAACGCCCCACAACACCTCAGACTAAAAGCAAACAGCACTGAACGGCTGATAATTATGGGTCATGACATACGGCTGATAATTGTGGGTCATGACATACTCATATAAGACAAGAAACAAGAATAGTTTGTACTATAGTAGACTATGACAAGCTGTGAAGCCTAACCATGGATTGCCGAAATGCTTTTGCCACAACCATGCCATCCATCTGTTTAGTCGATTTTGGTAATGTTCCTCCATAGTATTTGACATAACGAGTTCAGGTAGTGCTCACCACTGAAATAAAAAAACGACTCGTTCGAAGAGGTTCGCGATTCCTGAGGGGTGTTTTCTGTCTAGTTAAGCGGTCAGACCAACATGAGCCTGGCAATTAGACCAGCCTAATCTGAGATGACTTATGGAGATAATATGCTATCCTTCTAGGCGATGAGTCTTGTAAGACTTTGAAATTGCCCGATTTTGCTTAGATTTGACCTTTTCTTGATGTTTCTTGGTTCTAGGGTTTTTGTTTTGAATCTTTGGGGAAAATGGGTTGTTGTGATATGTGAAAAATCATCTAGAGTCATCTTAGCCATCCTCTACCCACGAGCAAGTCACATTCTAAGTTTTGGAACATGCCCGGTTTTGGTACAATCTTACTTGTTTTCAGGAAAGCTTGGAGCTTCGGCCAAGATCCACATGATTCGTAGATGGAATAGGTTGCTGAGACCCTCAGCAAGGTGTGTGCAAAGTTTTATCTCTTTTGGTTGAGGTTTTTGGTAGTTGCATATCTTTTTTTTGTCTTGGTTCAAGCTATTTTCTATTCTAGGAAGAAGGGAGTGGTCAGACTGGTCCTAGGCCTGATCAAACTAGTCATCGGTAGATCACCAATTAGACCACCGGTGAGGCTAGTCAAACCACCGTCGATCAGACCGAACCTCTTGTGGCTGTAAGACCAGTAGGGTCCTGTTTCTTGCAATTCTTCGAATTTTGGGGTGTTGCTGTGGATCTAGGCTTACAATTCTAACCTTCATAGCTCTATAGCTATTGGAGTGAAGAATTTGCGAATGTTTAGGGAAAATATGTTGCACCATTCACCTTTTTTGTTGCTATTACTGGTCCTACAAACAATTCCGTTCATCAAACTCCCTCTCCTTAAATTCAACTCCAGCATCATGTTATTCTTCTACTCTACCCCACCGTCTCAACTGCTTAATAGAATATTTATCTTCAAAGTGTGCATTGGATAGCCAGTTCTCTTCATTTTCAAACTATTTATGAATTTGTCATTGTAGCCACTATTTTTTAAATTTGGCCCTTGGATGCCCGTTTTACAAAAATAGCCCCATCCTTGAGCTTGGAAGGCACGGCAGGTGACAACTATCACCTGCCACGTCTGAGGAGCTCTATAGGGATGTGCTAGCATAGAAACATGCGTAGGCGAAACAAGCCATGGTGCAGAGCGATAGCAGGGGAGCTACTGAGATCTCACTACTTGGCAGGTGTCTGCTGAACCGTAAGGCACTACTAAGCAACCCAGTCTCAGCAGGTGGGGGGGGGGGAGGGGGCTCGTGGGTCGGGGCACTCGGTTGCAACATCGGCTCAGCAGCGCCACGTGGTCAATTTAGTTTTTTATAATTAAGTGAATATTCGTGCAAAGTAGTTAAAAATGTGCACTTTGTTATACATTAAGAAATTATATTATGTAGACACTGTTTTGTTCGTGTGTGTGTGTGTAGGAATGTTTTAGGAAGGTGCAAGGGGGATCAGAGAGGCAGATAAACCACCATGACCAACTCTCTATGTTAAGTAGTAAAGATACATTATTGCAAATAATTGTTGTAATGGACAAAGCACTTTGCAATGAAGGTACAAATTACATGACGTGTAGGACTTGGTTAGGTGCGTACATTTGCCTTACTACTTGTATGATACAAATGGCAACATGCGCAAACCGTCAATCCCAACTACAGCTAACATACATGTGCACCATTTGGAAGTCGTGGTTGTAGTCATTCATCGTACACTTTTGGGTCCATCGATACCTTTCCCTTCTCTCCTTTGCGGGCATTAGCTCTCGCGACCCGCGCCCAGTACTCAGCTTCCACAGCTTGTATAAGTTTGTCCCAATCGGAAATAACCTAGCATTTAGCTGGGGCATCGAGGACCACTGACGCCTTACACTTGTCCTTCACTATCTTGGTCTTTCCATTGTCATATGGGCATAAGGTTTCCAGCATGTGAATCTATTCGGCACCACCGGGTAGTTGAGCATGTATATTTGCTCGATGAATGCCCTGCCGTACTACTCCAGGCCACGATCTATTGGAAGAATTAGCAATGCTCCATGGTCTATCAGCATGGATGGAGTAGGTTAGATATGTGCGAAATGAATCTTGAAATGTGAAATGTCAATACGTGCTTACAAGAATTTCATCGCGTGTAGTGCGCGCAAGCGGTGGTTGCCAGTTGTGTGGAGGCATGGGTGTGTGCTTGCAAGAATTATCAAGATAGGATCCCTTCTTCTTGGCCATCCACTTCCGCTTGCAAAGAATTTCTCCATAGTTCGACATCCCTAATAGTGGCGCGGCGACGTCTTGTACATGTGCTCTCTTCTCCCTCTCTGCTTTCCTTATTTTTGAGACTTTATAGGTGGTCGGTGTGCACTATTCAGGAGTACAACTTGTATGTGTTGGTATTTCATTGCATAAAGCCGGTGCTTGATGTCTAATAAATGAGAAAAGGTGTTGCGTGGTGTCTATCTAGTCAAAAAAGCTTGTGCGTTCTATCAACTCACTGTGAAAAAGCTAGTATGTACTGTCAACTCGCTACAAAAAACTAATACATGCTATCAAATTACTGCAGAAAGCTGGTGCTTGCTATGAGCTCGCTGAGAAAAGCTGGTACATGTTGTCAAATCACTGGGGAAACTGGTGCGTGCTATGAACTCACTGAGAAAATCCGGTATATGCTGTCAAATCTCTAGGGAAAGCAGGTGTGCGCTGTGAACTCGCTGATAAAAGTTGCTACATGCTATCAAATCATAGGGAAAAGCTGGTGCATGGTGTGAAGTCACTGCGAAAAGTTGGTACATCATTATCAAATCATTATGGAAAGCTAGTGCATGGTGTAGACTCAATAAGAAAAGTTGGTACATGTCAAATAGTAAGGAAATGCTAATGTGTATTGTCAAATCACTAAGAGAACCTTGGCATTGCAGAATTGCACTACACTCATCGACAAATTATATTTCAGACCACTACAATGAGGATAAAGTATTAACAAGTACATATTTAAGTTTGACACTTGGGGTACAAATGCAGTCTGTGGAACATATTTTTGACTTGCTCAGACTGAAGAGCTAGCACCGAACGCATTGCCTAGTCAAGGGTTGCCTGCTACCCACTTTCTCCCTCACCAAAGCTGGTCCTGAGGGAAGGTTTGCCTATCTGGGGAGTGTCATTCATCGCGCAAGTCATATTGCAGTGGTGGTTGAGTGGGAACTAGTGTACCAAGCAATTGACTGGGCCCAATCTCTTGAGCGTTGAACATCTGCTGCACCTAGTCCTCCATGTAATTGTTGGCATCCTGTGGAGGGAAACATGTTTCATTAGGCCGACAAAAGGTAGAACTGCAATGAAACTTGTAATTGTAAGCACCGGTGTCATGTGTTGTGTGGACGATGAACCCCTTGGGTACTCTAGTCCACAGGAGACTGCTACAGTGAAGCGGGATGCCACGTAGACCACACCATACTGGTGGACCATATAGCTATCATATGTCCAATCATACCACTCGTCACACTACCGGAGATGCAGGTGGTCCACGGGTGCGTATGTGCTATATTGCACCTCACAGTCTCAGACAGGGTAGTCGATGTCGCTGCCTGGAGTGTCATGTGTGTTGGGCTGTCTCCATGATGAGGAAAGAAGTAGAGTGGTACCCCTCCCCCAGGCAAGGGAGGTCTGGGGTTGGGCTACCTCCTCGATGAAGATGGAAGTAAAGCAGTGTCAGCATGAATGTCCTGCATGAAGATGACATGTTTTGAGGAACACCAAAAAAGGTATTGTGCAAATTGTAGGAAAATATGAAATTCTCAAACATAAGCAGTGCGCTATGTGGACTAGGAACATCCGAGGCTAGGGTGGTGTGGCGACGAGCTAGGACATGCGGCGGACAAAGCTATCGACGGACGATGCTACGGCTCGTCACCGCCTGGGATAAACACATCGCTAGCACAGCCGCAACTAATGGCTCCTAGTACGTCCTCATACATGTTGTGGATAGAACCTAGTAGTCATTCCATCGTCCTTGAGCATTCGCAGTGCAGCATAGCTCCACCCTCTAACACGATGTAGTGCAGTCGGTCAACCTAAAACTACTGATGTAACATGTTAGTCGTGTATGTGTGAACAATAAGATGTAAATATGAACTTTAAACCTTTTATTGCTTCATCATGTCGTGCCACATGGTGTTGCCCTGAGTTGAGTGCTAGCCTATCAACATGCACAACTTGTGCGGGGGCTGTACAGGGAGACGCATCAGTCACCAACGGGTTAGCACCATGTATCACTCCAAGTACACGGGGTATGTGTCTAGGTCGTACGGCTGTCACTCCTGCTCGGCCTCCGTCCTCGCTAACTGCTCCCAGGCTTGGGTCCACAGTGCCTATGTCACCCTCCAGTGTCTCTCTTCCATCCCTTTTTTGTTTGCCTATGGAAAAAAGTGGGGGTAAGCAACTGTTACTTCGGTGGGGGAAATAAAAATGTCATGAATGGTATGCAACAGACTACATGAAAGGAGGTAACAAATAAATTTACTTACAGGTGAACATGGTCGGGTAGTGGTCGACACGCTACTGGTGGCACATGTTGGTGAAGTCTGAACTGTCTCTTGACTCGTTGGGGGTATAAGTGTAACACCTTGGTTTAACAAAAGCCCAAAATGTCATCCACAACTACAAATGCTACCAAATCAAATCATTATTTACACATCACCAACAGTAAGGCTTCAAGAATAATCATACAACAAAATCATAAATGGAAATTTTAGTGACACAGTAATCAACAAATTGAACTTGAGATGAACCAAATAATTACTAAGATGACACAGTTATAAAGCTAAGCCAATTGACACATCAAGTAGCAACATTAAGAACATAATGAGCTAAGAGAAACCATTAATCATCTAATTATTACATGGATAAAACTAAATTGTTTATGACAATAAGTGGATGGATCTCTAGGTGGAGTGAAGCACTATAAAAGTACAATATTCCATGTTCTACTTCCACCCATGCATGTCGCCTTCAACATTCACCTAAAAATAACAATAAAGCAAGAGTGAGTCCACGACTCAGTACGTACATAATAGAATAATAAACAATGGAAACATCATTTGAATATTTCATATTCATTCACCATTATCTCAATATCACATATTCATTCTCATCAAATTCCATACATATACCTTTTTTCCCAATTCTCTTTTCATGACACAATGCACATGTCTCAACTTCTCTTTGCTTATACCAGTATAGCTAAGTGTTCACCCATCGATGAACCACCCTTGCCCGGTCATTTTCATACAAGGTCTCAACTCAACTCGAGTGGAGTGCTTACCGACGTAGGTCTTTTCCCTTCCATGGGGTGCCTATCAAAATATATCTTTCTCTATCTACTCCTGTGGGTCGCCCACACAAAGTAGGCTCTATAGAGCCATACAGGTTATCTCTTTGCAACATGAGTGCTTACATGCAATGTAATGATTATATCTTTCATTAATTAATTAATAGCATTATTCAATTGACATAATCATCATTTAACCATAAACATATAAGCAATATAAGAACAAGTATCATCACATGAATCATCATGGTAAGTAATTATTTAAACAAAGTAATAAGCTCAAACACTCGAATACTATTCTACTATGCACTTGCCTTTTTCTTAAATACGACGATCAGATTGATTAGAAGACGATACCAATCCCGATGCTACTCTTCCATAGTAGATAGCCAATCTCTATACAAGCCACAATAGTACAAGACATCAATTAAACGACAACACTTCTACATGCTTCCCAATCCACAAATCTCCTCCTTTACTGGACAGTCACCCCTACTGCCCCAATACCAAAAGAAACATAACTTTTGACTCCCAAGTGATAATGTAGAAAACTATACTAGTTCTGAAATCTCCACAAAATTCTCTACTTTTCTTAGTTGGCCACTTGAACAAATTAAATCATCTAACCCCCCAGCCCGTTTTTAACCAAGAAGACATATATGTCACCTCTTGGACAGTAGACTTAATATTTTTATATCTATCAATCTACTCATGCAACTATAGCAAACTATGATATTTTCAAAAACTACAAAAATTATCTACCACTTTCTAGCTATAACCAAAATTCAATTCTACCATCTAAATAGTCTAAGTAATTAATCCTCACGACTGCGTCCAGCAGCAACCGATTCTGTATAACAGTCTTCCAAAATTCATAACTTCTGTTCTACTTATCCAAAACCATGCTCTTAGACTCTCTGGAACTCTTAAGAAATTACCTACACTTTTCATGTAGGGCAAATACCCCTAATTATTTCACATAATATTTTTAATCTATCAAGTACCATAGTGTTGCCAATTAATGACAACTATCTAGATAACATACTTACAAAATTTATAACTCAAAATTTAATCATCCGATCGACATGATGAAATATTCTACAGAAAGATAACAAAATTTTCTATAATTGTCTAGTAGATGACACTCCCAAGCTATGCCCATACGGCACCCAAAACAGCAATAGAAAACTATCGTAGATTAAAAGGATCTACTAGTCGATCCCCTTGATGAATAGTTGCCACCTCTCTCTAATCTAGAATCAAATCTCTAATTAAAAAACAAAACAAAGAGGAGATAACCATATCGTTACCCAAGCGACAAACAACAAATCCATGATCTAATCCTCGCTTTTCCCTTGTCTTCCCCTATCCCTCCTGAACGTTTCCCTATCGATGCTCTTATTTTCCCCGCTATTCTTCCTCTAGCTTCCCTTGGCACTTGGCAACCACACAACTGCTGCTTGCAATGTGGCTGAGATTGTGCTGCTCATGTGTGTCGACAATGTCGCCAAGATTGTGTTGGTCCCGTGCGCCGATAGTCGACCGGTGCCCAAAATGAGGCTGTGTTTTCTTGCGCGTGTGCTACTTGACCAAGCACTAGCGATGGGACACTAGCATCTAGCATCACGTAGCTGGGGATTGACACACGTAGGTGGTGACTCGAGCAGGCGATGTCGACATGAGCAACTAGTGTCACACGGTTAAACGACACATTGATGCGGTAGCCAAGGCACACTCACACGGCGAATGGATGGTGGCCACACTGGCGACTCACGCATGTTGGCAAACAGCACCCAGAGACAAGCGTTGCATCAACGCAATGCTGGTGATGCATGGCAAGGGAACTGGTGAGTGGAGAAACTGGGAAAAAGGACATCTCCCCACGATCCCTTTTATCTCGGCGTGAGATCCTAATCAGATGCCAACTCCTCCGTAACTCACTCCAAGAAACAACTCCTTCTCTAAAATTTCCACTCATCCTATTTCGCCATATTCCTTTTTTCTCTAATTACGCATAGGTCCTAAAGAGGGATTTTTTGGAATATTACAATAGGGCTCCACCGTATGGGAGAACATGAGGTAGCAAATCATGAGCCAGTAGTCTCTGTCCTGCTCACATTGCTCTGATAATCTGAAAGGCACTGTCTTAGAGATGAACTATATGGTCCACACCATCCACACAATGCTACCTCTTGCAAGGTTTCGAATGTGTTGTGGAAATCAGGTACGCTCGCTGTGGCCTCTCCCTAGACCATCTTAGCTCACTAGTTATCCAATGAGTACTCATGGTGGGTCCATCCACCAAGTCATCGCCATCAACATCACCGTAGAACCACACCTCCAACTGGTATGGGTGCACCTGCACTCGAAAGTACAACCGACCAATAGAAAAGTGCTCCCACAACCACAGCTACAACAAGATGTAGCAGACAGCAAGGTTTGGCTCACCAATGGCATGCTACGATCCATCACACAAACTGCTGTAGGTCATGCACAAAACAGTTGAATCCTAGCTATACAGCGGGACCTCATCAGGTTCGATGTCAACCAGGGACTCAACGATGTGGATGAGTTGGAATACATGCAGTCTCCCTAAGTCGTAGGAAACATAACCCACCTAAATATTAAGAGCAAGTAAGCAACTAGGTAGGACCTCACAACCTGCGCAGGTGCTTTTGCTGGGCATTGCCTATACTCCCGCAGCCACGAATGTGGCACTCTATTGATCTTATCCAAAATAGGATGACCAAACCAGTGCAATAGATGTGTCTTCCAGTTGGGTGATCTTGGGGGTGGAACCACGGGACGACCCCATAGTGGTAGACCAGTGAGGTACGCAACATCCTGCAAGGTGATGGTCATCTTCCCCCATCGAAAATAAAATGTATGGGTCTCCACTCTCCATCCTCCACTGGTCAATGAGTCCAACATGAATGACCGCCCAATGTACATCATCCTCACTATGGGTAGCAACCCAGCCCATTGGAACATAGTGATCGTCGAGAGGCCAGTCCTCCTGAGCTCCCTAGAGAACAAGGGGGTAGTCTGTCACCACTCGACCATGCGCGACAACGATACTGCCTATCCCAAGATGGGTCCATCAACATGCCACTCGTGACCATCGCCATTAGCCATTCTATAGTACAAAAATAATGTGTTGGTGTCCAACGATGGTAAATACAATTGACCATAATTGAGAATAATCATGGAACACACTTACGTACATATTTCATAAATTGTGCACACACCGAGAATACTATAAATAACGGCACATATTTCTTTAGCTATTTACAAAAAAGGGTCAATATGGCTAAGTGCATGTATACAAGTACGCACATATATGCATGCATATGTACGCATAGACACTACAACTAACAGTGCAGACCAAACCATCATTTTCTACAACGTTCTATAATCACATGAGAAATATATATATATATATATATATATATATATATATATATATATATATATATATATTATATGGGCATACATAAAATATTTTAGCTATCTTTTTCCATCAACTAAATATGACTATCTAGTACATTCCACATTACAAAACCTCCATTACACTAATGAAGCAATAATGACATATTAAGCACATTGCTCGCATCTGAATAAAGCATACATTTTCTTGAAGATCTTCACCCACTCCACAATGCTTCCAACTGTGAAGCTAAACCATCTCGAAAATATATTACAAACTTGCATTTTAATCTCTCCTTCATTTCCTTGCCCCGCTACTCTCTTGCTTAGTAGGAAAAAAATCGAGCGCGGCTCGGTTGACAGGGTAGACCAAGGCCTCCCATTTTATACACACGGGAAAGCGTTCACGATGACATTCCCACGCAAGTGCACGTGGCCATGAACGGCAACGAAATCCCTAGGTAAATAAAATGAGAATCAAACGTCGCATCGTCGCGGTCGGCCATGCAAGAAGGAATCTCTCCCCGCCGGTAGCCAAGCTAACTAGTGCACCTGCCCGCCAGCATGCTTCCCGTGCCCTTGCCCAACATGCTTGCCCTCGCCCTGTCTACCAACCTACCTCAACCACTCACTAAGCCCAGGCTGCTCGATAGCACCTTACCGAGCAGGGGCGGCTCGGCAGGTAGCTGCCGACCAGCGGGAGCTAGGCAACTCCCCTACTGTCGCTATTGTTGGATTGGAAATGGCGACAGAGGGGGGGTGAATGTCGCCTTTTAAAAACAACCCCTACAAGTACCTACACTCAACGTTTATGTCTGATAGCTATAAGAAGTTATGAAGATGAAGTAGAAGCTCACTGGAGATCTACTGAACAACCATAAGGAGAAACGGCAATCAAAAAGATCAAAAGAAGCTAGCTGCAGAAGAACACCTTAGTGAAATAGAGCCAAGACCCACAGGCCGATCTAACCGCAATGGTCTGGGCGGTCAGACTGCCGATCAGCCACCGGTCAGACCGCCTTGACAAGCCCGGTCAGATCGGTTCCACTATCAGGACAATAGCGCAGACCTTCTGAACATTCAGATTTTTGCCGAAATCAAGGGAATGAGAGAAATGCCTCTAATCTTTTCAGAGCAAGACATCAAAGGACGATTCTAAACATCACTGAGGCACCAAACAACAAGGGAATTCAACTAAAACTTAAGAATTTCATATTTGAACCCAAAATTGAAAAAGTACAGAGAGTTCCCCCAAAAACCAAATTCCCATCTAACCTTTGATTCTTAAGAGAAATAGCCTTGGGATCCTGAGACTCAAATTTGGGCACAAGCTTTCAAGGGAAACTGAAAAAAAACTCCAAACCCTAGAAAGGATAAAAAGAGAAAACACATGAACGCAGGAGGCAAGAAAATAAAATCCTTGATTCATCCACTTTGTTCTAGGGAGAAACCAATCAAATGATCTTCAGACCTATTCCCATCACAGAGCAATCCATTTTGGGCCTTCCCAGCAAGAAACAACTCAAAACACAAAAATCAAGAAATCAACAGAGAGGGCAACGAAGAACAGAAATAACAGAAGGAGCTCAAGAACTCAATCAAACTCAAACAAAGCCATCTCAGATTGATATTGAGGATCACAGAGACGTCCCCATACGCATGTATATTCAAGGGAAAGATTACATGGTAAATCAACTCATCTCCTCCCTCTCCCAACCTCAAGAACACACGTACACAGAGAAGCTACGGGAGACAAGCAACAGGACACCCTCTGTCCATCTCTCCTGCTCTCAACAACTCCTCGCCAACTAAAGCCTCAAAACAAGACAACCTCTCCAAAGGCCATTTTGACCAAAGCAAAACCCTAAAGCCATGCACTCCCTCTCACAAGATATACATGCACTTGAGAACCCCTCTCCTATTTATAGCCCTTTGGCTAACGGGTCTCCAACCCGTTATGCCCGCTAAATCCCGAACGGAACCGCTTCCATCTGTGCAGCTTTGCGCTTTTACCGAAACACCCCTCCTGCACCTTCCAGGAAGCTTCCGCGTTCCTTGTCGTCCAAGCCTCGCAACCACCTCGAGTCTCCGCCGTCTTCGACACATCCGACCGTTCTGACCTCGACACCGCCTATGTCTAGTCCGGTCACCTCGTGTCTCGCCACGACTCCGCCTTGACGTCCTGCAGCCATCACAGGTCATGTCAATAAGTGAAGTGGAACCAAGAAGCTAGTGTGGAATCATTTTAGAGTGCTATTAGTTCAAGAGAGAAACAATTATTCAAGTACTTGATCTTTTTGTATAATTAAGCAAATGAAGCACATTTGTCATAAATTTTCCTTTTAGAGCTCATGATTGTCTCCAACCAACATTTTTAGCTATGTGCTACATCTCAAGCCTTATGCGACTACTTCAAGCGAGAAGCTTAAGAAAATAGTCTTGGTCATCCAAAACTCCCCCTGAGTTCATGCCTAGTGCAATGGCAAGCCGTCTCATGAGAAAGAATTGGTGAGATCAGTTGTTTCACACAAAAGAGATCTTTTTGCTTTCTTAAAAGATTATATTAACTCATGTTTCATCAAGGAACTAACATAGCTCAATCTAAAGCTCAATATAGATTCAAGACTCAACTCAGCTCATTTGACATGGCATGAATCATAAAACGATAACTAAAGAAAGACTAGTGTCAAAAGCTAACATGACATGAATTAGTTCAAGTTGAGCATTTTAATCAACCTATCATGGCAAAGACTTGACTACACATATAAAGTCATGATATATCTAGCAAATAAGCACAGATTATGGCAAGATGTAAAGCATTGTAAATATGTCATAAACGGATAATAATCAAGGCTCCATGTAGTTATTTTACAATGCAGAATGACATGCAGAAAATCCAGCTCCCCCTCAACATGTGATGTAACTTTTAGTTCAAGTTGAGTTATAACAATATTAAGATCTAGAAGCTCTCAAATGAACTCCCCCTGAACTGAAGCAATAAAAGCGAGAAGCTGGCAAGAAAATCAAACAGGCAGTCCTTAAAGCATAGACAAGATATAGAGGGTGCTATGGCTCAGACTAACTCTCATCTACCCCATATGACTCTAGGACTATCAACTAATCATCTAACACACTAAGGAGCAAACCCCATATGACCCTGTCTACCCGAGGGTGGCCCAACCCTCGCTAGAACCTATAAGAAGTGAGTGAGCTCAACCTAGTGAGAAGAGAAACAGCTAATAGGCAGCATCCTAGAATCACAAGATGAGAGAAAAAGTATAAACAACTAGATAAGGGAAACACTCTAATCTATGCTAGAAGGACTAAACCCAATGCACCCATATGCAATACAACAGAAAGGAGTAAAAGCATAATTAACATGATAAAGCATTAAGCATAGAACTCCCCCTCACAACAGTCCATAAAGACAAACCACCCCAAGCTCTCCCCGCAGAGCTGAAAACCTAGAGCTATCCAAAGCCTTGGTAAAGATGTCAGCCAACTAGTGGTCACTCTCCACAAACTGGAGCACTATGTCACCCTTCTCCACATGGTCTCGAAGGAAGTAATATCGAATATCAATATGCTTGGTCCGAGAATGCTGCACAGGGTTTTTAGCAATGTTAATTGCAGAAGTGTTATCACAGAAGAGTGGAACACTGTCGATAACTAATCCAAAGTCCCGCAGGGTCGAGACCATCCAAAGCACTGGCCGCAGAATCGGCGGCAGCAACGTACTTGGCCTCTGTGGTGGACTGTGCAACACCAGACTGCTTCCTCGAAGACTAGGAAACAAGAGAAGTGCCAATGAATTGGCAGGTGCCAGAAGTGCTCTTCCTATCTATCCTACAGCCAGCAAAGTCTGCGTCCGAGTAGGCTCTCAAGGAAAGACAGGAAGAGGAGGAGTACTAGATATCATAATCAATGATAGCTCGAAGGTACCGAAGAATGCGCTTCACCGCCTGGTGGTGAGATACGCGAGGAGAAGCCTGAAAGCGAGCACATAGACACACGGAGAAGTGTATGTCCGGTCTCGAGGCAATGAGGTACAAGAGGGAGCCAATCATGCTGCGATACTCCTTCTGATCAACTGGCTCGCCGTCCTCGTCTGGGTCAAGTGAAGCTGTGGATGCCATAGCAGTCAACACAGGCTTACCATCACTCATGTCAAAGCGTCTCAGGAGGTCACGAGTGTACTTGCCCTGATGCAAGAAGGTACCCTCCCGAGTCTGCTTGATCTGGAAGCCAAGGAAGAAGGTCAACTCGCCCATCATACTCATCTCAAACTCGGTGCTCATGACATCCGAGAACTGTGAAATAAGAGTATGGGAAGAGCCGCCAAAGATGATATCATCCACATAAATCTGGACAAGCAGTAGGTCAGTGCCATGCCTACGAATGAACAAGGTCTTTTTTACCTTACCCATCTCAAAACCATGACTCAACAAATAGGACTTAAGCCTCTCATACCAATCTCTAGGGGCCTGCTTAAGTCCATACAAGGCTTTGGAAAGTTTGTAGACATGGTTTGGGTATTTGGGGTTCTCGAAACCTGGAGGCTGTTTCACATAGACCTCTTCCTCAATAAAGCCATTGAGGAAGGCACTCTTGACATCCATCTGGTAAAGCTTGAAACCCTTAGAAGTTGCGAAAGTAAGCAGGATTCTAATGGCCTCAAGTCTAGCTACAGGGGCAAAGGTATCCTCGAAATCTAGACCCTCAACCTGGGAGAAGCCCTAAGCTACCAGTCTAGCCTTGTTTCGAATAACTACCCCATCCTCACTCTGCTTGTTCTTGAACACCCACTTAGTCCCAATGATATTGTGACCTCGAGGGGGCTCAACAAGCGACCAGACCTTGTTTCTCTCGAAATTTTCCAACTCCTCATACATGGCATTGACCCAAGACTCATTAGATAGTGCATGACATAAATCCTTGGGCTCGAATGAGGCAACAATGGTAGAATGGAGACAGAAATGTGACATGCTAGACTTCGAGCGAGTGACTCGCTCAAAGAGGTCTCCAATAATCTGCTCAGAAGGATGGTCTTTTTGGATATGTCGGGGAGGTCCAGGATGAGAAGAAGAAGTGGCCTCTACCTCGTGAGCTGACGAGGTAGGAACAGAGCCACTAGCTCTGGAAGAAGCAGAAGGCATGGGCTGATCACCTGGAGGTGCGGTAGAAGAAGGGACCTCAAGGGGAGGATGAGGAACTGGATCGGGTAGACAACCCTCATCTCCATCGTCCTCATCGTCCACAAAGATGGGCTCGGACTGCTCTAAAGAACCTGAGATATCAGGCCTAGTCCACGGACTGGCCTCATCGAAGGTCACCTCACAGGTTTCTACCAACATATTAGACTCGCAGTTCCAAACCCTATATGCCCGCGAAGAAGTCAAGTAACCTAGAAAGATACCATCACAAAACGTGACTCGAACTTGTCTAGGTTCCCGGACTTCAGAATAAAACACTTGCAACCAAACACACGAAAATGCGAGACACTGGGTTTTTGCCCATATCTCAACTCATAAGAAGTGCGATGCAAGTGTGCCCGAAGAAAAACTCTGTTCGAAACATGGCACGCGGTCGCAATAGCCTCAGCCCAAAACTTCCTAGGTGTAGAATACTCATCAAGCATCGTCCTGGCCATCTCGACCAAGGTACGGTTCTTCCTCTCCATGACGCCATTCTGCTGTGGGACGTGCGGAGAAGAGAACTGGTGCTCTACCCCTGTCTCATCGCAGAACCTCTCAAAGTAGGAATTCTTGAACTCCGTGCCATTGTCACTGCGGATCGCTTGTAAGGCACCCGGGAGCTCAACAGAAAGCCTACTGAAAAGACCTCGAAAATGTGTAAACGTCTCATCCGTCGAGGCTAAGAAAAACACCCAAGATAACCTTGAGAAATCATCGACCACAACAAGAACATACCACTTCCCTCCTGTTGACTGCACTCGAGCTGGTCCAACTATGTCCATGTGGAGCAGTTGTCCTGGTGCATCGGTCATAGTCACTGTAACCAGAGGGTGAGAAGCGGCAACCATCTTGCCGTGCCGGCAAGGAGCACAAACAATATCTTTGACCATCTTGAGTTTCGACAGACCACGAATGAGATCGTGGCCGCTAACTCGGGTCAAATGGTCAAATCCAATATGACCAAGTCTCCTATGCCAGAAAGTAAGGTCACGGGACTCAGAAGCAACCAAACACCGGAGAGGATCACCAGAAGACTCAGAAAAATCAGCACGAAAGATCCTCCCATAACGAGAAATCCCGCAAACCAGACTACCCGAAGAATCAAGAATTTTGCAAGCGTTTTTCTTAAAGCTTACCTCAAAGCCGTCATCGGTAAGCTGAGAAACAGAAAGCAAATTATACTGCAGCTTACTAACCAAGGCAACATCTTTCAAAATAAAAGACTCATTAACGCGCACTGTACCTTTGGCGATGACGCGCTCAGATGAAGCGTCTCCGAAGGTGATCGTCTCATCACCTGGAGCACGGGCAAGGGAAGAAAACCAACGGGAGTCTCCGATCATGTGTCGTGAACACCCGGAGTCTACAAGCCAAACCTTTCCCTTCCCTGCCCGACGAACCTGAGTCAGACAGAGAGTAAAGTCTCAGTACTGGGATAAATCAAAAGTGATTTTGGCACCCAACACTGAGTAACACGTCGAGTAGAAGAAGTAGCCACACACGACTGACCTCTATCTACCCTACGCTCTCTGTCGCTCAAGACAGCAGAAGGTCTACATGTAGACCTGAAGCTGTTGCTGGGTCCGACTGCTACGGGGGAGCGAGTCGGAGCACCGGCAACATGCTGATCTCGCCGTGGGTAACCATCTCGACGTAGAAAGAGAGATCTACCCTCATAACGACGGAAGTCACGACCAAAGGGAGCATGAGGACGAAAACCAGAACACTCGGAAAAACCAAGTCCTCGATGCTGCCCAAACCCATCAACAGAAGCAAGCCTAGACCTCATGTTGGTCTTAGGTGCACTCATGGTCTAGGGCTGACCTTGAATACGCCTAAGAGACTCGACATGGTCTCTTCGCGCGATCTTGGCACGTTTGAAGCATCGATTGATCAAATGCCCATCCTTCTGACAGAAGGTGCAATGATACTTCACCTTCTGAGAGGTAGAAGTAGCATGATGAGGCTTCGCCTTCTGAGAGGCCGAAGCAACAAGTGGAATCACCTTGCTGTCAGAAATCACAAGATATACATGCACTTGAGAACCCCTCTCCTATTTATAGCCCTTTGGCTAACGGGTCTCCAACCCGTTATGCTCGCTAAATCCCGAACGGAACCGCTTCCATCTGTGCACCTTTGCGCTCTTACCGAAACGCCCCTCCTGCACCTTCCGGGACGCTTCCGCGTTCCTTGTCGTCCAAGCCTCGCAACCACCTCGAGTCTCCGTCGTCTTCGACACATCCGACCATTCTGACCTCGACACCACCTATGTCTAGTCCGGTCACCTCGTGTCTCGCCACGACTCCGCCTCGACGTCCTGCAGCCATCACAGATAAGAAACACATCAAATAGCATCGCTCGACACATGTAAGCATAAATAGCATCAATGAACCAACTTACGCATGAAAGAGCCCAAACCTGTCAAATCAAGAGAATATGCATCCTAATCACTTTGACCAGGTTTGACCAAGTCCGACCGAGACCGATTGCACCACGCAACGACATGGTCCGAATCACAAAAACCAAACTCGACTTTCCTAAACCGATGTCAATTACTCATCACAAACATGGGGTTATTACCACATGGTCTCTCAGCTATGTACCATGGCCTACCATGCCCGTGCGTGCTCCTGCAGTAGCCCATCCCTGTTGAGTTCCCCAGGCACGACAGGTGACAGGTGTTGCCTGTCATGCCTTCCGAGCTCGAGGACGGGGCTATTTTTATAAAAACAGGTGTCTAGAGACTAAATTTCAAAAAAAAATAAGTACAGTGATAAATACATGAACAGTTCTTCATTTTCTTGTGAACCCTAGTACTTTTATAGCCCAATGTAAAAGATTGCAAAAGTAACCTACCTTTTTTAGTTCATCTTGTTGGTGTGTTGTGGCCTGCGAGATGGCTTGTAGTACATGTAACATAAATGGAGAAAATGGTCAAAGTCCTTTGGCATGTTTGTATCTTTAGTAGCTAAAGGAAGGTATAGCAGTACACCTTCTATGAATGTAGCTAAGTTCTCAGTGAGTAATCGATGTGTAGTGCTTTCATCTTCTACTAGAAGCTCATATATTTTGGCAATGATCAAAAATGGAATTTGGTTTTCTAATAAAATTAGATCATACATAGCAGTACTATTGTACCAATGTTCTCCCTGGTCTATATTTTCTTCGCTTTGGCCGTAGTATGGCTCCATATTGTTACCTTGCTTGCTTTGTTGATGAGCATCAACCTTACCTTGTTCCATCTGAAGTACAAAATCATCATTTGTTCTACATGAGAGAGTAGGTATGTTCTCTACCATCGTTTTCTTGCCCTTCTCAAGAATCATACTTGCTTCATTTTGTCCAACAACAATCTATGTCTTGATCCTCATAATATCCATTATGAACATGTGTAAGCCAATTTATGAGATTAATGGCCATGGAAGCAGCCAATTCATCGACATCACCACTGTCCACCTTACAAAAATGATTTCCAGACATCCTCCTCCTATAATGCCAGAAACATGCAATTCAATCAACCATTTTGTAACAAAATAAAACTCAAATTGTTGCTGCTTTCTTAATCCTTCCGGATTGGAACTGAATATCTTCATATTTCACATTTTTATTATACAGATTTTCTGTGCGTACCAGATAAACACTGGAAGCTTAACAAACACCAGCTGACAAAATATGAATCGGGAAAATAATCATAGCAACATCATGCTAGCGCAATCACCTCTGAAGAAGAGAAACTCGAAAAGAAATTAACGAAGAGAATGAAAATAAAAGGCAATCCTGTTAGCAACTTGAGAATGTTCAAACAGACCATATTCACAACCCGAGAATGTTCAAACTAAAAATATTGAAAATGAGAATAATCAAATTTCTGAACTTTCCATCATTTCTAAACTAATATGTGATATTTCTGAGAATGATATCAATCTAGTCATAGAGGCTTCTCACAAGAGCAAGAGACAAAGAGTTGAGAAAACCTTTGGTAACAACTTTATTGTATACCTCGTGGATGATGTGTGAAAGACTTTTTCAAAGGCTTATGCATCTCCTGGTGTTAAGTATTGGAAAAAAGCAATCCATAGTGAGATGATAGACAGATCACTGAACATCCTATCAAGTGCAAACCTATAAAATGTAAGTGGGTCTTTAAAAAGAAACTAAGGCATGATGATACTATTAAGAAGTATAAGACAATACTTGTGGCTAAGAGTTACACCCAAAAAAGGGAGAAGATTTCCTTGATATCTATTCTGCTGTCGTCAAACTACCATAAGAGTGCTCCTTACGTTAGCATCTTCCTATGGTCTATATATACATCAAATAGACGTAAAGACAACTTTTCTTAATGGAGAGTTGAAGGAAGAAATCTATATGGATCAATCGGATGGTTTTGTGATTTTTTTTGTATAGGAAAATAAGGTATACAAGATTATTGAAATCCTTGTATGGCTTAAAGCAAGCACCTAAATAATGGCATGAGAAGTTTAACAAAACTTTGACATCCTCTAGTTTTGCTATGAATGAAGCAGATAAATATGTATATTACTGTTATAGTAGGGGTCAAGGAGTGATCTTGTGTTTGTATATGGATGACATATTTATATTTGGAACAAACACTACTATAAGTAATGAGATCAAATCTTTCTTACCTCGATGTTTTGATATGAAAGACTTGAGAGAGTTAAATATTATTCTGAATATTAAATTGATCAAGAAAGAGGATAGGATCACTTTGAACCAATCCTATTATACTGAGAAAATATTGAACCAGTTCGACTTTGAAAATTGCAAAGTTTCTCCAACACCCTATGATGCGAGCATTAAGCTATGAAAGAACCAGGGGCTAGAAAAAGATCAATTGAGATATTCGCAAATTATTAGGTCTCCTATGTATTTAGCTGGTCCCATAAGACCTGATATTTCATTTGCTGTGAGCAAATTAAGTCAGTTTACATCTAATTCAGGAGATGATCACTGGTAGGCATTTCAAAAAGTGTTGTGTTACTTGAGAGGCACAACATCTTTTGTAATTCATTATACTAGATAAGCTACAAGTAGCTACGCATTTACTTTAGTTGGTGCTGCAATTTCATAGAGATCTTGCAAATTGACCATATTGATGAGGTCAACCATGTAAGCAAAACTTAAGAATGTTCAAATTCATAATGTTATTTGATCGTATTGAGGATAGTGTGGATTTTTTCGAAAGAGGAGAATTTGATCATCTTTTGTGGTGTCTTATAAATGAAATGTTTTGGAGTTTTTATACTTATGGGCTAGTTCATGACTTATGAGGAAGTTATTTTCTATTTTGCATTGAAAATATAATTTAGTGAAGTGTTGGAGAACTCCCATGGTTTATAAAAGGTTTACAAGAAAAGAAAAAAATATGCCTTGCTAATTAATTATTTCCTTGGAATTTTGCTTCTGCAACTTGGCAACGTTTCATGGTGCATTGATTTTTTTATTGCCTCTTAATGTTTTGTGAATAAATATCTAAATCATGCTATCAAGTCTTATTTTAGGGTTTACAGTGGCAACTGGACTGAAACTTTATTGTAGGAGTCATTGAGATTGAAGTTACTAAGAGTAATGTGGGAATGCTTTTGGGGTTTACGCAACTATAAATTTCTAAATTACTTATGGTTACAATCTCAATAGAATTTTGTCTCAATCTATGGATAAGAGGAGAAGAAATTGGACCTTTTGCTTTATTCTAGAACTACAAATGAACATGATCATTTGTGGAAGTAGAAGAACAAAATTAACTCTGAGAATTATGATGATCATTGATCGAATTCATGTAGTTGTGGTAAATGCATGCATGTTAGGATCTTCAAGGTGATTATCCTTAAAGAATTGAGGTAATAGGATGAAATATGAAATATATATTTAAGTTCAGTTGAAATTATCTGTAGAAATATTTCTTTGTTAGAGGAATTGACCAGAGCATTTTGTGGATTAGTAGAGTGTCTCAAGATTGGTATGGATGTTGCTTTAGGATTGTTCAAAGCCTTGAGGTTGCCAATTTAAATGAAATAAGTTAGTGTGGGATGTGAGGATTTGGAATTCCATGGCTCAGAGCTAAATTTATTCCATAAAATTGAGTAGAGTGTGTTTGCTGGGGCAGTGAAATACCCATCTGGCTCATAACCGATCTATGAGTTTATAACTAATATTCATTGGCGAAGTGAGTTGGTTTTATATTGGTATTTGTGATCATTTCCTTTTAGTAAAGAGACAAAATTGTTAATTTAAGCATTTAAGTTATTTTGTATTTGGCTTATGTGATTTTTATTTGCAATTGTTTAATTGAAAGTTAAGGGTTTTCATAGTGAGTCCTTCGGTTTTGGAATAGGTTCTTTTTTGAAGAGAGTTGGTTCAATGAGTGTTTAGTTTGCTTCTTTTATCAAAAAGATGCTCCTTGCAAATTGTAGTGATATCGCTACGTCACATGTTATTCTCTTATAAGAATGGGTTATTTCAAAATGGAGAGATTTTAGAAGTGGATTTTCTTGTTAAGAAAGAGTGAGTAATTCTTTACTTGAGGTATGGAGAAGTCGAAGGATGTGTTGCAATTGTATGTGCACAAAAGTATTGTGGGGTCTTGAGATATGCTGTGCTCTTCAAGCTATCTGCATGGAGTCGAAGTGTAGGTGCATCTCGAGTATTTTTCGTGGGTATGGTTGGAAAGTTAGAGTTTGTAAGTTGAGTCGTGAGGTGGAGAATTTAGGGTTGAATTCTGTTAAGGGGGTAGAATATAATATTCTAAAAAATAACCCGCTTGAGGATCAATGCGTAAATATCAAAAAAAGGATATGTGAAAATAGGATGCTTGGATTGTTTTAGCGGAGAAGTCATTTACTAGTGCAAGTCGTACAGGAGGAGTTTGGAATGAATTGGAACTCGTGCTATGATAAAAGAAAACATGGGAGAGAGGAGGACCCAAAACCCTAGTTTTTCCCCCAATTGACATCGTTTTCCCATCTGTCATCGCCCGATCACTTGCTTCCATGCATAGAAGCCAACCATAGCTATCATGTACGCTGTGCGCTCCATCGCCTGTGCCAGCACAGCTGCTCCAACACTGATGTGTGTCACAAGCAGAGTGCTCCCGCCAGCATGAGTTTGCGTCGTCTATGCTTTCTCGCGCAATGCACAACTGCTCGACGACTGTGGCGTGAGTCCCTGTGTCTACTCGGCTACCAAGTTCTGCATGGGAGCCGCTAATTAGTGGATTGCTTTGCATGGCTACAAGCAAATGTGCCAAGCTACTGTCTACCCTGCATGACTATTTGTTTCTAGCATCGCTCTATGCCCTCTTGTCAGCACACGTGAGCTAAGGAAAATCAGAAGGGTAGCAACAGGAAAATATTAGAAAGGAATATTGAGAAAGGGATCGTGGTTTTGGTGTTCTCACTTGGATTTGGATATTTCCACTCTGGTTGCTAATTATTTTAGTACATATTAGAGTCTGGATTAGAAAGGGAAGTAGCTAGTGTTTGTTAGGGGGACAATTAGTAGATCGGTTTAATCTGCGGTAATTTCCTATTGTATTTCGGCTGTCGTATGGGCATAATTTGGGAATAATGTCTACTAGATAGTTGTAGAGAACTTTGTTAGATTTTAGTAGAATATTTAATCATGTCAATTGGATGGATAAATTTTGATTTATGATTTTTATAAGCCTGCTATTTGGGGAGTTGTAGATAATTGGCAGCACTATAATGAACAATATATTAAAAATTAGTGTATTTGCTCTACATGAAAAGTGTAGATAATTTTTTAAGGTTTCCAGAGAGTCTAAGAACATGATTTTTGGATGGGTAGAACAGAAGTTATGAATTTTAGAAGACTGCCCTCCAGAACAGGTTGCTGCTGGACGCGTTGTGAGAGATTATTAATTTGTTTTGATAAATGGTAGAATTGAATTTTCGGCATAACTAAAAGAGTTAAATAATTTTATTTAGTTTCTAAAATGTCATGGTTTACCATATTTGCATGAGTATATTAATATATATTAAAATATTATGTTAATTGAATACTTGCCATGATGATTCACATGACTATGCCTGTTTTATATTGCTCTAATACTTATTATAAACTAATGATAATTATGGTAAAAAGATGATTATAGCAATTGTTCAATGCTGAAAATAAACTAAAGGAAAATATATAATCATTGCATTGCATGTTAAGCATTCATGATGGAAAGATGTGACCCATAGGAGTGGGATAAGGTTCTCATTTGTAAAGAACGGGCTTATGATACCTGTATGAATAAGGATGGGCACTGGTCCCAGCATGAAAGATAGTGTGCATGAGTGAACACCGACGGGTGTTACACTCCGCTATACTAGTATAAGCAAAGGACGAGTTGGGACATTATCCATTGTGTAGGATCGGAAATGGCAACAGAGGTGGGTGAATGGTGCCTTCAAAAAAATCACCCCAAGTATTCACACCATTCTTCTTCTACAATAGCTACAAAAGCTATGAAGCAGAAGAATGGATGCTCACTGGAGAACCAAAACAAACTGACAACTTCACTAAAGAACCTAGAGCTAGATCGACAAACGAAGTAAGCAGACTCGATTAAGAGCAAAGAACGAAGCTTTCAGCCAAAGTGCAGACTAGAGCAAAGAAGCCGAAGGACTGAAATTAGCCAACACAGGATTTACTATTTTTGTCGAGACAAGAACAGATTTGAGCTTTGAGCAGACAGAGAGCTAAATCTCATCGGCTGACAAGAGAAGAGAGTAACCAGTCTCGCCTGAAAAAGAGAGCAGAAAACCGAAAGGAAAGGCAAAAACCGAAAAGGAAAAACTGAAAACCAATCAGCCGAAACCTGCAAAAGAGATTAAAGAAAATCTTAGCCAAAACCTGTAGTACTTCGGTTGAAAACAGCACAGCACTGAACCAACTCGGTTAAACTGAATACTCTACAGAAGTCTGCAATGTTTTGGCTGAAAGACAGCAGAGAAAAGAACACTGCAGACTGAAGGAAGAATGGAACCGAAAGCTGGAAAAAGATGCATAGAAAATACAGATTTTGCTGCCGAGAAACAAAGGAGTACAGGAAGAAGAAAACTGAAACTTGACTACAGAGTTCACAACCGGACTGACATAAGACCTGTCCCGATCGGACTGCTGGCAAATGAACGGTCAGACTGCTTAAGAATGCCCAATCTAACTGCATGCTTATACGCGGTCTGAGTGCAGTATTTCACCTGAGAGCAGCAAGAAACGAAAGCACCCGAAAGCAGAAGAACTGTGTGCTGTCGGCACAGAATGAACAGGCTGAAACAGAAGCTGCAGCTGAACAAATTCAGAATAGAAAACTGGGCAGCAGACCGACAAAACTCGGCAAAAGAGAGCTGAAACTGACTTGACTGAAAGCAGTAAAAACTGAACCAAACTGGACTAAAACCTGCAAGAAAACTGAACTTTAGAGATTGAAAGCTAGCTAAAACAATAAATACTCCAGTCTGCCGAAAACAGAGAATTTCTTCAATTCTCGCTGCTCTTGTCTGGTTAAGTGAACACGACTACAAAATAAATAACCAACCACAGAAGGAGGAGAATGCAGACAAGGAGCAAGGAAAACATCTGACTGCATCTCTAAATCAAAACAAGAAGTTGAAGTAGGGCACAGAGCAAAGTGAGACCTAATTCCACATAGCTTGCGAATCTCTACTCTCTTAGACATGGAACTTGAAATTTCAATAAGAAATGGCCTCACAACTAAGAAGCACAAGCCTAACACAAACTTTACCAAAAGAATCAAACTGCTCAAACTTCCCTGCCTCCAAACCCTAGGTTTGACAAAACAGAGGAAATGAGTTGCTCAACTAAGAAAAGTGAATATCTAGCTTTTGCTCTTGGGTATGAATTGGTCAGATGACTTTGAGGTAGATTCCCATCACAGAGCAACAAACCGAACCTACTCTTCACAAGAACTTAACTCAGAATCAGGGAAATCTGAAAGCACCCAGAAAGAGCTAGAACAAACAGAAGAGGCAAAGAAATCATAATAGCTCAAACTCAGGACTTTTCATATAGATTCAGAGACTTGGGCAATTACATAAGAATTCTTCTACAGCCACATCAACCCATTCTCACATCCTGAGAACTCTTACTACATGATTTCACAAACTGAGATGAACTCACGCACAGAACTCACACCAGAGCACAACACTGAGAACACACACTCTTGCATTCTAGGCTCACATGCTTGCTGTCCTGCTCACACAACCAGCTGCCCCTTTTGACTCCAGGCTCACAGCCACAAGGAGAAAATCAAGAAGTGGCAGCTCCATTCCACTCCCAAACTCACACACCAAAAGAGGCAACAAGTCAAACTCTCTCACAACACAAGAAATGGAGGGAACCAGCCACTCCACTCCAAACCCTAACCTCTCTACTGCCATCCACTAACAGGTCTCCAACCCGTTATCTTAAATCGAATCCGCTTCTATTTTGCAGCCTTGCGCATTTTTACCGACATGCCCCTCCTGCACCTTCCTGGAAGCTTCTTGTCCTCGCACGATCGCACCCGGCATCCTGACCGTCTGGACCTCAGCTCCTCCATGAGCCTAGTCCCGGTCCACCTCGCCGTTGCCCATCGTGACCACCTCCGCAGCTCCAGCTCCAGTTCCTCGTCTCCCGACTCGCAACCACCTCAGCAACCTCGATCATTTTCGACGTCTCTAACCGTCTGGACCTTAACACCCCCTGTGCTAAGTCCCGATCCTCCCACGCCTCACCATGACCTAGCTCCGAAGTCCTGCAGTCACACAGACAAGCAAACTGTAAAATAGCACCGCTCAAGACAACATAAACAAACACATTAGCATCAGTGAAACATACTCAAACACAAAATAGCCCGAAGAGCCAATCATGAAAAGGAACAAGCATCCTAAACACGTCCGACCACATTCGACCAAGTCCAACCGAACTAGACTGCGCCAAGCACCGACTTAGCCCGAACCAACCAAATCAATCTCAAACTTTCCAGAACACGAGTCAATTACTCAACACAAACATGGGGACACCTCCACTTGGTCTCTCACATTGTAATTATGAAAAGAGAAATAAGATATTGAGGTATGGGAATGGAATATGATGAGAATGGATATGTGAAATTGAGCTAATGGTGAATACACATGAAATGTTAATTAGTGATGTTGCCTCATTTATTATTCCATTGTATACTTGCTGAGTCGTGGACTCACCGTTACCTTAATGTTGTTTTTTGGTGAACATTGAAAGCACCATGCATGGGTGGAAGTAGAACATGAGATCTTGCACCGTTGTAGCTCTTCACTCTACCTAGTGATCAATAACTTATTGTCATAATTAATTTAGCACTATCCATGCAATAATTAGACGATTAATGATTTTTCTTAGCTCTTCCTAGTTCATTTTGTTGCCACTTGATAGTTCCTTGGTCTAGCTTTATAAATGATTCATCTTAGTGATTAGTTGATTCATTTTAAGCTCAATATATTGATTACCATGTTGCTAAAATTTCCATTTATAATTATGTTGGATGCTTATTCTTGAAGTCTAGATGTTGGTATTGTTTAATTAATGATTTAAATTGGTAGCGAGTGTAGTTGTGGATGACATTCTAGGCTTCTGTTAAGCCAGAGTGTTATAGGAGATTGGCTCGAGCGTGCTTGGTAGGACGCCGGTGCGTAGCTACCCACGCGTCGCACAGCTTCTACGGGTTACCAAGCGGGGAGGCAGGGGTAGCACCCTTCGTGTTGGCACAAGGGAGAAAGGGGAGGCACCCCTGGGTGCATGTAGAATGCCATGTCACCTCCCTAGTGTGCATCTTGTCATAGGTGCAGAGAAGAAGAAGAATTTCAAAGGGCAAAAGTGTCATTTATAAATTTTTCTCCCTCATAAATAGAGGTTAATGGAGCAAATGGATGAAAAAGCTAACGGCAATGGCATTCCCTAGAGTTTTGTGTTTGTGATGGCATTTGTAAACTCGGTCTCTTTGCAATGGTATTTTACAACTTGCGAACAATTGCGATAGATGGCTTGTATTGAAGAATCGGAAATGGCAACAGAGGGGGGTGAATGGTGCCTTTAAAAATCGCCCCGAAGTATCACAAAAGTCTTCTTCTCTGATAGCTATAGAAATTATGAAGATAGAAGAAAAAGAGTGCTCACTGGAGATTTAGATAAAAAAAAACAAAAGAGATTGAGAAATGAAGAAATCCAGTGAGTGGACAAAGTCCAAAGCAAACGATGCTTTACTAAAAGGAGAACAGTTCCTTGCGGTATACTGAGAGAGTGAAGTAGTAACAGACCCTTTTCGGCTGACACAAAGAACAACACATACTATGCCTAAAAACAAAATAGCAGATGCTGCAACACTAAAATAGCCTGAAGACTTTAAGAAGTGGTTACAAGCTGCAAAACAGGTTCAGCCGATTTCAGCGAGTGAACCAGCAGGAAAGTAGAGCAAATTGCAGGAAGGAAACACCGAACACAGAGCAAAAGGAATTGAAATAAAAAAAATCAGCAGCTGCACACTGGATCTCGGTCATGCTGCAGTATTCATGCCAGTCGGACCGGCGGACAGCATGAGCTTGAAAACCGGAAAGAACCGAGTACGAAACCCCAGACCAAACAAAAAATAAAAACCACAGCCGAGAGGAAGTATTCAGACTGCACGGACTGGAACTGAAATCTGAAAAGGATCAAAGATTTGAGAGGAAACTTGCTAGCCGAGACAAGCTGAAAAAGAGCAGAGAAGGAGCCGATCTAGGTGCTGAATTTTAATCGGACTGCATGCAGAAAAAGAGACTTCAGAGCTGCAGCAAAATAGCCACCAAAGACAGCAAACAGGCACTTCATAATACCTAAATGCAGACCATCCAACTGGGTGGGACCGGTTAGATTTATGCTGAAAAACAGGACAAGATGCTGCAGGGAAAACTCTGAAACTCTATTTTTTCAGCACAGTAAATACAAACAAAAAGGTCATCCAAGACAAAAGAGATTGCACAACTGCTGAAATTTTCAGACCAAAAGAGCAAACCCATAAACTAAATAGCCAAGAGGACCCCAGGAGGAAGTAAATTCAGACAAAGAACAGAAGCAAGCTGAAAACTCTGAAATTTGAGAAGAGAACTCAGCAGGAATGACAAGGTCCATATTTCTTGAGATTTTTAGCACCTTTGCTCTTGAGACTTTGAAATACACCTGGAAATGACTTCAGGGCAAGCTCACATAAATCTCAAGCCATATTCTAAAGCGAAAACAAAAGAACTAAAGTTCCCCTGACATGAAACCCTAGAAAAAGCAAAACAGGGGAATTAGAGAAGAGCCAATCCTTGAGAGGAGAACTGCAAATGAACTCTTTTGCTCGTGGGAAAAGGTGACCAAGGGGTCTTGAAATACCATCCAACTCAGAGCAAAGAGAATCTGCAGTCCCTCAAATGAAACTCAAATCACAGTGGAGAGAAGAACATGCAAAGGAACATGAGCACAAAGAAGAGCTGAACCATAAGAACCACTCAGCCAAAGTCCTCCTCATCTTGATTCATAGAGAGGAATGTTTACATGGGATTTCTTACAGCATCTCACACCTCAAGAACACAACACAAGAACTTAAGGAACTCACCCAGGCTGCCCCATACGCAGTTGCAAATCAAGAACTCATCTCAACTACTCTCTGCTCACACAGACAAAAGCAAAGCTAACACACTGCCTTTTTTTACCAACTCACAACAGAAAGAAACTCAAAAGCAAAAAACCCTAACTCCTCTCCCAAGCCATATAGCCACCAGGAGACATCCCTCCTTTATATAGCCTTTGGTTACCGGGTTTCCGACCTGTTTTACCCGATAATTCCAAACTGAAACTGTTTCCACTTGTGCAGCCCTACGTATTTACCAACACACCCCTTCTGCACCTTTCGGGAAGCTTCCACATTTCTTGCTGTCCAAGCTTCGCAACCACTTCGAGTCATCGCCATCTTCAGCACATCCCGACCGCTCCGACCTCAACACCACCTACGCCTAGTCCGGTCATCCTGTGCCTCGCCACGACTTAGCCTCAATGTCCTGTAGCCATCACAGACAAGAAACAAATCACATAGCACCGCTCGATATCACGAAATGTGTTAATGAGAATTCTTAAGTACAAAATAGCTCAAACCGGTCGAAAAGAAAAATAGGCGTCCTAAGCAAGTCCGACCGCGTTCGACTAGATCCGACCACAGTCAAGCAACGACTTGACTCGAACCACTCAAACCAAACTCAAACTTTCCCGAACACGCGTCAATTACTCATCACAAACATGGAGTCACATCCACATGGTCTCTCACGTATGTATGCTAAATTGCTTACTAGGTTGCATAATATCTGAATTTAGAATTATCCTATATATAATATAAAATATTTACTATTTCTATAGCTTTAATGTTGTGAAATTATTTGTGAAGGACAAATTAATAAGTACCGATTTAACCACTTGGGTCAGATTCACTGATGAGTGTTATATGGTTGTAGCTACCATGCTGAGAGCGAAGCTTGATGTTAAGTCTATATGTCAATAATTTCATGAGAAATTCACGAGAAACTAGTGAGAATTGAGAAAAATAGACTTGGGATGTATTTGCACGATACGATGACTTACAAGGGGTGTCAATGAACCAAAATAGTTTATACATTTGTAAGTGCCTTTTAATTAAAGCACAATCCGCTCATTACAATCTTTAGTAGGGTGCACTTTGATCTAGATATTGCAGCTATATATGAACTGAGGTGAATATACATGGGAGTTATTGATTATAATTATTTTATTATTTGGGTATTGTTGCATCACATAATTACAAATGCCTTTGTAGGATCAATAATGAGCTTAATGAATAACCCTCTCCATGACCCAAAAAAGAGCAAGGATAGTAGATGTGGACTTGTGGAGTAGTTGGAATCTTTTGTCCAAAATCTTTTGAGCTAGTATGTAGAGACTCGAATATGCAAATTTGAACTCTCTGTGTATTCTGCACTAGTCCAGGATCACGCTAGTGCACACAGTGGATACATAGATAAAATATCGACCATATTCATAAATAAGTATGAAAGAGGCAAATATTATTAAATATCAGAGTAGTGACCTTATAACCAACCTTACAAATAAAGATGAACACAACGGCCATTCTACATGCCCAAAGTCTTAATCCGTGAAGGTGCCGAAGTACTCCTCAAATATCTCTAGTCGATATGGTTCTTCCTCAACAATTGAGCAACAAACTATATAGCCGTGAGTACATATAGTACTCAGCAAGTTGTTTATAACTTTTCCAGAACGTTCCCAAATGGCTTTTTCTACACTATTCTCCCCATTTTGGCAATAAAATCATCAAGATGTAAGGAAGAGAATAAATCATGAGTATGGATGGAATGGCTGAATATTATTCATCTTAAGCATAATGAGCCATGAAGATTATCCAAAATGACCTTGAAGTATTACACCAAGCCATAACATATAAGAATGCTATCAAGATCATGACAATATATGTATAGACAAGCTAAACCAAATAAGTCAGAAGCTGAAGGTTAGGCGAATTGCTTAGCATGTCAAATCATCCATGATTATAGTCTAGCTAGAGGTATCCAAAGATGATGCAGGCCATGCCAATAATCGAAGTGGAACCAAAAAGCTAGTATTGAATCAATTTAGAGTGGTACAAGTTAAAGAATGAATCATTTGTTCAAGTACTTGGTCTTTTTGTGTAATTAAGCAAATTTAGCACAATTGACATGTTTTCTTTATAGAAACTCATGGTTGTTACCACCCAAGATGTTTGTTTAGTCATGTGCTAGATCTCAAGCCTTATGCGACTACTCCAAGCGAGAAGCTTAAGAAGATAACCTTGGTCATCCAAAACTCCCCTTGAGTTCATGCCTAGTGCAATGGCAAGTAGTCTCATGAGAAAGAATTGGTGAGATCAGTTGTTTCGCACAAAAGAGATCTTTTTGCTTTCTTAAACGGGTGTACTAACTCATACTTCATCAAGAAACTAGTATAGTTCAATCTAAAGCTCAATAAAGATTCAAGACTCAACTCAGCCTATTTGACATGGCATGAATAATAAGAGGATAACTAAAGACAGACTAATCTCAAGAGCTAACATGACATGAATTAATTCAAGTTGCGTATTTTTAATCAACCTATCATGGCAAAGACTAGACTACACATATAAAGTCATGATAAATCTAGCAAGTAAGCACAGATCATGGCAAGATGTAATGCATTGTAAGCATGTCATATAAGGATAATAATCAAGGCTCCATGTAGTTATATTACAATGCAGAATGTTGAAATACAAGAAAAACCAGCTCCCCCTCAACATGTGATGCAACTTTAGTTCAAGTTGAGTTATGACATCATTAAGATCTAAAAGCTCCCAAATGAACTCCCCCTGAACCAAAGCAATAAAGCAAGAAGCTGACAAAGAAATCAAAAAGGCAGTTCTTAAAGCATAGACAAGATATAGAGGATACTATGGTTCAGACTGACTCTCATCTACCCCATATGACTCTAGGACTATCAGCTGGTCATCTAACATACTAAGGAGCAAACACGTACCCTGTCTACCCAAAGGTGGCCCAACCCTTGCTAGAACCTATAAGAAGTGAGTGAGGTCAACCTAGTGAGAAAAGAAACAGCTAATAAACAGCTGAGAGACCATGTGGAAGTCATCCCATGTGTGTGATGAGTAATTGACATCAGTTTAGGAGAGTCGAGTTTGATTTGGTTAGTTCAGACCTTGACGTTGCGTGGTGCAATCGGGCTCGGTCGGTTTGGTCAAACCTGGTCAAAATGTTTAGGATGCATATTATGTCGACTTGTCAGGTTTGGGCTATTTCATTAATGCATTTATGCTTACATGTATCGAACGGTGCTATTTGATGTGTTTCTTATCTATGTTGGCTGCAGGACGTCGAGGCAGAGTCGTGGCGAGACACGAGGTGACCGAACTAGACACGGGCGGTGTCGAGGTCAGAACGGTCGGATGTGTCGAAGACAGCGGAGACTCGAGGTGGTTGCAAGGCTTGGACGACAAGGAACAAGGAATTTTCCCGAAAGGTGCACGAGGGGCGTTTCGGTAAAAACACAAGGCTGCACAGGTGGGAGCGGGTTCCGTTGGATCTGGCGGGCGTAACGGGTTGGAGACCCGTTAGCCAAGGGCTATATAAAGGAGGGAGTGGCTGCATGCCCCCTCATGGCTTTGGGAGAGAGTTAGGGTTTCTATTGGTCAAAAGAGTCTTTAGGAGGTGGTTTTGCCTTTGCTCTTTAGTGGTTGGAAGTGGGTGAGAAGGGCAGGGTTGTGTCCCCTCTTTGTGTGTCTCCATCGTAGCTACTCCCTCTGTGCATGTTCTTGGAAATGGGTTCTTGATCTTCCAAGCATGTATGGGGAAGTAGAGAGGGTGTGAGTTGATTCTCCATTATAATCATGTATCTCCTTTCCTCTATATCAATATGAGATGGCTTTGGTTGAATCTGTTTAAGTCTCTAGCTCTCTGTTGTTCATTTCCCCTCAATGCCTCTTTTGAGTGATTCTTGAGTTTTTGTGTTTCTTGTTGATTCTTGCTGAGAAGTGCCAAAATGGGTTGCTCTGTGATGGGGTTATGATTCTAGACCATTTGGTTAGCTAAAATCCCAGAGACAAGTGTTTGATTTCAGTTTTGGTATTTTGGGCTTCTCTGTTCTTCCTTCTTCTTGTCTAGGGTTTTGGTGTGTTTAGTGATTCCCTTCATGAGGTGGCTTGATTTTTGGTCTGAGAAGTCCTTTTGTTATTGCTAACATAACTGCAAAATCTCGTAAGCACAGGACTTAAGACCATTGAGCAATTTGGGTTTTTGGGTTGTTCCTATTCAGTTCTTGTTCATGTCTAGGGTTTGAGGTAGATTTTGTTCCCCTTGAGGAGATGGCCTAATTTCTAGTCTGGGAAGTCCTCTAGCTATTGCTAACTTGTCTGCAAATGCTCATTAGCAAAGGACTTAAGACCATTGAGCCATTTGAGTTTTTGTGTTGGCACTGCAGGTTTTTCAGTTTTATGGTCAAATCTCAAGTTTATGTTTTCAGGATGGATTCTCTTGGCTCCCTTGTATCTTCTCGTTATTTAGAGCTTTCTCTTTGCCTCTAGGTCTCAGGAGAACAATAGGGAAACATTCTTTTTGTTGAAATCTGAAAGTCCTTGTATTTCAGCCTTTCTTCATTTTCGGGCTCGGGCTCTGCTGCAAAATTTTCAGCATAACTGGTCTAACCGGCTGGAGACTTGTGGTCTGACCGCCCATGACTTGGCGGTCTGACCGGCGTGTGGGGAGCGGTCAGACTTGCGACATCCATGCGGTTTGACCGCCCCAAGCATTGCGGTCAGACCGGCCCTTTGCTGTTTTGGTGCCATTTCTGCATTGTGTTGGTTTCCGTGTCTTCTCTGATGGTACTTCTTCCAGTGTCCCCTCTGTATTGTGAAGTTCCAGCAAGCACTTAGAATCCTCTTCATAGCTCCCTATAGCTATCGGAGAGAATAGTTTTTAGTGGAGAAGTTCTCTTGAGTTGAGTATTTTTGGGGGCTAGTTTTCAAAATCGACATTCACCCCCCCCCCCCCTCTGTCGCCAACTTCGATCCAACAACAGCATCCTTGAATCACAAGATGAGAGAAAGAAGCCTAAACAACTGGACGATAGAAACACTCTAATCTATGCTAGGAGGACTAACCCATATGCACCCGCAAGCAATGCAACAGAAAGGAGCATGAGCATAATTAATAGAGTAAAACAGTAAAACACAAAGCTCCCCCTCACAACAGTCCATAAGGACAAACCACCCCAAGCTCTCCCCATAGAGCTGAAAACCTAGAGCTATCCAAAGGCTTGGTAAAGATGTCAACCAACTGGTGGTCACTCTCCACAAACTGGAGCACTATGTCATCCTTCTCCACATGGTCTCGAAGGAAGTGATATCTGATATCAATGTGCTTGGTCCGAGAGTGTTGTACTGGGTTCTTGGCAATGTTAATGGCAGAAGTGTTATCACAAAAGAGTGGAACACTGTCTATGACTAACCCAAAGTCCCGCAGGGTCGAAACCATCCAAAGCACCATGCTACAGCAACTAGCGGCAGCAACATACTCGGCCTCTGCGGTGGACTGTGCAACACCGGACTGCTTCCTAGAAGACCAAGAAACAAGAGAAATGCCAATGAATTGGCAGGTGCCAGAAGTGCTCTTCCTATCTATCCTACAGCCAGCAAAGTCTGCGTCCGAGTAGGCTCTGAGGGAAAGTCAGGATGAGGAAGAGTACCAGATACCATAGTCTATGGTAGCTCGAAGGTACCGAAGGATGCGGTTCACTGCCTGGCGGTGAGATACGTGAGGAGAAGCCTGAAATCGAGCACATAGACACACAGAGAAGTGTATGTCCGATCTCGAGGCAGTGAGGTAGAAGAGGGAGCCAATCATGCTTCGATACTCCTTCTGATCAACTGGCTCGCCGTCCTCATCTGGGTCGAGTGAATCTGATGAAGCCATAGGAGTGGACACCGGCTTACCATCACTCATATCAAAGCGTCTCAGGAGGTTTCGATTGTACTTGCCCTGATGCAAGAAGGTACCCTTCCGAGTCTGCTTGATCTGAAAGCCAAGAAAGAAGCTCAACTCGCCCATCATGTTCATCTCAAACTCCGAGATCATGACATCGGAAAACTGAGAAACAAGAGCATGAGAGGAGCCGCCAAAGATGATGTCATCCACATAAATCTGGACGTGTAGAAGGTCATTGCTATGCTTGCGAATGAACAAGATCTTATCTACCTTACCCATCTCAAACCCATGACTCAACAGATAGGACTTAAACCTCTCATACCAAGCTCTCGGGGCTTGCTTAAGCCCATACAAGGCTTTGGAGAGCTTATAAACATGGTTTGGGTATTTGGGGTCCTCGAAACCTAGAAGCTGCCTGACATAGACTTCTTCCTCAATATACCCATTGAAGAAGGCACTCTTGACATCCATCTGGTAAAGCTTGAAGCCCTTAGACGCCGCAAATGCAAGCAAGATTCTAATAGCCTCTAGCCTAGCTACAGGGGCAAAGGTCTCCTCAAAATCTAGACCCTCAACCTGGGAGAAACTATGAGCTACCAACCTAGCCTTGTTTCGAATGACTACCCCATCCTCACTTTGCTTGTTTTTGAATACCCACTTGGTACCTATGACATTATGACCTCTAAGGGGCTCAACAAGTGACCAGACCTTGTTTCTCAAAGTTATCTAACTCCTCATGCATAGCATTGACCCAATACTCATCAGAAAGAGTATGACTAAAATCCTTGGGCTTGAAAGAAGCAACAAAAGCAAAGTGGAGACAGAAGTGTGACATGCCGGATTTTGAGCGTGTGACGCGCTCAAAAAGATCTTCTATTATCTGCTCTGAAGGATGGTCTTTTTGGATATGTTGGGGAGGTCCTGGATGAGATGAGGAAGTGGCCTCTACCTCATAAGCTGACGAGGTGGAACAGAGCCACTAACTCCAGAGGATGCGGAAGGTATGGGCTGATCTCCTCGAGGTGCGGTGGAAGAAGCAGGCACCTCAAGGGGAGGGAGAACTGGATCGGGTAGACAACCCTCATCTCCATCCTCCTCATCATCCACAAATATGGTCTTGGACTGCTTTAAAGAACCTGAGATATCGGGCCTAGTCCCCGGACTGGCCTCGTCGAAGGTCACCTCACAGGTCTCTACCATCTTACTAGACTCGCAGTTCCAGACCCTATAAGTGAAGGAACGCGCGTAGGCTACGATAGCAGAAAATAAAAAATTTCTACCGCGCACACCAGGACATCATGCTAAGGAGGGATCATAGATCGTTACCACTAGACGCGCAGCGCAATGAAGAAGAGTTGGAGAAGCCGATCCAACCACGCGCGCCGAGGTAGTAGTGGAAGTAGCCGATCGTCCCAACAGATCGTCTCCTCCACGCGATCAACCACACCACGAGCAGATCCAATCTGTAGTTTGTTGATGCCGATCAACGCCGCAACGAGCAGCGCCTCCACCGGTATCCACACGTCCCGGGCCGGAACGCCGATCGCGAGTGTACCAAAGACTCGCGAGCGGCTAGGGTTTGGCTCGGGAGGTGGCGGCTAGGGTTTTGCTCGGGAGGAACGAGCGTACATCCTCAGCCCCGCCTCCAAATATATAGACCTCCTCACTTGGGCCTCGTGGACCGAGGCCCAATAGGAGTCTATCCGGATCTCTATCCGAATTGAGCCCACATCCGAATCACATTCGAATTAGTGTTCCAACCCGTTAAGTGTGCGACCAGAGGTTCACGTATACTTGGTCGCGACCGGAAACACCTTTCCGGTCACCTGTTAATAGCGGCCTCTAGCAAGACATATTAACCCCAAAGTATACGTAAAGATCATATCACTGAACTGTAATGTTCTCATGTACGAATCCCTTTGCCTCACGATATAGATTAAGCTCAAGGCGAGACTGTGTCATCCTCTTAATAGCTCAATCACTCTCTCGATTCCGTGATGGATTATAAACTTGTGATTGACTCCTCAATCACATTGGCATGGCCATGCACTTTCATAATCCATTACATCGAGGCCCGAGATATCTCTCCCATAAGGAGGGGCAAATTCTATCTTGATCATTCACATCCCACTACATGTTTCATAGCAAACCCGAAGACTACTTTTATGACTACCCGATTCTGGAGTAGTGGTTAGTAGTCCCAAAATAGGCTACTACGCATATTGGGAACCATGATGATCTCAAGTCTAAGGATTCTACATAAACACTACTTGAGACCAACTAATGACACATGGAATCTCTGCAGTTGTCTCATGGCGGGTCTATCCAACATATGTTCACTAACACATGTCCATATTATTGATTTGGTATCTCCATACCATGATCCATGAGACATGATCATCAATCAATACATATGCTGATCTTTGAATCATATTTGTTCCTCATATGATATATGATCAGGGATCATTTAGAAATAGCAACATTTTGGCATTAAGAGTCTCATGAATAAGTCACATACTCATTAATCAATAATGATAATGTCTATTTCAAGGAACAAAGCAATGTATCATAAACATAGTATGTGATATATTCAACATCTCCATGTTGCCTCTAGGGCATATCACCAACAATAAGCTCGCGAAGAAGTCGAGTAGCCCAGAAAGATCCCATCACAAGATCGTGACTCGAACTTATCTAGGTTCCCAGACTTCAGAATAAAACACTTGTAACCAAAAACGTGAAAATGAGAGACACTGGGCTTTCGCCCGTATCTCAACTCATAAGGAGTGCGATGCAAGTGTGCCCTCAGAAAAACTATGTTGGAAACATGGCACGCGGTGGCTATCGCCTCAGCCTAAAACTTCCTAGGTGTAGAATACTCATCAAGCATCGTCCTGGCCATCTCGACCAAGGTACGGTTCTTCCTCTCCATGACGCCATTCTGTTGTGGGATGTGCGGAGAAGAGAACTGGTGCTCTACACCTGTCTCATCGCAAAACCTCTCAGAGTAGGAATTCTTGAACTCCGTGCCATTGTCACTGTGGATCGCTCGTAAGGCACCCAGGAGCTCAACAGAAAGCCTACTAAACAGACCTCGAAAATGGGTATATGTCTCATCCTTCAAGGCTAAGAAAAACACCCAAGAGTACCTCGAAAAGTCATCGACCACGACAAGAACATACCACTTCCCTCCTGCTGACTGCACTCGAGCTGGTCCAATTGTGTCCATGTGGAGCAGCTGTCCCGGTGCATCGGTCATAGTCACTGTGACCAGAGGGTGAGAAGCGGCAACCATCTTGCCGTGCCGGCAAGGAGCGCAAATAAGATCTTTGACCATCTTGAGTTTAGGCAGACCACGAATGAGATCGTAGCCGCTAACTCGGGTCAAATGGTCAAATCCAATATGACCAAGTCTCCTATGCCAGAAAGTGAGGTCACGGGACTCAGAAGCAACTAAACATCTGAGAGGATCACCAGAAGACTCAACAAAATCAGCACGAAAGATCCTTCCATAATGACGAATCCCGCAAACCAGACTACCCGTAGAATCAAGAATTTTGCAAGTGTTTTTCTTGAAGCTCACCTCGAAACCATCATCGGTAAGCTGAGAAACTGAAAGCAAATTATACTGCAGCTTACTCACTAAGGCAACATATTTTAAAATAAATGAATCATTAACGCGCACAGTACCTTTAGCGATAACGCGCCTAGACGAAGCGTCTCCAAAGGTGATAGTCTCATCACCTAGAGCACGGGCTAGGGAATAGAACCAACGAGAGTCTTCGGTCATGTGTCGAGAACAGCCGGAGTCAACAAGCCAAACCTCTCCCTTCCCTGCCCGGCGAACCTGAGTCAACAAGAGAGTGAAGGCTCAGTACTGGGATAAAACAAAAGAGATTTTGGAACCCAATACTGAGTCACACGCCGAGTAGAAGAAGTAGCCACACACGACTAATCTCTATCTACCCTACGCTCTCTGTCGCTCAAAGAAGTAGAAGGTCTATGTGCAGACCTGAAGCTGTTGCTGGGTCCGACTGCTATGGGAGAGCGAGTCGGAGCACCGGCAACATGCTGATCACGCCGCGGGTAGCCATCTCGATAGGGGAAACGAGATCTACCCTTAGAACGGCGGAAGTCACGACCAAAGGCATATCGAGGACAAAAATCAGTAAAATCAGAAAAGCTAAGTCCTCGATGCTGCCCAAACCCAACAGCTGAAGCAACTCTCGACATTGTGTTGGTCTTAGGTGCACTCAAGGTCTGGGGCTGACCTTGAATATGCCTAAGAGCCTCAACACGGTCTCTACATGCGATCTTGGCACGCCTGAAGCATCGCTCGACCAAGTGTTTATCCTTCTGATAGAAGGTATAATGGTACTTCACCTTCTGAGAGGTGGAAGTAGCATGATGAGGCTTCGCCTTCTAAGAGGTCGAAGCAACAGGTGGAACCACTTTACTGTCAGAGATCTCTTGGACAAAACCCGCTGATTTGAATTTGACTTTATCAGTTCTGGGCTCAATCTCGATCACACCTACTGCTATGGGTCTAAGAACAGTAGGTGGATGCTTTCTCATATCCTCAGAAAAAATCGTATCCTAGACCTTGATTAAATTTGCAAATCTTAGATTGGTCTAGAATAAGATTTAGCTTCTTCTTGCCTCCTAAAAATCTCTCGAGAGTGTTCATAAGATACTGACACTCCCGAAAGAGAGAGATGCAAGAAGAGCAGGGGGAAGAAGAGACAGCAGAAGGTAAGGGAGTAGAAGAAGAACCAATAGCAGAAGAGCAAATGGCTTGTGCACGCACAGCCGACTCAGAAAGGACAGTCCTACTGCTAGCCAGTTGGTTCACGTCGCTAAGCGTCTCTACCTTACCCTTGGGCTTCTCTCCCACATCAGCACACATTACAAGCAAATGATGGCTTCTCTAGAAGGTCCTTAGTTAGCTTCACACATTTTTCATCCAATACAATCAAGTCAGATTTTAGTTTGTTATAATTATTGCATGGTGAGCTAACAGGGTCCTTAGAAGCATATTGAGCCAATTTGTTATGTTATCAATCAACTCTTGAAACTGTTTGGAAACAGATTCAACTCAGCAGTTAGTTTGGGACAATTAACACATGAAGCAATAGGCTCTAGCAGAAACGCTTGTAATTCAACAATTTTATGATCTGCCCTTTTTAGGTTCATCTTCAAATTATTACAACTTTCACAAGTCTCGGGCAGATCGAGAAGCATGGTATAAAGACCTCTAAAAGCATTATCCTTATCCTCACATGAGGTGCAGGAAATAGCCTCAACAGTAGTAGATGAAAGAGACGCTACCCTACTCATCTCTAGTTCAGTAAGAAGACTAATATTCTCCACCTTAATCATGTCAAGCTCAGAGGACAGACTATCATAAGAGGTCCTTAATTTTTCCATGTCACCAACAAAGCACAGCATGTATCACATTCGTCACGGGAGGGAGCAGATATAAGTGAAGTAAGCTCCCGTGACAGTCTATCTACTTCCTTCTCCAACTCGCTACACCTAGCTCTAGATCTCGCATAAAATTTACCTAGCTTAAGAAAAGCATCATTAAGCTGGTCGTATGAGGGGTATACCTCGTCGGAGTCAGAGTAAAGCTCGTTGTCGCTCACGTCGCCCTCAAGGGCCATGAAGCACATGCCGAAGAAGTCATCGCCACCCTTGGGGTCTTGCTCGTCCTTTCCATCGTCATCGCTCCACCCCTCCACCTCGCTGAGGTCGAGGTCGTCGAAGGCAATGAGAATGCGGTGGAAGAGCTTCTTGGCTCTGCCAAGGTCGCAGAACTTCTTCTTGTCTTGAGCATAAGCTGGGGGCTTCTTGTTGTGGTTCTTGTCGATGTAGTCGTTCTTGCTCACACCGCCGTAGTCGTTCTTGCCCTTCTCCAGCTTAGGGCAATTCGCTCGAATGTGGTTGGGGCCACCACACTTGAAGCAGATCACGGGCCCTCCTCTCTTTCGTCCCTCACCCCCTTGTATGCATGGGAAAATTTTCTAGCTAAGAGAGCGAGTTGGTTTTCTGGAAGCTGCTCTAGTTGATCATCGGCAATTTCACACAGAGCAGCAAGAGAGAATTCAGAAGAAATGTCAGAAGGTCCAGATACAGAGCTGGGATCGGTGACTAAGGCTATCGACTGCGATTTCGACCTACGAGAGACTATGTTAATCACGTAAGTCTTGAGGCGTGAGTACAACGCGTGAAGAGTCAGGGTCGAGAGATCGGTCGTGTCTTTAATTGTGGTCACCTTCATCTCCTAAATGCGCAAGTCAAGAGCAGAAAGCATCTGATGAGCATTGTCCGAGTCGGGGTATGTGAGACCGACTGCTCGGAGGTTGCTCAGGATTTTGTGAAATCTGGAAAAATACTCATCTAAAGACTCACCAGCGAGCATTTCAAACTTGTTGTAATCTCACTTGAACTGGTCCTGTCGAACCGTCTTAATCTGAGTGGTGCCCTCATGGTATGCGTCGAGGGTCACCCAGATGTCGAAGGCCGACGTGAGATGAGAGATGCGATCGAACTCGCTTCTGCTCAGATCCTGAATTATGATGTCCCTCGCCTTAGCATTTGCCTCAACATCGGCCATGTTTCCGGCATTGATGTTCTCATCGGTAGGAACAACATATCGGGTCTTCACCTTTCGCCAGATGGCGTAGCCCTGAGCCTGGATGTAGGTCTCCATCCGACTCTTCCAGAAGGGATAGCCGATCCCATCGAAGATCGAGGGCTTGGTGGAAAACTTGTCTGTCGCCATGGCTCTAGAAACCGATTAAGATCTACGAGGAAGAGCTAACCGGCTCTGATACCAATTGAAGGATCGAAAATGGCAACAGAGGGGGGTGAATGGTGCCTTTAAAAATCGCACCGAAGTATCACAAAAGTCTTCTTCTCTGATAGCTATAGAAATTATGAAAATAGAAGAAAAAGAGTGCTCACTGGAGATTTAGAGAAAAAAAATAAAAGAGATAGAGAAATGAAAAAATCCAGTGAGTGGACAAAGTCCAAAGCAAATGATGCTTTACTGAAAGGAGAACAGTTCCTTGTGGTATACTAAGAGAGTGAAGTAGTAACAGACCCTTTTCGGCTGACACAAAGAACAACACATACTCTGACTAAAAACAAAATACCAGATGCTGCAAAACTAAAATAGCCTAAAGACTTTAAGAAGTGGTCACAAGCAGCAAAACAGGTTCAGCCGATTTCAGCGAGTGAGCCAGCAGGAAAGTAGAGCAAATTGCAGGAAGGAAACACCGAACACAGAGCAAAGGAACTGAAATTGCCGTCTGGACCTCAACACCTCTTGTGCCTATTCCTAGTCCTCCCACGCCTCACCATGACCTAGCTCCGAAGTCCTGCAATCACACAGACAAGCAAACCGTCACATAGCACCGCTCGAGACAACATAAACAAACACATTAGCATCCGTGAAACATACTCAAACACAAAATAGCCCGAAGAGCCGATCGTGAAAAGGAACAAGCATCCTAAACACGTCCGACCACGTTCGACCAAGTCCAACCGAACTAGACTGCGCCAAGCACCGACATGGCCCGAACCAACCAAATCAATCTCAAACTTTCCAGAACACGAGTCAATTACTCATCACAAACATGGGGACACCTCCACATGGTCTCTCACATTGTAATTATGAAAAGAGAAATAACATATTGAGATATGGGAATGGAATATGATGAGAATGGATATGTGAAATTGAGCTAACGGTGAATACACATGAAATGTTAATTAGTGATGTTGCCTCATTTATTATTCCATTGTATACTTGCTGAGTCGTGGACTCACCGTTACCTTAATGTTGTTTTTTGGTGAACATTGAAAGCACCATGCATGGGTGGAAGTAGAAAATGAGATCTTGCACCGTTGTAGCTCTTCACTCTACCTAGTGATCAATAACTTATTGTCATAATTAATTTAGCACTATCCATGCAATAATTAGACGATTAATTATTTTTCTTAGCTCTTCCTAGTTCATATTGTTGCCACTTGATAGTTCCTTGGTCTAGCTTTATAAATGATTCATCTTAGTGATTGGTTGATTCGTTTTAAGCTCAATATATTGATTACCATGTTGCTAAAATTTCCATTTATAATTATGTTGGATGCTTATTCTTGAAGTCTAGATGTTGGTATTGTTTAATTAATGATTTAAATTGGTAGCGAGTGTAGTTGTGAATGACATTCTAGGCTTCTGTTAAGCCAGAGTGCTATAGGAGATTGGCTCGAGCGTGCTTGGTAGGACGCCGGTGCGTAGCTACCCACGCGTCGCACGGCTTCTACGGGTTACCAAGCGGGGAGGCAGGGGTAGCACCATTCGTGTTGGCACAAGGGAGAAAGGGGAGGCACCCCTGGGTGCATGTAGAATGCCATGTCACCTCCCTAGTGTGCATCTTGTCATAGGTGCAGAGAAGAAGAAGAATTTCAAAGGGCAAAAGTGTCATTTATAAATTTTTCTCCCTCATAAATAGAGGTTAATGGAGCAAATGGATGAAAAAGCTAACGGCAATGGCATTCCCTAGAGTTTTGTGTTTGTGATGGCATTTGTAAACTCGGTCTCTTTGCAATGGTCCAAGAAAAATAGGCGTCCGCGTTCGACCAGATCCAACCACAGTCAAGCAACGACTTGGCTCGAACCACTCAAACCAAACTCAAACTTTCCCGAACACGCGTCAATTACTCATCACAAACATGGAGTCACATCCACATGGTCTCTCACGTATGTATGCTTAATTGCTTACTAGGTTGCATAATATCTGAATTTAGAATTATCCTATATATAATATAAAATATTTACTATTTCTATAGCTTTAATGTTGTGAAATTAGTTGTGAAGGACAAATTAATAAGTACCGATTTAACCACTTGGGTGAGATTCACTGATGAGTGTTATATGGTTGTAGCTACCATGAGAACTTCACGAGAAACTAGTGAGAATTGAGAAAAATAGACTTGGGATGTATTTGCACGATACGATGACTTACAAGGGGTGTCAATGAACCAAAATAGTTTATACATTTGTAAGTGCCTTTTAATTAAAGCACAATCTGCACATTACAATCTTTAGTAGGGTGCACTTTGATCTAGATATTGCAGCTATATATGAACTGAGGTGAATATACATGGGAGTTATTGATTATAATTATTTTATTATTTGGGTATTGTTGCATCACATAATTACAAATGCCTTTGTAGGATCAAAATGAGCTTAATGAATAACCCTCTCCATGACCCAAAAAAGAGCAAGGATAGTAGATGTGGACTTGTGGAGTAGTTGGAATCTTTTGTCCAAAATCTTTTGAACTAGTATGTAGAGACTCGAATATGCAAATTTGAACTCTCTGTGTATTCTGCACTAGTCCAGGATCACGCTAGTGCACACAGTGGATACATAGATAAAATATCGACCATATTCATAAATAAGTATGAAAGAGGCAAATATTATTAAATATCAGAGTAGCGACCTTATAACCAACCTTACAAATAAATATGAACACAACGGTCATTCGACATGCCCAAAGTCTTAATCCGTGAAGGTGCCGAAGTACTCCTCAAATATCTCTAGTCGATATGGTTCTTCCTCAACAATTGAGCAACAAACTATATAGCCGTGAGTACATATAGTACTCAGCAAGTTGTTTATAACAAAATACAATATATAATGATGCAATGCTTATCAAATGGTGGCTCAGTGGATATTTTGTATAAAGGTGCAATTTAGAGTAAATACCATAAATAGATTGAAAGCACACTTTGAAAACGAGTAATAAATAAATAAGTCAAAATTGAATAAACTACAAGTGAACTAGCCATTCACTTTCCAACCACAAGTGAACTGACCATTCACTTCCCAAACAAAATCCAACTAAGGTTTTTATGAAAACTCTAACCCTCATGTGAAATCATCAAACATTATCCATAACCAGAGACACAGCTATTCAAATAGTTTTATATTTTGCAGAGGTTATATAATTTTACCCACATGATATGACCAACTTATGTTGTCACCAGTATAACACGCTTCCTTAGGTATGCCAACCAAGAAGATCCCAACAAAGACTTTGCCATGCTCAATCTCAACCTGATCTTGCCTGCTAAAGTTTAAACATTCATCTCAATGGAGGTGACCACAATCCACATTCATCTCAATGGCGAAACCAAAGTTTAAACATCATAAATTAATCAGCTAATTCCATCCTATATTAGACATGGCTACATAGTAAGGCTCAGATTAATAAGTCCGTAAACATTACCCAGGCAAGACATCCACATCCCAAAGTGCTAACCACACTTCCACCTTTACTGCAAGATCACTCGTCCAGGTGAACATCATTTGGTTTAACCAACACCAATGACACTATTCATGTCATGGTATATAAATTTTATAATTGTGGCTAACACCACAGTTCAATATCTCATTAAGTCAAAATTCATTAATTGATCAACATTTGATATGAGCTCAACATAGCAATAAGTATGGCTAAACATACTAGACGTATAACCCAAGTAGATACTAATATTGTATCACTAGATAAGTAACTAGCATATAGTGATAATGAAATTATGGCATTCAAATTATCAAGGAGGAATCAATCAAAATTGATTGATAACTACCAAGTACAAGGGTTTCTAATAAATTAGTAATGCATAATAATTTAAAATAAAATAATAGTACTTAGATTTGAAACAATAGGGTCAACATGATTAAAAGTCATGACTTGCCTTGGTTTTGCTCAGTTACCACTTCTTGATCTTCGTGTCCTGCTTCTGCTCCTCTGAAGACTATCTAATGAGAGAGAACGTGAATGAAATACAAATAAATTCAAATAAAATCCAAAAATAACAAAACTAGAACCATAAAATAAAGAACAATTTTATATGAGTTTAAAAAGAAGAATCGGATCAATCGGATTTCGGACAGAGGAGAGTGGACTCTTAGAAGATTTAACACAAAAATAAATTACTAAAAATTGAGAGTGAAAGGAGAATATTCCTTTTGGAATTTATTTAATAAAAGGCTAGAAATGACAGGTGGGTCCTACAGATTTTTGGATTTTCCAAAATAAAGAAAATTCTAGAAAAGATTTATTTGCGTGACAATATGGACCATGGTCTATGGACTAAGTCCACAGCTAGGGTTCACAGGCCTATGGTAGACTCGGTGCAAAAGCTTAGTGTATGACATGTGCAGTCCACAAGTCAGAGACATGGCTTACCATGAACTGATTCCATGGAGGACTATAGCTAGCAATGCAGCAGAGGTGATGCATGCGCTGACGTCAGCAGCGAGGCAACCGAAGTGTTGCACATGAGGAGACATGGCGTGGGCGGAGCAGAGCGAGCGGCGCGAGGCAAAGTGGCCGGTGTTGGCGACAAAGCAGTGGAGAGAAAGAGTGTGCACGGTGGAGAAGGGCTCTCACTGGTGGAAAGACGATGTTAGCGCGGTTCACCAACGGTGAAGGAAAGTGAACCAGTGAGACGACGAAGCACATGGTGGTGCAACGATGACTCCGGCGAGAAGACAAGGTGGTGAGGTGCAGAAAATGAGGGGCTGGCATGCCTCTATACTCGGAGGAAATAACGACCAAGACGGGTAGGACACGGAAGTCTAGGTTGGAGATGCAAGCGGTGGTGAGATGGACTCAGAGTCCAGGATGATGACGAAACGGTGAGAAAATAAATAGTACACGGCTCATGCTGATAGGTGGGCCTGGTTGGCAGAGGGAGAAAGAGGCGAGGTGCATGCGGGAGACGCATGGTGAGCATGGTGGAATGGCAAGCAGGCGCGAAGCGGGTTGGGCCGAGCCAAACGAGATGGGCTACGCGCAAGACATGCTGCGTGGAGTGAGAGGTTGGGCCAGAAGAAGGGAGATGGGCTTGGAAGAAAAGAAATTTGGTCCAAGAATGAAATCCAAAATTTCAATGATTTTTGAATTTCAGAATTTGGGATAAATTCAATTGAGCTCCAATAAATAGCAAATTAACTCTGAAAAATCCCAAACAAATCCAGAAAAAATTTAATTGATGTTTACTTTATTCATATCAAATCTTTCTAAGTTCTAAAAATGCATATTAAGCTTTAAGTAATTCAAGAAAATTTTAAATGGTTATTTTTTTACTTTAAAACTTAAAAAGGCACTAAAAACCAAGATGTTACATAGCATGGTGGCTACATGATTAGGAGTCACTGAATATGAATGTTGTCCAATGAAGTGAAGAGTTTTGGATTGTAGTTGTATATGTATGTTGCATTGAATTACAAGGAACGGGCTTGCTCCTTGTAGCTTGGATGGTAGAAAGTGATGGTTCAATAGTTTAACATTTGTTCCTTGGTAGTGATGATTTCTGAATTTAGAATTGCTTCAATGCTACTGATTTGCATTGGTAATGGGATTTATGAAGAAAGATGCCTGGCAACAATGACTAGATTCAGTTATAACGTATATTCATGATATGTATACTTTTCCTATGAGATAACACCCCCTACTTTCATAACTTTGGGATCAAAATCTAGCCATGCGAATGTACATGTAAACTAAATCATGTACAATTGGTAAGATTTTGTTGTTCCCCCACCTTAGTTGCCTGTAGAGATGGAAACATACACAAATTATCTGTGTTATTCGACAACTATATTCGATAGAGTAAAAACACAGCATAGATTTCCATCTGATTACCAATTTTCTCTTTTATTCGTATTCTTATTCAAATTCACATAAAAATATAGATGCGAATATGGTATGGACTTTACCATCCAAAATGTTATTTTATCTAAACTTTTTGTATTTGTATTCGAATTCGATGAAGCAATATATGTATTTTATTACAATATGCCTAATTATGTTATGAGTTTTTTAATTTAATGTAAATTCATGTCCCTTTAGGTGTGATAAATAAATGAGAAAGTGGGCAGAATATTGAATATTGTTCTGGTGGCACATGTTGACTATTTCCATGAATAGGGTGACATATCATGAAGGGCAAACTCATTGGTGGTAGCATGAAATGGCAATCTTGTCGATGGTAAATAATTGATTTTCCTAGTATATAAAGGAATAAAAAACTTGAGTGTCATATCCAATTTTATGAAACTGGGTGTTATTTTACTAAGGCAAAATTGGCTACAAGACACTAAACTTTTGTGGCATTTCTCTTTTTCTTGTATATAAACTCTGTTTTTTCTTTCTTAATAGAAATGTTTTGTAGGGGCCTCCCTTATAGGTTTGGCTACATGACACTGGTTTTTTAGGGTTTAGGGTTAAAGTGCATTATTAGTAGTAGTACTGATCTTCCACAGATGCTATTATTGCAAGGCAACTATAGGTTTGACACTTAGAAGCCTCAGGATGATAAAATAAAATATAATAATTGGGGTTTTTATAGTGACCAAAGTAACATGACTTGTATGACTGAATCTTGCGGATAATACTATGCAATTAAGTACAACAATCATGCACATGACTAGTGATTAATTAAGCTCATGGTTATCATTAATTAATTATGATTAGTACTAATTAAACATGATTAACACTAATTACATCACTAAATAAAATGTGCTAAATTTAGTGTTTTAATTGAAGCACTAATTAAATGCAACTAGTATTAATTAATGTGTTTAGTACTGATTAATTGCAATTAGTATTAATCAAATGCAATTAGCGCTAATATAAGCGTCCACCGGGCCAGTCAGCTGCTACCGTGCAAGGGGCTATGTAGGCGATCTGCCGAGCTCCTCTTAGGTACCTGCCTAGCTTGTGGTAGGTCCACTGAGGGGTTAGATTTGCAAAAACAGATATTTATGGGGGCCAAATTTGAAAAAAAAGTGACCACAGTGACAGTTACGTGAACATTTTCATCAGCCTCTCCTCGATTCCTTGCACCCATAGCATCCTTACCCTCCCAAAAAGCTCACACACCGATCAATTTCAACATGCAGCCATTGTCAAAGTCGTCGCCACCATCCTCCATTGTCACCGCCACTGGTCACCGCCGCCACGACTATTTGATGAGTATCCAGGGACACAGCCACCACTGATGGACCTCAATCCCTTCCCTGTTCCATTTTCCAGGTTGTTGTCGCCTTGATAGCCGTTGCTCGGTGTGGCGAGCTCTAGAGAGGAGACCGCACGCCTCTCTACTATTCCTGTGCCTCGTTCTCTGTTTGGATGGAAAGAGACTATCTCTCTCTAACCAAATGGACCCTATCTTATGACAAGAGCATAAATGATATTTTGGCTCTGCTTCAAACAACTTCAGCTTCTGATTTTTTTTTACTTTCAGCTTATTTAAGCCAGAAGTCACTTGGAACATATCGGCTTTAAATTTCAGCTTATTTGGATTTTTTTTAGCTTTTCTTTTTTCTTCTTATTTTTTAATTTTCTTTTAATTGAATGACTAAGAAAAAACTAACAAATGTTACAGTACAATTTCAGTTAACAGCCAAAGCCATAAACCAAAAACTTAAGCTCTTTAGAGCGGGCCACTTTCTCTCTCTCTTGCTAGTCAGGATAATACTCCTTCCGTTCTTTTCTACTTGGCGTTTTTAACTTTTTACGGCTTTAGATACGACTTTGATTACTACTTTTTATAATTTTATACTTAGATATACTGATAAAATTATAATATTATGAAAGAATTTTTAATGACAAATCTAATTATATAACTTTCGTTGAACCATTGTAATGGGCTTGGTGTCCTACGGTACTTGGTAAAGAGTCATAGAAACTTAGCCTGCTTCAGGAAACGCACAAAAAAAAACCCCAATATTCTAGAACAAATGACGCGAAGAACGTCCGGCAGCTAATTTTGCCTTTACGCATTACGTAATTTTGCATTCACCCAGGCCCGGCCTCGGTTATGAACGGATACCAGACGCGCTTCCACCGTCCAGATTCTCCCCGAAAACCGGCGATCCCCCACCACATCTCCATGTCAACCGCGCACACCACACCTTGAGATCTCATCCATCGCCCCAGCCCACGGCGATGCAAGAGGCCAGAGACCCCACCACCAAGCTCCCCTCCCCCTCCCCTTCGCCGCACCCAGCCCTTCACCCTACCAGCACCACCACCGCTACGGCACCTTCTCTCCGCCACCGCAGCAGCCGCCCGTCGCAGCCGCCGCCTACCACTCCTCGCCGATCGGTCGGTGCTCCTTCTCCCGTGCTACCTTCAGTTCTTTCTCTTCTGGATCTGGTTTTGTGGAATGACTCGATATCAGCGTGTGTGGGGGTGTGCAGGGTGGGGTGCTCAGGGTGTTGTTGCCGTCCCGTGCACAGTCCAGCAGCAGGTCTTCGTCGAGGGCCTCCCCGTCCGGGAGCCTCCGCTTCCGTTCTGCGGCGTCGGCGTCGGCTGGGCTTTGTAAGTGTTCGCTCGTTTTCTTTATTTCCTTTTGGAGATGTGTTACTCCAGATGTGGATGGTGTGGTGTTATAAATCAATGTGACAAGGTTCGTAAGGCGTAGCTTCACTAGAACAATGAAAATGCATAACGGCATAAGTTCGTGGTTGCTGTGCTAATGAAAGAACAGGATGTTATTAGTACCTAGTTGGGTGTTGTATGGTAGAAGCAGCCCTGGCAGATATGGTTGTGGAGTCAATTTTTAACATTCTTGGTACTGATAATTTGTGAGCCACTAGCAAGATCTTGGTTTTAGGTATCAGGGAACTTACCTGCAAAATGCAATCCTTGTGTCTAACTAGAAAAATAAGCATTTTCTCATCATTTGCTGCATGTTTCCTGTTTAAGAGTAGTGCGTTTGCATATGGATATCTTTACTAATTGCTATTACAGTATTACATGATTGTTTTTTTTTAAAACTTTCTGGTCTTTGGAGGGCTGCAATAGTGTGGCAATTAAATGGTACAGGGATTGGATTAGAACATAAATCCGTACAGCAGAAGTGGATGCCCTAAACAGGCATATAATTTATTAGGTCCAATATGTTGTGCTCTGCTATCTAGTTAACTGCCATTTTTAATGTCAGTGTGATGCTTATGTGACATCACTTAAATTAAGTAAGTTCATCGTAGTTGCAATGAGTTAAACTACTCCTGTGAAATTTTTATCCTCTTATGTGCAAGTTTCAAATAGAAACACAATTTATCCATATTAAAAAATTACATTGGTGTTACTTTTGAAGGTTTTTACTGGGGTTTTTCTTGGCTGCAATTCCCTGGTATGCTGGTGCTTTTATTCTATTCTTTGTTGCTTTGGACCACAGGGAGAAGCCTGGATTGATTGCATGCACAATTGCTGTAAGTACCCCATTTGCTGTACTAATAGCACAGATTAGTTTGAATTATTTTGTTGTTGGCACAAAAGAAATGGAAAGTGCTTTCTGTTCTTGGCTTGTTATTGTATGCCTTATACAGATGCTTCCTGTAAAATTGCCAGGAAAAAGGAGGAGGGTTGTGTTAGGCTTGGCAAGCCAATGTAAAAATAATGCCATCTTTTCATGGAATTAGGGGCGGTGTTTTAGGCTCTCGGCTCCGATAGCAGGATGTACAGCTTAGGATTTTAGCATTGTAGGGTTTTATTTCAAAGCTCTCAACTCTTTGATCTTGAGAGAGTTTCATTTCTAGCCTACCCTAACTTGTTTTGTTTGGGACAAAAGGTTTTGTTGTTGTTGTTGTTGTTGTTTTTGGATGCTCGTTGTTTCTATAATTAAAAGTGCTTCTTCATTTCAAAAACATTCCACTTGCACTGATGCCCTTTTTGTTAGTCACTTGCATTAGTGATAAATGAGATAAGTGAAAATCGAGTGTTTTTCTGCTATTAATGGCTTTGACAATGATAGTAGCATCAATGAACACACCATCCTACTTTCACCTGAATATTGAATTGTTGACTTGGGCATGTACAATGCAAGTGCTTAGAGGGGTGCTTAGTAAAAGAAAACCACTTTTTTTCTTTTCACATAGGACAAACAAGGTGTTAATCTTGTAGCATCGCTGCTTGAGAAAGTACCAGTGCATAAAAGGTGCTTATGCATGTAACTGCCTCTAATTAATAGATAATGCAACAATCCAAACACCTACAAAGAGGTGCTTGCATTGGAGGAGAGAGTTCTTACATGTGTGCTTGATAATGTGGCTATGTTCTCTTTCTTTAAGCACTCATGTAAGAGCACCTTGCATTGTACATGCCCTTAATTGATGATATTCCCTTGGTGAGTATGCCCAGAAACAAATACTAACCTAGTTGAAATGCTTGAAATAACTTAGATCTGCAACATTATTGGGATTTAGGAAGACATATGCTAAAGCAATGAGATACAAGCATCGGCTATTCTAGTATGAAAAAGGACCATAGAACAAAAAAGCTGCCTCAAATTGCCTTTGTGGTTGAATGTTTTCTGAAGTATCTATACTGTATATATAGTGGGTGACCTTTGGTTTAGTTTATGTTGAATGGCATACCTAGAATAATGGCCTCAATAGTAAGAAGTTGATAGAAAGCAACTTTTGTGAACCTATGTTACATACAAATATGTTACTCAACAAATTCGGTCAATTGGACCCTCATGGCCGAGCTCAATGCTTGACCCTCGTAGCCACAAACTCTCTCTCTACTTGTATGCTTTTGTTACGAACTTCGTTAGGGGTTTGGGCTGTATTCTATTACATGCAATTGTTTGTTATATTTATTGTAATGGACTCCATGCAGTTACGTTGGTTTTGTGCGACATTGTGCTAATTTAGATTTTTTTATTTTAAATGTTAGTAGTTTAATCCTAAGTATATATCCAGTATAAAAGCAAGCAGTGATCTTTTTTGTGAACTTCATCTTTTGACCTCACGATGTGGATAGCATGTACAGGCTTATGCGGTTATGCTTGTATATATTCTAGTATGGACATTTGCAAACGTGGTTATGCAATATTCACCTCCTAGATTCAAACACTATTGTTGCTTCCGTACATTTATGTCGTTTCAATTTTTCTTGGCAAGAAGTTACAACAGAGAATTCTCTTGCAGGGCATTTTTGCGCTAGTCCCTTTCATTCTCAATGGCATAAGAATGCACCCTTTCTGGTGATGCTGGAAGTCATCAATCGAAAACCACATGTAGCTATTATTTCAGGAACCATATTCTTATGTCTACATCTGTAATATATTGCTCATCCATGTGAAGAAGAAAATAGATGAGCTTACG